>OY728141.1:1796817116-1798067116 GCA_963277665.1 Viscum album
ATTCCACACATATAACATTTAAAGGATTGTGTTAATGAAATTTTGTAACATATATAACATAGATATTATAATTTAATAATAATATTTTCTTTCCATTAATTTAACAATGAAATGAAAGTAGCGTTCATGCGTACATATGACATGCCATCTCCATTAATGGTGCATTTAATTCCATATCTCCAAATGTTATGGACTATTCTAATTACATATATAATGGATATATATTTTATTTAAATAATATTCTATAGATTATTGAATTTTCACTACATGGAGAATTGACATAAAAAATAGTTCATTTTTAACTCAAGTATTGAATATCAACATAACGATAGCTATGAACACTAATAATTATGTAATTTTTATAACCTGGTAATAAGTGATATAAAAGAAATAAAAAAGGTGAAATTTTTCCCTATCAAGTATAAATTAACCTATGATTTTTATTTAGGAACATAATGATTGTATATGATGAATGAGACTCAATATAGGGGAACTTCTTAATCTGATTTCCATTCTTTGGGTTAATCTTTTTTATTATGTCGTGCTATGATTTTCTGATAAACTACATTTGATATCCTATATTTAATATATACTTGATTTATGTGTATTTATAGTGAATATTAATAATAAGTCTATTTTACTAATAAAATTCTCTTTGTAAGGGAATTCTTAACTCAATATTCCTTCATTGAGTTAAATATCTATGTCATTGGTTATGTTCTTCTATGAATATGTGTAAATTACCACAAATGTTTTATACCAAATATCCTCTTATATTTGGTGGATTTATATTTTCCACACATAATTATGTCATTTTTTTATCTTTACTCTATTTTTATGATCTTTGTAAGGTCCCCTTCTCAATCTCCTTTCATTTAGGTATATCTTGATGTTATGCACCTTTATTGTCCTATATGGTTAATATAAAACCATTTTTACACATTATGTCTTGAATTAGAATATTCCCATGATATTTAATGTTTTGTTTCGTGTTATTTCATAATTACATTTATTCAAGCGTTTCTCAAGTGGAAAGGGACTCTTTAACTAAAACATCATTTTCAATGTTTTACAGATATATTATTCTAAAACATTTAATTTCATGTCCATATTTTAAAAATGGGGTTTTTATTTTATTTCTATGGGAATGAATGTTTTAAAATGTTAATAATTTCAATGTGGTGTGGGACACATTTATTAAAAAGTTTTATTATTAAATATTTTAAATGGTTTTTGAAATGGATTGACTGTTTTAATATCATGAAATAATTTCTTGTGATTGAAAATAAAATTTATAATTGAAATATTGATAATTACTATATTTTATGTTTTATGATTTTAATGGTACATGGATATATTATCAGTTATTATGTGACACAATAAATATGGGTGGTTAAATGATAACCCAATGACATGTGGTTTGGTGTTAAAACAAGGATGGGTGGTTACGTTGTAACCTCCAATGCATTGGGTATGTAATTCATCCACATGAAAATTCCACTAAGTGAAATTTGTGGAAGTATACCATATGATTTTTCCATTATTGTATGTTTATGTCCCAATATAACATTATATGTAATATTTTTTCTTTCTATGAGATCTATGGTAATTGTTTTGTCAAAAATAGGGTATGATATGATCTTTTATTCAATGAAATATATTTACTAATTCTGTAAGTTGAAATGTATTACATTATTATAATGTATTCATGGTGTACATGTTTTCAAAAGGATAATAGTTTTCATTCTATATATATCCCTTATTAATATTTGTATGCTAATCCCATATTTTGAATGGTTTTTCATAGGACCTAAAGAGGAATGGAGTCAAGGATGGGATCAAGGAAAAGTCATGAAATGAAACATGTCTCTTTATAAAAAGATTTTGATTATGAAAAAATCAAAGATTGATTATAATTATCTACATATATTATTTAAGTTATTATGTATGATTTATCACCTAATTATCTAAATCTATAAACCTAAAAATATCATCTATGTGATTAAAATTCATATTATTGACATAACTAGAGATTACATAATGTTAAACGTTGAGGCCTTATAGTTTGTATTAGCGGTCGGTTTAGATAAATTTCGAGATTAGGATGTTTTCTTAAGAGTTAGTGATATCATCATGAGTTTATAATATTACGTTTCATCATATGTTCAATGTCATAGAAAACCATTTTGAGGCATTATGTTCTGACCTATTAAGGTGACTAATGGTATTTTTGGAGACCTTCAATTTTTAGGGATAATGGTTTAATTAATTATTGGAAAAATCTCTGATTTAAAAATGGCCTAATGGGGATTTGGCTTATTTGTAGAAAGTATTAACCTATCATGGAGAATATTTGACTAGGATATGTTGGGAAAAAATACCTCATGTTATCATTGAAGCATTTTTGAGGTGATTGTGTTTGTTGAAAAACTGTACATCTGTGTTTTGATTGTTGACAATGAAAAACATTACATACAATTTTGTTGACAAAGGGGATTTCATAGTGGAATGTTGAGTTCAAGATCTGTGGTCAACGAACCATGTTTGATTCAAGAATGTTGACAAAGGAAGTAGTGATCTGGAGGCGGTACAAAAAGAACATATACAAGGTGGCACCATTTTCCAGTGTTTGCCAAATTTTGGGCCTAAAAATCGACAAAAGGAGAAAAGTAGTTTTGGCGAAGAGAATTGCATATCCTATACTTGAAGGAGAGGAAAATTGTGTGTCTAATGTTTTTAAAGATTAGAAGATCAAAATATGGAAAAGGAAAAAGGGTCGCGCATGTATTGGGTTGGTCGTGTAGGTGACATGGAAGGTCAGAGACTTGTGTGCCAATACATGCACGCCGAGGGGAGAATTGCACACCATCGCACAGGGTGGCCAAATGCCTATAAATACAGGACCACCCCTCCTCATTTCCGACGTAGTTCGACACTTAGAAAAACCAGAGCTCCCATCGCGCTGGTGTGGTGGTCGCGCAGGTGGTGGGTGGTCGCACAGGTGGACTTGTGCGCCAGTGTTTGAAGTTACGCACCGATCGGTAGTTGCGTGCCAATATTGGTTTGGGCGTAAAAGGGGTTGAGTCGCGTAGGTTTGGAGAGGTAGAAGATTGTGCCATGCAAGTGGGTGAGGTAGACCTGCGCGTCGATACTTGCGTGCCGAGTTAGACCTGCACGCCAAGTAATGTTGATTCACTGCGGTTATACAGGGCTGCGTGAAAGCTGGAAGATTTCCTGGTACACCCGGTGCAAAGTGAAATTCATCAATGGGTAAAAGTTGGAATTCAAAAGGGAATCCACATACAACAGAGGATGTATTCATTTGAGATAATTAAGAGACCTACAAGTCTATAAACTGTGAGTGGATCCTTTCCGAAGTAGTGAGCAGAGGAAGAGGAAGAAGGTGATCCTCTCCACTATCAGGGAGCTAGAGAGAGAGAAATATGGAGTGACCCTTGGGAAAGTAGTGAGATGAACCTAATCCTTATAAAGGCAGTGAGCCTGGGATAGAGTAACTATGCCTGAACCTTGTAATCCACAGCTAGTGAAGTTTAGTGGAATTTGGTATGACTGACAACTTGTCGGCGTATGCTCCTTAGACGTAGACCTTAGTGGTGAACCAAGTAAAAATTGGTGTGTCCTATGCGTGCTTTACATTATGTTTATATTCCACAATAGGAAAGAGATAGAAGAGTGTTTTTCTTTTACAGTGAAAAAAGATCAGAACATGCTTTAATTTAAAATTTTCATACCCTGATTCACCCCCCCCTCTTAGGGTACTCACCCTATTGGACCTAAAAATTGGTATCAGAGAGAAATGTTGATATTATTTTTTCTCTCAATGGAGGTCACTAATAATAAATGGATTCTGATCTTCGACGTATGCAATTTTAAGATATAGAATAATCGAATGCAACACTATTTCTGATCATTGGGAATTTATGTGTTTTCAGTAGCCATTGATGGTATCACATCTGATATTAATATTGGTTCATTATCAGAAGATGATCATAGAGAGTTGGATGCTGATTCCAAAGCAATCAATGCCTTAGCGGGAGCCCATTCCAATCCCATCTATACAAAGGTGATGTCATGAAGAATGTCACATGCCATGTGGGAAAATATTTTGAATATATATGAAGGGGATATAAAGGTTAGAGAGGAAAAGTTGCAAGTGTTGTAGAACAAGTATGAAGATCTGAGGATAAACCCGAATGAGTCTGTTGATGCATTCATTGATAGGGTAAATGTTGTGGTAGAAGACATGCAAGGTCTTGGTGAAATTATCAAAGACATATAAATTGTGAAGCACATATTAAGAAAACATCCACATCAGTTCAATCCGAATGTTTCTGTTTTGGAAGATAAAGTATAGAAAGAGCAGACATTGGATATCCTGAACAACACCCCTGTTGCATATGAAATGAGAAATGATGATAACAACGCTATGGAAAAGGGGAAATCTAAAGAGGTGGCATTTAAGTCCATGAAGAAGCTCACCATTGAAGATTCTCAGGAGGAAGAAGAGACATATGAAGTAATGTCCTTCCTCTCCTCAAATATTCATAGAGGAAAAGGAATTTTCAAAGGGAAACATCCACTTGTTTTAATTTGATGTGGTAAAGTTGGTAATCTTACGACAAGGTGCCCCAAAATGGTTCAAGAAGAAAATGATGATGATGAAGTTGAAATTCCCAAGAAGTGATATTCATCCTTTGTGAAAGGGAAGAAGTAGTTCAAGAGAAATATTATTACGAATAAGAATCTTTTTTCACAAGAAATAGATAGTTCATATGAGTCTGAGGTTGAAGAGGTTGAGGAAATAGAGAACTGTAATGATCGAGGAGAAAATGCTATAGTGGCGGCCATTAGTAGTTCTCAGGAAATGGATGAAACTGACACTGGAGAAGAAGAAGAAGAAGTTGAAGGATGAGTTGATATAGAAGACGAATTGGAAGTGTCTATTGAGGAGATAGATATTTGGAGAGCCAAAACAAAGAAATCCAATAAAGTGGTTCTTGATGCCAAACTATATATGCAACAATAGGATAAAAAAAATTCTGAGCTGTTATAATAAATTGAAAGACTAAAATCCTCAACCCCAGAGAGCTCCGAAAATATCGTTGAGTATAGGCTTAAAATTGTGGAACAAAGGAATGAAATCGATTGTCTGACTAACACTGGAAAGGAGTAGGTCAAACATATCAAAGAGCTTCAAGAAGAAGTGGTCAGTCTGTGATGAAAAATTGAGGATCAAGAAAAACTATTGACCTCTAATGTGATATCAGGAAAGCAGGTCATTCCGAAGACTGAAAAGATGAAAGAGGAGGCTAGTAGTTCAACAGGAAAGAAGCAACAATTGAACTCAGACATTAAGACTGATTCAAGGCTTGATTAGAAGACAATATCTGTGGCTATTAAAGTCAAACCGCAAGCACCCCTCCCGAGTTTGAAGGTTGATTTGGGCACAAGGAAGAATCAGAATATTCATAGATCCCAATGGGAAACTTGTATTGTTGATGTAAAAAAGAAGTAATGCACCTTATAAGAGGGGTTATTGTTGTAGAATGATGGGACATTCACAGTATGAGTGTTCTATAGCCAATAGATACTGAAGGGAACAAGAACAAGGGTGGCAGCCAAATAGAGAATAGTTTTCCAGAACATATTTCAAAGGACAATGTTTTTGGGGTGGAGGATTTGGGCACGTGGCTAGGTACTGCACTTCGACCATACAAAGAAATGTGCCAAAGAATAATCAAAATGTTCGCAAGTATAAGATCAATAAACCAACAGGTGAGTTAAAAATTCAAAATAGATTTGCGGCTTTGCAAGATGAAGCTGGTCTATCAAACTCTGAGAAAGAACAGAAGTCTCAATCCATGCTGAGTGTGAAGGAAAAAGTATGGACCAAGAAGAAGAAACATGAGAAGGATGTGGTGGCATAAATTTCTGTTAAGGCATTAGATCACCCTGATGTATAGATCTTTGATATTGGTTGCACATCTCACATGACAGGTAATAAGGATCTTGTTACAGGCATAAAATATGACAAAGAAGGAGTTGTTAAATTTTGAAACAATGAAGGCTTTAAGATTGTTGGCTCGTGAAAAGCTATGTTTGGGGGAAACGAAATGAGACATGCTGATGTCTTAGTGGTAGAGGGTCTTAGTAATAACTTGTTCAGTGTCAGTCAACTATGTGACCCTGGGAATTCTGTCTGATATACCAAAAATATGTGTGTTGTGAAAGGAAAAGATGGATCAGTTGTTGTATAAGGAAAAAATACAAAGGGGAATATTTACCTTGTAGGTGGGGAAGAAGATATGTGCCTTCTATCCAGAGAGGATGAAAACCAGCTATGGAATAAGCGACTTGGTCATCTATGCTAGCAATCCATGGAAGATCTGGTAAAGTGTGATGCTGCTAGAGACCTTCCCAAACTATCATATGATTGCACTCATACGTGTGATGCTTGCCAACAAGGGAAGATAATCAGAAAGACATATAGTCCAAAGGAACAAATATCAACCAGAGTGCTTGAATTGGTGCATGCTGATGTATGTGGACCTATCTCACCACGAGCTATAAATGGGAAAAGGTACTATGTTCTGTTCATAGACGATTATAACAAAATGTCCTAGGTATTTTTCATTACCCATAAAACATAGGTGTTTAGTTTCATAAAGCAGTATAGGAGGGAATCAGAATGGATGCTTGGGCAGAAAATTTAGAAGGATTGTACTGATATAGAAACAGAATTCACAGACAGTCAAGTTGAAGACTATCTCAAGAAACATAGAATAAGATATCAAGTTTCATCAGTGAGAACTCCCCAACAGAATGGAGTGGTTCAGAGGTGAAATCAGATAATCAACACTAAGGCCAGAATGATACTTATTGAAAAGGACATACCAGAGAAATTTTGGAAGGAAGTAGTTTTGACATCAGTCTATATTTCGAACAGATCTCAGTTACGTCTGAAGGAAGGGAAGACTCCGTATGAAATGTGGTACGGAAAGAATCCAATGTTGAAATACTTTTGAATATTTGGGAGTAAGTGTTTCATACTCAACAATGAAAATCACAAGAAGATTGAGTCACGAGGAGATGAGGGGATATTCATTGGATACTCAGGAAAAATCAAAGAATATAAATGCTTCAACAAAAGTCTGGGAAGAATTGTTGAGATCAATGATGTCATTATAGTTGAAAATGAACAGAATGCTCAACGACCCAGTGAACATTTTCTGAATGAAAGTGATGACGAGGTAAGCAACATAGTGGGAGTAGATGTAGCAGAGGCTGACTCAGAAGAAGATAATAATGATGAATAAGAAAGTGTCAAGTCTGTGTCTGCAAGGAATCCAAAGAGTCGAGCTTAAATTGATAGGAAAAATATCATTGGTGATCAGACAACTCCATTTCAGACTTGAATAATAAAATCATTATAGAAAACATCGTTTTTATCTCAGGTGGAGCCGAAATGTTTTTCCGATGCAGTTGAAGATGAAAACAGGGATCAGGCCATGAATGAAGAGTTTGATCAAATTGAGAAGAACCAGACATGGGGGATTGTTTCGTGGCTAGAAAACAATAATTTCATCAGGACTAAATGGTTCTATCGCAACAAGATTAATGAATATGGCATAGTGATTCGAAAAAAATAATGGCTAGTGTGCAAGGGATACTCCCAGATAGAGGGAATAGATGTTGATGATACATTTTCACCAGTTACAAGGATGGAGACAATCAGATTATTTTTGTCCATAGTAGTGCAAAGAAAGTTCAATGTGTTCCTGATGGATGTCAAATCTGCATTCTAGAAGGGTGTTCTGGAATAGGAAGTGTATATTGAGCATCCAGATGGTTTTATAATTCATAAGGATGAGAAAAAAGTTTGCAGGTTGAAGAAGGTGTTGTATGGGCTGAAACAAGAACCAAGAGCATGGTACTCGAGGCTTGATCAGTACTTGAAGAAGCTTGGTTTCCAGCATGGGAGAGTTCATTACAATCCCTATTTCAGCAACAATAGTAATCATAGGATAATGGTGTTAGTTTATGTCGATGACATAATATTTGGTGAATCAGATGAAGCTCAGTGCAGACAATTTTCAAAATTCATGAAAAAAGAGTTTGAAATGTCAATGATTGGCGAGCTAACATTTTTCCTTGGTCTACTGGTGACACAAGGAAGGAATGGAACATTCATTTCTCAGTCCAAATATTCCAAGGAGGTGTTAATAAGGTTTGGAATGGATAATTTCAAGGAGATGAAGACTCTGGTTGCTACTCTGATGAAATTCTCAAAAGATGCTGATGGTAAGGTAGTTAACATCAAAAAATATAGACAAATCATTGGATGGTTGTTGTACTTGACCGCGGAAAGTCCTGATATTGTTTTCGCCACATTCCAAGTAGCGATATATCATAGTAATCCCAAGGAAATGACATGCTTCCAGTGAAAAGAATACTTCGGTATATCAAAGGAACCATGGATTTCGGTCTGATGTATAATGACAAATCTCAATCAGTTTTATTGTTTTACACAGATGCAGATTGGGCCGGATCCACAGATGACATAAAATCAAAATTAGGAGGTGTATTCTATCTTGGTGGAATGTGTATTTCTTGGCTTATCAATAAGAAAAATGGCATTTCATTGAGCACCGCGGAAGCTGAGTATATTTCGGCCACTAAAGAATGTACACAGTTATTGTGGATGAAGCAACAGCTTGACGATATGGTAGTTGAAGTGAAGTCTTCGATCGGAATCCGGTGTGATAACTCAAGAGCTATAAATCTCCACAAAAATCATGTACATCACTAAAAGAAAAAGCACATTGAGATAAAGTATAATTTTATCAAGGAGAAAGTTGAGCAAGGAATCAGGAAGTTGGAGTATGTTCCTACTAAGCTACAGGTTGTAGACATTCTGACAAAGGCCATACCCAAGGATGTTTTAGGGAGGAATCAACTGGCTCTGGGAGTTCAGTCGACTCCCCACACTTGAAAGAGTGTGGATGTGAACCCTCCCCTCTCACCGAGGTATGATGAGTTTTTTCCTAATGTGCTGATATGTGTTCTCTACTTTGTTACAGACAACAAAGGGGTGACCTATGGGTTTGTTGACAAAGGGGGAGAAAATAGTGATTGTTCAAGTGGGAGAGAGTGTGCCTATTTGAGAAATCATGGCAGATTTAGGGAGAATATGACAAGTGGATCAGCGAGATGGGGAGCAATGTTAAAGGGGAAGATTATTAAATCTGACGATACTTGAAGTGATCGATCAAAGAATATATAGCACAATAGCTGAGGATCGTGATTAAAGAAGTAGAGTAGTGTTGGAATGCGCTAAAAATATTTCCAAACAATTTTAATCCAAAAAATTGGTATCAGTTTTTTGTCAACATTTGGTGTCATAGTTGAAGTGATTCATCGATGAACTTTTCATTTTCTCTTATTTCTCATGCCGAGCATTGCTCATGTGGTCTTAGAGTATGTGTTGAGTGAATCCAAGAATGCTATAAGAATCACAATAGGAGAATGGTGGCTGAAGAGTTAACGATGTATATTTTTATGGAAGAGTTGTCAACAAACCAAAAGGGGGATATTGTAGGGAAAAAATCCCTCAAGGTATCATTGAATCATTTTTAAGGTGATTGTGTTTATTGACAAAGTGGACATTTGTGTTGTGATTGTTGAAAAATAAAAACATGACATACAATTTTGTTGACAAAGGGGATTTCATAGAGGAATTTCGAGTTTAAGAGTTGTGGTCAATGATCCATGTTTGATTCAAGAATGTTGACAAAGGAATTAATGATCTGGAGGTGGTACAAAAAGAACAGATACAAGGTGGCGCCATATTCCAGTGTTTGCCAAATTTTTGGGCATGAAAATTGACAAAAGGAGAAAAGTGGTTTTGGACAAGAGACTTGAATGCCATGTACTTGAAGGAGAGGAAACTTACGTGCCTAATGTATTTAAAGATCAGAAGATCAAAAATGGGAAAGGAAAGAGGGTCACGCAAGTATTGGGTTGGTCGCGCAGGTGACTTGCAAGGTCAGAGACTTGTGTGCCGAAACTTGCGTGTCGAGGGTAGACTTTCCCTCTATCGCATAGGGTGGAAAAATGCCTATAAATACAGGACCACCCCTCCTCATATCCACCAGAGTTCAACACTTAGAAAAATCAGATCTTCTGTCGCGCTGGTGTGGTGGTCACGCAGGTGGTGTGTGGTTTCCCAGGTGGACTTGCGTGCTAGTGTTCGAAGTTGTGTGCCGATTGGTATTTGCACGCCAATATTGGTTTTGGCGTGTAAGGGATTGAGTCGCGCAATTTTGGAGATGCATAAGATTGTGCCGTGCAGGTGGTTGAGGTAGACCTGCGCTCCAGTTGTGACCTGCGCGCAGATACTTGCGCGCCGGGTTAGATATGCAAGCCAAATAAGGTTGATTCCTGGTTGTTTTCAGGGCTCCATGAAAGCTGGAAGATTGCCCGATACACCCTGTGCAAAGTGAAATTCATCTCTGGGTGAAAGTTGGACTTCAACAGAGCATCCACATACAATAGAGGATGTATTCATTAGAGAAAATTAAGAGACCTACATGTCTATAAAATGTGAGTGGATCCTTTCTGGAACAGTGAGAAAAGGAAGAGGAATAAGATGATCCTCTCCACCGGTAGTGAGCTAGAGAGAGAGAGAGAAATAGGGAGTGACCCTTGGGAAAGCAGTGACCTGGCCCAAAACCTTGTAAAGGCAGTGAGCTTGGGATAGAGTGACTGTGCCCAAACCTTGTAATCCACAACTAGTGATGTTTAGTGGAATTTTGTATGACCAAAAACTTATTGGCGTATGCTCCATGGACGTATCCCTTAGCGGTGAATGAAGTAAAAAATTGGTGTGTCATGTGCATGCTTTAATTTCTGTTTATATTGTGCAACAGGAAAGAGAGAGAAGAGTGTTTTTCTTAACAGCGAAACAATATCAGAATGGGATTTAATTTTAAATTAGTCATAACCTGATTCACCCCCCACTCAGGGTACTCATCGTAGTGGGCCTAAAAGGATAATTTCTTTTAAATTTGAGACTTTAAGTGTATTCAATGTTATTTGGAGATAAATTTTATGATTTATAATGGATGATGTCGAAGGAAATGTGATGAAATACTTATGATTTTTTTATTTCAATATTATTTTTGATTATTTTGTTAAATTTTAAGGAAATATTTTTGTTTAATGGTCTATGTAGAACTTGTGTATTACAGATCAATTTTGGAGATTTAAAGTAGTCCTTATCTTTATAAAGGATTATAATTTTTGGGGGATTTTCTAATCTTTTACTAACCATTTCTAGTTTTGGTAAATGATTAGAGGTAGGAGAAATTGATATTTAACCTTTTTGTGGATGATATGAGTTTTTATAAGTTGATTATAGTTCATCAGGGATGAAATATTCATACTAAATACTCATTATTTGGAGAAAAATATGAGTTTGTGGTGGAAATTGAGTAAGGGATGAAATTTTAGAGGTCAAGTAAGTATATTTTCTTATGTTATTATTCTATTTAGAAAAATAATTCATCAGCCTTATGAATTGTATATTAAATAAATAAATTTTCTCGTTTATACTTTCCTACTACAAAATCAAATATCGTTTAACCCATCACAAGTTTGTCGTTTCTTGATTGTTAACTTTCCTTTAATAATGTTTTCTTTCACTTTCCATCAGAACATGAAGCATTTTTTTCTTCTATATCCATGTTTTCATACACGGAACCCTATTATGTGTTATCTCGGGGTACCCTTGTACTTCACTTTCTATATATTAACGTGGAAGTTTTATTAACACTTTTTCATGAGTGGGTTTTCACTAAAGGTATTTTGAAAAGTATTCCATAGTTACCAAAACCAAATTCAAATTGTGAGGATAAAATTTATTATATAGGGGGAGTATGTAACATCTTGTGTTTTAAGAAATAAACAATATGTTATATAGCATACAAGATACACCACATCGAGTGTAATTGCACAACTGAATTTTATTATTCTATATGGTATTTATCATCTAGAAGTTTGAATGGATGTTATGAATAGTTCTAACTAAATTATGAAAATATGGTTTACACGGTTTTATATAATGATTCATTGGATACCAAATTAACTAGAAATGAAACTGAAAAAAAATTGAATATAAAGGATGTATTTTTAAGAAAAATATTTTGAATGTGAATAATTGGGTTTATAAAATAATCTAATAAAACTTTTTTGGATTATATTAATGAAATATTAATTCAATATAATGTTTTTAATTCATATTATGTGTTTTCTAGATATCATATAAGAGAAACTTCCATTTTATGTATAAAGAGAGTATTTTTAAAAAATTGTAGTTTTACCACCTTTTAATGGGGAACAATTTTTTAGTATAGTTTTTGTTATTATTATATGTCATATTTTTTAAAATAAACTTATTATTTATATTATATACATAAAAATTTACTTCGGATGTATTTTTTGTATTTTTCTTATAAAATCCATATTTTAATGAATATTGAAAATAGAGTATTTCAATTCTGAAATGACTTTTATTCTAATTTATTTACATATTTAGATTCTCCATTTAGTAGGTTTTAAAGTATAATTGGATTATGTTTTTAATTTAATATAATTTTGGTCATTGGAAGTAATTTCACATTGAAATTTGATATAAACACATATCAATCTTTTATGGTTTTTTGCTTTTAAAAAACAATTTTTCTCATTTTGACAATGAAAATTAATTTTAAATTAATATATTCCTATTTTTTGTTTTCAATTTTGTAAAATGGATTCCATATTTTGAATCAAATGTATAAAATTGTGTAAATTTGTATCTTTTATTTTTCGACATTATGAAGAGTAACTATAGTAATTATTTTAATTTACAAATGTTATTGGGTAAATTTGTTAAATAAGGGTAAAGATAATATTATAATTATATAGAACTACTATAACACGTGTCCAAAACCTATTGGATGAGATATGGCTGACCATGACCATCCTTGGGTTGATTTTAGGACCATATGAAGCCACATGGATGTGTAATGACATGTTATAATTAATAATTTATAGTAAAGACAATTATAACATAAAGATGTATCATTTTACTAAAACAATTTTAATATAGGGTTATATAACTGATATCATTGACTACAAATATTTATTAGAAATATAAAAATATTTTATAAATCATGTTATTATATTTATAATTTTTAGACATAAATATTTAAATGTATTAATGACACAATGATGATGGAGTGATTACCTTATCAATGAAAGATTCAAATAAATAATATTATAATTAAAAAATTAAATATTATTTAGAAATTTTGATTCCATGATAGAATTTATGGATAATTAGGACATTTTAACTTTTTTTAATGAAGTTTTTTCAAATAAATCACATTGTTTTGAATTTAACAAAAATCAATTACTAAATAGTGTTAAAATTGACATAAATGAGTTTTTAAAACCAATACTATTTTATAAAATGATAAATTTGTCCTAAAATCAATGATTTGGAAAAATAAATTATAGAGTGTTATAAATGTCATTAATTTTCCACTTGAGGTTCTTTTGGAATTTAGAAGTAAATATTTTGACCATATAGTGAAAAAATATAAGAAGAAATGGTAAGAGTAAATTTATTTCACTAAGGGTTAAAGTCAAAAGAAAAGGATATATTTGTGACCTACACTTTTATAAATTATATTTTATGAGATTATCTATACCCACACTCAAATTATAATTTAAATATATCACTTTTTAAATATTATAATTCGAAAATCAATTTACAATAAAATAATATTTAAAGGCTTTCAAAAAGTACCCCTCATCCCTCTTAAAAAGGCAACCACCTCAACCAACTTACTCACACATATCAGGCCATTTGGATCACACAAATTCTATTAAAATAATCTCCCAACATCCCTACTTTCTTCCTAGGAGACTTTCCTTTGGAATTAAGATAATATAGGAAGCCTTTTTCCTCAAATCAATAGGACTTACCAAATTTAGAGGTAATGTCTTCCCACAAGCTCATATCATTTATTTTTCTTTGCTAACCAGTAAACATCTATTTATTCAATTATTTTATAACAAAAAAAGTATCATTAATATACTAGGACTTTTATGCTAAGGGTCCTACCTAAACCTACAAACACTCCCATCTAATTGATATAGGACATTCTGTTTCTAGGTACGTTGAACTACTGCCTCATGAAATGATGATTGTTCTATTTTCTCCTACCACCTCTAATGGAGTACATTATGATGGGAATGTAATTATATAATATATATATAATTGTTATATTTTCTATTTTCTTATGTATTTTCTATTATTAACATACCTTTATGCTTTCTGTAATATCTAAATTCGGTAATTTCATTTGAGGAAGTGTAGACTACTACCCCCTCAAAGTTATATCACTCATTCATGCCCTACATGGAACATATAAAAGATAGATTTAATGAAACTATGTTACTTATATAACGTATATATTATACTAGAATTATAATATACCTATGTATCATTTTCATTTCATTCCTTTAATATGCCAATGAAATGAATGTAGTATTCATGCATACTTACGGCCTATAGTATCCATGTACGATGTATTTCATTTATTATATCAAAATGATATGGACTATTCAAAATACATATATATTGGATATATATGATATTTAAATAACATTATAAAGATGAGTTTTTTACAACATGCACAATTTACAAAAAAAATGTCCATTTTCAACTCCAGCACCCAATATCTACAAAATGACTGATATGAACATAAATAATTATTTGATTTTTATAACATGGTAATAAGGGGTATAAAAGGAATTATAAAATTGAAAAAGGTTCCCATGAAAGTATAAAGTAACCAATGTATTTTATTCAGAAACATAATGATTGTACATGATGAATCAGACTCTATGAATGAGAACTTCTTAATTCAGTTTACTTTCTTTGGGTTAATATACATGATTATGTCATGCTAAGATTATGTGACAAAAAAATTTGATATATTATCTTGTAATTAAACATTATTTATGTGTATTTATAGTTAATACACATAATAGATCAATTTTATAAATATAATGATCTTTTTAAGTGAAATTTTAACTCAATCTCTATTCATTGAGTTAAATATCTTAGTTATTGGTTATGTTGTTCTATAAAAATATATGTATGACCCTGATTGTTTAATACTAAATATCCAAGTATATTGGGTGGATTTATATTTTTCACACATAATAATTTCATTTATTTATCCTTAATATAATGATATGATCTTTGTGGGGGTCCTCATCTCAATATCTTTTTGTTGAGGTATATCTGGATTTTCTTCACCTTTGTTAACCTATATGGTGTATATAAACCCCTTTTATAAATTTTATCATGAATAATTTTATTATCATGATATTTAATGTTTTTTAATGTTATTATATAATTGTTTTTACTCAACTATCTCTCAAGTGGCCAGGGACAATTTAACTAAGCCATCATATTAAATGTTTTACAGATTTATTCTTCTGAAGCAGTTTATTTAGTGCCCATTTAATAAAAATGGTTTTTATGAATTTATTTATATGGACATTAATTTTTTAAAATGTTAAAAGATTTAATTTATTATGGGACACTTTGATTCGAATGTATTTTTATTAAATTATTTTAATTGTTGGTGGAATGGATTGATAGTATCAATATAATGAAATAATTTCATGTGATTGAAGATGAAATTTTATGATTTAAATATTGATATTTATAATCTTCGTGGTGTTATGATTTTAATGGTACTTGAAAAATTGATGAGTGGATACATGATAAGCCAAATATGGGTAGTTTTGTGATAAACCAAAGATGGGTGGTTCTATGATAAACCAAGGATATGTGGTTACATTATGACCTCCAATGCATTGGGTATAGAAGTCGACCATATGGTAATACAATTTAGTGATATGTGTGGAAGTTGACCGTATGGTTATTATATTTATCTATGTTTACTTCCTATGTTACCTTTTTATGTTATATATTTATTTCTATGGGATTTATGGTAATATTTTGGTTAGAAAAAGGGTATGCAATGAGATCATTTTCAGTGAAGTATATTTACTACTTGTTTGAGATGAAAAGTATTACATTATGGCAATGAATTCATTGATTACATTTATTTTCAAGGATAACCATTTTCATTATTTATGTATCCCTTAATTAGATTTTTATGAAAATAAATTGTTTTGAAATGTTTTTTAAAGGCTTAATGAAGAATAAATTTAATTATGGGATCAAGTAAAAGTCATGAAACAAACCATGTTTCTTTTTAAAAAGTTTTTGTTTACGAAAGAATTGCATATTGAGTAGAAGTGTATACTTGTAATATTTATGATTTTTATATATGATATACGACCTAATTATATAATCTCTAAAAATAATTTTTTTTTGAATGTGATTAAATGTAAAATTACTAACTTAACTCAAGATTACATCATGTTTAATGTTAGGGCCTTAAATTAAGGTCATGTGAAGAACACATTCAGACATAATGTAAGGGTTTTCTCATCTCACATCAATTTCTGTGAGATATTAATTATTCACCACTATTTTTTGTGTATGGTGTATGTATAATTACCATTATTGTATCATATAATGAATCTATTTATTTTCCTATTTTTCAATGTATCAAATTACGGTTACTTAGTTTTTGGAATATGAATCGATTGGTTACAAAGTGGTAAGGGATTATGCCTGAACCCCAATTTTTCCATTGATTTAC
The DNA here is from genome assembly GCA_963277665.1 of Viscum album. Lineage (NCBI taxonomy): Eukaryota > Viridiplantae > Streptophyta > Magnoliopsida > Santalales > Viscaceae > Viscum > Viscum album. Next base: position 1,796,833,934 of record OY728141.1, read on the forward strand.
TCTTTATCTACCATTACTCAAATGTAATACTTATTTTTTTTATATTTCTCATAATTTATCTGTATATTTATCAAAATCATATATGTAGATCAGATCAACCTTATTTGATGGGGATATAAATGATTTAAAATGGTTCCCTTATCAATTATTCCCTATAAACAAGCCCTATTCAAGAGATATTCTAGACTTCTTACGTATTTTCATGGGAAATATTAATCCATTATTATTTATTTGGAATAATACATTATATTTTTAAAGTATATATTTGTTCATTTTTATTTTTTTGAAAGAAATATTTCAGTTCCTCTTTGAAATCCCATTATTTTTTTCATTAAACTGTAATAAAAATTTTTATTTCTAGAGATTATTTTAAAAATCCATTTTTACATGATTTCACATAAGTGGGACAAAATTTATTACCACAGTATAATATAAATTTCTTTCCCTTTTATTTTTTGGGATATACATGCTTAAATCTGATTTCATGAAAAATACAAATGATTTTCTAAATGAACTCTTCTTTCCTATATAGAAAGGATTTTTCTCATCTTACCTTTACTTCTGTGAGATATATAAATTTATAACCACTTAATACTTATCTAGGTTATATTTACTATTCTTTGATATATCATATCAATAGTCTCCTTATTATAATTATATTATAAGGTATTTTGATCTTAATGTCACCATTGTTATGGGACACTTTCAGATGTTTAAATAATTTATCCTCATGAAATTTTCAATGGTCTCATTTAAAATTAACATCATAATTGTCAAAATCCACTGTTGAATCTTGTATTTTCACATGGTTAATCTCTTATGATTTCATCTACCATATATTTCTGAATGGTTTATGGTCATTTTTACTATGGATGTTCTAATTTCATACCTTTCATGGGTTATATTTAAAGTATTCACATTTTATATGCGAGTTTTTAAATATGAATGTTTATGTAACTTATGTTTCCCCATTATTAATTTTAGGAATGTATTGGAATTCATATGTGATTGGTGGGTCCTCATATAGCCCCTTTATGTATTGGTAGGTCTCATGAGAAAATATAGATATGGACTTGGTAGAGGCCTTTCCCATTTTTAGATATGGTTCTAGTAATGGCCTTTATCATTTTTAGATGTCTTAGCTGATGCCTTGAAGTATATTTTAGAATGTTTGGAATATTCATTCCCTCATTATGATATTATTAATAGTTACATAATGTGATTATTTCACTAGAAAAATATCCATGGTAATGTTTTTGTGATGAGTAATATGGGGTTATTTACTAAACTTTCATTCATTCCATATTATGCTCATGTTTATTTTTAAAGCCATCCATTTTCAGTTATTCACCATGACTAATGTTTTTAGTTTATGATATCTTACCTTGTATTACTAACCCTTATAGGGCATATAATCTCACCCCTTTATTATATTTCCTTTCCCTATGTTATGATGAATAAAAATGTCAATAATCTTTCAAAGATGCATTTAATATCATTTAATATAATATTAGGTTTTATTTTCATTTTCCAATATATTATGGGAATCATTAATGTAATATGGTATTTCAAGATTTCTAAACTAATTGGCCCTTCCATATTTTATTCCTTATAAATATTCCAATAAATTAAAATAATGCACTAGCTTCGGTATTCTAGGGCTGGGGTGTTATAGTTGATATCAAAATTAAGTTTAGAATCAACCATGAAAACAATATTTAGAAAAAATATATTAGGAACATAACCCTAAGGTAGAATTTGAGGATAAGTGCTGAAGAACATCCCAAAGAAACCATGTTTATGAATATGATTTTAATTATTTGGAAATTTTTTAATTTATGATAATTATTTCACTAGTATTGGTATTATATATTATGTATCATAATGATATGATCTAATATAGTTTTTGAAATTATATAGAAATGGAAACTAGTAGATGGAATGTGAACCACATCAGTTCACATAATACAATGAGTAAGAATGGTTTTTTATTCGATACGGTTAAAAGAGTATTTCGGTAACACCCCGAGCTTCCACGATACGCTTCTCATTCAATAATGCAATAGCTTGCATTGTACGCAACTTCGAGTTCTAAAACACCGCGACTAATCAAAGTAGCCGTTATGAATAGTAATAACCACTTTTTAAAATTATAGAAATTTTATATTCCAAAATGGACTTCATTTTTGTATTCGTAATATCGAAATTATCCTAAGTTGAATTTTTTGTAACTTTCTGAGAGCTTCCAATTTTTTTATCAATAGTGAAAAATACTTAAAACAACTTTTTTAATCAAAATAATTTATAGTGAAAAATTATACTATTTAGTGGTTTTAATGTATAATTAGAATATATTTTTACCATTTTATCCAATGGTGGTCATTAGAATTAATTTAACATTGAAATCGGACATAAACAATTGCCAATCTTTTGATATAAATTGTTTCTTAGAAACACGCCATTTTTTGTAACAGTGGGAATTAATTATAAAATTAATTAATGCAACTTATATGTTTGGAATTTTGTAAAATATACATCAATTTTGAATTCGGAATATCAATTATAGCGTAGGGTGAAATTTTGGCCTTATTCTGAAAAACATCAATTTTTGATGAATAGTGAAACCACTAAGTGGTTGTTAAAAACTGATTTTTCGTTAAAATGAAATATTACCACTTCTGTGATTTGATTTTCAAAAATCCGACATACATGGTTGTCATTAAGAAGTAAAATGTGGTTCAATGAGATTAAAATAATTTTTTGGTGAATAGTCACTTTTAAGTTCTTAATCGCGATTAGAGGTAATTAGTGTAGTTTAATGTATAAATAATGATTTAATAATATGAGATGAGCATGACACTTGTCCTACTCCTATTGGATGATTCATGGCCGACCAAAACAACCCATGGGTCAACTTGGGGACCCCATGGAGCCACTTTAGTTGGAAAATGACATTAATATATATTTATTTAATGTTAAAATTAAATTGACACAAATATGAGTTATTTTACTAAAACAGTTTTTAAGTGGGGTTAAACAAGTCCAAATTTTGAATATAAATATTCATTAGAAAGATACAAAGATTTCCTACATCATAGTATTTTTTTTATAATTTTTAGACATTAAATGAATTAAATTATTTATGACATCATTATGATGCGACGATGACCTCATTATTTAACGATTTAAATAAAATGAGAAGATAATGAAAAATACAAGGCTTACACTTGTCCAAAGCCTATTGGATGAAGCTATTTAGAACCCTTATCACCTTATCCACGAATTATATAAGTGTGGGACCTTTATAATCCGAAAAGCATTGTATAATAATGTAACATTTCAATCTTTCCAAAAGAGCCCCTCCTCTCCTCTTATAAAAGGCCCCCACCTCTCCCACCTCATTTACACATTCAAGCCATTTGGATCGGCCAAAATCTGCCCCAATACTCTCCCAACTTCCCACTCTTACTCCTAGAAGCCTCACATTGGGCAGAACTCTTCTCAAGGAAGCCTTTGGCTCAAATCAAAAAGCGTTACCCGATTTTGAGTTAATGTCTTCTCTAATGTTGTTTTGTTTTATTTTTCTTCTCCAACCCCCTAAACTCTTTTTATTCATTTCTTTAGTAACTACACCAGTATCCTCAATATAATAGGATGTTTTTATAAGAAGGATTAGAGCTACACTTACACACACCTACATCTAATGGTTATAGAACATACGGTTTCTGTCGATGGTGAATTTCTGCCTCACGAAATGATGATTGTTCAACACTCATATAACACCTTCAAAGGTGGCCATTAAGATGTCACTATTTTTATATATGATATATAATATGTTTATGTTTTACTTATGCTTCTGTATTTCTCATTTATGGCATACTTTATGATTTCCATTATGGGTAAAATGAGATAATTTCTTTTTAGGAAGTGCGGACTACCGCCCCCTCAAAGTGATTTGAATCGTTAATGCCATATGTGGGATGTATAAAGGATGGAGTAAATGGTATTATAAACTATACTAGAATTATATTATACATTTATATCATTATGATTTTGTTCTATTAAATAGGAAATTGAAATGAAAGTAGCGTTCATGCGTACGTACGACTTACCGTCTCCATGAACGGTGCATTTCATTTCTTACCTCTAAATGTTACGTAATGTTATAAATGTATGTATATACTGGATATATAAGATATATATGACATCTAAATCATGAATATAATTCTGGAGATAATGGATATTCTACCACATAAACAACTTGTAATTATAAGAAGTTTATTGTTGACTCAAGTACCAAAGATCGACAAAACCACTGTTATTAACTTAAATAATTACATAATGTTCATATCATTGTAATAAGTGATATAAAAAGGATAATGAAATTGAAAATGGTTCTTAATAATGTATATATTAACTCTAGTTTATTATTAAGGAGGTTAAAGAATGGTTGAGTCAAGTCAGACATGAGGTAAGGGAATTTCATAACCCAACTTCCATTCTTTGGGTTAATCTCCTACTTTCAAATTATGTCATGATATTATTATGTCGTATATTGTATTTATACTTTCCTTATGTGTACATGTCGTGAATACACATAATAGATATATTTTATTTAAAAATGATCTTTTTAAGGGACTTCGTCTCAATCTCCATTCATTGAGGCATATTTTGTTTTATACACAAATTTATTTTGTACAGTGTATAAACCCCTTTGACATTTTACGTTTATTCAAAAGGAATATTTTTATACGAAGCGTTTTACTAAACGACAAAAAGGGAATGTTTTTATTTCCATAAGTATGCGACGACAACGACTTCTCCGCCGCCGTGACCATTATTTGATTTTCGGCTTCCTCTACAAGCCATCATTTTTTTTGATGAAAAATAAATACAAAGTTTTAACTTTCTTTTATTTTGGTATTGAAAATGGTTTTGAAAGCATTTTTATTATATCAATGTGTTTTATTGATATCTTGTGATTGAAATGTGGAAATTTTATGTTTCCTTTATGCATCTTTTATGTGATACGATTATGTTATGGTTTATGATATGTTTAAACCTATTCATATGAGAAATGTATTGGACTTAATAAGTGACGGGTGGAGCCCGCTATAGCTCCTCGATGCATCGATAGGTCTCATGAGACAACTAGATGTGGAATTGGCCGAGGCCCATTCCCAATTTGATTTATGGTTTTGGCTGAGGCCTTAATCATTTTAGACGTCTTGGCCGAGGCCTTGACAAAGTGTTTCAAAATGTCTGGCATTATACATTTCCTCATTATGAAAGTGGTTATTGATATTTCACGTGATTATTCGTCTAATAGAATATCCATGTGAGTAAGTAATGGCATTATTTTATTTTACTTTTGCCATATTATGCTGAAGTTCAAGTTCAATAAGGCTTTTTTTAGTTATACATTTCCTTAAATGCTTATGTTTTCTTATGAAAGTTTCCGCTATATTGTTATCCTTACGGAGCATTTGAGCTCACCCCTTTCAATGTTTTAATATTTTCCAGGATGTGAAGAAGTATTTTATGAATGAACTGTAGGGATAGTCAGAAGTGGATATGAGTGTGGACTATGGAGACTTTGTTATTGTAGTTTTTCACTTTATGATGTAATGTAACGTTTACGATTGTATCTAGTGTTTCCAAGGCTACTAAACTAATCGGTCTTTCAAGACTTGATCTTTTGTGATCATGCCAATGTTATGAAGTAATGCACCGACTCTGGGTAGCTGGGGTCGGGGCGTTACAGTTGGTATCAGAGGCATTTTAGTACTAACCTTGGAAGCTATATTTAGATAAACTCTGATTAGAGCACATAGCCCAAAGATAGACTTTTAGGATTAGTATAGAAGAACTTCCTAGAATTTTGTTATTATAGAGATTTTGTGAGTTTTCCGAGCAATACATCCATGTCTGGATACGATCAAGTAGAGGCGGCTTTGGCACAGATGTATCTAGGGGTAAAACCCGAAAACACAGCTTTAAGCTAGACTCGAACGGGAACTGGTGCACGACAACGGGCCTTGCTGCACTCTTGGTTACGACACTCCCGAGGGATATGCTTAGGATAATTCTCATTTTATTTACAAATCATTATGAAGGGTTTATGAGTATATACTTCCTCAAAGAAAACATTTTTATTATTATGGATTATATCCATAAATAGCTCAATTTATGTTAAGTATTTTACAAGTATGGAATTATGTATTTTGATTCATAAACTAATCTAGTTTATGCCATTGTTTAGAAATGGCGCCTAGTGGAAGGAATGGAAACCGTATCAATGCACGCACTCCGTGTAGGGATTGCCCTCCTGCTCAAGATAATTATTGTGGATCTGGAGATACGACTGGTGCTGATCAACTTATTACCATACTGGGACAACTCACTCAGGTTATGAATAATAACCTTACTCGTATGGAGCACCCTAATCCGCAACGTGGAGGATCAATGATAGACCGCTTCATGAGGAAACAACCGCCAACATTTAATGGGGGTACAAATCCGTTAGTATCTGAGCAATGGATAAACTCCTTAGAGAAAATATTCCATGCCTTGGGGAGTAGCGAAAGGGAGAAGGTTGTCATGGCAGTTTACCGCCTCACTGGAGATGCCGATCAGTGGTGGTCGCTGATTCAAAACACAAAGGAAGATGATGACGTATCGAAAATGGAATGGAGGGAGTTCAAAGAGCTTTTCTTAGAAAAATACATTCCTCGTGACCATCGAGCAGATATGGAAAGGCAATTTCTGAGTCTGAGGCAGAAGGAGGATGAGAATGTCGCAAAGTATGAGGCTAACTTTACAAGGTTAGCGAGGCATGCTGCCGATTATATACGTAACCCAAGGAGTAAGATTGATCGTTTCTTTGATGGGTTAAAACCATTTCTCCTTTGAGATTTAGTATCAAAATCCTTCTCATCATACGAAGATATTGTCTCGTATGCTATCAAGACAGAAAAGGAATTCTCTAAGTCTTATGACAACAAAGTAAAGCAAGAGAAGAAGAGAACGGGGGAACAAGAGACAGATAAAGGGAAAAAGGGAAAGAAGGATTTTCCATTATGTGATAATTGTGGGAAGAATCACCCTGGTACGTGCCTAAAAGGAATGGGAGTTTGTTATAAATGTGGAGAAAAGGGTCACCAGGCTCGTGATTGCAAGGGAAAGAAAGAGGCTGTCAAAGTGGAATGCTACAATTGTAGGGAAATGGGGCATTATGCAAATGAATGTCCTAAGTGTCAAGGAAACATACCTAAGAAAAGGCCAAGGGATCAAGGCCAATCTTATGCTGTGACTACAGTTGAAGCGGAATAATTAATGTATTGGTGCTTCTGGACTCAAGGATTATATTCTGGTTATAAGAATAATGTGATATATATAAAGATTGTACTGCAGTACTTTTTGATTAAGGTAATATGATTAAGGTAATCATATTTTTAGTATGTGACAATAAGAGAAACTTTTCTTTGTTTGGGGAATCTGATGTTACAATTGATTTTGGAATTTAGAGACCTTTTAGAGAAAGTCTGGACGGAGGTATTTTGGATAACTATTAAGGTTGGAATGGATTAAGTTAAACCCTGGATCGAATTGTTTAAGGTTAAAGCATTTATGAAGATTATTTTTGGAATATTATGATACTATAGTTTTAGGAAAAGGACAACCTGCAGGGTGGGGAATAACCCGTCGCGTCGGACAAAGCTGCAGGAATCGAACCCACAACCATAGTGCGACATGCCTTTATTTCCTACCACTAGCCTACAGGAAGTCCCTGGTTATTAAAAAATAATTTTACTAATCTAAATGGTATGTGTTAACATTTGGAACCTTATACAATTAATATAAGTATAATATTTTTGAGTTCTATTATCTTTTTGAGTGAAAGATGAGTTTAAGGTTGAAACTCTAATTGTCAAGCATAAAAATATATATACCTATCTCTAATTCAATGAATAAATTAATTCTTAAACTTTAGTAAAGGGATATTAAAAAAAATGTGTTATCCTAATACCTTATGTCTTGTTGAACTGATGATATTTTAAATCAACATAGATTAAAGGCTTTGAGGCCCTCAATTTGACAGTTGATTGTGATTGATGACCTCAATCACTCCCTACAAATATTTACGTTTTTCCTCCAATTATATGTCTCTAATTGCCACCAATGTTCTCTTAATCGAGATCATAATTGGGTGGTGACTTTTTCATTTCCCTTTCCCTCTTATTATGGATAAATTTTATTAATCTTATTTCCGATGTGGGTTTTCCTCAAAGGTATTTTCTCTTTTCAACCTTTTACTTTCAAAGAAAAATTTCAAATTGTGAGGACGCAATTTATTGAAGGAGGGGAGAATGTAACACCCCGATCTTCCACGATACGCTTCTCATTCAATAATGCAATAGCTTTCATTGTACGCAACTTCGAGTTCTAAAACACCGCGACTAATCAAAGTAGCCGTTATGAATAGTAATAACCACTTTTTAAAATTTTAGAAATTTTATATTTCAAAATGGACTTCATTTTTGTATTCGTAATATCGAAATTATCCTAAGTTGAATTTTTTGTAACTTTCTGAGGGCTTCCAATTTTTTTATCAATAGTGAAAAATACTTAAAACAACTTTTTTAATCAAAATAATTTATAGTGAAAAATTATAGTATTTAGTGGTTTTAAAGTATAATTAGAATATATTTTTACCATTTTATCCAATGGTGGTCATTAGAATTAATTTAACATTGAAATCGGACATAAACAATTGCCAATCTTTTGATATAAATTGTTTCTTAGAAACAAGCCATTCTTTGTAACAGCGGGAATTAATAATAAAATTAATTAATGAAACTTATATGTTTGGAATTTTTTAAAATAGACATCATTTTTGAATTAGGAATATCAATTATAGCTTAGGGTGAAATTTTGGCCTTATTCTGAAAAACTTCAATTTTTGATGAATAGTGAAACCACTAAGTGGTTGTTAAAAAGTGATTTTTCGTTAAAATGAAATATTACCACTTCTGTTATTTGATTTTCAAAAATCCGACATACATGGTTTTCATTAAGAAGTAAAATTTGGTTCAATGAGATTAAAATAATTTTTTGGTGAATAGTAACTTTTAAGTTCTTAATCGCGATTAGAGGTAATTAGTGTAGTTAAAGGTACAAATAATGTTTTAATAATATGAGATGAGCATGACACTTGTCCTACTTCTATTGGATGAGTCATGTCCGACCAAGAAAACCCATGGGTCAACTTGGGGACCCCATGGAGCCACTTTAGTTGGAAAATGACATTAATATATATTTATTTAATGTTAAAATTAAATTGACACAAACATGAGTTATTTTACTAAAACAGTTTTTAAGTGGGGTTAAAAAAGTCCAAATTTTGACTATAAATATTCATTATAAAGCTAAAACGATTTCCTACATCATAGTATTTTTTTATAATTTTTAGACATTAAATAAATTAAATTATTTATGAAATCATTATGATGCGGCGATGACCTCATTATTTAACGATTTAAATAAAATGAGAAGATAATGCAAAATACAAGGCTTACACTTGTCCAAAGCCTATTGGATGAAGAGATTTCGAACCCTTATCACCTTATCCACGAATTATATAAGTGTGGGACCTTTAGAATCCGAAAATAATTGTATAATAATGTAACATTTCAATCTTTCCAAAAGAGCCCCTCCTCTCCTCTTATAAAAGGCCCCCACCTCTGCCACCTCATTTACACTTTCAAGCCATTTGTCTCGGCCAACCTCTGCCAAAATACTCTCCCAACATCCCCCTATTACTCCTAGAAGCCTCACTTTGGGCATAACTCTTCTCAAGGAAGCCTTTGGCTCAAATCAAAAAGAGTTACCCGATTTTGAGGTAATGTCTTCTCTAATGTTGTTTTGTTTTATTTTTCTTCTCCAACCCCCTAAACTCTTTTTATTCATTTATTTTGTAACAACACCAGTATCCTCAATATACTAGGATGTTGTTATAAGAAGTATTAGTGCTACACTTACACACACCTACATCTAATGGTTATAGAACATATGGTTTCTGTGGATGGCGAATTTCTGCCTGACGAAATGATGATTGTTCAACACTCATATAACACCTTCAAAGGTGGCCATTAAGATGTCACTATTTTTATATATGATATATAATATGTTTATGTTTTACTTATGCTTCTGTATTTCTCATTTATGGCATACTTTATGATTTCCATTATGGGTAAAATGCAATAATTTCATTTTAGGAAGTGCTGACTACCGCCCCCTCAAAGTGATTTGAATCGTTAATGCCATATGTGGGATGTATAAAGGATGGAGTAAATGGTATTATACACTATACTGTAATTATATTATACATTTATATCATTATTATTTTGTTCCATTAAATAGGAAATTGAAATGAAAGTATCGTTCATGCGTACGTACGGCTTACCGTCTCCATGAACGGTGCATTTCATTTCTTACCTCTAAATGTTACGTAATGTTATAAATTTATGTATATACTGGATATATAAGATATATATGACATCTAAATCATGAATATAATTCTGGAGATAATGGATATTCTACCACATAAACAACTTGTAATTATAAGAAGTTTATTGTTGACTCAAGTACCAAAGATCGACAAAACCACCGTTATTAACTTAAATAATTACATAATGTTCATATCATTGTAATAAGTGATATAAAAAGGATAATGAAATTGAAAATGGTTCTTAATAATGTATATATTAACTCTAGTTTATTATTCAGGAGGTTAAATAACGGTTGAGTCAAGTCAGACACGAGGTAAGGGAATTTCATAACCCAACTTCCATTCTTTGGGTTAATCTCCTACTTTCAAATTATATCATGATATTATTATGTCGTATATTGTATTTATAATTTCTTTATGTGTACATGTCGTGAATACACATAATAGATATATTTTATCTAAAAATGATCTATTTAAGGTACTTCGTCTCAATCTCCATTCATTGAGGCATATTTTGTTTTATAAACAAATTTCTTTTCTACAGTGTATAAACCCCTTTGACATTTTACGTTTATTCAAAAGGAATCTTTTTATACGAAGCGTTTTACTAAACGACAAAAAGGGAATGTTTTTCTTTCCATACATATGCGGCGACAACGACTTCTCCGCCGCCGTGACCATTATTTGATTTTCGGCTACCTCTATAAGCCATCATTTTTTTTGATGAAAAATAAATACAATGTTTTAACTTTCTTTTATTTTGGTATTGAAAATGGTTTTGAAAGCGTTTTTATTATATCAATGTGTTGTATTGATATCTTGTGATTGAAATGTGGAAATTTTATGTTTCCTTTATGCATGTTTTATGTGATACGATTATGTTATGGTTTATGATATGTTTAAACCTATTCATATGAGGAATGTATTGGACTTAATAAGTGATGGGTGGAGCCCGCTATAGCTCCTCGATGCATCGGTAGGTCTCATGAGACAACTAGACGTGGAATTGGCCGAGGCCCTTTCCCAATTTGATTTATGGTTTTGGCTGAGGCCTTAATCATTTTAGACGTCTTGGCCGAGGCCTTGACAAAGTGTTTCAGAATGTCTGGCATTATACATTCCCTCATTATGAAAGTTGTTATTGATATTTCATGTGATTATTCGTCTAGTAGAATATCCATGTGAGTAAGTAATGGCATTATTTTATTTTACTTTTGCCATATTATGCTGAAGTTCAAGTTCAATAAGGCTTTTGTTTTAGTTATACATTTCCTTAAATGCTTATGTTTTCTTATGAAAGTTTCCACTATATTGTTATCCTTACAGAGCATTTGAGCTAACCGCTTTCAATGTTTTAATATTTTCCAGGATGTGAAGAAGTATTTTATGAATGACCTGGAGGGATAGTCAGAAGTGGATATGAGTGTGGACTATGGAGACTTTGTTATTGTAGTTTTTCACTTTATGATGTAATGTAACGTTTACGAATGTATCAAGTGTTTCCAAGGCTACTAAACTAATCGGTCTTTCGAGACTTGATCTTTTGTGATCATGCCAATGTTATGAAGTAATGCACCGACTCTGGGTAGCTGGGGTCGGGGCGTTACAATTTCGAAGTGAATTAGTATCTCAAAATTCCTCACCATATGAAGATATAGTATCTTGTTCTATCATGATAGAGAAAGAGTGTTCTATACACTATTTATTCAGAAGTAAGCAACATAAAAAGAAGATTCCAAAGTAAAATCTAGATAAAGTGAATAAGGGAAGAATTTTTTTTCACATATGATAACTATGGAAGGAATCACAATGGTAAATGATTGAAGGGAATGTGAGTATGTTATAATTGTGGAGAAAATGGGCACCATGTTCTTGATTTCAAGAGTAAAATATTTATTCCAATCTATAATGCTTCTACTATAAGGAGATGGGAAACATTGCGAATAAATGTCACAAGAATCAAATAAATATACTCAAATTTATGTTACGGGATAATGTTCATTTTATGATACGACCGTAGATGGAGTGGAAATATTAATATTCTTAGTCAAGAATCATTCATTATAATATTCTATCAATAATATACTAGTTATAATAATTATGAAATATATAAGGATTATACAGAAGTACTTTTTAATTAATGATTTGAGACCATAAGTAGAATAGTACCAAGAACAGATTTTTAGAGGAAATATAATTTTTTTGAAAACACATGATTTAGGGAAAGAAATGACTAAATATATTACTGATGTTGATATACTGGTGAAGAAATGATTTCTTTGAATAAGTACTAGCTACCTTAAAGCTGATTATAAACTTGTTGACAAGTGGTCTTTTCTATCACCGATGATGTTTACAAAACATTTCGATTTAGGGAATATATCCAATAATGTGTATCTCTTTTAATGAATACATAAGAATTCCTGTTTCCAATAATTTTTTATTGTAATTCGACTAATTACAATATTTCTAGAGGAAACATGATGAAGTCAATCACATGTTTGGAATGTGAAAATTTAGAGATTCATCTTGTTGATTTTTTGTTAATGATAAGTTCATCTTCCAAATTAAGTGAACTTATTTCTAACTTTTTGAATAATTATATTTTGGAATTTTTATCCATTTATGAATGGTTTATTTTGATAATTATATGTGTTTTTAAAGGTTAATGTATTACTTCACAACAAGGCACAAATTGTGCTGTGAGATGATATATAGATAGTTCAAGGCACCATTAAATTATACGATTGTGTTAATGAAATAGAAACATATATTTATACTCTTGAAGAGTGGAATAATTCCCCAAATCAAGTAAAAGAGTCATTAATAAATATCTATCCTATTATCATAATCATTGATAATATCAATGAATTTTTTTCATTATAGTAGTTTATAGTTTTCTAATAATAAAAATTTATCTAAATATTTTCAATATCATTTTACATCAGAACATCATGGTTTTATTTTTCATCAATCTCTAGGTTTTTACTTCCAATGAATTTCACTCCATTAGAAAGCATAATTTTTTGTGGTGACTACCTCATTTCGCATAAACTCATTTTATGTTGATATTTTATTAACCCAATTTCTGATGTGGAGTTACCATAAGTGAATTTTCAAGTACCATCCATTAACATTACAAGAGCAATTTTGAATTGCGAGGATGAAATTATATCGATGGAGGAAAAATGTAACACCATAGGAATTTTTTTATAATTTAAAATACATTAAGGTATGAAAAATAATAATTAAAAATTAATTGTTTTATTTAATATTATTTTTATTGAAAAATCATTATTAATTTTAAATTAATGATATTAAAAAAATACTATTTTAGAGAATTATTTTGTGGAAAATAATATTTTAATATGAATATATGTATTTTTATTACAAAATTCATCTTTTATAAATATATTATTTAATTGAATATTTTAAGAATAATATATATTGACTATTATTGTAATTTTGATAAATACTAAATTATGTTATGAATATGTCCACTATCAAAATGAAACAAAAAGATTTATAGATAAATATAATATAGATAGCACAAAACACTGAGACCCTACAAAACAACACTTTGTTAAACCTATCCAATAAACATAATTTTCCACTTCTCTAATTTCAATTTTAAAAAACTAACATACATAGTTGTTTTTAGTAATATATTTATAGTCTGATAGAATCAAATTAATTTTTTAAATAGTAACTTGACCCTTATGAATAGTATTATACCCTCATGAATATTAACTTTACCATTATTAATAGTCATGTACCCTTATAAATAGTAACCACACCCATGTAGGAATAAATTAAATTTAGTCACCTTATATATGAGAGTGACTATTTTAAAAATTAAAAAAAATGTGTTGGTATTTTATGAGCAATAAATATTTATTTACAATTTTATAATTAATAATTTAAATTAGATGCTAAATTATTTTTATAAAGTATATTCATAAATCAATATTCTTTGGTTTTTTGATTTTAGGATAATTCAATGATACCTTGGCTAATTTTTGAAAGTATTATAAAATATGTTTCAAATTTAAATTATTTATTTTTCATGTAAATAATGATATTACATAAAAATTAAATTTCTATAATTTAGAAGATTATTTTGATAAAATGAAGTTCATTCTTTAATTCTTAAAAATAGAAAAATTTCTACGGTAAATTTTTTGTATGTTTCTAAATTAAATGTATTTTTGGTGAATAGTAAAATACGATAATTGAATGTATAAATATATTATAAGATAAACACTCTATTACATGCATTATGGAATGTTTAAGGACACTTGGTTTAATCTCATGTTTATTTATTACTATTTTTGGTCATAGAAATCACACATTATTGCTTGTATTGAGAAAAATAATAATGTACTGAATACGATATTCAAAAATCACTCCTCATATCCAATATAAATTCCACCCCTCACTCCCTCTTCTCTTCACTCCTCTATGCCTTGATTCTTCTCAATTTTATTCCAAAGACACTCTTCCCTAGTCTCTACCAATGTCCATGAGCCATTTTTAATTCCAAAAGACCACAAACCCTTCCCTTGAGGAGGTTCTCAAGGAGTTTATTTCAAGAGTTAAATCTCCTTCAATTTTCAATTTATTTAATTGAAATTTATCCTCTTTTCTTATTCTCTCCTAACCTATACTATCCAATTGATCATGATTTCAACATTATAATATTTATACCAGAATTATATCATTTTAATGTAATAACCATTCTCAATTTCATTATAATCATTATTTTAAATTTGTAAACAAAATCATCCTATGGGAGGTTCCAATTTTTAAACTTCATGGACGGTGAAATTTTGTTCTTCAATTTATTATTCAAGGATGTTCATTAAAAAAAATTTATGGTTGAACCCGAATATATAATATGTATTATATATAATTTATTTATTATGGAACCATTTTTTATATATGAAATTAAATAATATAACAAAACTAGTTTGTTGTGATCGAAAAACCGTAATAAAAAGCTAAACAATTATCACAAATGTATTATCTATTTATTCATCCTCATAACAGTAACCAAAGTATATATATGACAATTTACAATTTTGGATTTCCATTATTGATATAAAAGTTTAATTCTGGATATTTATATCCATTCTCCATGAAATTCACTTCTGAAAATTAAGCGAACCGATCATTAAATCAGGGAAACAAACACTTTATAATGACGGAATTCAATTTTAAAACTTATCAAAAAGTGAATAAATTAACTTAATAAAATTATAATAAACACTATAAATGACTTATGGGTTATGAATTAAATTATTAATGAGTCTAATTTAATTTTCCATGACCTTAGGGTAAAGTACAGAACATATTCAGACAGAAGGTATGAGTTTTCTCACCTCACTTCCAGTTTTGTGAGATATTACTTATTCACCACTATTTTTTGTGGATGGTCTATGTATACTTACCATTTAGGTTTATTATCATGAAAATATGTATTTTCATGTTTTTTAATGTTTCATTTTATTGTTATTAATTTGTGGCCACATGATTTGATTGATTACAAAGTGGTAAGGTATTCTACCTGAAGCCTCATTTTTCCCTTCATGTTACTTTTTATCTCTAGTTACTCAAATATAAGGATACATTATTTTATTATATTTCCCTTAAATTATAATTATATAGATCAAAATCATATATCCAAATCATATCATCCTTTTTATGAGGATATAAATGTTTTAAAATGGTTCTCTTCTAAATTTTTTCCAATAAATAAGACCGATTCAAGGGAACTTTTCAAAATAATACATATTATCAAGTTCACTCTATAATTTTTTTAATCCATCATTATTTTTTTTAAATAACAAATTTTATCAGGAAAATATATTTGGGTTTTTTTCTAGTTATATTAATGAAAACATGTTGTTCCGCTTAAAAATACCTTTAATATTTTTCATAAACTGATCTAAGATATTTTATTTCTAAAGATTCATTAAAAAATAATTTTTACATGATTTAACTTCAGTTGGAATACATTTATGCATCAAATATAATTTCAATTTCCTTGTTATTCTTTTTTTGGAATATACGTGTTTACAATATGATTTCACGACAAATACAAATAATTTTCTAAAATAACTATTCTTTCATAAGTAGAATGGATTTTTCTCATCTTACCTTTACTTATATGAGATATATAACATGATCACCGATAACTTATTATATGAGTTGTATTTAATTCCATTTTTAGGTCATATCAAGATTCTCCTTATTCTCATGATATTCTTTGGGATTATTATTTCAATGTTTCATGTGGTAAGGGAAACTTTGGAATGTTCAAATAATATTTCCTCGTGAAATTTTCTACTGTATCAGAAAAAATTATCATCATCTATTTCATCATCCTTTATTGAATCTTTTACTTCATTTAATTTTACCTCATGTGATATCATATATCATATGTTGTTGAGATGTTGATCATTAGTTTGACTATGTGTGTAATAATTTGATACAATTCATGCGTAATAGTTAATTTATTTACATTTATTATGCTAGTTTAACAATATGAGTATTGATGTTGTTTCTATTTCACAATTATTCATATGAGGAATATATTAGACATAGTATGTGATGATAGGAGACCACTACAACCCCTATATTCTTTGATACGTCTCATGAGAAAAAATATATATGGACTTTTCTTAGGCCTTTACCATTTTTAGATATGCTTTTGGCTGAAGCCTTAATCATTTTCAGATGTCTTGGCCGAGGCCATGAGGGTATGTTTCACAATGTCTTGAATAATCATTCCTTCATTTCGATATTATTAATAGATAACTCATGAAATAATTCAACTAGTAGAATATCCATGGTAATATTTCATGTGATCTGTTATATGGATTTATTTACTATACTTTCATTCATGCCATATTATACTAATGATTATTTTTAGAGGAATGTGTTTTTAGTTATTCACCATGCCTAATATTTTTTTTATGATAACTTCTATTTTATTACATACCCAAACTAATCATCTTATCTCTCCCCTTTATCGTGTTTCCTTTCCCTAGGTTATGAAGATGAAAACATGGAATAAGCTTTCATGGTTTTAGTTTAGTTTATTTTATATTGTTTCACATTTTATTTTAATTTCCCAATGTATTTTGGGGATAATTAATGTAATATGGTCTTCCATGACTACTAAACTAACCTATCCTTCAAGATTTTATTCATTATTATTATGCTAATCTATTAACATAACATACAACCTCTGGGCTTCTAGGGTCAGGGAGTGACTGTACTGAACATGATCCATTTATCATTGCATCACAAGAGAATATGGTTTATTAATTTCATGATGAAATACATGAAGATTATATTGTTTTTGTACACTGTAAAAGAGTAATTTTTTTGATATGGACGATGATTGTCAATTTGTACTTTATAAAAATGAACATCATATACAAAAAACATTCAACAACTTTTTCCTATAAACATTTAAAAAATAAAACTTTTAAGATAGGATGAAAATGAAATAATCATCAAAATAGATGTTTAGAAAAAAAATATAATTAATATGATGATAATTGAATGTATAATTTGGTAAATAAGCTATATAAAAATTTCACATTTATAAAAGTTTCATGTATATATATATATATATATGAATTGTTCTATTATTAATTTTTTTATAAAAGTAATTTACGTCTAAATTTACTAAACATTAAATATTTTCTAAAAAATTTGAATTAAAGGAATGATAAAAAAATTATTGATCATGATTGATTAACATCTTAGGTAACACCACATCTAATATAAGATTTAGTAGATCCAAGTGATTATTCAGTACCTAATACATCTAGGGAGGCAGTATATTCCTCTTATGTTGTTTTTAGCCCACATTATTATGAACCTTTGATGATGGAGTTGTCCCCCTCCATATAAAAGAATTTGGTGAGTTAACATTACTAGTTTCTAAGTCATTTTACAAAAAACTATATAATTTATCAATTGTTTAACTAATTTTTCAAAGAGAGCCATTAGATGATTTTAGGGCTTCTACTAGTGATGATTTTGGAATATTTGAAAATGTTCATGGGAAACACTCGTGTGAGATAGCATGATTTACTATTATTTACAATGATTTGAGGAATATTCCCATTGATTTTTAAATTAGTTGTTTTATAACCAATTAAAGTTAACATTAATTAAATATATATTGAATACTAAATTAAAATTAATGAGTAAAATTATAAATATACTTTTAAGGTGTTATGTTTTTTATTTTTGATTTTCATTTTTATATTTTTGAATGTGCTTAAAGACGATAGACCAAGAATATTTTGAACTAAATGGATTGAATTTAAATGGGGAAAATGGAACATGTTTAATGAATAATGTTTGAGCTATTGATATATATATGAGGGAGATCCTAAAGACTTCTCTCATTGGTAGTGTAATATATTTTTTAATATTTTGAAAAATATATCACATGAATTAATTGAAAATTTTATATTATATTAAAAACATAATGTCAATAAAATTTTAATTTTAATTTTTGTTTATATTTTCATTAGGATATATCTAAAAAATATACAATGAGTCCTAAAAAACAATTCATTCTATAAATCACTAGTCCGTAGTGCTTTCTAGGAAAATAAGAATCTCTATTGTATTATATACCTAAATATAATCATTATTTTATTACAACAAAAATATTTTCTTAAACATGTATATATTATTCAGAATGGGTCACATATTAGGCCATAAGATTGTCGGACGTATATATTGATTAATGTTTAACAAAAACCTATGGATTGTTTTGTGAATCTATTTACCAGAGATTTTAGAGTATGTAATTTTCATTATCATTTAATGTTTTTTCATTAATATAATTATATTAATGAAGAAAAATTCATTAACAATCAATCCATATTCCAAAATAAATGCGCATGGCTATAGGTATCAAACAATGCCAATTAGCTGTATTGGTGCTATTTGATACACGTACCTAACCCCAATTAATTTTATATATGAATTATTTAATGTTATAATTTATTACTAATTATTTCCTGTAGTAATGAAAACTTATTAAATAGTAATAAAAATTTTAATTATTGGAAAATATAACGAGGTTTTGATAATTTTAGAATTCTCTGTTAATACTATTGTATTAATAGGATAAAATTAGTGAATCCTCATATATGAGCCATCCAAAATCAATATTAATGCCATATAATGATGTACGTTGATTAGTTTTAGTGTATAAGAATTATGTGATTATATAGATGATGGTTATCATGACTACTTTTTTAGATTTATTTGGTAGGGCATCATCAATATTTATAGCTTCACCAATATGGGGTTTTAACAGTTCCATTATCTGGTAGCAAAGAGATAACATTCAAGGCTAAAAGAAAATGTTTCAGAAAGAGACTCTGATTGGAAAACATAGGATCATTGGTTGTTGGAAATGTAAAATGAATCAATTTGTATTTTATAGTTGATGATGGGAATCATCCCCAAGGAAATTTATAGCCTTATAGCTCATCCCATAGAGTTGAATTCTAAAATCAGTATATGATTCAATAAATAATTTTAAAAGATATCAAAGTATTTAAAAAAAAATTCAGGGGTTAATCCCCAATAAAATTCCTTATTAGGTCCATGAAATCATAGGAAAATTACTTAATAATCCTTTTTAAAATTTAAAAACCGATTCCACGCCAATATGAGTTATGGATATCCTAAGATGAACATAAAAGCGTGTTTGTGTTTTAAAACACTAAAACATGAAAGTAATGGTAAGAAAATAAGAAAATTTCCCTTGATTGATGTGAAATTATAGGAAAATAAGAGATGATTTTTTTATGAGAAAACAACATGTACAACTGATGTGTGGTGTTCTTTGAAAGGCTCATTAATCTATTTAAAATGATACCAATTCCATTAAAACCATGTGTTGGTCGGAGTGGATACTCAATAGGGGGGGTGAATTGAGTTCCAATTATAATTTCTATTAAAATATTGTCTATTAAAATCCCCCAATTTATAAAACAAGTTAAACTATAGTGGATTTATATAGATTATAAATGTTCACATAGCTTTTCAAAGATTGATTATGTCTCAGTTAATTTAACGACATGATTAAACTAATTTCCTATACTAACATACTGATTTACAATAAGTGTAAACACTTGCTAATTTAACTATCAATGTAACATTAAAATTGTTTTTTATTTCAAAGTAACAGTTTCGGAATATAAAAGATATATGTATTATACTTTAAACATAATCTAAAGATGCATAGCATATATAACAAGAGGTTAAGTCTCAAGCCGAGACATAGTCCTCTCAAATTTATGAAAATTTGATCCACACCCTGGATCAGGGTTAGCAACAGTTTACAAAACTGTCCAGGCCACGCAGGGACCTCTACAATAGTTCTTCGTGGGAATCAAAACAACGACCATGCCACATAAGTACCTCTTCCACAGTTGTCATGGGTAAACAAGAGTTAAGAGTTTTGGAGTGAGGATTTTGATATCCTTCAGTTCAGTGAAGGAGATAGTGTGTGTGTGTGTGTGTAAGATATATAGAGTACACCATACAGCATGAAAGTAAATAAACAAATAACTTATAGCGAACAGATAAGATTTTGGTAAGATCTAGTGATTAGAAATGCAGCTCTGGACTCGTTGGATTCAGCAGAAATGCTTCTGAGTCCTTCGCTGGTTTTTCTTTTGAAAAATAGAGTGTCATGGTTCAGCTTGTAATCCACCAGTGAGAATGATATCTTCATTCATCGTGTGTTCTTCAGTGGTGTTGGATTGCACTCATGAGAGTTCTTTGAAAGTATTGCAATCTCATTCTTTCTCCTGATTGTTCTTCTCGTTCAGCACAGTGCACTCTGGCATATGTAAGTGCTTCTTGTTGTATCGTCACACTTGTGCACGTGTACTACATCTCAATCTTCCATATATTCCACGAGTTCTGGCAGTAGGAATGATTTCCTTTTCATATGTATGAGATACATTTTCTTGAAATACCAACATCTATCATTAATTATCATTAATTGCATTAAAAACATCAAATATGACTGTTAGCATTATTTAAATAATATTGACAAAAAGTTAAGAAACAATGTCATAGTGATTATGTAAGTTGTGTCATCTTCACGGCATGTGCTTCACGATATGTGGTTCACGGTATGTTCTTCATGGTTTCTTCATGTCATGGTGTCTAGCTCACGGTGTCTGAATCATGGTTTGTCTTTCATGGTGTCTGGGTCACGGTGTGTCCTTCACGGTGTCTAGGTCACGGTGTGTCCTTCACGGTGTCTGGGTCACGGTGTGTCCTTCACGGTGTCTGGTTCACGGTGTGTCCTTCACAGTGTCTGGGTCACGGTGTGTCCTTCACAGTGTCTGTCTGACTGTGACTGTGTCTTGCACACAGTCTGTCTTACTGTGTCAGCCATCACGGTGTCTCTATACTTAGACAAATATCTGAATTTAGAATTAAACATTAATATAATGAATATGGATTAAGCTTAATCATTATAGAGTAAGAGAAGTTGAAACATAAATATAAATATTGGACAATATAAGTGAGATTCGAGATCGTGAAAAATATATGTTAATAATAATGAGAGTAATTAACATCAATATAATTTGCTATCATAAAAACATAATTACAACATGACGTGTAGTTATTATTGATATTGGAGAGCATTAACAAGATATTCAATTAAGAATGAGATTAATTAACATTAATAGGATTTTTGATCATTAAAACATGATTAATACATGATAATTCCAACCATACCCCCCTTTTGATGATCACAAATCATGTATAGTCAAAATATAAATGAAACGAAACATTAAAGATACTATCATATGAGAATAACAAAATTAGAGAATAATATATTCGATAATAACATATCTCATTATAGTTCTGATACCTTGACATTGTCTACCCATTTTGGGATTATCAAAAAGTATAGAGAAATGTAGTGAAACACTGCATTTGTCAGTAATAAGGTTCAAAAGAAAACATACAGGGGAAATACAAATATGAAACAACAAAAGACATCCCATCAAAAAGAAAACATCCCCTGGAGTCTTCAGGGATAAACCTTTTCCTTTCCTTTATCAGCAGTTGGAGTTGGGGATGATGTAGAAGAAGGCATAGATGTGGTAGACAGAGAGGGTAAGGGTAGACCTTAAAAAACGGATGGAGAAAAAGTAGGAGAAGTAGAAGATCTAGGCTGTGGTTGGTCAAGAATGACTAGACGGATCTGAGAAAGAGCTTGGCTGACTAACATGGCAGTTGAGGCGAGGGTAGGGAGACCAGGTCTAAGGGATGCAGTAGTTGGAGGAACAATATCAGTACTCTGCACATGAAGATACAACTTCAAAAGATTGATGAAATCAGTAATGATCTCTCCACCATATTGCATAGCCTTTTCAAAATCGCCCTTATTCTCCATGAATTTATCCAACGGTCTGGTGAACTCTCTAAGCTTCTAAAGTGGAGCTTTTAAAGCTTGAGTTATAGGAGGGATTTTCAGGTTTTCCACAAGATACATAAATTGATTTGTCATGTCACTTTTGGAGAAAATATGGGTGAGATAAAAATATAATTTATTGGTGATCTCCTATTGAGCATAATTGGTTATCTTAGAATGCATCTGAACAAGATCAAGTGCTCTATCCCTGTTCTTCATAACATCAGCCAGAGGAAACAGATCTGAACTACTGAAAACATTCTGAATTTCTTCCTTGATTATGGATCTAATAATAGAAGCATCCAAAGACGGTGTGGAGGTCTGACCAGAGGGAGTAGAAGCCTTGACAGGTTTGGTTAGAACATTGAGCTGTTTTAAAACTTTCTGCAGACATCCAGTGTACTCATCTGTGAGCTTATTCAGATTTTCTACAAGCTCCCTCATGCATTCTAGCATTTTTGTGTGTCTTGTTCTAATCTTCTCATCAAAATATAGTAGATATGGATGCACTTGAGACTCAATCTCTCTATCAAGGGTGGAATCAGTTGGTTCAGGAGAAACAAAAACAGGTGCAGGAGTAGAAACCGGAGCAGGCACAGGCTCTGAACGTGAAGACAGTTCTGATTTTAGGTTTTCCACCAAACCATTAAAATTGGCAACATCAGCACTAAGCAACCTATTTTCAGCCCTGACTTATTGAATCTCACGGATCAACCTTGGTTGAATATGCAATATAATATTTTCCAGTAGAATTGAGGCATATTCTTGACTTAACTGAGTCACAGGGCGAGGTTGAGTGGATAAAATCTTCTCATCACCAGCCAAGATAGTCTCTCCAAAGAATTTCAAATCATCCTTAGTTACAAAAGTGTGTTTCTCGGGTAAGAGTGTTGGTAAATGTAGTGGAATAGGATCTGGTGCAGATTCTTGTTGCGATTCAGAGTCATATTCAGACCCAGATTCTGATTCATGTGGAGGTTGAGGCTCTGGTTCTGGTTCTGGTTCTGAATGAGCTACAGACTTCAGTTGAAACAAAGAAGAATGATCTATACCAGTTGTAGTCACTTGCTCTGACTCACTCACATCATAAAAACTTGGATATTCATACTGAGTGTACACAGAATATGTGACAGTTGGTTGAGATGCTTCAGCAGATCCAGATTATATAATCTCAAGGTTTTGAGGTTCCTCCCCCTCAAAATAGGCTTCCATTTCAGATTCTTGAGGCTTGGGAATTGGGTCATGATCCACGGGATCATCTCTAATCTCTTCAGCAAATTCTTTCCTTGCCAGCTGAAAGGAAATTTCCATCCTCTCTTCAGCAGAAGGTATGTACTCAGGAACTGATTGTTCCACTGGTTGTGCTTCCAAACTTCATTCTTTTTCAATAGGGATATCCTCTTCAACAGGATCTGTCTGCACCATTTCTTGCTGCTCTAAATCAGGAAAAACCAATTTTATTGCAGCCGTAGGATGAGTTTCTGGATTTACATCCTCACTAGAAGCAGGAGCTTCTTCTACTATAAAACTAACAACAACTTTCTATCTTGAAGGCATTTCAACATGAACATCAGTAGGGAAAACAATCCTTTCTTTTTCAGTAGGAGCTGCTTCCATTGGAGGTATTTCAGCCTCTTCTCTAAGTTGTGCATCAGCTGTCACTTCCTATTCTTCTTCAGCATCTGAGTATTCAGCCACTTCATCTGGTTCCAAACCAGGATCAGCTAGGTTCTTAGATCTTCTTGGATAATCAACAGGATTAATCTTCTTATAAAGCTGATCATTATCTTCAACCCACTGCTTCTTCCAGGGGTTCCAACTAATCTTCATCCTTCTGATGATAGGCTTGGATAATCAGAAATCAAAGTCCACTAACTTTTGTTCATTCGGTCCAACCATTCCTTTGGAAAATAGCGTGGCTGAAATCATCCTTAAGTAAAACAAGGAGGTGGATTTGGAAGTTACTTTAATCAGCTCACAAATATGGTTAATAACATACTTTCATAGATTGATATTATATCCATTATTCAATAGGTGAATCAGGAACACATCCTGATACTTCATCACAGTAAAATCCCCTTTTCTTGTACTAATCAAATTCAGAACAAATTTGAATAGTTGTCTTGTCTCCCAATCTAATTCAACAGCTATGGCCCATCGCTTGGTTCCATTTCCAATCAGGATTTCCAAAGCATTCTCTAGGTCAA
The DNA here is from genome assembly GCA_963277665.1 of Viscum album. Classification (NCBI taxonomy): domain Eukaryota; kingdom Viridiplantae; phylum Streptophyta; class Magnoliopsida; order Santalales; family Viscaceae; genus Viscum; species Viscum album. The sequence goes on from OY728141.1 coordinate 1,796,859,138, forward strand.
ATATGTCGGTTGTTGGAGGAGGTTCTCTTTGGTAATCCTCAAAAACTCCTTCATGAGGAATCCGTAGGCATGCATTCCATATCCTCGAAGAGAAAGAACACTTCTGACCATTGATCCAGCTGGTCACCATAAATATTTCTCCAAAATCAAAGGAAAACATCACATATTATTAGAATTGAGATACCAATCTTGGGTAAATAGGTCTATCTTTTCAAGAGAACCATTCAAACCATCCTTGTTCTCTTAAGATTTTCAGGATTAAAGACTTACTAGACAACAACCACTCAGGGAAAACCACTTTTTCAGAAACTACGGTACGGTTAAAAAGGTTTGGGTTCAGGGGTCGTTCAGGTGCTATCCTCAGTATCCTCTTCTGTTTCATAGAGAGGTGCTTCTCAGATGAGGGTGATGACAGACACTTCATCCTAGGCATCTACTAAAGGTTCAGGCGAGATGGGAGAAGGATTTCAAGAATGAGAATATTCAGGAGAGTGTTCGGGTAAGGAATCGAATGAAACCCTTAAGTTTTATAATTTTGTAATGTCAAGCGCCAGAAAAAAAACGCGGGAAATCAAATAGCGGTGAAATAAAAATTACTGCAATACGGGTTAAAATAAGAGTATAAATAATCTTCATAGTGAGACCGTGAGTAGGAATTATAGTTTGATGAAAAACAGTCATAACGGTGAGATAGTTGGTGGTCGTCATGGTGAGACAGTGACCATTCTGTGTAGTCATGGTGAGACAGTGAGTGAATTGTTCTGTCATGGTGAGATAGTTAAGTGACAGACCGTGAGTACAAGGTGTTAAACTGTGAGACCATAAGCATGAAACAGTAGCTGTGGAATAGTGACCATGAAACCAAAAAGTAAAATACAGTAAAGTATTTAAACATTAAGATCAGTAAGATATCTATTTATGATTAATCATACCAAGATCATGTATTATTTAGTCTAATCATTCAGAATTTAATGGTTTAGTGAATATATCAGCAAGTTGATATTCAGTACCAAAGAATTCCAAAGTGATATAACCTCTTTGATAATGATCCCTCAAAAAGTGATGTGTTACATCAATATTTCATTTCCTAGAATGTGAAATAGGATTCTTAGAAATGTTAATAGCACTTGTGTTGTCACAATTTATTGGGACATGTTTGAATTGATATCCATATTCTAATAATGTGTGTTTCATCCACAAAATTTTCACACAACAATTGCCAGCAGCTATGTATTCAGCTTCTGCAGATGATAAGGCTACAGAATTTTGTTTCTTACTAAACCATGATTTTAGTGACTTGCCTAAAAGGTGACATAATCCAGAGGTTCTTTTTATATCTAACATACATCCAGCAAAATCAGCATTAGAATAACTCACTAGTTCAAATGATTGTCCTTTGGGATAGAATAGTCATAAACTGGGGGTATGCTTGAGGTATTTGAAAATTATTTTTACATCATTTAAATGTGACTCCTTAGGTTTTTCTTGAAAATGAGAACACATACACACACTAAACATAATATCACGATGACTAGAAGTCAAGTAGAGTAGGCTTCCAATCATTCCTCTATAAGTGGTTTTATCAACAGATTTACCATCTTCATCAAGATCCAACTTACAGGTGCAACTCATTGGAGTGTCACTACATTTTGTGCTATCCAATCCAAAAAAATTTAAAATATTTTTAGTATATTTACATTGAGTTAAAATAATTCCATCATCATTTTGAAAGATTTGAAATCCATGAAAGAATTTTAGTTCACCCAATAAACTCATTTCAAATACATTTTGCATCATTTTAGAAGAAAATCAGTATATAGTGAATTTATAGAAGATCCAAAAATAATATCATCTACATTATTTTTTACAACTAAAAAATCGTTATAAATTCATTTTATAAAAAGAGTAGGATCACCTATTCCTTTTGTAAAACCTTTAGAAATTATAAAACTACTTAATTTGTCATACCAAGCCCTGGGAGCTTGTTTTAAACCATATAATTCTTTTGATAATTTGAAAATATGATTTAGAAAATGAGGGTTTGAAAATCCAGGTGGTTGTTCAAAAAAACCATCATCAACAATATATCCATTTAAGAATGCACTCTTGACATCCATTTGATATAGTTTGAAATTTAGATGTGCTGCATAAACAAGTAAAATCCTAATGGATTCTAATCTGACTACAGGAGAAAAAGTCTCTTCATAGTCAATTCCTTACTCTTGACTATAGCCTTGTGTAACTAATCTAGCCTTGTTTCTATCTATATTTCCAGATTTATCTACTTTATTTCTAAACACCCATTTAGTGCTTATGGTAGAGGTGTCCTTAGGTCTTTCTAATAGTTTACAAACATTATTTCTTTCAAACTGATTGAGTTCTTCTTGCATAGAAATTACCCAAAATTAATCATTAATAGCATCATCAATGTTTTTAGGTTCAAGCTGTGACAAGAAGGCTTGATGTTCAACCTGATTTCTAAGATAATCTTTAGTCCGTGTCTCTCTATCACGATTACCAACAATAGCATCTATAGGATGATTCTTTTGAATTCTAGTTAACCTAGTAAAGGTAGGACTATAAATTTCTGGTTCATCTATAGGTTCGTGTTCATTAGGAGAAGATTCTAGAATAAGTCCAGAACTGGTTGTCTTTACATCAGGTTCATTGATTTTATCATTAAGGTTCAGAACAGATAAATCTTCTTCAAGATTCTCAAGAGATGACTTGGGCTCATGTGGATCAGTTTCATCAAATTTGATGGGAACAAATTCTTCCACACATTTGGTTCTTTTGTTAAAGACTCCATAAGATTTTCTAGTTAAAGAATAACCAAGAAAAATACCTTCATCACTCTTAGAAGAAAACTTGTCCAGATTATCCTTTGTATTGAGAATAAATACTTTACAGCCAAAGACTCTAAAGTAACTAACTTTAGGTTTTCTATTGTTCCAATGTTCATAAGGGGTCTTTTTGAGAATATTTCTGACTAATACTCTATTAATGATATAACAAGATATATTCATAGCATCGGCCCATAAGTAAATAGGCAGGTCATATTCATTAAGCATAGTAATAGTAATTTCTTGCAGGGTTCTATTTATTATTTCTACTACACCATTCTGTTGAGGTGTCCTAGGAGCAGAAAAGTTATGACTATAGCCATTGTGTGAGTAATAAGATTCAAAGTCTTGATTTTCAAACTCACGACTATGATCACACCTTAGAGTTTTAATCTTTAGTCCACTATGGTTTTCTACAGATTTGGTGTATTTTAAAAAATAAGAACAAGCTTCACATTTGTGAGCTAAGAAGTATACCCAAGTATATATCAAAAAGTCATCTACTAAGACATAGACATAGTGCTTACCATTTAAGCTAGAAACTCTATATGGTCCAAACATATCCATGTGAACCAACTCGAGTGGTTGAGAAGTTGAAATTTATTTCTTTGGTTTGAAATAGATTTTGTCTTGCTTTCCCTTTTGACAGGGATTACACACTTCGTCATTTGGAAACTCAAGTTTGGGTAAGTCTCTAACTAAGTTCTTCCTAGTCAGTTTTCTAAGAGAGTGTATATTGTAGTGTCCTAATCTCCTATTCCATATCCAAGAATCTTTATGAAATGCATTCAAACAAGTAACATTTTGTTTAGCTAATGAATTCAGATCAACTACATAAATATTCTCATTTATCAAAGAAAAAAATACTAACACATTTTTAGAATTAAAAACATTATAGTAATAATTTTCAAACATGACATTAAAACCATCTTCACACAATTGTTAAATACTTAATAGATTATATTTAAGTCAATCAAAAAATAAAACTTTAGAAATTACAACTGAATTAGGGTTACCAATTTGGCCTAGGCCGATGATCTTTCCATTAGAATTATCACCAAAGGTGACATAGCCTCCATCAACCTTTATTAAACTCTTGAAGAATGAGTAATACCCAGACATATGTCTTGAACATCCACTATACAAATACCATGTCTTCTTGTGGGATATCTTTAAGTAGGTTTCCTACAAAATAGTTTTAGATAGAATATGATTTTGGTACCTAGATCTTCTTGGGTCTAGAAAGGTTAGAAATAAATTATTTTGGTACCCAAATTTGTCTTATGGGTCTCATATAATTTAAACAATCAAAGGATTTTGAGAGAGAATCTCTATTTGATTTATATCTATGTGAATAACTAGTTGAAGCATACGAATGTCCAGAACTAGAACTAGCATTATTCTGTCCAGATTTAAGAATAAATGTATTCTTAGTAATCTATCTTTGTCCAGGTTTGTAGCCTATTCTTGTAGTGTATTTAGGTGCCACTTTCTTTCCAAGAATTTGAGTTAGAGTGTTCATTCTATTGGTGAACTTCTCTAAGTCCTTTCTAAGTGTTTCATTTGACATATTCTGTTCAGTGTTTTCCTTTAACAGTTGACCATTTTTCTCTTTTTCAATAGTAAGTTCAGTTTTAATAGTTGTAGTGAGAGCATGCTCTTTCTTCAATGATTTGTATTTATCCTTAAGTTCATTTCATGTCTCTTCCATCATATTAAAGTATTCAAATAAATCCTCACTAGTCATGTTTTTGGAATCCAAATCAGATTCAGTTCTAGGATAATAGGAATTTAATGCAGGAGAATCGAAGGTTACCTCAGATGTGTTTATCATGAAACACATGTTGGCATGATTCATTTCAGAATCAATCATTTTAGAATCACTTGTGATATCTTTAGAAGCACTCTAGGTAGCCCTCATAGCTTTCTTGTACTTACTTTCCTTGTAATCATATTTCTTCATGAATTTTAGCTTTGAGCAGTCTGCTTTAATGTTTCCTTTTCTTTTGCACTCATAGCAAACAACTTCATCACTTTTATCTGCCTTTTTTCAATACTTCTTCCAATATCTCTTATTGTCATACTTTCCCTTGTAATTTTATTTTTTGAATAAATTATTCTTCCTATAAAATTTCATAAACCTTCTGGGAATCTGATCCATTTCAACATCACTATCAGAGTCTGAAAATTCACTTGTTGAACTGTCAATTTGTATTTGAGCTTTTTCGTTGTCCTTGTTCTTTGAAGCAGATGTCTTGAAAGCCACTCATTTGCTTTTTGGTTCATCATCTTCCTCTTTATTCACCTTGAGTTCATCCTCTTACATCATAAGCTTACCAATCGGCTCTTTGACAGGTATATCTCCAATGTCACATGACTCTCTGATTGAAACAGATGTGCCTCTCCATCGGTCTGGTAGACACCTCAATATCCTCATAATTTTTTCCTTTGCTGGAACAACCTTTCCGAGTGAACTCATTGTATTGACTATCTCATTGAACATGAGATACATACCAGAAATAGGTTCATCAGTCTTCATTTTAAAATTGTTATATTTAATATTATATGTATTCAATCTCATTTATTTAACATTGGTAGTTCCCTCATGAGAAACACCCAAAGTATCCAAAATTTCATAAGAAGTTTTCCAAGAAGATATTCTGTTAAATTCCTCATATTTTAATGCACAATACAAATCATTCAAAGGATTACAATTATTATTGTAAGCTACATTAGTAGGTTTACCCCAAGTTGTTCTTTCAGTTTCAAGAATTTTATATTGATATTCTATAGTAGTCCTGATATCAAAACCCATACTCTCTAAATGAATTTTCACTTTCAGTTTCCACTGGGCATAGTTTGTACCATTGATGAAAGGTGGTCTGTTGGTAGTATCACCCTATAGTCTATTATCCATAACTAGATTTTAGAAAATATTTTTAAAGAGATAAAATTTATAACTAACATAAATTTAAGATCTTTAAATATGCAACTAAAATCACAGTTAAAAACAGATTATTTTAAAAATAACCTTTAATAAAAACACCCTTTGATTCAAAATGTTGGTCAGAGTGGATACTCAAGAGGGGGGGGGGGGGGGGGTGAATTGTGTTCCAATTAAAAATTCTGTTAAAATATTGTCTATTAAAATCCCCCAATTTATAAACCAAGTTAAACTGTAGTGAATTTATAGATGTTGTAAATATTCACTTAGCCTCTCAAATACTGATTAGGTCTCAGTTAATTTAACCACAAGAATAAACTAACTTTTGAAACTAACCTACTGATTTAAAATAAGTGTAAACACTTGCTAATTTAACTGTCAAAGTAAATTTAAAATGGTTTTGTATTTCAATGTAACAACAGTGGAATATAAAAGATATATGTAGTATAATTTAAACATAAACTAAATATTCACATCATATATAACAAGATGTTCAGTCTCATGCCGAGACTTAGTCCTCTCAAATTTATGTAAATTTGATCCACACCCTGGATCAGGGTTAACAGTAGTTTACAAACCTGTCTAGGCCATGCAGTGACCTCAACCACAGTTCTCCGTGGTAAACAAAACAACAACCAGACCACACAAGGACCTCTTCCACAGTTGTCGTGGGTAAACAAGTGTTAAGAGTTCTTGAGTGAGGATTTTGATATCGTCCAGTTCAGTGCAGGAGACCGTGTGTGTGTGTGTAAGATATATATATTACCCCACACAGCAAAAAGCTCAATAAAAAATCACTTAGAGAGAATAGATAAGAGTTTAGTAAGATCTAGTGATTAGCAACACAGCTCTGGACTCGTTGGATTTAGCCGGAATACTTCTGATTCCTTCTCTGGTTTTTCTGTTGAAAAACAGAGTGTCGTGGTTTAGCTTGTATTCCACCAGTGAGAATGATCTCTTGATTCGTTGTATGTTCTCTAGTGGTGTTGGATTTCACTCATGAGAGTTCTTTGAAAGTCTTTCAATTTTCTTCTTACTCAGGATTGTTCTTCTCGTTCAACACAGTGCACTCAAGAACATGTAAGTTCTTTTTGTTGTATCTTCACACTTGCGCATGTGTACTGCAGCTCAATCTTCCTTATATTCCACGAGTTTTGGCAGTAGGAATGATTCCCTTTTCATAGGTATGAGATACAGTTTTTTGAAATACCAACAACTATCCTTAATTATCATTAATTGCATTAAAAACATCAAATATGACCATTAGAATTATTTAAATAAAATTGACAAAAAGATAAGAAATGGTGCCACAATGATTATTTAAGTTGTGTCTTCTTCACGGTATGTGCTTCACGGTGTCTTCATGTCCCGGTGTCTAGCTCACGGTGTCTGAATCACGTTTTGTCCTTCACGCTGTCTGGGCCACGGTGTGTCCTTCACGGTGTCTAGGTCACGATGTGTCCTTCACGGTGTCTAGGTCATGGTGTGTCCTTCACGGTGTCTCAGTCACGGTGTGTCCTTCACGGTGTCTGGTTCACGGTGTGTCCTTCACGGTGTCTATCTGACTGTGACTATGTCTTGCACACAGTCTGTCTTACTGTGTCAGCCATCATGGTGTCTCTATACTTAGAAAAATATCTATATTTAGACTTAAATAGTAATATGAAGAATATGGAATAAGCTTAATCATTAGAGAGTAAGAGAAGTTGAAAAATAAATATAAATATTGGATAATATATGTGAGATTTGAGATCATGCAAAAGATTTGTAAATAATAATGAGAGTAATTAACATCAATAAGATTTGATATCAATAAAACATAATTAAAACATGATGTGTAGTTATTATTTATATTGGAGACCATTAACAATATGGTCAATTAAGATTGAGATTAATTAACTGTAATAGTATTTGTGATCATTAAAACATTATTAATACATGAGGAGTCCAACACCTTGTGTTATGGGGTCGAAAAAAGATTTCAGAGGGTGATAGGATCATAAAAAATTATTATAGAATGAGTTTTTAAATATAAATACCGAATCCATATCAATTCAATTTGTGGTATTCATCAGAGGCTTGTAAATGAGTTTGTAGTGTTTTAAAATACTAAAACATGCATGTAATTTGGAAAACCATAGGAAACGACCTCATATTGAAAATATATCATTGGAAAATTTTGGATGAATTAGTTTGGATGTGTATGAGAAGTCAATACATCCACCTGATGTGTGGTGTGGTGAGAATCAAAAAATATGACTCTTTAAAAGATATAAGTATTTATGAAGGTGCATCAGGGATTTAAAACCATAAATATTAGATCATAAGGACATGAATTTATTGTAAATATCATCATTGATTAGTTGTTTTTATGATAAAAATTAACCCCACATAAATTGTAACAAACCGAACTGGGGTACCCTCTAACCTAGAACCCAACCCAATATGTAACATTTTTGAAGGGCATTCCTTATCCCCATGTGTAGGAGAAAAGAACCCTTTAATTGAAAAATAAACTTGAGGGAATGATTTCACCCCACCTAAACAAACACACATAATATATATACTGAAAAAAGGAATAGCATAATGTGAACAAGATATATATGCCATAACTATAAAAAAATAGAGGATATATAAAAAAAAATGTTACTAAAAAATCCAAAGGAAAAGTCCAATTACCAAGGACCCAAACCAAAAAGTAACTCTAAATAATGGCTTCGACAATATCCAACCATCTAGAAAAATTAATGACATGAACCTTGTCGCCTCACTATGACACATTTCCCTTCCCTTCACTGGAAGACAAACAAATGTCTATGCACCACCAAAGAGGTGCATATTGTGTGATCAAATAGGATTAGTAGGACCCCACCTTGGTGTTCCATAATATGGATCAATATAACAATTATAATATGCTCACATTATGTAAAAACATGGAATAATATGAACTAATGAATTTTTATTGAAAACATGAAAAACATTTCCCTTTTTCATAGATCTAAACAAAATAATGTATATCAATTTCGAAGCGCATTAGACATATCATTTTTAGAAGAAAAATCATGCATATCGAGGCTAAATAAGAAAGACAAGAAATAAAAAAAGAAGCAAAGGTATCAAAATACTAATGAATACTATAGTTCTCGGTCATAGACTACTCATACCATAATAATCATGTTCCCAAACCATTTCCTAGAATAGAGGTCCTAGGAAGCGGAGGAATAACACATGGGTAAACCCCCCAAAAATGACAATATATGTCCCATAGAATAGAGGGTCTAGGAAATAGAGGAAATCCCTTGGAAAAAATACTTTATAATGAAAAAAATAATCGATGATGGACTTCAGCTACACCTTTCACCTAAGTTCCCAAGGTAACACATTTTCACTTTTTAGAATTTCATTTCTATTATTTGAAAACCATTTCAAAAAAATTTCAAATATCTTTTCAATGCATCAAAAATTCTTCTTTTCCATTCCACTTTTCAATAACCATGGAAAGACCATTTTTCATTAACAGATCTCCTCACCAAACACAAAGAAATCATACCAATATTTAATTATGAATTATATTGTAGATCCAAACAGAAAGATCAATTATCATCGACAAGAGAAGAAACCCCCTACCTCATAACATAGGTCACAAATATATGTAATGTAATCCAAAATCATTGAAACCCAACAACACCAGAAAAGGCCCATGAATAAAATCCCAATATCTTAGGATCCTTCTAATTTAGAAAAAATGGGGTTGCTGAAAAAGAAAAACAACACATACATCAAGAAAGTACATCCAATTCATGAAAACTAACCAATAAACAACCTCTGAAACAAGATATCACAATGGATCTAGAAGAATACAAGGAAAAACATCCAACACTGATCAAAAGATATCAATCCTTAATTCTAGGAATCTACCAAGATCACATGAAATAAAGAAGTGGAAAGATCTCTTACCCAAAGAGATGCACCAAAATTTTAATGGAGATCCAAACCGAATAGTTTGATCTAGTTGGAGAATAATATCTCAAAAATTACTAAGAAGAAATCTAGTTTGAGAGACAAGGACTTTGAGAAAAGAAATGAAGACATAAAAACCACTCTCCTATTTTAGAAACATTACACAGGTCATTTTATGAAATCTAATATGGTTACTAACCCAGAAATCCACAATGTAAAAGTACGATGAAAAATCTATCTCATTGGATTAAAAATAAATTATTTAAAAAATTCATGACATGAAACCACCCTTCATGACCTGTAAACTTTTACAGCATGGATCATCTTTAATGGCTTGTAACCTGCAATAATTATATGGTGTGTGACCCTATTACATGCTGTTAAATCCTTCTGCATCCTACTGAAAAATCTAGTTAAAGTTGAAAGTCCAAAAAATCATTCACTTTATAATTACAGGTATTATACCAATCTCAATGGTGGACAATGATGAGGTTTAGGGTATACCTTATAAAAAGATAATGGGATGTTAAAACTATGCACCAAAAAAACATTTTATCCTGAAGAAGTCACGTGGAATATGTTATCTATAGAACAATATGAGGCCTCTACACACTCATAAACAATTCACAATCCCAAGTATCATAAAAATCTGATTCTTGTTTCCATAGAGCTATGATCAATGTAATCGAAATCCCACAAATAAATTTCACTTTAGAGTCAACAATCACAAATGGTTTCAACAAAAATGACATATAGATCTAACTCAATTTCATAATAACTTAGAACATGAGTGGGATTAGGGTAGTATTTCCTATGAAGAGGAATGTGTAAAACATCATGAATACCAATCAAATAAATAGGAAATGCTAACTGATAAGCAAATTTTCTAAGATTCTCATGAATCTTAAATTGTCCAACATTTCTTAGAGGAATATTTCCATACTTTCCATGTCATTAGTGTCCCAACCTAGGAGAAACATTCATGAAAACCCATTCGCTTATGAAAAAATAAAAAGTATGAATTTGTTGATCTAATTATGATTTAGATCACCTTTGGGATGTTATCAAATGTTTATTTACATATTTAATTTTTATAGACTTTTTTTAATGGTTGGGGCTGAAGCCTCATTTTATTATTAAAGCAATGCAAAGACCTCTTCTTAACTGGGTAGTGGGAGACCCATTACATATCCAGAAAACCTAGTGGGCTTGTAACCCATTACAAAGCCCGTAGGCCCAAATTTTTGGCCTAAGGCCCATTCTATGAATAGTAACCCGGCTACTACAGTGTCCGCCGCTGCTACAGTATCCGGCCGCCACTACAGTACACGTCGATCTACAGTACCTGTGCCCCATGGGGTTTGAACTCCCATTTTACATGTAGGATTACAGGGTGCTTACCACTAAGCCAAACCCCAACTACACTTGAATTTATATGGACCTCTCTTGAACAAAACATGGTCCATCTTGAGATACTATGCCCACCTCAGTCCAACAATGTGGTGATTTACATGGGAGACCATAAACACCTAAATAAGAGGATTTCTTATTAATGGAAGATAAATGTTGTGGAAAAACAATTCAACTAGTCCTAGTTGGTTATCCCATCATCCTCTAAAATCCAGGACATATATGTGATGAATATCCTCTCTAATTGGAATTACACGCTTCGTCTAACTATATATCTGTGGATTGTATGTTGTGATTAATGTGACATGACATCCCATTCCCTCTTGAAAAACACACTAGAACTCAAGGTAGACTTGGGATCCCTACAAAAAACACAAGAATCAGGACTCCCTTGTATCTTCAGAATCTCTTGTACATATAGTTTACCTAGATTTCTACCTTAGTGGTGTCTTTGATACAAATGAAATGAGAAGACTTCATGAGTGGATCAAAAACCACCCAGATATCATTCCTCCCTCAAGGATTCTATGGTAATCCAAAAAAAATCTATGTATACCTCATCTCATTTCCAAATCATCACCTAATGAAGTTGAAGAAAACCAAATTGTTTAATGTTTTATACATTTATCTGTTGGAATGTGTAGTAGCGAGACACAAACTTGGCACTGTCATGGTAATACCCACCACCTAAAAGCACCACCTCATGTTAGAATACATATTTATAGTTCCAGAAAGAACTACCTATGAGGAGATATTATAATGGAACCAGACTAAATTCCTCACATATTCTCGGTTGACAACCGTTTTCCTTAAGATAAGAATACCATCTGATGAGAGAAACCAACCCAAAATGGTCTCCTCAACATAAAGGATTTCTCAAGTATTATAAACCTCATAATCTTGTAAATAACTATGAATAATAGAATCTAAGAGAGAAGTTGATAACAAAACATTGAACATAACCATACATGAAACATCCTCTTCAGAATCTAGGTGAAGTTAATGAAAATCCACATAGGGCTCCACTCCTCCATCTCTTCCAAAACATCCTGTGATGGTACTTTCCTCCTAAGAGAGTCTGCAATGAAATTTCCCTTTCTTGGGGTGTAGGTGATATCAATGTCAAATGTTTGAATGTATTCTACCCAGCATCTCTATCTAACATTCATGTCTTCCTAATATAATATATAGCTCATACTTTTATGATCATAATAAACTATGAACCTTTCCCCAAAAAGATAGTGCGACTAAAATTTAAGCACATGCATGACTGCAACAATCTCTAAATCGGGAGTGTGGTAACTTGTTTAATGAATTCAAAAATAAAAAATGTTTTAAGCTACCTCAGGGTCATCCTTCTTTAGAAAACATCCCAAACTTGCATCAAAAGCATTGAAAAACATCACATAACCCTTATCATTATCAGGTAAGATCAAAATAGGAGATAATATTAGAATCCTTTTCAGTTCATCAAAAGAAGAAGACACCTCACATCCAATATGAATTTTAAAGCATTCCTAGTGAGATCAGTCAAAGGTTACCCCATCATAGATAAGTCCTTGAAAAACATTATTAGTATCCACCAAGACCATGGAATCTTTGTAGCTAAAAGAAATTATATGGTTCCTTCCTTGAGAAAAAAATGTTACCTTCTCTAGATCAACTAATAATCCACGATATAAAATTTTGTGCCCCAATAACATCATTTCATTGTTCCAAAAACTACATTTCAAAAGCTTTCCATACAAATGGAGAGTTCTGAAAATTTTTTGAACCAAACTCTGATGCTGCATGTGGTCATGATTATATTTCTACTAAACCATAATATCATCCACAAATACTACCAAAAAAATTCCAAGATATTAATGGAATATATATTTTATCAAATAAATTAATGTTGAAGGATTAATGGTTAGAAAAACATTCATACTAAGATATTCATAATGGATATACATAATCTTAAAGGTTCTATTTGGTATATCAAATGTCGTAACTCTGAGATGATGATTACCCGACCTAATATCAATAATAGAAAAACTCTTTTCCACATTTAACTGATCAAAAAAATCATCCACATGAGGTAGATGATATTTTTTCTTAACCATTACATGGTTTAACTTTTGATAGACCACAAAAAACTAATGTGAACCGCATGCTTTCATGGTAAAGAGCATTGGGAATTCCCAATATGAAACAATATGGTGAACAAAATATTTTTCGAATAGGTCGCCTGACTAAATCATGACCTCATTCATCTCCAATGGTACGGTATGATAAGAAGGTTTTGATATCATTTGTTTACTTAACACTAGATCAATTTAAAAGTCAACATCTATCTATGGAGGTTGAATGGCGAATACGTTAGTGAAAATGATAGGAATGTCTCTAAAAAATTAGGGAGATCAGTAACAGAAGAGATATTATCATGATGAAAATAAACAACAACCAAAACAATTGTGAGCTTTTGGTGGGAAGGACCAATACAACTAGAATCTAGGTCCAAATCCCCTAAAACACACAAGATATTGCGTCTATGGTATGAAAACAAACACTAATGATAACAATCAACATCAGCATTATGAGAAAAAAACTAATCCAAACTGATGATGTTTTCAGATATATCAAGATCAAGAATGGTAAAATACACTACTAACTCTATATTATATATCACTAATGAACAACAAGGACACCTTAACCCCTACTCTTTCCTCTTACAATGAGTATTCACTAACTCAATTTCAAAGGAAATAATTATGTTGTATGTCTAATAATACTACAAAAATGCATAGATATAAATAAGTGGGAAGCACTAGTATCAAATAAAACAATTTATACTAATGAAAAAATACAGATAGTAGCTCTCGTGTTAACCGAACCTTCATCAACTTATGCTAGACACTCATCTTCTGCGTGAAAATGCATCAATCTTGAGGTCTTTGGTTGGAGCCCTGTAGTATTTGAAGCTTCTGAATACACAATAGTAGCCTTTGGATCTGACGAACCCTTACCATAACAAGGAATAATAATCTCCTAAAATTTAGATATAGATGAACAACATGTTCCAAATTTTGGAATAGGTTCGCGGGAATATGATAAGGATTCTTTGTGTGTCTGGCGTTACCACACTGCTAGAATGTTAGTTTAACATCCCAGGTAAATATAGAAAATTACTTTTGCATATTTATTAATATTTGAGAATAAAATTTTAATATTACTTTAAAGGGGATGCTATGTTTGATGGCATACCCAATACGCAACAATGAGTTTCTTTGAAATCTTATGTTGCACACTAATAATATAATAATATTACTTTTTAAATGGTAGTTAACACCTAGCCGTTGTAATAGCGGAAAAGAATAGAACTAACTAAAAATTATTATATATGTTTGTTAAATATTTTTACATTTAACCAATTAATTTTAGAGGCTTAAAATGCAAATGAATCCAATTTTAAGCGTAAATAATCAAATATTCACTAAAAAGTCAATTTATCGCCTTTTGATGGAAAAACCTCTCTAAATGTAGTATTGGTCACTCTTATACTTTATATTGGACCAAATATTGTTTTTAGAATCAGGACATCAAAATTTACTTTTTGTATGTTTTTTGTATTTTTCCGATAAAGTTCATTTTTTAATGAATAGTGAAAAATGTTGTATTTAAATTCAAAACCTCCTTTTAATATAATTTATTTTTATGGGAATATTATCTTTTTATTTGGTTTAAAGTTTAATTAAAATATATTATTACCATTTAATCCAATGGTGGTCATTGGATTTAATTTCACTTAGAAATGGACATAACCAAATGTCAATCATTTGATAGATATTATTTCTTAAAAACACGCTATTTTTTGACAACGGTAATTAATTATAAAATTAATTAATTCAAATTCTATTTTATGAATGTGGTAAAATGGAAATCATTTTTGAATTTGGAATATCAAAGATATCTTAGAGTGAATTTTTGGTATTTTTCTGAAAACAATTATTTTTTTTGATTAATAGTGAAACCACTAAGTGGTAGATAAAAAAACTGAATTTTTCATTAAAAGAAACATTACCGCTTCGGTGAATTGAATTTAAAAAATCCAAAAAAATGGTTGTCATTATTATGTAAAATGTGGTTCAATGGGATGAAAATAATTTTTTTTTGAATGGTAACTTCTTAGTTTTGTAAACCGCGATTAAAGTTAATTAGGGTAATTTAAGGTAAAAATGATATTATAAAAATATAAAAATATCGTGACACATATTGTAACCTTATTTTATGAGTCATTTACTACCAAGAAAATCTATGGGTCAATTTTTGGGACCCCAAGGAGGCACATGGGTAAGATAATGACATTAATACCTTTTATTTAATGTAAAATAAAAATGTCAGAAACATGTATTGTTTTACTAAAACAATTTTTACAAGGGGTTATACAAGTTATATTTTCAATTATAAATATCAATTATAAAGATAAAAAGATAAACTACAACATGGTAATTTTATTTATAATTTTTAGACATAAAATAAATAAAATTATTTATGACACAATGATGATGCAGTGTTTACGTCATTAATGAATAAATTAAATAAATAAGAAGATAAAGTTTAAAACAATATCCAACACTTGTCCAATACCTATTGGATGATTTTATTTCTAACATGGGACACCATTTAATCTAAGTTAATGATTTTTGGAGCTATATAAACATAATTTCATTTTATAATAAAATAATAGTTTCAAGATTTCCAAAAGAGCCCCTCCTCTCCCTTATAAAAAGACCGAACTTCCTACAAATCTCTCACACTTATCAAGCCATTTGGATCATCGAAAATCTACTAAAATAATCTCCCAATATCTATATCTTTATCCAAGAAGCCTTACTTTAGTTAGAAGGATCTTCAAGAAACCATTTTGGTTCAAACCAAGAGGCGTTACCCGATTTAAAGGTAATGTCTTCTCTTATGTTCTTTTGTATAATTTTGTTTCTCCAACCCCCTAAACTCTTTTTATTCCATTATTTTGTAACAAAAACAGTATCTCCAATATATTAGGATGTTTTTACAATAATTATTAGAGCTAAATATACACACACCCTCATCTAATGGTTAATGAACATACTGTTTCTGTGGGTGGAAAATTACAGCCTCACGAAATGATTATTGCTCAATCTTCTTTTAACACCTCTCATGGTGGCCATTTAGATATCACTGTATTTATATATTATTTATACTATGTTTATGTTTTCCTAATTCTTCTGTATTTTTTATTTATGTCATACCTTTATGATTTCCATAATGGGTAAATGCGATAATTTCATTTTAGAAAGTGCAGACTACCACCCCCTCAAAGGGATTTGAATCGTTAATGCCATATGTGGGATATATAAAGGTTTGATTTAATGATATTATATATTATATTATACTATAATTATGTTATACCTATGTATCATTATGTTTTCATTCCATTAAAGCATGAAATAGAAATGAAAGTAGCGTTCATGCGTACGTACCGTTACCGTCTAATTGAACGGTGCATTTCATTTGTTATCTCCAAATGTTGTGGAATATTATAAAATTAATATATACATGATATATATGATATTTAAATCATTAATTCTATTTTTCATATGATGTACTTATAACTGCATGGACAATTCATTTCAAACATGTTCATTTTAGACTCATGTACCGAACATCGACAAAAACGTCTGATATAAACTCACATAATTAAATAATTATTATAAAATTATAATATGTGATATGAATTGAATAATAAAATTTAAAGCAGGTACTTAAGCAATTATAAATTTACCAATGTTTATTATTCAAGAATAAAAAGAAATGAATAAGACAAGTTGGACTTGAGGTAAGGGATCCTACCTCTCTCTTTCTTTTCATGCATTCTCCTTTATGTCACTTATTTTATGCTCCATGTTCTTATGTTGGGGATTTTATTTTATATTCATCATACTCTCCTTCTATTTACATATGATGAGATATCCTATTTGATCTCATCAATCCATTTTTGGAAGTTTTTACGTGGCACCGTTAGGCTGCTGAATTTTTGTAAGGGATTTCATATCTCACTTTTAATTCTGTGAGATTTCTATTGTTCACTACTTCTTTATTGAATGTGTTGTATTTTGTACTGCACATATATATATATTATCATTCTATTCATGGTATTTTGTGATTCATTTTTTTTCGTATTATCTTTTGGTCATACGACTCGATTGATTACCATGAGGTAAATAGTTTTTATGTTACTTTTTATTCCCATGAGATTCATGCTACATTTTCCACTATTTATTTTTGTGTGGTGTATGTACTACCCATTATTCTAATATTATTGTAATATACTATCGTTTATGGTTATTTAAATATTCTTTTTATGGCCGTTTTTTCATGGGGTGTATGTTTTGAAAGTAACCCAAATCGGTAAGGCAACCGTTCACCCTCCTCTTTTTAAAAGACTTCTTTTTGTTAGGACTTTTAATTTACATCTTCTTATGTTGGGATATGTTCTTATATATCCTTATTTCTGTAAATGATATGTCCAAGTGATGAGATACCCTTTTTATCTCTCATCATCTCATTTTCTGAATTTTAAAATGACCCCATTAGGCTGTCGAATTTTTGTAAGGGAACTTCTTAACCCAATTTAAATTCTTGGGGTTAAACCTATACTTCTTGATTATGTAATACTATTAATATATGTGGATGAAATCTATTTTTTTACACTTAATAACCTATTATATTTTTTTTATTTATATTTGTCACACATAATTATGTTATTGATTTATCCTTAATCTAAGGATACCGGCTTTGTAAAGGACTTCATCTCAATTTCTTTTCATTGAGGAATATTTCGTTTTATACACAACTTTCTTTTATATGGTGTATAAAACCCTTTGACATTTACTATTATTCAAAAGGAATCTTTTTATACAGAGAATTTTAGTAAACAACAAAAGGAATGTTTTGTCTTACATTGCGGTGACAACGAATTCTCCGCCATTGTGACAATTATTTGAGTTTCAGCTTCCTCTACAATACATAAATTTTTTTAAAATGAAAAAAAAATAATTACCATGTTTTAATTTTATTTTATTTTTGTATATAAAATGTTTTTTATGATGTTTTGATTATATCTATGTGTTCTATTGATATATTGTGATTGAAGTGTGGAAATGTTATGTTTCATTTATGCATGTTTTATGTGATATGATTATGTTATGGTTCTTGAGCATTGTTTATGAATATTGGTGATTCCCTGATAATCTAAGGGTGGGTGATCTCGAGATAGCTCTCCATTTCAATGGGTAACATGAAGGGGTTAAATTCTAAGGTTCCTCGGAAGATATTTATCGAATATACTGTAATGGGTATTCTACATGTAACCATGAGGGTTACTCCCTTCGTAAGAATGTTATGAATGCCTCATGTTACCTTTATGTATTATGATTTCAATGAGTTATTCAATAATCTTATGATTTTATGAGGTATGTTAATGTGCTTATGTTTTATGAGTAATGTATGATTTCATTGATTCTTATGTATACATGGACTAATGTTTTATTTACGTATTTTTATATCCCTTACTAAGATCATTATTCTCATCACATGTTTTTGAAATGTTTTCCACAGGACGTAAAGATGAATATGGTCAAGGCTGGGATCAAGGAAAGACATGATATCTAAAACATGGATCCAAAAAAGTTTCTTTTTAATAGTTTTTATTTTATGAAAAAATGTAAACTGAGTAGATTTGTCTACTTTGTAATCTTTTGAGATGTAATAGTTATGTCCTAATTATCTAAAACTCTAAACCTAAAAAGATCCTCAATGTGAATTATTTATTTAATTCAATATTATGTAATCATTTTAGACCAGGTCCTTATGTTTGGTATCAATGCTCTATTTAGATAACTTTAGAGGTTCGGGTATTCTTTTTGCATAAGTGACATTACAATAATGGTTAGGATTTCAGAAAGAGCCATAGTTTTTAGATAAAGTGAATGAGTTTAAGATAACATGAATAATTATATCATAGTATTTACCCTCCTTATAAGATATTATATGATTATTTTACTGATATAATCACAATGACCTTTTTGGTTTTAGTAAATGGATGGATCTAGCAGGCACTGAATTAACAGTGGATTTGAAGAAAACAATGATGGTTTTATGAAGGAACAACTGAATGATATGGGAGCTGTAATGAGAACTCTTATGGTTATTCTCAATCAACTATCTGGAGTCATGATTGACCACCTAAACCTTGGTTATTTTTATTAGGCATCATATATGTGAGAAACAAATCCCTAAATTTTTTTTGTTAGAAATCATAAAGGTAAGTGGGTTCAAAAACCAATGTGTAAAAGATGTGGAATAAACACCTAGGAAAATGTTTCAAAGGGACAAAAAGATGCTATAGATATAGAAACGAAGTTCATAAAGCAGTAACCTACCATGGAAAATGGAAGCATCCAGTTGACTCTAGGATATGGAAAGAAGTTCTTTCTGAGGGATCAATTGAATGTTTTAAATGTGGTGTGCATTTTCATTATGAAAACACATGTTCTATGAAGATGTTTCAGGAATGGGATCACCATGATCATACAAATATTCGTTTACCAATACCTAATGCCTTTCCGATTGAGGATGAAGAAACTAACAACGACCAATGAAAGGTATGGAATATTTCTTAACATATGTTTTCCTATTATTGGAATATTAGGATATGATTCATGATTTTGATTGTAGGAAATAATTATTTCAGAATAAGTTGGAAAAGAATGGTTAATGGGTCATAAAGACTGTTTAATGAGTATGAAGTCAACATATAAGGGATTCAAGAGTTATGGTAGATTTTATGATAGTGAATTTATAAATGTATTAAGGCTCTTTTGATGATGGGGTTACATTAGAATACTTTTTATAGTATGTGTAACCCTAATGTTTGATATATGAAAATTTTATTCAAGAAATAATTATATTTTCTTTTCTGGATTAGGTGATTCTCAATAAGTTGATTATTGCAGTCTTAATGTGAACAAGTCTTCCTAAATACTAATCTTTTGGAGATAATATGAGTATGTTTTAGAAATAGTGTAATAGATGAAAGTATACATGAAAAGTAAGTAGGTTTACGTAAGTTTTAGTTAAGCTCATAAATAAATTCCTCAATAAAAAGTAACTTAAAACAAAAACGTTGTCTTTTAACATTTCTTTCTAGGGAATCAAATACTGTTTAACCCATCACAAGTTTGTGATTTTCTGTTGGTTAACATTATCTTAATCATGTTTTCAATCACTCTCCATCAGAAGTTGATGGTTTGTTTTTTCTCAAAAAACATGTTTTCATGGAATCCAAGTGTGGGTTATCTCGGGTGATATTTTTAATTTTTTTTCATTCTTTTAAAGTTATAGTATAATTTACTCCTTTTCCGATGTGGGGATTTCAATAAAGTTTCCAAGCCCAATTTTAAAATTGGGAGGACGCAATTCCCAAAAGGGGGGAAGGATGTAACATCAATGGTAAATAAGGAATATTACTTTTTCATATTTATTATTATTTGTGAATAAAATATTAATATTATTTTAAAGGTGATGCTATGTTTGATTGCGTACCCAATACGCAACAACGAGTATCTTTGAAATCTTATGTTGCACAGTAATAATATAATAATATTATTTTTTAAATGGTAGATAACACCTAGCCATTGTAATAGTGGGAATGAACAAAAATAACTCAAAAATGATTATATATGTTTGTTAAATATTTTTACATTTACCCAATAAAATTTAGTGGCTTAAAATGCGAATGAATCCAATTTTAAGTGTAAATACTCAAATATTCACTAAAAAGTCGATTTATCCCCTTTTGATGGTGAAACCTCTCAAAATAAAGTTTTTTCCACTCTTATAATTTCCATTGGACAAAATAAAATTCTTTTTTAGAATCAGGAAATCAAAATTTACTTTGTGTATGTTTTTGGTATTTTTCTGATAACGTTCATTTTTTAATGAATATTGAAAAATGCTGTATTTTAATTCAAAAACTCCTTTTAATCTAATTTATTTGTATTGTTAGATAATTATTTTAATTGGGTTTAAATTGTAATTAAAATATATTTTAATCATTTAATCCAATGGTAGTCATTGAAATTAATTTCACTTTGAAATTGGACATAAACAAATGTCAATCTTTTGATAGATATTGTTTCTTAGAAACATGCTATTTGTTTTGACAGTGGGAATTAATTATACAATTAATTAATTCAATTTATATGTAATGAATTTGTTAAAATGGAAATCATTTTTGAATTCAGAATATAAAATATATCTTAGGCTGAATCTTTGGTATTTTTCTGAAAAACATCATTTTTTTGATGAATAGTGAAACCACTAAGTGGTAGATAAAAAAACTGAATTTTTCATTAAATGAAACTTTATCGATTCGGTGAATTGAATTTCAAAACTCTAACATACATGGTTTTTAGTTGTAACTAAAATTTGGTTCAATGGGATGAAAATAATTTTTTGATTAATAGTAACTTTTTAGTTTTTTTAACCGCGATTATACTTAATTAAAGTAATTTAAGGTAGAAATGATATTTTATAAATATAAAAATATCTTGAAACATGTAAAACCCTTATTGGATGAGTCATGGCCGACCAAGACAATCCATGGGTAAATTTGTGGGACCCCATGGAGCCACTTGGGTAAGATAATGATATTAATACCTTTTATTTAAAGTAAAAATAAAAATGTCACAAACATGTATTGTTTTACTAAAACAATTTTTACAAGGGGTTACACAAGTTATCATTTTGACTATAAATATTAATTAGAATTATA
This sequence comes from Viscum album, assembly GCA_963277665.1. Lineage (NCBI taxonomy): Eukaryota > Viridiplantae > Streptophyta > Magnoliopsida > Santalales > Viscaceae > Viscum > Viscum album. The sequence goes on from OY728141.1 coordinate 1,796,881,153, forward strand.
AAACAATTTCCTAAAACATGGTTATTTTATTTATAATTTTTAGACATCAAATAAATAAAATTATTTATGACACAATGATGATGTAGTGTTTACGTCATTAATGAATAAATTAAATAAATAATAAGATAAAGTTTAAAACTATATCCAACACTTTTCCAATAACTGTTGGATGATTTTTTTTCGAAAATTTGAAACCTTATCATCAACTTTACGGATTTGTGGTGCTTTAGAAACCGAATTTCATTTTATAATAAAATAATAGTGTCAAGATTTCCAAAAGAGCCCCTCCTCTCCGCTATAAAAACACCCAACTTCCAACCAATATCTCATAATTCTAATGCCATCTTGCTCGTCCAAACTCTACTAAACTAAGCTCCCAAGATCCCTATAATCATCCTAGAATCCTTACCTTAGGCGTAAAGCTCTTTAAGAAACACTTTTGGTTCAAACCAAGAGGAGTTACCCGATTTGAAGGTAATGTCTTCTCTTATGTTCTTTTTTTTATTATCCTTCTCCAACCCCCTAAACTCTTTTTTTTCCATTATTTTGTAACAACAACAGTATCTTAAATATACTAAGATGTTGTTATAAGAAGGATTCGAGATACACATACACACACCTCGATCTAATGGTTAAAAAACATACAGTTCTTGGGGGTGACGAATTACTGCCGCACGAAACAATGATTGCTCTATCTTTTTTTAACACCTCTCATGGTATCCATTAAGATGTCACTGTATTTATATATGATATATATTATGTTTATGTTTTCCTTAAGCTTCTGTATTTTTCATTTATTCCATACTTATATGGTTTCCATAATGGGTAAATGCGATAATTTTATTTTAGGAAGTGCGGACTACCGCCCCCTCAAAGTGATTTCAATCGTTAATACCATATGTGGGACATATAATGGATGGAGTTAATGATATTATATATTATATTATACTTTAATTATGATATACCTATGTATCATTATGTTTTCATTCCATTCAAGTATGAAATAGAAAGAAAGTAGCGTTCATGTGTACGTACGACTTACCGTCTCCATGAATGGTGCATTTCATTTCTTATCTCCAAATGTTATGGAATAGTATAAAATGAATATATACTGGATATATATTATATTTAAATCATTAATAATATGTTTTAGATGATGTACTTATAACTACATGGACAATTCTTTTCATACACGTTTATTTTTGACTCATGTACCGAACATCGACAAAAACGTCTGATATGAACCCACGTAATTAAGTAATTATTATAAAATTATAATATGTGAAATGAATTGAATAATAAAATTTAAATGAGGTACTTAATCAATTATAAATTGACCAAAGTTTATTACTCAGGAATACAAAGAAACGAACAAGACTTGTCGGACTTGAGGGAAGGGATCCTACATCTCTCTTTCTTTTCATGTATTCTCCTTTATGTCATTTATTTTAAGCTCCATGTTCTTATGTTGGGGGTGTAATTTTATATTCATCCTACTAACCTCTTATGTTCATATGTTTAGATACCCTATTTTATCTCATCAATCCATTTTTGGAAGTTTTAAGTGGCATCGTTAGGCTGCCGTATTTTCGTAAGGGATTTCTTATCTAACTTTTAATTCCGTGAGATTTCTATTATTCAACACTTATTTATTGAATGTGGTGTATTGTGCACTTCCTTTTGATATATATATATATATTATCATTCTACTCATGGTATTCTTTTATTCATTTGGTTCTTATTATCTTTTGGTCATACGACTCAATTGATTACCACGAGGTAAGGAGTTTTTATCCAACTTTTTATTTCCGTGAGATTCATGCTACATTTTCCACTATTTACTTTTGTGTGGTGTATTTACTACCCATTATTCTACTATTTTTGTAATATACTCTCATTTATATGTATTTACATATTCATTGTATGACCCTTCTTTCTTGGAGTGTATGTTTTGAAAGTTACCCAAATCGGTAAGGGAACCTTTCACCCTCCTCTTTTTAAAAGACTTATTTTTCATTAGGTCTTTTAATTTACATCTTCTAATGTTGGGATATGTTCTTATAAATCCTTATGTTGAAAATGATATCTCTAAGTGATGAGATACCCTTTTATCTCTCATCATCTAATTTTTTTAATTTTAAAATGACGCCATTAGTTTGTCAAATTTCTCTAAGGTAACTACTTAACCCAATTTCAATTCTATGGGTTAAACCTCTACTTCATGATTATATCATACTATGAATATGTGTGAATGACCCCTAATTGTTTTACACTTAATATCCTCTTATGTTGGTTGTATTTATATTTGTCACATATAATTATGTAATTTATTTATCCTTAATCTAAGGATACCGACTTTGTAAGGGACTTCGTCTCAATATCCTTTCATTGAGGCATATTTTGTTTTATACACAAGATTCTTTTATACGGTGTATAAAATTATTTGACGTTTACATTTATTAAAAAGGAATATTTTTATACGAAGTGTTTTACTAAATGACAAAAGGAATGTTTTGTCTTACGTATTCGGCGACAACGACTTACTCACCGCCGTGACTATTATTTGAGTTTCGGCTTCCTCTACAAGCCATAACTTTTTTTAAATGAAAAAAATAAATACCATTTTTTAATTTTATTTTATTTTTGTATTGAAAATTGTTTTGATAATGTTTTGATTATATCAATGTTTTCTATTGATATCTTGTGATAGAAATGTGGAAATTTTATGTTTCCATTATGCATGTTTTTTGTGACACAATTATGTTATGGTTCTTGGGAATTGTTTATGAAGATGGGTGGTTCCCTGATAAACTAACGGTGGGTGAGCCCAAGATAGCTCTCCAATGCATTGGGTAACGCGAAGGGGTTAAATGCTATGGTTTTTCCGAAGAGATTTCGGGAATATACTATAGTGGGTATTCCAAACGTAACCATGAGGGTTAATCCCTACGTAAGAATGTTATGAATGCATCAAGTTACCTTTATGTATTATGATTTCTATGAGTTATTCATAAATATTATGATTTCATGAGGTATTTTAAAGTACTTATGTTTTATGAGTAACGTATTATTTCATTGATTCTTATGTATACATGGACTAATGTTTTCTTTCCTTATTTTTATATACCATAATGAGATTTTTATGCTCAGCCCATGTTTTTGAAATGTTTTCCATATGTCTTAAAGATGAATAGGGTCAATGATGGGATCAATGAAAAACATGATATCTAAAACATGGAACCAGAAATGTTTCTTTTTACGAGTTTTTATTTTAAGAAAAAATGGAAACCAAGTAGATGTGTCTACTTTGTAATCTTTTGATATGTAATAGTTATGTCCTAATTCTCTAAAACACTAAACCTGAAACGATCCTCAATGTGACTTATTCATTTCATTCAAGATTATGTAATATTTTAAGGTCGGGTCCTTGTAGTTAGAGTCACATAATCACTATAACGAATAGTGCAGTGGAGGCTTGATATTGAGACCGACCACCACTACTCTTGTGATGATCATTCCACTTCCTCTTATTCCCATGTGCACCACTAACTATTCAACCCAATGGAAGAGAAGAGGTGTAAAATCAAACCTTTACTGCCATATTCAATTCTTCCATCATTGATTTTTCTACTGTTTTTTCATTGTTTGAATGTTCAATCATGAACACATACAATTTGATATCTGGTTGCAATCCCAGTAGGTACTTTAATCCTTTAGTAGGTCATTCTTCACCAAATTCGTTGATAAAAAGACAAGTTTAATAAAATTATTGGTGTATGGAGAAAATTAATTTTATCAATGTTATAAATACAAGATCTCCAGTGACTCTTCCAACATTTGGGATTCTGGGAGAGAACTGCAGAAAAAATAGGTTTTTGAAACCCCTAAAATCCCAGTCTAGGTTTTAGTCGGCATGGACCATAGAGTCAAACCATCTCTCACTAAATCCTTTAAGCCTAAATGGAATGCACTATACCCTGATATTCTCATGTGTATCTAGAAATTCTAAAAAATGAATGATCTTATCCAACTAGTGCAACATCTCTGGAGGTTCAGTTGTCCCTTTAAAGGATGATGTATACATGCACAAGAAATCCCCTGATCGATCTCTTTCTACTTCATCTCTTGGATGTACCTCTACAACTAGGTTCTGAACTCATGGGATATCCCGATAGACATCACCAACATCCCGTATGATAGTCTCGATAATATTCTGATCTATAGGTGGAATCCCTTATGGGGCATCAGCTGCACCCTCTTCAGGAACTCATGGATGACGTCTCGGGGGAATACTACTGCACACTGAAACAAGATAATGATCAGACAACTGAAAAAATATCAATTCAAAATACAATACTCATAAAAATAAACTCATATTTAAAACCAATCCCAACACTAGAGACACATATCCCAACATACCATGGAAACTTGACTCTCTTTATGACAAGAGATGGCCACGAACTTATGAAAACATACCTCTCATGTCCTAGAAACCCTACCTATAGTCAAAATAATATACCATGAAATGGAATCTTGAGGATAGACCGTCCTACAATACTAAATTTTAATGAACCAACCATTGGTACAATTAACACTGGCACCTAGCTTGATCTTTCACATACTCGAAGGGAGTTCCGGATCCCCACGAGCTGGTGACAAGCACCTGATTATAGAACAACAAACCAAAGGGAAAATGTTCACCCAACCTAAACAACCACATCACATATTTTTTCAAAAAATGGAATAGTGGAATAATAACAAGATATATATTCCATAAATATAGGAAATCTAGTTGAAAAAAGTCAACAAAAGGTAGCAAAAAACTCCAAATGACATGTCCAATTGCAAAGGACCCAAATCAATTCACTGGTCTAAATGAGGTAATTGAAAAAAACCCATCTATCTCATCACTATTTTGAAAGCTAGCTATAAAACTAGCTGACAAGAACCACACTGCCTCTGTGCAGTGCCTTGCCTTTCCCTGCACTGAAGGAAAAAACAAAGGTCTCCAAAACAATAAAGAGTTGCAAAATTTGTGAGCGAACATGATCTGTAGGATTCAAACCAGATGTTCCATAACAAGCCTCTATATAATATTAATGTATTTTAATTTTATGAAAAATTGATGCATGATTAGTATTAAATTAGTTTTATTTAAAATATGGAAAATATTTCCATTTTTCCACTCTTCTAAAAGAACGATGTATTTCAATTTTAGAGAACATTTTCGATATAATTTTTCAAAATAAAAAACATCCATATTAATATTAACTCAGAAATCCAAGAAATACAAAATAGATGCACATGTATCAAAACACCAAGGAATAATATAGGTTCAGGTCAAAGACTAATCATACCACCAAAATAAAGTTCACAAATAGGTTCCAACATCAATGGTACATGGATGGAAAGGAATACCACATGAGTAAACCCCCCAGTAATGTTAATATCGGTCACATAGAACTACGGGCCTGGGATGTAGTGAAATTAACCTTTAAAAAACTTCTTGATAATCAGAAAAAATTGATGATGGCCCCAAGGAAACCCTTCCACCAAAGTACCCAATTTAACTCATGCGTTATTTTATAAAATTCATTTCAATTCATTGTGAACCATTTCAAAACCATTTCAAAATTGATTTCAATGCTTAAAAATACTCTATTTCCATTCCATTTATCAATAAATAGGGAAATAAAAAACTTTACACAAAATTAATCTCAACACACAGAAAGAAATAATGAAAATATTTCATTATGAGTTAGTTTGTAAAGAAAAACTACAAGATTCATTATCATAGCCAGGGACGAAACCACCTACAATAAAACACGGGTTTTACATTCCAATAATGGAATCCAAAAATCAATGTATCCCAAAAACATCAATAAATGCTATATAATCTAGTCTCCACATCCTAGGATCGATATAATTTAGAAAACATGGGGTCTGTGGAAAAGGAAAATATCACATTCATCAAGAATGGTTGTCCACCAATCCACAACTAACCATGAAACAACCATTGGAAGAAGATCTAAATTCGTATATATAAGAGAAAAATATGGAACATCTAACATAGATCAAAAGATATGATACTGTATTTTTAGGGTGCAACCATGATCAATAGCAATGAATAAACAGAAAGATCACTTACCTAGAGAGATGAACCAAAACTGAAACGAAGATCCAACACTAAACAGATTGATCTAGATGATGAAGAGTCTCTAAAAAAGATATGGGAAGAACACTATGTCTGGATCCAAGGGCTTAGAGGAATGAACTGAAGCCAAAACAACCAGTCTCCTATTTTAAAAATTGTACATGGGTTGTTTCACGATGTGAAATATAGTTACACACCGTGAAATGAGTGGTTTCCACGAACACAAAAAAAATCCATGACCTAAGATTTAAAAATCCTTTATTTAAATAATTCATGATGTTAAACCACCCATCACAATGGGTAAAAATTTACACCATGAATCCCCTATCAGGGATTGTACCCATCAATAATTACATAGTGTTCAACCATGTTCCACAACTTGAAATCCTTCTACTTCCTAAAAAATATTTGGTTAATGTTGAAAGTGAAACATGTCTTTGACTTCACCATTATTGGTATCCTCTGAATCTCAAGGGAGGGTAAAACCATGATATGGATAAGGAATTACCTCGTAAAAAGGTAACATGACATTACATAAAACCAATTTAATTTTTTTATGATACTCGAAAATTTAATTTTTTTTCTTTAAAACACAAAAATATGTTTGAAATGGTCATATAAATAGTATAAAGCCTTGAAATAATGTGAAATTTTGGGGAAATTGTGTTAGAATTATTTGTGAAATGTAACAGTAGACAACACATCCATGTGATTGTGGTGTACTCAAAATAACTCAATATGACGTTTTAAAAAATATCAAAGCCTTTAAAAACGTCCATCCTCAAGTCACAACCAAAAAAATGAAATCATAATGTGATGAAGTCATATGAAAAAAACCACAGAATTATTTTTGACATGTATGAGTAAACTCCACATCCATTTGATATGTAGTGCATTCGAAATGACTGAATAATATGTTTTAAAACATATTAGTCCTTAAAAATATTAATTAATGGGTAAATTCCCAGAAAATATTGTTAAATGGACAACAAATCATAGGAAAAATATCATTGATTGTATTCTAAAATATATTAAAAAAATATACATCAATCCATGTTATGATTTTTCGAGGATATATATAATGAGGGTTCACTATTCTAAAATTCTAATACATATTTGTAATGGTCAAAATAGTAGTAAATGACCTAGTATTAACATAAAATAATTGAAAAAACATTCTCTAATTATTTTTTATGTGTATAAGTAGAAAACATGTCCATCATACATGCACTGTTCCTAGAAGGACTCGATAAGAAGTTTTAAAATAAATTAAAGTAATTAAAAATGGTTGTTAGGGTGTTAAAACAAAAAAACATTAGAGGGACATTCGATCATAGTAAAATTATCATAGGATGATTTTTGTAAATTTTGATTCAATACCAAGACAATACAAGTTACTGGTTTCAAAGATTACTCTAATTTTTTTTATGATTTAAAATCAATAAAACAAGCCTGTAAGGGTCAAAAAATGAAAACAACATCATATTCCCATAAAATCACGAGAAAACTATGTTTGATTTATTTTTTTATGAAAAAATAACTCAACATATACATCTAATATATGATGTTCTTTGAATGAGTCAATCAACAGTTTGAAATATTATCAAAATCTTTAAAAACATTATTCAAGTGGTAAGTATGATGAAAATAGAGATGAAAGGCCATACAATCACAGGGAAAAAAATCCATATGGTTATTTTTAAATTGTAAAAACTGATGTCACATCAATTATATTTATGGTTATTTGGGATTCCAAAAAATAGGTTTTTAGTGTTTCAAATCACTAAAAGATGTGTGTAATGGTAAAAACCTTAAAAAATATCCTCAGATTGTTGTAAAATCCATATAAAATAGTATCTTAATTATTTTTTCTCTGTATGAGTATAAAAAATATTCACCCGATGTGCAGTGTTCTTAGAACCAATAAGTAGTGTTAAAAGAATAAATTTATTTAAAAATATGTATTAGTGGGGAAAAAAATTAAAATATATTATATAGCCACTATATAATAAGAAAATGATCATAAAATATTTTTTTTAAATGTTGGATGTTACTCCATGTTAATCCGGGTTATGAATTTTCTATGACGCTTTTAAACATGTCTCTATTGTTTTAAAACACTAAAACAAGAAATTAATGGTGATAAACATAGTAAATGAAATTAGTTTTACCTAAAAGCATGGTAAATATATGGATTTCTATTTTTTGGGGTTCAAGTATACAACACATTCATACACCATGTGATGTTCTTATAATTACCCAATAAGATGTTTTAAAAGATATCAAAGTCTTTAGAAATATGTTTTAGGGAGTAAAAACAATGGAAATAGTGTCAGAGTTACATGAAATCATATTGAAAGAATAATATGTTGTTTTTTTAATATAGTAACCAATTACATGTCAATCATAGTTATAGTTTTTTTTGGGATTCTCGTAAATTTTTTTAGCATTTAAAAATAAAAAATATGTGTTTAAGTTTCAAAACCATATAAAATGACCTTTTATTAATGTGAACCCATTTTACTACTTTATTTGAAGTATTTTTGTTGTTTACAAGTTGAAAAAACATCCACCAATCATATAGTGTGATCTTAAGGTATCAATAGGATGTTTAAAAAACTATGAAAGTCGTTAGCATCATGCCTTAGGAGGAAAAAATAAAAAACAATTTTATATGGCCATAAAATCATAGTAGAACTACTATAGATTGATTTTAGGATTTTATGAAATGAATCAATGTCAATCATAGTTAATCTTTTATCAAGATGTATTTAAACAAATTTTTAGTGTTTTAAAAAATATATAATGGTCAAAACACTATATAAAGTCCAAGGATTGTTGTTAAATAATGAGAAAACTATGGTTGAATTATATTTGATGTGTATGAGTTGAGAGTATTTCCATATGATGTTTAGTGTTCTTGGAATGACACAATAATCTATTTTAAATAGTGTCAACATATTTTAATACACATGATTTGGGTTAAGACAAAAAATACATGTTATAGGTTTTATAAATCATATCACAATGACCATTGATAGATTTTTGAATTGTAAGAACTGAATCTAATTCAATCTGAGTTTAAGTTATCACGAGGTGACCATAAACATGCTTATAGTGTTTTAAAACCCTAAAATGTGTTTTTTAAGGTCAAAATCCTTGAAAGAGAACTTATATTTATGTGAAATGAAGGGAAAACGAGGGATAAATTATTATTTAAATATATAAATAGAGAAAAAATCCATTCAACAAGATGTGTGCTCAAAATGACTTTATAAATTGTTTTAAAAGATATCAATGTATTTATAAACATGCATCTGTGGGTCAAAAAATTTAACGCCACATAATAGTGTCATGATATCATAGGAAAATATTAATAGATTTATTTTGGAACTGTAACAACTAAATGCAAGTCAATTAGAGTTAAGGTTTCTCTGATATTCACATAAACATGTTTTCGGAGTTTTTAAAAGCTAAAATTTTTGTGTAATAGTCAAAACCGTTGAAAATGACCTCATATTGTCATCAAACTATAGGAATGATGTTTTAAAATTGTTTCTGATTTGTAAGAGTTGAATACAAATCATATGGCATTTGGTTTTCTTGTAATGACTCAATAAAATGTTTTAAAATATATAACAGTTGATAAATATGTTTATCCTATTGTTAAAATCAAACAAATGACATTAGAGATCCATGAAATCATAGGAAAATGACTGTAGCATGATTTATGAAATAGTGGAAATGACTCCACAATAGTCAATGTTTCATTTATACTAGTATTCCTACAAAATAAATTTCTTGGGTTTTAAATAACTAAAAAGAATGTGTAACGGTCAAAACCATATCAAAAAACCTTATATTAATGTGAAATCATGGGATGAAAAAAAAATTAATTATTATTTTTTAAATAGAGGAAATTCTTCCATATCAATGTTTATTAAATCTTTTTACTGAGATATTTCATACACACTGCATATTGGGTTGAAAATAGAAGAGATTATTATATATTTATCCATTTTGGGTTTCACGTGTTGTATAATATTTTGAATTAGTATATTTCTGTTTAAAAAAATTTCCTGTGATATATGGCATGTTTTATGTTAATATGCCTTTTATATGAATAATAAATTATCAACTACTATGTGAAAATTAATATTATATTTTGATCATATTATATATTGTATTAATTTTCCTAATTGTTTTAATTTATATTATAGGTGTTAAATTCCGTCAGTAGGAAGAGGGATGACCATTTCGTTCTGTAAAACTCATCAGAAGGCTGTCGTGATAGCTCAGTTTTTATGGTATGGATAAATGGTATTAATGATTCTACTATAATTATTATGTATTTTGTTCATTTATAATTTCGATATTCTTTGTGATCTAGTGGGATAAATTATGGTTCTGGATAAGCATATAAGGATACTAGCTAAGGAGGCTGTTGGCTACAGTGGTGGTGGGGAGATAAGTGTATCAATTATGGGTTGATGAAGGTTTGTGGGAATTATATATATATATATGATTACTATGATATATTAATGAATGATATCTATGTATATTTTTCTATGGATGTATACAATTTTTATTACGTATTTGTTGCCAATTTTATTGTATGCATGAGTTAATTTCCTGAATATTAGTTTTTTTAATAAATATTATAATAGAAAAATAATATATTTATCTATTTTGAAGTGGATTCTGATAAATGCCACAAATGGTATTTTTAGTAGTGGTTTAGGAAGTTTTAGCTTTTTCCCTCCATGAAATTAATCCATCACTAGTTTACTTTTCAATAGTTATGTCAATTAACCCCATTTTGTTATTCTTTTTTCCTTGAAAAACTACTGCCTATTAAATAAAAAACTATCTCTACGTACCACGTAATATGAAATATGAAAACCACTGATAAATTATTAAAAATGACAATATGTGATTTTATATTATTAAATATACATTGGTTTAAATAACCACCATTGAACAATATAGCGGAGGATTAATCTTCCTCTAGTAGTAAAACATTCTTCATTAAGACCACTTTTTTTCTGCGAATATTTTTTTGTTATTATATTAATTATAATAATATATATTCTAGTTTAAAAAGTGATTCTGTTTTGATATATATATATATATATATTAGTAATTAAAAGGGATGATATGATACAAAATCAATAATATAAATAGTTATAAGAAAAAATTAACTAAGTAATATAATTAACATCTGGTAAATAATATCGATTAATTAAATAAACGATATAAATGATTAGTACTTGTTAAATCATATTACATATAATAATTATTAACATAGTGGAATGGTTTTCAATTTATTATATAACTAATCATATTATTATTTTTTTGAATGTCAATAAGATGATTAATTAGGTATAATATAGTTAATAATAATTATTATTATATAATTATCAAATGATAATAGTTAAATTTTCAATATATATAAAAATAAAAACATTTGTTTATTGTTCTTAATCACATTAATTAATTACTAATTATACTAATTTTTTAATTCATGTAAAAAATATTATATATTTGTGGTCATGAATTATGTTCAATTAAATATGCAATGTATTATTAATTATACTATTAATTAGTATATTAAATAATTAATTAACTCTTATTAGTAGTAGTATTTATAATTATTAATTATATTAACTAATCTCTTATTCTATATTTTTTTGGGGTTTCATAACACTTGGGTAGTTCACTTACTCTACTTTTGGAGCTCTAAATATTACCCCGAATATTGTTTTCATGTCTGAAACAATGATGGAATGAATGGACCAAATGTGTGTTGGTTTAATGTTTGGGTTTCAGAATGTTTCACCTATCAATAGAATAGGACATGATAAGGGTTTATGTATGCATTGGATATCATTGATTTTCGTGGATATTGTAAATTATTCTTTTAATAAAATTTCACCACCAGTATATTTTCTAGGGAAACCCTCTTGGTTTTTTTTGATATGTATGGTTAGCCTAATCAGTACGGAAAAAGAAAAACATGGGATTTTATTGAGATTCTTCAGTGCACTATACAAAAAAAAATTTGGGGCTACTTCAATGATATTCTCTTCCAATCCGAATAGATAGGGGGATGTTTCTGAAGGAATGATGCTTTTGGTTCATTTCAAGATACACCCAATGTAACTGAGCTATATGACCTTGTCTATTCACAAAATAAATTTACATAGCATGTAAATCGATATTCATAGGGGTGAATTTTTATGTTTCTTGAGGGTTTTATTGGTTTAGAAATTCGAGAGTTTTTTAGAATTATGTTGTTTTCCATTTTCCTCGAAACACATTCAACTATCCATTATCAGATAAGAGGCTTGAACATTGGAAAAAATGTTTCCAAAAAATGACTCTTTTTAATAAATATTAAAATAATCCTAATAAAAAAATTTAATATTAAGTATAAAAATTTATCGATGATTATATTATTATACATATATAAAAAAATTATTATATTTATGCATTGAAACATTCATAGTAATGTACATATATACATATATATACATTTTGTAATATAAGATATCATTTCATTTTTTTCTATTTACCTATCTCAAACTTATATTTTGTGGTTAATGTAATTTATATTGAAACACAAAACACAAGAACATAATATTTATTAATTTTCTATATTTTATTTATTTTTGATATTTTATTTATTTTTAATATTTTTTAATATATATTCATTTTTATTATATTTATCCATTGTATATTTTTGTAAATGAATAATTTTTTATAATTTTTTTTATCAATTATTAATATTTAACAATTATAATATTCTTATATTAATACATATTCATTTTTTTAATGTTTTTAGTTACATATTTAATAAATTATTATATATTTGGTATTATGAAAATTGATTAGCTAGAATCCAACACTCCCATACTTATTAAAATATTAATTAAAATTAAAATAAGTGAACTAGTGAACAAATTTGGTCACACAAAGACAAACTCTCTCATCTCGAAATGATGTTTAGTGATGATAAAATATAGGATCATTTCCAAAATCAAAGTTAGATTCATTAGCAACAAATAATAGTTTTCCACCCCGACTGCAAGTTACCTAGAGTGATGATCCAAAAGATCACTACATTGGACCATTCCTACCCCAGTGTGAGTGTAACACAAAAATGTTTTTATGAAATAGTTTCTCTAAACAATATTAATTCTTTGACTGCTTTCACTTCTCACAATCATGAGTTTAAACGCACATCGAGATGCCCTTGGTATAAAATAACCATTTTTTTAAACAAATTGAGTGAATAACTATTATTAAATGAAATTAAGGAAAAATATATGTTATATACATAATAAATAAAAATTAATATTCTTCTAAGATATATTTTTCTCATAGGGTATGAATAAACCCTATTTGAAGTATGAATTTCAATATTTATCAAACGTTTAATTTTTATCCATTTAAAGGTGAATCCCTTTTAAATTAAGTTTATGTTAAATTAATAATTTTTATATGACAACATAAACATGTTCTTTGAAAATGGGATATAAAAATTTACATTCCATGAATTTTTAATATTTTCTAACAACATTCAAATTTTTAGGAATAGTAAAAATATACAAAATTTCAGTTGAGAAAAACTTTTTTCTTCAAAATAATTTATATGATTATATTATAACATTGAATGGGTATAAATTTTCATGGTCCCTCTCAGGAACTTTACTCTCTGGAGAACCTAGGGTTTTTGCTTTGTTGGGTGATCCAGCATGAACGATAGGTCTCTGGCGGTGTGAGTTAAGGGGGATAACACATGTTCTCGGCTAGTGGAGGTCCTAAGTAGTAATGGTGGTTGGTCTAAGTCAACACATTTCTGGGATTCAAATTTAGTGGATTTTTCCGACCACGGTGTTTCTCAACTTGGCTCGAGTCTTCATGCAATGGCATCCCTCAACTGTGGAAAGAGTGGTTCTTGACTCAACTTTCATCTTTCCTCGACAGCGGTGTGGATGGTAATCGGTCTTCATATTTTAGCATAGGTAAGGGTTCTTGGAGCTTCAGATTTTGGTTTGGATTTTGACTTTCAATGGTGGTGGGTTTGATTCGTCAATATGGCCCTATCATATTCTTCTTCTCTTCGATTGGTGCAGATCTAGTTTACTTTGTTTTGTATATGGTTTGAAATTTTGTGGATATGGTCATGGGTATTCTTTTGCTGTGAGGGTTCTTGTTCTACAATTAAAATGGTGGATTTTTTGTGCTCCTCCTTACATCCATATGGTCTTCGGTGTGGGGATTTTCTCAGATGGATGGTCGTGGCTACAATCAGAGGCAACGACTCTTTCAAATTTATGGTCATCCTGGCCTTTTTTCTCTCTCCCACTTGGTGTTGTTGGCGTTCCCAAAGTTGATAGGCATTCAGGACATCATTTCATCATGACACTATTTACATTATCTATGCACTGTTTCCAGAATTCATCAATTCTCTCCAAGGAGGAGATATGTGGTGGGCTTTATTATCCATTAGAATTTTATTTCATGTAGTCAGTTCAGAGAGATCAATGGCAATGTTCTCAATGGATTTTTCGTGACTTTTTGGATTTGGATTTTGGTATCTCTCAGCGCATGTTTTTTAAATCTAAAATTGGTGGGAATCTAGGATGAATTTGATTTTTGGTTTTACTATGAATTTTGATGGTGAAATCTACAAGCACACTATAAGGATCAGCACCAGATTAGGTATAGAGCAGGGATCATTCTTCTGATGTTCACTATTCAATTTTTGATTAATGAGAGGGTATGACATTACCAATGGTACTAGTCCTGGAAAACCCTACAAGGGACGTCTTGTCACATAGTCATGTGATGTTGAGGCTTAAAATAGTGATGTAGTTTCTAGGGAGGGGCAGTTCATTCCTATATTGATCTGGGTAACTTCTTGTATGCTTTAATTTTGGGTTTCCCACTTTTTTCTCAAAAGTGATTTGAAGTAAAAAAATATTTTTTAGTCAGTAATGGGTTTAAATTATTAATAGAATATATTTTTATCAATCAATATAATTTATGTCAATAGAATTAATTTTACATTTAATTCAGATGTAAAAACATTTAAATATTTTATAGTGTTTTAACTTTTAAATCTTGTTCTCTCTTTTGGAAAATTTGATATATTTGAATTTAATTTCTAAAAAACCTTTGTTTTGACTTTTGAAAAATGGATTTCATATTTGGAATTATAGGTCTATATTATGTAAATAGGTTTTATTTGGAATTATTAATAGTAACGTTATTAATTTTTATGACTATGCTATTTCTTGTTATGGTTTCTATCTTTTTGCATTTCGTTGGTGTGAGATCAAAATTTATTGGTGTCTTGGTTGTTTTGGGTTTGCATTAGTATGGTGTTGTCATTTTACGGTGGTTACTAAGGTCTCTGGCGATTTCTGGCTACTGGTGCGAAATTAAGAAGTTGACGATGACGACAATGTGGTCAACGTAGATGGTGGGGAGTTTCTTCTCCGGTGGTAAGAACATCGATTTTGATGTATCTAATGGTGGATAAAAGTGACATTTCTAGATCTGTTGGTTCGAGGTCGTGATCGATGATGGTTCGTTCATGGGTCAAGGTGGGATAACTCATGGATCGAGGTGGACTTTGGGGTACTTTTGAATCCTGCCTTCTGAAATTTGAATGAAGAATTTCTGAAATTTGAATTTGGTGTGTAGTGGTTTGGGGATCTTTATGTATGGTTATAACTTACCCAAAAAGTGACTTCTTAAATAATACAAAAAAAATTATTGTGGTAAAAAAATGTTTTAAATTTTTATTAATACAATAAAAGGGTAAAATATGTAATTAAGGGTAAGAAGACTATTATAAAATTACCCTAACACTTGTTGTAATATAAGTGGATGACTACGGTCTGACCTAAATCATCATTTGGTTGAAATGGTGTCCTTTGGAGGACACATGGATGATAATAGGATATTTAATTTATTTTATTTAAAGAAAATTTATATATGACTAACTCAAATTTTAAAAACAAATTTTTTTTTCATAAAAGGTTATTAAAAAGATAAATTTGATTATAAATAAACATTTGAAAGATTCAATTTATTTTGTGATGATTTCAATTTATTTTTAATTTTTATGAAATAAATAATTACCTTAAAGACATATACAATGATGACGTAAAAATTAATTAATTGATAATAAATAATGAATTTTTTTATTAAAATTATAATAACCTTAAAATGACCCAAACACTTGATCAAATCATATTAGTTGAGTATATCTCGATCATAACCATCCAAGGGTTGTGTTAGTGACTATTTGGAGCCCATAGAAGAGAATATGATAATTATATTGTATTACTTTTAGTGATGCTGTCATTGTGACATTATTGTTTATAAAATTATAACATTTAAATGTATGATTTCCCAAAATATAAATTCAGATATAAGTATTTTCATGAAATATAGTTCATTTATTTTCATTATATTATTTTGTATTTTATTTTTATTCCACCAACAAGTATATTAAATAATTACACAAAATTGATGTAGTAATTATGTTATCAATAAAGATATCAAATAAATGTTATTAAAAATAATTAAAATAAATATAATCTACTTTAATTAAAGTTTCTAATGAATATTTTATATTAACATAATATCTAATTAATATAATAAAATAGTTTTTTAAGTTATCTTGTTATATTAATATTTTAAAAATCAATGAATTGAATAGTGTCAAAATTGACACTATTCATTGGTTATCAAAATAATGTATTATTAACATATATAGAAATCAGAAAAAAAATTAAAAAATATAGAATAATATGATATCATATAAAATTCTCTAAATTATTTATTTACTTTATAATTTACATCAAATATGTAAATATGACACCCTTTTAAAATTTAAATATTTATTACCGTAGTTAAAAATAATATAGACTAACAAAATATTAATTAAAATAGTAAGGTTTAAATTTACACAAACACTTGTCTATTTTTTTTTTGTTCAACATATTACAACCCTATATCATCTCATATTATAAATTGTGATATTTGTTTGGTTTTTGGGTAGGGTATGATTTTAATATAAATTTACATTTTTGGAGATCACTGGAGTTTCCCTAATATAAATTATCAAAGAGAACATCCTACCTCATCTATTTAATCCAATTTGATCGTTCAAGCTCACCCATTACCTGACCTTTAACCTTATAAACATACCATGTTAAATTCTAGAAGATCAATTTTTCTTTAAATACCAACTCTAGTGCCATAAGATGTTATATAAAGGAAGCACGTCGAAGAAGAGGTAATATCCTCTACCGATCTTTCAAACTTATTTATTATTCTACATACTATTCATGACTGGTTTCATTATAAAGTAATAACTCAAGTATCATTTATATAAATGTATGTCATTATTTTTATCAAACAACCATATTCGACCTTCTACCCATCCTACAAAAAATGAAATCTCCTTGTGTGTATACATACAACTTACCATCTCCACACTATGGTGTAATCCATTTAACACCTTCACCTTAAATGAATGGGTATAATAATGGGAATAATTAATATATATTATTATTATAAAATTATATTTATTCAAAAATATTATATACCATTCACTTTAATTTCATTCTTCAATTATGGGAATGATATCGTTGCTCGTGCATATATACGGCCTACCATCTACATGAGGTGATGTGATTATTTCTACATGATCTTCAATAAAGTGTGGTTAAATAAATTTAAATAATGAATATATATGGAATATATTATGTTAATATCATTTTTAAATGATATAAATATTACCTAAGAATTATAACCAGAACATATTTGACAAATCATGCATAAAAACATAAATCTGTTAATATCTGAATAACAAGTAACAATGAAATGTTCCTAATAAAAAGAAGATTATATAATAATTTATGATATCATAAAAATAAATATTATCCCAGAATAATTCAATGACATTATTTGAAACATTATACAGAAGATTTATATATGTCACAAGGATATCAGAACCAAGGTAATGGATAATTTTTTAATATCATTATTATTCATGAATGATTATACATAAGTATGTACTAGGGTATATCTATCGTCCAAATCCATGTTCCTTAAAAAATTTATACCATTTGTATTATTTTACAATTTTTTAAATTCAATTTAAACAATTGGTTATTGTTTACAAAATTTTATGAAAGAAATCTTTTGTTATTATTAGATACGAGGTACTTTTTGACTTTTCCGGCAAAAGAATGTGGAGAGTTTCTTTAAACTTATATAAGATGAATGGATTTTAACTTCTTCAGAATTACTTGTTTATATGAAGCTTACTCGACATTATTTAAGGTTTATTTTAAAATAAATACTTTTATTTGATAATTGTCTGACATTATGGGAAAAGAAATTAGTTTTGAAGAAGAAAGGAATGTTTCCTCAAGAATTAATATAAAGTGTTTTATCAAAATTAATTTCCATATTAGATGTCATTATTTAATAGGGTTTTGTTTATATCCATATTATTACTACAATTTTTTGTGTTTATTATGGAGTCATATTTATGAAATATGTTTTTATATAAATTATGACGGAATTATTTTTATGAAACCCATTTGTTTCCTTAGTTTAAGCTATGGTGAATGATTTATTTTTTTATAGAACACATTAGAATGATTTAATTATAAGATCTTTGGGACCTCTATCTACCTCAAATTCATTGGGTAAAGATTTATATCTCATGATAAAGTCATGAAAGGATTGGGAAATCTACTCAAATCAATAATACAGTGCTGGAATGATGAGTGAACTCAGTTCAGTAATGGACATTGTCTACTATGATAGTCTTGGAAATGATCCTAGACTAATATGAAATTGTATTATTGGATTATGTGTATTCCAAAAAACATAATGTCTTATTTTATGACTTTTGGGATTATTTTCATTGATTTTTTATGAACATTCAAGATTTTCCCCATGACCCGATATCACAAACATTTATATGTAGAATAATATTATCAAATGTTATGTTATTTTGTCTTATGATTATTATATGATTGATATCTACCTAATTTAACCTTACTAATCATATGATCTCACCATTTCATATTTTTTATTTCTCTAGGTCATGCAAAATGATATTAAGTATGATATTTCAAAAAGGGGTCTATTTAAGATGAAATAAGTGGTAAATAATAAAGATTTCTTATGAAATAGTTATTTATGTTTATGAGTTTCTAAAGAGACTATACATGTATGGTACTTTCATGAAATTGTTATATTTTGTAATGAATATTATTCTACATTGATGTTTTATCAATGTATGTAATTTATGGGGAATTACAGTTGGTATCAGATGAACGATATAGTTAACCTATGGAAACTATGATGTAAAAACCTTATGACGAACCATAATGATATGTCGATGTATGTGTAAAAATCCAAGTGTTTAGAAGTGGTCTTGAATAAACTAGGATAAAACATAAAGTGTCCTAAATTTATATTTTTTTATTGATTATGTGGATTTCCTATTATGATTAGTGTTGCTCACACATTGGTTTCCATTTTTAGTAAATTGTTGGAACCCAAAGGAATTACAATAAAATTGAAGGCGATGGGAAATGAAATTATTGTCCACCTATGTAAACAAATGTTATGGGATCTAGAATGAATAATTTTATAGACATTAACACACAACTTTCTAAAGTTATTAATCATGTAGGACATCCGAATGAGATAAAGAGGGAGAAAATTTATGATGATTCCTTCATGAGGCAGTATCCACCTTCTTTCAGTGGGTGTTCTAATGCATTAGTTATTGAACAATGGATAAGTTCAAATGAGAAGATATTTTCAGTTCTCTAATTTTTATAACATTATAATGTCATCTTAGTAGTCTATCATTGCAAAAAAGGTGAAGCAAATCAATGGTGGAACCTTATCAAGAATATGAGGAAAAGAGTTGAAATTGAATCCATAGAATGGGATGAGTACAAGAGCTTATTTTTAAATAATAAAATCCCCCTTATTATTTGAACCATGATGGATAATGAGTTCCTTGAACTTAATAAAATGAATAATGAATTTTTTGGTACCTATGAAAAAAAAATTATAGGACTTGAAACGTACAATTCTAGAATTATTATAGAACATGAGAGTAAAATTGACCACTTTTTAGTGGAATAAAACCAATCCTTCAAAAGAAATTATCCATAGGGGACGTAAATAGCTATGAAGAAATAATTCAATGTTATCTCTAGGTTGATATAGGTTTTAAAGCAATCCATCAATCCCATAGATTTGATAAGAAGAGTAAAATGGAATTCAAGTGAAAATCTAAGGACCACATTGAAAAGAATATGAGCTTTCCCTTATGCTCAATTTGGGGAAATAAACAAAAATAGAAATGTATTAAAAGGACCAATAAATGTTTTAAGTGTGGAAAAGAAGTACATAAAGTAGATTAATGCTGATGTTATGGGATAAATAAGTTTAATGATGCGAATATTGAATATTCTATATAAAATGAAACCCTTAAACATCAATGTTAAAAGTGAAAGGAAATGGGGAATTATTCCAATGAGTGAGCTATATGTGGGCTATTAATGATGGTCGAAAATGGAAAACTATTATCTCCAATGGAAAATTCATGTGGCATGTGATCACTATCGATGATGTGGAGTATGATAATGAAGTGGTGAAATGTACAGTTACAAACCACTATAATGTAGAAAATGTCTTATTTGATTATGAATCCACCAAAAAATTTATTTATGGAGATTTTTATAGGGGTATCACTATATTACCTCAACAATTAGATGTTGAGTTTGCTATGAAAACTCATAATGGAACAATAGTAGCATTAAAAATTTATAATTCTTCTCTGGATGATGTTTGTAAAAAATTTCTTCCAGAAAATCTTGTGATCCTTCCTATAGTATATTTTGATGTGATTTTTGGAATAGAAGGGGTTTCTCTATATGGATCTCAAATAAATTTTCATGGAAGGTATGTCACATTACATATTCCAAATTAATCTATGAGCATCTATCATTGGAAGGGTGAATACAACCATCCTGTAGAAATATCATCCATCATAGGGGTCTTTATTCTTATAAATTAAGTTTATCTACCTCAAATAGTTAGAGAGAAACTCGCAATTAAGAATACACCCGTTGTACCCGAGACTGATGATGCCTTTTCAGAAGAATTCAGAGGTCTACCACTGAACTGTTAGGTTCAATTTTCAATAGAACATATATCGGGTTCTATTCCTATTTTAAATCCACCTTAGTAAATGGTCCCAATTGAGTTACATGAATTGAAGAAGAAACTCCATGATAATCATGATAATGGATTTATATGGCTTTGTTTGTCACATTGGTGTGCACCTCTTCTGTGTTTTAATAATAAATATGTATGAATAAGACTCTACAATGATTATTAAGAACATAACAAGATCGCTATCAAGAAAACATATCCACTTCCACACATTGATGACTTATTCAAACTACTACACATAGGTCAATAATTTTCCAAGATTGATCTTCATTAATGCTATCATCAATTAAGGGTCAAGAAGTAGAATATAATAAAGAAGGAATTCCATAAAATTTGTGGACACTATGAATTTATTGTGATGTCGTTTGGTGTTATTATTGTCCATGTTATCTTTATGGATATAATGAATAGAGTATTTAGAGACTATATAGATTAGTTTGTAGTATTATTTATAAATTATATTTTTTCCTATTTGAATAGAAACTAGGATCATGAAGATCACTTGAGAATTTTACTAAAGACCCTAAGAAAGAAGAAGATTTATAAAAAATTTACCATGTTTGAATTTTGGCTTTAGAAATTTTTATTATTGGGTCACATAATCTCAAGAGAGGAGATATTTGTGGATCCAGCAAAATCTAAAGTTATTGAATGTTTGTAAATTCCACGTAATGAGATCTGAAGTGGTTTTGATGGAAATTATCAACATTTTTTATGATTTTTCATGATTATCTAATCCACATAGTATGTTGACATGGAAATTAGATATGTTTGTGTGTGCGGAGGAATGTGAAGGGAATATCAAAGAGCTAAAAAATGGTTAGTTAGGGAACATGTGCTTGTACTACCATGTATTTAAGAATGTTTTATGATCTATAGTGATGCATATAAGAAATGGAATTGTTGTGTTCTCATGAAATATGATATAGTGATAGCTTTTTCTTCACGACAATTGATAATCAATGACCAAAATTACCAAACTCATGATTTTCAGTTAGCTATGGTAGTCATTAATGTAATGATATAGATGTATTATCTTTATGAAGAAAGGTGTGATAGTTATACTAGAAATAAAAGATTAAATTATATTTTCACACAAAAGGGGGTGCATATGCATCAAATAATATGGTTTTTGTTCATTAAATATTATGACCTCTCAATACATTACCACTATGAGAAATTGAACAAGGTGGTAGATTTTTTGAGTCCAAAGGACCATGCTAGTCTATCCATGATGAGGATCACAAATGATCCAATATTTGTGGATTTGCAATGGCTGGATCCTAAAATTCTAAAAGAAGAGGAGTAATTTTATCTTTTTCAAATAAATGTTCAACCATCAATACGTGTCAATATTTAGGAGTTGAAAAGGAAGATGTAGAGCCACAAAAACAGGTGAGAAATGTTCCTAAATTAAAACATGTTTGTGATTGAATAATAGGGTTCATAAATTAGGTTTTTATTCCACCCATACCATAAGTAAATAAAGGGTTATTAGACGAGGCTCATATTAATTAATACTCTATTAACCAGAGAAGAACAATGATGTACATGGACCTAAAAGAGTATTTTTAGTGGGATGGCATGAAAAGAGATGTTGCTGAATATGACTCTCGGTGCTTGGTCTTCCAGCAAGTTAAAGCTAAGAGACAAATGTCTAATGGATTGTTACAACCATTACCCATATCATAATGGAAATAGGAAAATATAAATGTGGACAATGTTTTTGGAATTCCCAAAACATCAAAAGGCTATACTGATATATGGGTTATAGTGGATCACTTTATGAACTCATAATAATTCGTTGCTATTAGAGTGGATTTCTATCTTGAGCATCTTTCTGGTAAATATGTAAAGGAAGTGGTAAGACTGCCTAAAGTACCACTTTAAATTATATTTAACCAGGAAGTGAGGTTTATCTTGATGTTCTGGTGAGGTCTTTAGAAGGATCTGGACATAGAGTTATGTTTTAGTACTTCCTTTCATCTTTTAATAGACAATCTCTCGGAGAGGATATATCAAACTGTTTAAGACATGTTGCGAGTTTTGTCTATGTATTTCAAAGGTAGTTGGAATCAATTCCTACCTTTAGAGGATTTTTTTACAACATTATCATTCAATCCAGTGACTAGATATCTCCCAATGAATCCCCATATAGAAATAATTACAGAACTCTAGCATTCTAGGATGGAATTGGGGAAATAAATCAATTACAACCTGATCATATTGATGACGTGGAAGAAAAGGATATATCAATTCAATAACACATAAGAGAAGATTAGAGTTGGAAATAATTTTTGTTGACAACTGAAGATAAGACATGGAATTTGAAGTTCATGATAAGGTGTTTCTACAAATATCTCCGTCGAAGAGTGTAACATGAATTAGAATGAAGGGAAATATAAGCAGTAGTGATATACGTCCTTTTGAAATTTTGGATATTGTTTGGAAGGTAGATTATCGATTTTCTCTTCCATTGAATCTCTCTCATGTTCATTTGCATTTTTTATATCTCTCCTGAGAAAATACATACCTGATCCATCATATGTACTAAACGTAGAATTCATACTATGGGAGAAAGATCGTTATTATAAAGAAAAACTTATATAGACTCTCAATCATAGTGTAAATGTTCTAGAAATCAAGACCAATCACTTGGATAATGTTTTCTGGTGGAACCACTAGTTTGAGAAAGCTATGTGGGAACTTAAAGATATGATTAAAGAGAGAAATTTTCATCTGTTTGTATCCAAGTGAGGAATGTCAAGGGATAACTTTAGTTAAAGGGTGGTAGAATGTAACACTTGAATGTTTTAATGATATATTTTATATAAATAATTTTAAGTCTTTGATAGCTTTCACTACACAAAATTGTGAGTTTAAATGAACCATGAGATTGGATTAGTATAAAATGACCATATTAACCACGACTTTAGGTTAGTGGGAATAAATATAACTAACTTATGAAAATGTATGGCGAAGTCTTTCTATACCAATATATTTATAAAAAATATAAATCCACTATATTTTTCATTTTTTGGTAAATAAATTGAGTGAGTTACTTTGAGTAAATGAAATTAATGAAATTAATGAAATATATATGATATATACATAATAAAAATATTTTCTACATTCATTCCTATCACATCCCATCCTCGGAGTTTGTGCCGTGACTACCCCAAAACCTCCTTCGATAAGCCTGGGGCTAGAGACTAGCACCAAAGGGGAATCCCTGATAAAAAGGTAAGGAATTGCCTTTAAAACTGTTACACACATAGTCTGAACACAAGCAGCAGTAGCAACAAGTACTAAGATAGAAGAGGAAGGTGTACAGAATGTAAATGGGCCGGTATACAAACCCAACTGAACAACAAGTACAAGTACAAGTTAAAAAGGTAAAACAACTCCAAGATCATCCACTGTGGAATCCTACATGAAGGGTAGGTACATATATCGAACAACTCATCCCTAAGGTACGTCCCATCTAGTCTAGCGTCGGGCATCCTCCTATCCGTCACCCTCAGCCTCAATCAATGCTAACCTTCATCTACACAGAACACAACAAGGTGTGGGCGAAGGCCGTACATGGGTGAGTATAACAATAATCAGTAGGGGACCTTGAGACCCTCAAAGGTCTCCAAAAATCCACTAAGGATAGAACAAAGAATAAAGATACAATCAAAGAGTATCAACCAAACCTACTTAGGTATATGACCATATATATACCTAAGTTACCAGTCACAGTCCGACTCCAACTCTCGAGCCAAAGCATAACCCAGTCCACAAAGGAAGTAAAGTCAATCACCTCGACAATAATTATTGAAAGACAAGACATAGCTCACACAGGTATACAACACATGATGAGAGGTAGAGATTATAAGATGTAGCTTCTGAGTCATCTCCTCTATCGATCCCACATAGGATCCTGGAACAATATTAGCATTGTCGAACCCACTGAGGATCCAGGTACAGAAGTCATCACTATCGAACCCACTGAGGATTCTAGTACACATGTCACCGCTTTTGAACCCTCAAAGGATCTCAATACAGAATTCATCACTGTCTAACCCACAGAGGATCTTGGTAAAGTATCGTCACAGACGAACCCATAGAGAATGTTGTCATCTAAGTCGCAGGCAGCTATAGGGTTTCCGCACACAGCATGCTCGATTCCAGGAGGGTCCACTCCTTGATCCAAGTTTCGATACATCAACTACCTATAAGTATCGAGTCTATGTATCTTGTAGTTCAGTCTCATCATAAGGAACCCAACGTGATAGACGACACATCAATTAGACGCCCAGTCTGTGAGTTATTGGCATTTCCGTTCAAGGGGCCTAGATGGTTTTTAGGTTCAAACCAACCCAACCGTACCTCAACTGGGTACAAACCTCAATGGGGTATGCCAAAAGATCCTTCCTGCTCCAACCATTACATTTCTGTAGATGGTTCATCGTTCGGACACCCACAATCCATCATATGGACGAAAATGTGAAATAGGTCAACTGGTCTGGTCCGTCGCAGACGGACCAACCCGACCCGACCTGGTCCATACCGGGATCCGACCAGGTCCTAAGGTTCGACCTGGTACAAGGGAATGGCCAGGCCCGAGTGGGCGGCCCGGTCCAAGGGAATGGACTGGCCCGAGGGGGCGGCCCGGCCTGAAGGGGAGGCCCGACCTGAGGGTGGCCCAGACCATGTGCGGCCCTGCCGTGGGCTGCCCACCCTTGCCACGCCCAAGGGGGGGTAGCGCGCGCCCCCTGTCACCTGAACTGTATTACCGTTTGGGTGGACCTAACCGGTGCCAGGTGGTGCCGGTCCTACACAAGTGTGACCCGATGGGGTCCCATCCCTCTTGGATGGCCGAGCGGCCAGTCACTCTGGCTCCATGGCGGTCGGCCCGACCGGCCACCACCACATCTCCACTGCAGCGTGACGGCACCGCGATCCTACTTCCCTCCGCGCAACGCGACAGAACCAAACCTCCTCTTCCACAACCCATTTTGGCCACGGCAATCGGCTCCTCTGCGTGGCACGATGGTGTCGTGCCTTTTTCTGGCATCCTTGCACCATCGGTTTCCTTCTCGGTCGGCCCAACACCGTCCACCATCGCTCCACCTTTGTCATCATCAATAAGGGTAATCAAAGGGGGGAGTGTCAGGCCGTGTTCGTGCGGTCCGAGCCCTCCTCGTTATGGATTTATCATTGGGTTCTCATCCATAAATTTGAACGATGATGTTCAGAAATATAAACAACTCAAAAACCCCTACGTTTCTGGACAATTGTTCTTTGACGAAGTCTCGGGAATAGGGTGGACATCGATTCGTTGATGCTGGGAAACGTTTGAGGATAAAGCGTCGTCGACGTTCCTCACTGACAACTCCTTCTCTTTTGTCTTCGATGATGATCTAATATGGTGTTCGCCCTTCATCGGAGATGAGGAGCACTCTTCATGTTCTTCGTCGAGAGGAAGAAGTTCTCCAAAATCTCCCAATTCCTCTCTCAAAGTCCCACGCAAATGAAAGTTGCCAACCAACCCCAAAATAAAATAATAGGTTTCTCTATTATTTTATTATTGGAAAGAATTTCAAAATATTTAAAAAATATTAATTAATTGATGCATTAATTAGTCCTTAGGTGTGTTGGCACCATTATGGGGAAGTTGAAGAGTTTCCACCATTTATGGGGAGCTCAAGGGATTTAAAGGGGGGTTAGTGGAGTTAAAGGGTTCGGGTGGGCCCCACCAAAAAACATCCTCCCAAGGAAAGTTATGTGTGGGTGGGCCCCACTTCCATCCTCCACATGGAGGTTTTAACCACCAACAAAATAAAAATGGGTTACACTCATTTTTATTTAATTTTAGTTAGAAACCCCAAAAATTAACTTCCAATCTCAATAAAACACAACTGTGATAATGGTCTTCTTAAGAAAATACAGGTGCTACGAGTTCAACGGTGTACTCGAATTTCAATTCCGAGGATTGGTTCAAAAGATATAAAATCCTGCTCGTATGTTTACTAAACATTCCCAAAATAAACATTAGAAATTGATTCCAGGCACACCAGCCCCTAGAATCAGGCACCATCTGAAACTGCGGACTCGTAAAATTCACTTGTATTTTTTAAAAAAATACCACAGAATTTCCTAGTCTTTACATTCTCCCCACCTCAGGGCTTTAAGTCCCCATAAGCTACAACTCGCACTAAGGAAAAAAATGGGGGTACTGAGCACGCATCTGAGCCACCCGCTACCATGTGCTCTCCAGCAGGTTCTCGTGCTGCCAGTGAATGCGCAACAGAGGTATTGACCGTCCACGTAGGACACAATCATGTTGATCCTTAATCTCCACTAGAAACTCCATGAAATTTTCACCATCATCGATGTCCACCTATCCATGGTCGATGATGTGGGATGGGTTGTGCACATATCTCCTCAGGTGAGATACCTGGAAGACATCGTGCACCCAGTGCAACTGAGGTGGAAGAGCCAGGAGGCAAGACACCTCGCCAACTCTGCTGAGAACATGGAATGGTTCGATGAATCTCAGAGATAATTTTTCACCTCATCCAAATCACCAAAGACCTCGTTGTGGCGAGACCCGTAGAAAGACGTGGTCACCATCCTCAAACTCTAGTGGTCTCCGTCTCCTATCAGCATAAGAATTATGCCTGCTCTGTGCAGTCTTCATCTTCTCCTAGATGATCTGTACCTTATTCGTTGTAGCCTGCACCATCTCTGGTCCCATAAGTGATGACTATGTTGGGTCAATCCAACACATAGGTGATTTGAAAGGTCTACCATAATGTTCCTCAAAAGGTGATATCCCAATGGTGGAGTGGTAGCTGTTGTTATACGCAAACTCAACCAATGGTAAGTGATCCTCCCAACTATGACTGAAGTCGAGGACACATGCACAGAGTATGTCCATGAGAGTCTGAATGGTCCTCTCAGTCTGTCCATCCGTTTGAGGATGGAAGGCAGTTCTCAAGTGAAGATGCGTCCCGAAAGCCTCCTACAACCCCTTCCATAGTCGAGAAGTGAAAGGAGCATCTCGATCGAAGATGATTGTCGATGGAACAACATGAATCCATTTGATCTCCTGTATGTAGAGGCGTCCCAATATCTCTACTGAACCCAGATCTCTAATCCGTAGGAAGGGGGCCAACTTGGTGAGTCAGTCGACAATCACCCAGATAGAGTCATATCCTCTAGATGTACGTGGAAGTCCCACCATGAAATCCATGGATATCCCATCCCACTTCCACTCTGGGACCTCTAAGGGCAGAACCAAGAATGCTAGAACTTGGTGCTCCACCTTCACTTACTGACATGTGAGGCATCGTGAGACAAGGTCTGACACTGCCTTCTTCAAACCCGGTCACCAGTGCTGTCGTTGGAGGTCCTAATAAATCTTCACCACACCTGGATGTACCACTAGAGGGGAAGTGTGGAACTCCCTCTACACTTCCTCCTGATGTAAAACGGGTACCGTGGTATGTCGTCTGAAGAGAATGATGTGCTCCCCACCTTCAGAAAATACATTACATGCCTGCCATTAGGATATCTGAGCACGTCACGTCTCAGAGGCAATGTCCCCACGTTGTGCCTCCTTGACTCACTGAAGAAGTGGAGGAGTGAATAAGTGAGACTGTAGAAAGTCTACTCTATATCTATCCACAAAGGATATCTACAACTCATCCAGCTGCTCTGTCGCCTCTTCTAATAGATGAATTCCTGATCTTTTACTGAGAGAATCTGCTACAACATTCCCCTTCCCAGGATTATAGACTATCTTGAATTCATGGTCCTGGAGGAACTCACGGCAATGACACTGTCTCAGGTTCAGGTCCTTCTACTAGAAGATGTACCTGAGACTCTGGTGGTCAGAGTAGACTGTAAAATGCTCGCCCATCAGATAGTTCCACCACAACATCAAGATGAAGACCACTACTTCTAACTCCAGGTCATGGGTAGAATAGTTCTGCTCATGCTATCCCAACTACCGAAAATCATACGTGATCACTGCTCGCTCCTACATTAGGACACACCCCAGTCCAGTCAATGATGTGTCGTAGTAAACAACTTACCCAACACCCTCCTCCGGTAGCCTTAAGATGGTCGAACTATTCAAACTCTGTCTCTGCTTCTGAAAGATCTATTGGAATCTCTCTGACCACACGATGGGTTTCACATTCTTCATCAATGTTGAAATCGGTGCTAAAACTCTAGAGAGGGCAGGCAGAAATCTCTGATAGTACCCAGCCAATCCCAGAAATCTCTGTACCTTCGTCACTCTCTTGGGTGGCTCCCAAGGAAGAATTTACTCAATATTCATTGGATCAAATGCAACTCCAGCCTCCAAGATGATGTGACCCATGAAGTGAACCTCTCGAATCCAAAACATACACTTCGAGAGAATACCATAAAGCTGGTTCTCTCAGAGTGTGTCCATTACTACCTGAAAATGGTAGGCATGCCCCTCCTTAGTAGTCGAGTAGATCAATATGTCATCGATGAGGACTACGAAAAAGCGATCGGGGTAAGGTTGGATGATCCTGTTCATGAGACTCATGAACACTACTAGAGAATTGGTTACACAGAAGGGAATAACCAAGAACTTATAGTGGCCATATCGACACCTGAAGGCCATCCTATGCACATCCACATCTCAAACTCTGAGCGGGTGATAGCATGACCTAAGGTATATCTTCGAGAACCATCGTTCTCCCTTGAGCTAATCAAAGAGGTCATAAATCCCCTAGAGTGGGTACTTGTTCTTCACGGTTTCCTAGTTCAGGTGACGGTTGTCGACACAAAGCCACAAGCTCCAGTCCGCCTTCTTGGATAAAAGAATCGGGGCTACCCGGGGAGAAACACTGGCCCAGATGAATCCCTTCCCCTACAAGTCCTCCAACTGTACCGCCAACTCACGAATCTCAGCGGGATCCATTTGATATGTTGGATTAGATATTGGTGCCGTCCCGGGGTGCAGGTAAAGGTAGAATTCCTCCTCTATGTGAGGAGGTAGTCCTGGAACATCGTCAAGGAAAACATCCGCGTACTAGTCCACCGTAATAGAGAAACTCGGACTACACACATCAACCGCTCCGAGAATGAGACTAGAAAACTGATGTGTGATCGGCTGCCCCCTCCTCTGGGTAAGTCCATCCTACACTGCAAAGGCTCCCTTCTTGTCGGTGAAGGTAAACCCCTTCCCATCCTCACAGACACACCTCAGTTTCCACCTAATACTGTCAATCTGAGCATGAACTGTGGATAACTAATCCTTACACAAGATGATGTCGTAAGGCCTCAACTTTTTGGGAGCTGAGCCCGCCTCCGTTTTCCAGATCTCTGTGGTCAGGGTGGACCTCCTTGTGTTGGAGGTGGTAGGGCCTCGAAACGTCGTCCACCACCTGCTACTCGACCAGCTCCTCTGCCACATCCGCCTGCTCCCGGTGGACCACCATGATTGAACCTTTTCCTCTTCATGGGAGGTCCCTCTACTGTCTGATTCTCATCTTCATTGCGGTTCAGGCAGTCTCGAGCCATGTAACCATGCCCGCCGCATGCATATCACTTTTTTCTCCTCGTATGGCTGGAACTGTCTCGTGTGCCCTGCACATCTGAACCTGTATCCTGGGGTCCCCCACCTGACAGCCTCGTCTGGTTGGACCTCTGCGAAATTTGTCTACTGTCGGATGCAGAAGACTCTTCTATGTGTCGCCCTATGGTGGGTCTCATTGCTGGTGACTACTCAGTATGAAAAATATCTAGAAGAAGGGCTCGCTCCAGCACCCCCGCTTACGTCAGGATGTTGAGGGAGATCATCAAAGCCCTGATCTAATGCCTAAGTCCCTGCTTGAAGGTCTGATCCTTGAAGAATGGGTCACACATGATATATTGGGAGTAGCTCAAGAGGTTGTTGAACCTCACTAAGTACTGATCTACTATCATAATGCCCATCTATAGATGAAGTAACTCCAGAATCCGCTCCGCACGTAGGGTGGCTGGAAAATACTCTGACCGAAAGAGACTCTCGAAGTCTGCCCAGAGTAGTGATGCCTCTTCATGCACCTAGAGCATCTGGATCCACCATATACCTGATTATGCATGCAGGAGACTTGCGGAAAGGATCACCATGAGGTCGGCTGTTGTCCCTACCAATCTGAATACTCTCACAACAACATCCAGCCCATCCTTAGCTTCTTTTGGGTCCGTCTCTCCCTGGAACCTGGGCGGCCTCTGGTGTTGAAGCTCGTGCAACGCACTCAGACGACATGCACTCTTTTATGCTAGAGCTGGTGGTATCGGTGGCCCAATGGGGATTGGCACCATGGGTATCTCCGCTATGATGGGTCCATGCACTGAGGGCTCATCGCTCGGTGGGATACCATCTCGTACAAAACTCAGAACCCTAACTGACTGCCTTCATGGGGCCATCCTAAAAAGATACGGGTATGCCACGGTCAAAATAATTTACCTGGTGAGCTGACAAAAATTAATCATGAAGAAACATTTTTATAGGAAACAGACACGCAATCAGTGTTTTCGTGCACTAAGTCGGAAATTAGAAGTCAGAGTCCTAGTGTATGGATACGTCGGCCGCCGCACCAACACTGGTTTCCCAAAACTGATAACCACACCCAAAACACTTAACACTATTATTGATAAAAGAATCAGAGTCCAAGTTATGTGGTAGAAACAACTCCTCTGATACCAATTTGTCACAAACCTTCCTTAGGGTCTGTGTCGTGACTACCCCAAGCCCACCTTCCATAGGCCAGGGGCTGGCGAATTGCACCAAAGGAAAATCCCTTATAAAAAGGGAAGTTATTTCTTTTAAACCTATAACAAACACAGTATGAACACAAGAAGTAGAAGAAACAAGTACTAAAATAGAAAAGGAAGGTGTACTGAATGTAAGTGGGGCAGTATACAAACCCAACTGAACAACAAGTACATAGACAAGTAAAAAGGGAAACACCTCCTGGATCGTCCATCGGGGAATCCTATCTGAAGGGTAGGTACAGATCTCAAACAACTCATCCTTGAGGTACGTCCCATCTAGTCTATCTCCGAGCAGCTTCCCGTCTATCACTCTCAGCCTCAATCACTGCTGACCTTCATTTTCACAGAACACAAAAAGGTGCGGGCGATGCCCGTGCCGGGGTGAGTATAACAATACTCAGTAGGGGACCCCAAGACCCTCGAAGGTATCCCAGAATCCACTAAAGATAGACCAAAGAAGAATGATACAATCAAAATGCATCAACCAACCCTACTTAGGTATATTCCCATACATATACCTAAGTTACTAGTCACAGTCCGCCTCCAACTCTCAAGCCCAAGCATAACCGTGTCCACAAAGGAAATAAAGTAAATCACCTAGTTGATGAGGATTGAAAGACAAGAATCAGCTCACACAAGTATACATCACATGAAGAGTGGTAGAGATGATTAGATGTATCCTCTGAATCATCCCCTCTGTCAAACCCACGTAGGATCCCGGAACAATATCAGCACTATCGAACCCACAGAGGATCCTGTTACAGAAGTCATCACTGTGGAACCCATAGAGGATCCCGATACAGAATTCACCACTGTCGAACCCATAGAGGATCCAGGTACAGAAGTCATCGCTGTCAGACCCACGGAGGACCCTGTTACAATATCGTCGCTGTCGAATCCACGAAGGATCATGTCATCTCAGTTGCAACCAGCCATAGGGTTTCCGAACAGTGCATGCTCGATTCCAGGAGGGGCCACTCCTTGAGCCATGTTTCGAGACATCAACTACCATGAATTCTCTATTAGATGTATCCCATAGTTCTATCTCATCATAAGGAACCCAATGCGAAAGATGGCGCGTCAATCGGATGCTCGGTCTCTGAGTTATTGGCATTTACGTTCTAGAAGTCTGGTTGGTTTTTAGGATCAAACCTACATAGATGTACCCCAAATACGTCCAAACATCATGTGGGGTAATCCAAAAGATCCATATTGCACTAAGGCTTCCATTTCCATAGACGGTTCATTGTTCGGACACCAGTAGTCCAAAATATGAACGAAAAGGTGAAATGGGTCAACTGGGTCCGGGTCCGGTCCGGCCCAGAGGGACCGACCCGACCTGGTCCGTACTAGGATCTGACCCCATCCGAGGGTCCAACCCGGTCTGAGGGAATGTCATGGCCCATGGGGTTGGCCCGACCAGATGGGGCGGTTCGACCCGAAGGCGGCTCGACTGAATGCAGCCAGGCCTGTGGGCCCGTCCAAGGGCAGCCCGGCCCATGGACGGCCCAACTGAGGGTGGTCCAGCGGCCTTCCCTAGTCATGATGAGGGTGTAGCGTGCGCCCCCTAGCACCCGAACGGTATAACCATTCAGGTGGACCAAACTAGCGCCACAAGGCACAGGTCCGGCACCCACAGTACCCGACAGGGTCCCGCCCCACCTGGCTGGCCGAGCAGCCTACCACTCTGGCTCACCGGCGGCCGGCCCGGCCGGCCGCCCCCACATCTCCACCACCGTGTGAGGGATTCATGGTCCTGCTGCCCTCTGTGTGGCGCGACGAAACCATGCCATAACCACTGTGGCCCGTCTTGGCCGCAACCCCATGGTCCTCAGCAGGACGCGATGGCGCCGTTCCTGCTCCACCATGGCCCAGTTTGGCCGCGACACTAGGCTCCTCCACGCGGTAAGACGGTGTGGCTCCTTTTTCTGGCGGCCTTGCATCACCGGTTTCCTTCGCGGCCTGCCTGACACCAACTGCCATCACACCACCTCCATCGTCATCAATAACAGTAATCAATGGGGGGAGGGTCGGGCAATATTTGTGTTGTCTGAGTCCTCCTCGTTATGGTGTTATCATTCGGTTCTCATCCAAAAATTTGAATGATGATGTTCGGAAGTATAAACAAATCAAAAACCCCCTTCCTTGCTTGATGATTGTTCCTTGACGAGGTCGCGAGAATAGGGGGGATGTCGATTTGTTGACATCGGGAAACATCCGAGGATAAAGCGTCGTCGACATTCTTTACGAGTATCTCCTTATCTTTTGGCTTGGACGAAGATCGAAGACGGTTTTCATCGTTCTTTGGAGATGAGGAGTTTTCTTCGTGTTCTTCGTCAAGAGGAAGATGTTCTCCAAAATCTCTCAATTCCTCTCTCAAGGTCCCACCCAAATGATAGTTTCCAACCAACCCCAAAATAAAATAGTAGGTTTCTCTATTATTTTATTGTTGGAAAGAATTTCAAAATATTTCAAAATGATTAATTAAG
The DNA here is from genome assembly GCA_963277665.1 of Viscum album. Taxonomy (NCBI): domain Eukaryota; kingdom Viridiplantae; phylum Streptophyta; class Magnoliopsida; order Santalales; family Viscaceae; genus Viscum; species Viscum album. The sequence continues at coordinate 1,796,915,884 of OY728141.1, forward strand.
TGGGGCAGTAATTAATCCATAGATGTGTTGGCACCATTATGGGGAAGTTCAAGAGTTTCCCCATTTATGGGGAGCTCAAGGGGTTTAAAGGGGGGTTAGTGGAGTTAAAGGGTTTGGGTGGGCCCCACCTAAAAACAACTTCCCATGGGAGGTTATGTGTGGGTGGGCCCCACTTCCAACATGCGCTTGGAGGTTTCAACCAACAACAAAATAAAAATGAGTTGCACTCATTTTTATTTAATTTTAGTTAGAAACCCTAAAAATTAACTTCCAATCTCTGTGAAACGCAACTATAGTAAAGGTATCCTTAAGCGAATACCGGTGATGCGAGTTCAACGGTGTCCTTAGATTTCAATTTTGAGCACCGGTTCAAAAGATATAAAATCACACTCGTATGTTTACTAAACATACCCAAACTAAACTTTAGAAATTGATTCCGGGCACACCGGCCGTCGGAATCAGGCTTCTCCAGAAACTGCAGACTCATAAAATTCCTATGTATTTTTTTAAAAAAATTCCATGAAATTTCAAGGTCTTAAAAATAATTAGATTTTTTTGAAATAGTGTATTAATAAACCCTATTTGATGTATTAAAACCAATATTTTTCAAAAGGGTAATTTTATGCCTTTTAATGATGAACCCTTTTTAAATTATGATTTTGACACATTAATAATTTTTATATGAAAACATAAAAATGTTCTTTGGAATTAGGATATAAATATACACTTGGATTAATTTTTAATATTTTTCTAATTACTTTCATATCATTATTAATATTAAAAGTACACCAAAATTTTAATTGATATTATCATTTTCATTGAAATAATTTATATGAATAATTTATAATATTGAATGGTTTTAAAGTATAAGTAGAAATTATTTTTATAATTCAATATAATTTATTTCATTATTATTAATTTTATTTTGAATCCAGATGTATAAACATTTGAATCTTTTGCAATGTTTTGTCTTTTAAAAATCGTTCTCTCTTTCCAACAATGGGATTAATGTATATTTAATTACCGAAACCTCTATGTTTTGAATTGATAAAAATATATATCAAATTTTAAATCAGTAGGTCCAATACATATATATATATTTATTTATTTATTTATTGGGCATTATGAATAATAACTTCAGTAATTTTCATTAATACAGTATAAGGGTAAAATGGGTATTTATGAGGAAGAATACTATTTTCAATATTCTCTAACAATTGTATTAATATAATTGGATGAGTTTTTCCTGTCCTAAGTCATCCTTGGGTAGAAATGGTCATTTTTGGAAGAAACATGGATGAGATTAGGTCATTTAATTTATTTTATTAATAGAAACGTTAAATATGAGTCAATACAATTTTAATTTCAAAATCCTTTTTATATATTTTTATACCAAAGATAAATTCAATTATAAATAATAATTTGAAATATAAAATGTTTTAATTTATCATGGATATTTATTTATAATTTTTGGAATTAAATAAATATCTTAACGTCTTATACTTTGATGATGAAAAAATTCATAAATTAATGAGAAATCAATAAAAAAATTAGTAAAATTATATTAACCATAAAAGGACCCAAACCTTTGGAAAAATATTAGGAACTTAGTATATATCATCCATAAACATCAAATGGTTGGGATATAGGCCATTTTTATCCTTATTGAATAGATTGTGACACTTAAATTATTTTATTTAAAGTTAAGTTAACATTTTCACCTTCATGATTTGAAAATTAAAACATTTTTGACGTAGGATTTTACAAAAGATAAATTATACTACAAGTATTATTCTGAAAGATAGTGGATTCATCTTAATTATAGTATTTTATATTTAATAATTATAATGAAAATAGGAATATTAAATAATTACACAACATTGAAGTAGTAATTATTTTTTAATGGAGATATCAAATAAATGTTATCGAAAATATTAAAAATAAATATAATCTGGGATAATTAATAAATCCAATGAATTTTATATTTTACATAAACCACCCTTAAATATAATATAATAGTTTTATATTAATATTTTAAAAATCGATGAATTGATTAGTGTCCAATATGATAGTATTGGTTATTTTTCAAAATAATGTTTTATTAAATTATTTTAAAATAATATAAACTTTTTAAAAATATAGAATAATTATGATATTGTAAAAAATGTTTGAATTTATTTATTTATGGAGTAATTTACTTCAAAAGAGTAAATATTACACCCTTTAAATTTTTAATTATTTGTTACCCTACTTAAAAGTTAAATAGAATAACTAAATGATAGATTAAATATGAAGGTTTAAATCTACATAATAACATTTTGAATTTTATTTCATGATGATATTACAACCCTATCACATCTCATCTTCGATATTGGAAAATTTAGGGGGATTTTGGGTAGGGTATGATTTTATTATAAATTAATATTTCTGTAGATCCAAAAAGTGACCCTCACCTCAATTATAAAAGGGCACATACACCCTCACATATTGAATTTAATTTGGGACTAAAAGATCATACATACCCCACCTATTTCACTTTTCGACATCCCTAGTTACATTATAGAGGTTCTGGGTTTCTTTTACCACCAACTGTAGTGCTCTGTGAGGTGCTTTTGTAGAAGTATATCAAAGAAGAAGTAATCTCCTCTACCGATCCTTTCAAACATAATTCTTATTCTATATCCTCTTCATGTGTTGTTTCATTATAATGTAATCAATCTATTTTAAATTATATTCTATGATTTTATTATAATTATGATACAACTTTATTACACCATCTATCCATCCTATAAAAAATTAAATCATCATGTGTGTTTACGTATGGCTCACCGTCTCCACGCTATGGTGTAATCTATTTTTCACCTTCACCTCACATGGATGGGTATAATTATAGAAGTAATAGCTACATATTATTTTGATAAAATTATATTTATTTATAAATATTATACACCATCCACTTCAATACCATTCAACAATTATGGGAATGATATTATTTCTCGTCTGTACGTACCACCTACCGTCTCCATGATGTGATGCAATTCATTCTACAAGAAATTTACTAAAGTTAGATTATATAAATATAAAGAATGAATAAATGTTTAATATATTATGTTACTATCATTATAATGATATAACTACGACTTAAGAAGCAGAACCATAATGGATTCGACAAAACATGCATAAGAACATAATGTAGTTAATATACGAATAACGAATAACAATGAAATGTTACTATTAAATAGACGATAATATGATCATATATGATATCATAATAATGACTATGATTCTGGAACAAGTGAATTAAATTATTTTAATCGTTATATAAGAGGTCTTGATACATAGGAAGGATTTAAAAACTATGGAAATGGATAATTTTACAATCACATTAATATCTGAGATTGTTTATATGTAAGTATTTACTGGGGTATATTTTTCATCCACATCCATGTTCCATAAAAATATAATACTATTTCTATTCTTAACAAATTTTATAATGTCAACTTTACACATTGGTGAATTTTTAATAAATTTTATGAATGTAATCTGTTATTTTTATTTGGTACAAGGTACTTTTTGACTTTTCTAGGAAAATGTATGAGGATGAATTTTTTATCTTATGCAACATGAAAGGATTTTTCTGTCTTTATAACACCTTATTACCAAGAGCCTTTATAAAAAAATTCAGGTTTATTTAAAAATATATTATTTTATTTTAAAATTCCTTTAAATTATGAGAAAAGATAATATATGTGAAGAAGAAAGGACGTTTTTTGTCATGAATTAATATCATGTGTTTTATCAAAATTATTTTCCATCAGAGCTGAAATTATTTAAATGGGTTATGTTTATATCCCTAGGGTTACTATGGTTTGATTGTATTTATTATGGGATTTTATTAATAAAATATATTTATTTTATATTGATTATGATGGAATGATGTATAATAACCCCATTTTATTCATTGGGTTATGCTATGATGAATGATTTATGTTTTTGTGGAACATGTAAAAAATACTTCATTAGTAGATGTGTGAGACACTTATCTTCCTCCAATTTATTCAGTAAAGATTAATATCTCATGAGATAGTCATGTATGGAAGATGAAATTATATTGGTTCAGTAATATAGGGATGGAATAAGGAGTGTACTCAGTTCAATAATGGACTTTGCCTACTATGATTGTCTTAACAATGAGCCTTGACAAATATGAAAGTATTTTATATTCTTCTGATTATTCCACAAAAAATCACGTCTTATGTCATGTCTTTTGGGATTATTTTAACTGAATTTTTAGGAATATTCATGATTTATCTCATGGAATGATATCACGATCTTTCAAATGTAGGATTAGATTTCCAAATCCTATGTTCTTATGTCTTTTTATTATACTATAATTGATATATACCTTATTTACCTTTCTAGAGCATCATAGATCACCCATCCATATGTTTCATTTCCCTAGGCAGTAAAGAAGGGTATTAAGTAATATATGTCAAAAGGGGTCTTCTTTTGATGAATTATGTGGGAGACAATGAAGATGTCTTATGAACTAGTAGTTTATGATTCACAATTTCTAATAACACTATACTTATATGGTCCTATCATGGATTTTTTATATTTTGTAATGAATATTCATTAACTATTATGTGATATAACTGTATGTAATGTATGGGGAATTATAGTGAGATTAATCATTGGTGACATGAAAATTATTTGGAAGACACAATCCTTGGCAGATCATAATAATCATTCCACATCATAATTTTTAGAGGAACCAAAGCTAAACCTTCTTGATTAAAAATCTTCCAACATCCATTTTTTGATAAGGGCCTTAAAAGAAACAGAGTCATTGATTCATGTAGACTAGAGATGTTTATTTCCCAATAAAACCATCAAATTCTTTTTTTCCCATCCATCAACTGAGATGTTACACCATTTTCCAAAAATTCATGAAGTAATTAATACATTTGGAATCTCTGGATAATATTTAACATTTTATTGATCATCATATTTACTGGACCCTTATTCATAGGGAACATGTCCTTAAATTTCTGTAGCAAGTAGTCGTATAATGAAACCTCATCCTTCATGCTTGGAAGGAAAGTACATTGGGATGAAACCTAGGGAACAAATCATTTATAGAATATCCCATAGTATGAACTGCCTCTCCAAAGTGCTTCCCATCCTATACAAGTCATTGATTTGAAATAAATACAGAATTATAATCTTACTAACTAGAATCATGTGGAAATCCATGCAATTTCATGTGAACACCAATTAGAGCCCCATATCTTTCCCCTCACATTCCTATTATTTAGAAAAATATGGACCATCACAATCAACATTGACTATAACATTTCTATTTCCATTTTATAGAAATTGTATTCCTCAATAGGCCTTTTATCCTTGTCCTGTTTCTTATAGTTATCCACACTATTACCTATCAGAGGGCATGCAGAAAAAAAATGTTTAGGGAAACACTTCTAATTTGAGTTACCAATCAAACCAGATCTAAAATAATAAGCTGCTAGGATATCATATATGTTCTTGAGATCGATATCATTATTCAGAGTCGATAAAAATATTTTCAGTAGTCATAAAAGAAGAATCTACCTCATTGAGGATCCATGAAATATATCCAAAATGATATTCCTCTATATATTTTTTCATCATGACGGGAACCCTAATCAAAATAGTGATTTCGAATAATATCCTTAGATTCTAGAGATTCCAACTCAAATAAAAAACATAAATTTGTTGTTTCTTTCTATAATATTTGATAGAAAATAGATTAAATTTGGAATCCAAATGTTGGATACTGAGAATAAATTTTCATTAATCTATCGAGAAAAAAAAGAACAGGATCACCTTTTCGTGTCTATAGATGGAAAAGGAACATTAAAATTTCCTTGAACTTATAGAATAATTATCTAGACCGCAAAACCCCACATCTAGAAAAGTTGATGGTGAAGGTAATCCACCCTCCATGATTTCAATACCAAAGTAAAAAACAACACTAGTAATGATAAAAAACATTCAGTGCATTTACCTTTCAGTATTAAATTTTGGATTGGAAAGGATGTGATCGTTCTATCCTCTTTTTATTAAATGGTCTAAGACCCCTTATTTGAGGGAAGAAAATCATCGATTTCCATTTCCCTTTATCACCATGTCCTTCAAGGAATAAGTGGTGGAAACCATACTCTAACACGGGTAAACTATCTTTAGAATCGGATTAGTGAGGATTCCTCACACAGGGAGATCAATTTCAAGGTCTTGATGAAAGGCCATGTAGGATTTGAATTCCTAGATAGGTGAAACACCATGGAATCTATAAGATAGCTCCAACCCAACTGCCATCATATCATGTATATTTATTACTAATTATTAATTTAATATAAATCAATAATATTTAAATGTAAATTTTAATATTTATTAATTCTCATATTAATATATATTAATTTTTAAAATTTAAACACTTTATATAATTATAATAACTAGGTATATATAGTTTATCCATATTTCTAAAATTTATTCAATTTCAAATTAATATATTTTAAAAATTTAAAAATAAATTCCTTAATTATTATCTATTAATTTATAATATAAATTTCTTATTAAATTTCCAAAATTTATTCATTTTACATATTTATCTATTTTATAATCTGTGTAATTTAATCATTTTAAATTTATATAAATATATTTAAATTTATTTATTATTTTTTTAATATGGTTATAATTATTAAGAATTAATGTTTACTCATTTTAAGGTTAATATATATTAAATTTTAATTTTTGTAATAATTAATATTGTTAATAAGATTTATTCATATATTAATATTTTCTTAATATATTAAATTTTTATTTATTAAATATAGATCATTTTTTACATTTCATTCTTTTGATATTAATTTTGAATTACTAATATTAAATAGTAATTTTCTTTTGTATTTAATCATATTTAATATTATTTCATCTAGTATTTTTTAAAATTTATTTTTTTAAGATTCATCTATGAATAATTATTAATAGACAGTTAGTATTTCTAATATATTTATACTATTAATTATTTATATGTGATCATCCACATTTAAATATTTTTACATTTTTAGATTTTTAATAATTTATATATGTAGTTATAAATATTCATTTTTAAATATTTTTACTATCTGTTTATTTTTTTATTTAATTGAACTCATTTTTACAATTTCATTCATTCCATATTATTCCATATTAATAATTTCATTTTTTTCATTTTCTAATTCAATAATTTTAATATCTTTATTTCATACTTTTGATTTGTATTCTTTTTTAATAATTAATTATATATATTTATTCATTAATATTCAATTTCTTCACTATAGTTGTAATTTACCTAATTAATATGTATTTATTTTAATTTTAACAAATATTCATTACTAATATTTTAGTAATCCAAATTACTAATATCACTTATTCAGTATTTAATATTTTTAAAATTCATTAAATTTGAAATTTTCAAATTTCACTTATTTTTATCAAACTTTCATTTAATATTATTTATTCATCCATAAAATTATTTTTTTACTTTTTTTTTGTAATTATTCTATTTTTCATATTTATTTGTTTAATATTTCTTGTAATTATTTCATTTTCTCTATTAGTTTATATATATATTTTTCTTTAGCATTTAATATTTTTCATATGTTTATATTAATATTTATTAATGTATATTTTAATATTTTTATAATTAAATCTTTAAAAAGTATTATATATTAATTTTTATATTTATTAATTAACTCAATTTATATTATTTCATATTATTTTATGATTTTTAATGAGTTTTCCCCCTAAATTTTAATGAGCTAGTTAAACATATCCTTATTAGTGATAAAATGAAAACCTAAAATAAAACATATCTTTTCTAACACTAAAATGTTAGGGAAAGCAATGAATATTCATTATTAGTGATAATTTTTATTGTTGAAAAATATATGTTTCATGAACGTTTCTTAATAAAGGTCTCACAAAATTGTATTTCATCATCATTTTTTGGAAGATCTAAGAAATCACATTATTGTCTTTAAAATGAACCCACACATAAATCCCCTCACTTGTGTCGTTCATGCTCATAAGGAACTCCAACTATTCCATAATTCCCCATTGAATTTCATGGATGAATCGACCCTCCCAATGCCAAAATTATACGATTCTCTATACTCCATTTTAATTGATCAATAATTTTGTGTTGATTTTATTTCATCTTAATGTGTATTTGATCTATGGAACCCAAGATTTGATGCTCCCATTTCGATAATATTTTTAACTGTGCATTGTGAAAAAAAATTCCACCATCAATGGGGTTTTTCATTTTTTTACAAATTTACCCACTACATATACATGGATCTATATAGTTCTATCCCTCTTAGTCTAGGTTCATTGGAATGAATAGAAATTATTGAAAATGATTGATTTTGAAATATATAATGGGTTTAATATTGAATATAAATTCGTGTTCTTCTCAGTGTGTGTATGTGTATATATATATATGTATATTGGAATATATCAACAAATGTATAATAAAATAAAATTAATTCAAATGAATCTAAATATATTTAAATGTGTATATATTATATATATATATATATTATTCTTAACTTAAAATAAAAACGTAAATATATTATGAACAATGTATGTGATCCAATATATGTTTATGTTTTTTAGTATTTAAATTAATATTACATACAGCGATATATTTTTTTGTACTTTCTTGATTTCATCTATAATTTTTTTTAAATGATGATAGGAATTTTATTATTTTTGTTGCAAATAAACTACATTATATTAAACATCATCACTAAGGAATGATTTTTTCATAAAGAAATGAAAGTATTATTCATATTTATTTATGTTTTCTAATATATAAATTTATTTCCATGCACTATTATTGAAATTATTCTAATAACAAAAATTTTATGTATCAATGGTTGTATCACATTTTCTCAAAAATATATATATTTATATCATTTTTATAGTTTAACCATGACCTTTTTTTGAATAATTTTGTGTGAAAAGTGATAAGGGTTCATTAATAGGGAAAATATTTAAATTTTAAAGAAGTATAAAAAAATTATTTTTTTTTTCAAAAATTTTTAACATCTTGAAAAAATTAATTCTCTTGTACTGAAATCAAACAAAAATATTAGGTAATGTATTATAAAACATATTATTTGTATATTAACTCACAAATATTTGTATACATAAAAATATACATAAATGTTCATTTATACTCGAATTAAGATACTTTGTTTATATATCAATGTGTGTATATATAAATTATGCATTCCATGTGTGTATTTAATTATTATTTTAAACAATTTATATAATTGAACATAATATGATTGATTTGAATCAAATCTGGATGGATACTGATTGCATGAAATTTTTTTATGAGGATTGAGTTAATGTGTTCTACAAAATTGTTATAGAGCATCCATACAAACCATATGAAATCCTTCTTCCATTTTAAAATTGTTTTTATTCAAAATTAATTCAACTAGAAGAGTTGGAAGAACATATAATTTCTAAAAAATAGTTATATTCCATAGATTCATGAGTAAACAAGGGAAAAAATTGAATGTTCAAACTAACTGGGAAGGAATATTGATTTATGGATCAATTTATATGAAGACTGGTGTGAATGATGATAAATATCATATGTTATAAGTGTAAATGGGAATTTAATATGGCCTTAATTATTGTACAATGTTTTTTTGAGAAGTTAAAGAAATGTGACAAAAAACCATTCTATGCAAATTGAGATAAAAATATAACATTTTGAGCTATATTAGATCTAATTAGTTTGAAATCTAGAAATAGATAGAGTTTCCAATAATATACTAAACTAATTAGTCACTAAAATGATATGATACCAGAAGAAAATGAGTTTCCCTTTGAATCATATTACGCTAAAATAATTCCACGTTCAATTGATTTTATCTCTAAAAAATTTCATACTAGTCCAATTGATTGTATATTATTTAACAAGGAATATAGATCACTCAAGAAAATTATAGAACTTTGGTGAAACAGATTAATAGAATGATAAAGTGAGTCCTTTTTAAATATTCCTATTACATTCATATCATTACAATGTTGACATGATTATACAGATACCAAAAAATCATTTAAAAACTAACATCAAACTCAAATATAGGAATCAATGGTGGGAAGCTTTGTTATTCAACATAATCTACTAAGTAGAATAAAATTGATAAAGATTATCCCGAAATTTGATATGAGATAGGAAACCTATGACTTTCCATATCTATAGATAGAATGAATCATTTTGGTATAAAATGTGGTACTCATTACTCATGGATTGTTATATTGTAAAATTATAACATTCCAAAGTGGATATGCAGGAAGCACAAATACATTTAGTTGTCTATAATTATTTCTCGATCAAAACAACATGGTAATTATATTAATGTCATTTTGGATCCACTAAATGATTCTCTAAAATTGAACTAGGAAACAAGTGATATATTTTATAATATTCTTAATATATTAATGTTTACAATAACATCAATGTTTTACAATATAATAAATGACCTTACTGGTTATGTTATTCTATCAGGAAATAGAATTATATGAATTTTAGTGAATCCCGTTGGTGAAAAATGTAGACACTTAGTTATGGTGAAACAATCTTTTAATAATGAGTTTTTAGTAAATTTTTTTTATCATGAATATAAGTGTAAAAATAAAAGATGGGATCATTAGATTTGATATAAAGAAATGGGTAATACACCATCTATGATAATGTGCGATCCATAGTTGTAGAAGGAATATTATATTGATAATATTTTTAGAAAAAAAATTATAAACCCCTTATGAAATCATGTGTGAAAATATTTCAGTTTTATTTGAATTATTATATTGGAATTGTTTTTAAATATTATATTTAGTGATGTCGGGCAAATTGGAAAAAAATAATGTGGTAGAGTTATTGTCACATTAAAAAATTCAGTATAAAAAATAATATATGTAATTAAGTATTTTTTGGACATGATTGAAATGAGGGTATGGGATGTGTTGGAATTAGTAATGGGGGAGTCAAAAAAATTTCATCCTCTTGTATATTACAATCTATCTAGAATAGTAAAATTATATTTTTTCAACATCCTTAATAATAAAAAAGTTATATATATATATATTTATCAAATTTCAAACATGACATATCAATTACTAATTCGATGTTTAATGGTATAAAATAACATGACTACCATGTTTTGATAAAATATTGAATTTTTGTAAAATCAGATGTCACTATGCCAAAAATGTGTAAACAACATTCACCATACTTTTTTTTCAAGGCCTTATCTAGAAAATTTATAGACCCATAAAAGTTTCAATTAATTACTATGGAAATTTTCATTATATTATGTTTATTTGGAATGTTCTTAAAAATGAAATTATCTGTTATAATGGTGCACATTATGGTTCACTTAGTTAGTGAGATTTCACAATGTGGTACTGTATATTAGATATGGATATACCAAAATTAATTGTATGTGAAGACTCATAATGAGAACATTAGGTGTTGAAGTTTTATATATGGTTTTATTGATGATTGATATATGGTTGAGGAAGCTGTTGAATTGTATGTTTTTACCTATGATATTTTTATATAACTGGTAACCCAAGGTAACGCCCCGAACCCATGTATGCAGAGTCGGTACATTATTACATATCATTGGCCTGATCACAAAGGATCAAGTCTTGAAATACCGATTAGATTAGTATTCTTGGAAACAGTAGATATATTCATAAGTCTTACATTACATCATAAGGTAAAAAAACTACAACAACATCTTGTCTTCATATCCCCTCATACTATCCCTATAGGTCATTCATAAATTACTTTTTCACATCCTGGGAAAAATAATAAATTGAAAGGGATGCGATCAGATGCTCAGTAGGGATAACAATATAGCAGAATCTTTCATAGATAAGCATAAACACTTAAGGCAATGTATAATTAAAACAAAAGCCTTTTAAACATGAGCATAAACATAATATGGAAAAGGTAAAATTAAATATTGCCATTTACATATTCACATGGATATTCTACTATTCGAATAATCACATGAAATATCAATAACCACTTTCATAATGATGGAATGTATAATGCCAGCCTATCATAATCACGTAGCGAAGGCCTCGTGCCGAGACAACAAATAAGATTTTGTCAAGGCCTCATGCTAAGACACTAGTTTGTCCCATGAGAAATACCTATGCATCGAGGAGATATAGCGGGCTCCAGCTGTCACTTAGTAAGTCCAATGCATTCCTCATACGAACAAGTTTAAACATAACATAAACATTCTTATTAATTCTAGCATACGAAATGTCAATACTTTAACCATAAACCATGAATGGTATAAAAATAGCACATCCACAGTCAAAAATAACTCATTAGATACAATATGGAATATTTTATTGTATCAGATTAACCACAATCAACAATAATGAAGGATATTGACATAGATGGAAATAGTCATCAGAACTATTAGAGAGAAATATCCCCATTTTTCTTGAAATCATTTAAAAGTCACACTATTTGTCAAGAATCCATTTAAAAATATATTTTTGAATCAATGTATCCCATACCACTTTGAATATTTTAAAATTAATTTTTATTTTAAAACATTAATTCCCATATAAATAGATCCTTAAAACTATTTTAAAAACATGGACATTAATGAGAAATATTTGGAATAATAAATCATTAAAACATTTAAAATGATATTTTAGTTAGAGTTCCTAACCAAAAGAGAGACACTTTAATACAAATAATTGAGCTAATAAAAACATTGTAATATCATTAGAATATAGGGATTCATTATAAAATTTGTCAAAGTACAATATATACACCATATAAAAGTGAATTGGTGTATAACAACAAAGAAGTCTCAATGGAATGTAAATTGAGATGAAATTTCTCATAAAGGCCGTATCCTTAGGTTAAGGATAAATCAAAGACATTATTATGTATGAAAAATATAAATACACTCATTATGATTTGATATTCAATGTAAAACAATCAAAGGACATTAGCAGATATTCTTGTAAAAACAACACCAATGAATTGGATGTTTAACTCAACAAATCGAGATTGAGTAAAAATTACTCGTATCAAGTTCATACCGATCACTTGAGAATTTATCAATGGAGTGATTATGTGTATCAAAATTATATCCATATAAAGGGGAGTGGAAATTATGACATAATCAAATGAATAGCGACTCCACACATAATCTTGGAGTAAAATAATCAATGAAGTATCCGTAAAGCCGAATGAGTGGAAATTGAAATATCAAATTCCCTTATCAATTTGGTAACATACGAAACATAAACCCATGAAATAAGGATCATAAAATTATGATGTAAATATCCATAAATTAAATTATATTACCCAATGAATACAATCATGGGTAGTATACAAACCACATGCAATAAATAAGTGGTGAATAATGGAAATATCACGGAATTAAAAGATATATAAAAAACCCCTTACCTTGTACTTTTCCATGGATAAGGGTTGGTTAAATTCATATATAATGGTTAAATAATTGTTATTAAATTATAAACGATTAATTTACATTAATATGATATCATATATGATCTTTTAGCATCGCATTGTTAATAATATTTTAGTATTATCTTCATTTTGGGTGTTAACTTACTCGTTTCCCTTTATATTCTTTATTAGGTAAGCCATCTTTGTTATGGACAGGTTGTATCTTATTCATATACAGTATGATATTAAGTCCTTAAAAATTATTTTTAATCATTAAATGAGAATTAGACTCAAATGGATATGATGGGGAATGAATCTCATCGCGTTCGTGGAGACGGTAGTCCGTACGTACGCACGATCGACAATATCATTCTTTAGATATTAAAATAATATATAATTGTATGGTATATCATATAGAACGAATGATTATCATGTTATATTTATTATTTACATGAATTATACATCATTATTATACCCATCTAAATAAAAATATGTTGAATAACAATTACACCACATCGTGGAGACGGTAGGTCGTACGCACGCATGTATGGTGACATGTCACTCAAGGAATGGATAGAATAATGAATTTTTTTGTTACATATTTATAATAACATCACAGTATATAGAAGATACTGGAGTTATTATTTTAAAATGGAAGTAACAGGGAATGAAGAAGTTGAATAAGAATGAAACTTTAAAGAGGGTGGTGAAGACATTACCTCTTCTTTGTGTTCTTCATTTTGATATGATCAAAAGGGCTAATTGGGATGGCTTTCTGATCAAAATAAGGCATCTAGTTTGAATTGAGGGATGTTGATAGAGTATTTGGGAAGTGGTTTGCCGAACCAAAAGTCTTTAAATGTGTGAAGAATTGGTTTGAAGTGGTGTCCTTTTATAAGGGGGAGGAGGGGCTCTTTAGGAATAACTTAATGTATTAATCTATAATAAATTCATATTCAGTTTCTAATGGATCCAAAGTGGATTATTCAAAGTATAAGGTGGGTATGGGTATAAATAATTTCAACCAATAGATTTTAGATAGGTTTGAGTCATTATATTAACCTTATTATTTAGTTTTAACTCATAGTTAATATTTTTGACATTTACCATGTCACTTTGTATTTTAATATTATATAGTTAATAAACATACTATATACTTCCAATCGACTCCCAAGTGGTCCATTAATGATATACCTATCATTATACGAGTCTTTTTGCCGAACCATAGATTTTAAAAATTTTAATATCAATTAATAATATAATATTTGTTTTAACAACTCTTTTATGTCAATTATGACACTATTTGGTATTTGATTTTTGTGAAAATCATATCAGCATGATTGCTTTGAAAAAAGTTAATTAAATCAATACTAACATGTCATATTAACCAATAAATTCGTTGAATTCATTAAAAGTCTCAAATTATATTTATTTTGGTATTTATTATAAGGCCCCAGCCTTAAACCGTACCTAATCTTGAGTTATTACAAGATTACACATTGAGGATCTTTTTAGGTTTAGAGTTTTAGAGAATTAGATCATGAATCTTGCATTACATTCCACATTTAAACAAAGTGGTTAAATAAAAGGAAATATTCATTCTTCCCATCAACAGAAACATATTTAAAATAAAACACGGATTCTTTCTTGACACTTCCTTGACACTATCATCATATCATGTACCTTTCCCTAGACCTGTGAAAAAAATTTCAAAAAAACATGGGATGAGCATAAAAATCTCAGTAAGGGATATAAAAATATGGAAAGGAAACATGGGTATATATATACATAAGAATGAAATCATAATTTACCCATAAAACATAAGTACTTTAACATACCTCATCAAATCATGAATAAATCATAGAAATCATAATACATAAAGGTAACTTGAGGCATTCATAACATTCTTACGTAGGGAGTTACCCTCTTGGTTACATTTGGAATACCCATCACAGTATATTCCCTAAATCTCTTCAGATAAACCTTAACGTTACACTCCTTCACGTTACCCAATGCATTGGAGAGCTATATCGTGCTCACCCGCCCTTAGTTTATCACGGAACCACGTGTCTTCATAATAATGCCCAAGAACCTCAACATAATCGTATCACATAAAACATGGATAAAGGAAACATAACATTTCCACCTTTCAATCACAAGATATCAATACAAAACATTGATATAAAAACATTATGAAAACCATTTTCAATACCAAAATAAAAGAAAATTAAAACATGGTATTTATTTTTCTTTTAAAAAGAAGGTATGGCTTGTAGAGGAAAACGAAACTCAAATAACAGTCACGGCGGCGGAGAAGTCATTGTCGCCGCATACGTACGACAAAAACATTACCTTTTGTCATTTAGTAAAACGCTTCGTATAAAAAATATTCCTTTAGGATAAACGTAAACGTCAAAGGGGTTTATACACCGTATAAAATATGGTTGTGTATAAAACAAAATATGCCTCAATGAAAGGATATTGAGACGAAGTCCCATACAAAGACGGTATCCTTGGTTTAAGGATAAATCAATTGAAGAATTATGTGTGACAAAAAAATACACCAAATATACGTGGATATTAAGTGTAAAATAATCAAAGGTCATTCACACATATTCAAAAGATGAAATATTCAATAACCACATGTTGAACCCAAATAAATCGAAATTGGGTTAAGAAGTTCCCTTAACAGCCTAACGGCGTCACATCAAAATTCAGAAAAAGAGTTGATGAGAGATAAAAAGGGGATCTCATCACTTGGGCATAAAATTTACATCAATAAGGATATATAAGAACATATCCCAAAATAATATTATGTGAAATAAAATACATAACAAAATAAGTCTTTTAAAAAGACGAGGGTGAAAGGTTCCTTTATCGACATGCGTATCTTTCGAAACATATGCCCCGTGAAAGAAGGAAAATACAACATTTATTTAAATACTCATAAATGAGAGAATATGACACAATTAGTAAAATAATGGTCAGTACATACACCACTCAAAGGAAATTGTGGCAAATGTAGCATAAATATCACGGGAATAAAAGTGAGATGAAAAAGCCCTTACGAAAACTCAGCAGCCTAACAACGCCACTTAAAAATTCCAAAAATGGATTGATGAGATCAAATAGGGTATCTCATTACCTTAAAATAAAATTTAAAGCAATAGTAAAATAAAAGAACATCCCCCATCATAAAAAAGAGGTGCTTAAAATAAGTGACATAAAGGAGAGTTCTTAAAGAGAAAGAGAGAGGTTAGATCTCTTACGAAAATTCGGCAGCCTAACGGAGCCACTCAAAAAATCCAAAATGGATTGATGAGAGAGAATAGGGTCTCTCATCATATGAACATAAAAATTAAAGTAAGATTAATATAAAATAACATCCCAATAACAAGAAATATGAGCTTATAAGGAATGACATAAAAGAGTGTACTTAAAAAGAAAGAGAGGAGTAGGATCCCATACCTCGGGTCCGACTTGACTCGATCGTTCTTTAACATCCTGAATAATAAACATTAGTTAATTTAATCTTTATTAAGAACCTTTTTCTAGTTCATTATTCCTTTTAGATCACTTATTTCCATGTTATAAACATTATGTAATCCTTTAAGTTAATAATGTTTGTTTTGTCGATATTTGGTTCTTAAGTTGAAAGTGGACTTCTTACAATTACATGTTGTTCATGTGGACAAATGTTCATTATATCCATAATTATATTCATTATTTGGATATCATATATATCATATATATCCAGAATATACAAGTATTTATAATATTACATAATCCTTTAGAGGTAAGAAATGAAATGCACTGTTCATGGAGACGGTAAACCGTACGTACGCATGAACGCTACTTTCATTTCTATGTCATATTAATGGAATTAAAACTAAATGAGAGGTATGTATATTTTAATTCCAGAATTATATTCATAATTTAGATGTCTCATTCATCATAAATATCCATTATATACATGTACTTATAATAGTACATTACATTTGGGGATAAGAAATGAAATGCACCGTTAATGGAGACGGTAAGTCGTACGTACGCATGAACGCTACTTTCATTTCTATTTCATATTTTTATGGAATGGAATAATAACTATATAGAGGTATATTATAATTCCAGTATAATATCATATATAATAACTTTAAATCCATCCTTTATACGTCCCACATATGGCATTAACGAATCACATCACTTTGAGGGGGCGGTAGTCCGCACTTCCTTAAATGAAGATATCTCGTTTACCCATAATGGAAACCATAAAGGTATGCCCAAAATGAAAAATACAGAAGCTTAAGGAAAACATAAACATATTATATATCATATATAAATATAGTGTCATCTTAATGGCCACCTTTAAAGGTGTTAAAAGAATGTTGAACAATCATCATTTCGGGAGGCCAAAATTTGCCATCCACAGAAACAGTATGTTCTTTAACCATTATATGTAGGTGTGTGAAAGTGTATCTCGAATACTTCTTATAAAAACATCATATAATATTTATTATACTGTATTTTTTACAAAAGAAATTAATAAAACGTCTTTAGGGGGTTGGAGAAGAAAAATAATACGAAAGGACTCAAGTAAAGACATTACCTTAAAATCGGGTAACTCCCTTTGGTTTGATCTCAAAGGCTTCCTTGGGAATAAATATGCCCAAAGTGAGGCTTCAAGGAGTAATAGAGGTAAGTGGAGAGAAAAAATGGGCAGGGTTTGTCTGAGCCAAAGGCTTTGGGAGTATGGGTAAGGAGGTAGAGGTTGGGGCCTTTTATAAGAGGAGAGGAGGGGCACTCTTGTAAAGTTACAAAATGTTACTTTATTTTCAAAAGAGTTTCGGATTTTAAGGGTCCCACATTGATTTATTTCGGGGATAAGGTGATAAGGGTTCGAAATCCACTAATAGAATAGGTTTTTGACATGTTTAGGTCTTAGATATTACATTATCATTCCATTTTATTTAAATCGTTAAATAATGAGGTTATCGCTGCATCATCATGATGTCATAAATAATTTAATTTATTTAATGTCTAAAAATTATAAAGAAAATAATATGATGAAGGAAATCTTTTTAGCTTTCCAATTAATATTTATAGTCAAAAATCTGATTTGTATAACCCCATGTAAAAATTGTTTTAGTAAAACATTTCATGTTTGTCTCATTTTTACTTTAACATTAAATAAAAAGATATTAATGTCATTTTCCAACCAGAGTGACTTCATGGGGTCCCCAAGTTTACCCATGGGTTGTCTTGGTCGGCCTTGACACATACAATGAGGTTAGTACATGTTTCAAGTTCATTTCATATTATTAAAACAATATTTTTACCTTAAACTACACTAATTTCCTCTAATCACAATTAAAAACTTAATAAGTTACTATTCACCAAAAATTTATTTTTATCCCATTGAACCACATTTTACTTCTTAATGACAACCATGTATGTCGGATTTTTTAAATTTAAAACACAAATATGGAAAAAATTTATTTAAACGGAAAAATCAGTTTTTATAAGTACCACTTAGTGGTCTCACTATTCATCAAAAATTGAAGTTTTTCAGAAAAAATCCCAAAAATTCACCCTAAGATATATTTGATATTATGAATTCAAAAATGAAGTCTATTTTCCAAAATTCAAAACATATAAGTCACATTAATTAATTTAATAATTAATTCCCGCTGTCAGAGCAAATAGCGTGTTTTTATGAAACAATATGTATCAAAAGATTGACACTAGTTTAAGTCTGATTTCAAAGTGAAATTAATTCCAACGACCACTATTGGATTTAAGGGTAAAAATATATTCTAATTTATCATTATAAACAATTAAAAATATAATCTAATCATATAAATAAATTAGATTAAAAAGAGGTTTTGAATTAAAATACAACATTTTACAGTATTCATTAAAAAATGAAATTTATCAGAAAAATACCAAAAATTTACACAAAGTAAATTTTGATGTCCCAATTCTTAAGAAGAGTTTTATTTGGTCCAAAAGGATGTATAATAATGGACAAATCTATATTTAATGACGGATCTCCATCAAAAGGCGATAAGTGAACCTTTAGTGAAAACTAGGACATATACGCCTAAAATTGAATTCTTTCCGTATTTATGCCTTTATATTTTATTGGATAAATCTAAAAACATTTAAATACATATATAATCATAATTTAGTTATTTATATCCATTCCCTCTGATACAAAGTCTACATGTTAACTACCATTTAAAATAATGTTATTTTATTATTAGAGTGCAACGTAAGATTCCCAAGAAACTTGTTGTTGCATATTGGGTACGCCATCGAGCATAGCATCCCCTTTAAAGTAATATTAATATTTGACTCACAAATATGTATAAATATAAATATTTCATATTCTTTATTTACCTGGGGTGTTACATCCTTCCCCCGTTTTGGGAATTGCATCCCCGCAATTTTTAAAATTGAGCTTGGAAACATCCTTGAAAGTCCCACATCAGAACATGAGTCAGTAAAACAATCACTTTAAAATAAAGGAAGATAAGTATAGAGTTCACCCGAGTTAACCCATATGTAGAAAAACATGGACATGGAAGAAAAAGCAAAGGGTCATGTTCTTGAGGGAGAGTGATAGTAAACATGTCTAGGAGAAAGTTAACCAAAATAAAATCACAAACTTGTGACGGGTTAAACGATATTCGATTCCCCAGTAGGAAAAGTTAATAGAC
Source organism: Viscum album (assembly GCA_963277665.1). Taxonomy (NCBI): domain Eukaryota; kingdom Viridiplantae; phylum Streptophyta; class Magnoliopsida; order Santalales; family Viscaceae; genus Viscum; species Viscum album. Next base: position 1,796,936,167 of record OY728141.1, read on the forward strand.
AACATTTTTGTTTTAAGTTACTTTTTATTGAGGATTTTATTCATAAGGAAACATAATCACTTATCATGTTGATTTTCAACTTTTACTAGATTCCTTAATCAAACTCATATTTTTTTTCCAAAAGACGAGTATTTAGGGAGACTTTTTCACATTAAGAGTATTATAACCAACTTCTAGAGAATCACCTAATCCACCAAAGAGAACTATATACATCCCATGTATTTAGGATTTAACCAAAACCAAAACCAAAACCAAAAAGGTTAGTACAAGGTTAGATAATCCAGAAAAGGATAACCCATTAAAAAGAAAATCTTTTCTTAATCTCCAAAATTTGTCCAACAAAACCCAAAGTTCTACGAGGACCATCCGATAAACAATTTGTCCATAAAATTCTTCAAAGTAAACCAATATAATATTGAAACCCAAATATTTGAAGGATTTAGTCACATAGTCTTCCAAGTTAAATCGTAACATTTATCTCCAAACAACATCAGTTGCTCCTAAAGTCTCGTATTGAAAATAAATTAACCTACTCACATATCCTCCATGATAGGTTAATCATTTTCATAAATAACCCAAAATCAACTTACTCTTAATTCATAAAATCATATAACTAAAAAGAATCAGTCAAACTAACCAGGGACTTCACGTAGTTCAGTGGTAGGCGATAAATACCAGTCGCACTTTGGTTGTGGGTTTGATTCCCGCAGCTTTGTCCGACGCGACGGGTTGTCACACGGTCTGCATGTTGTCCTTTTTCCAAAACTATATAATTCTTAAATCATTCCCCAAAAAGAGATAAATTCATCAAAAATGATCATAACATTTTTTATCCTCAAGTTTATCTCATGCCTTTCATTTTCCAGCATGTCATATAATAACCCATAATTACCACAAAAGTAAGGATCATATAAACTCTAATGGTTACCTTTATAATTATTACCTGAACTTCCACATCGATTGGTCATCTTGTACATGATGCATTACAGAACATACCAAGGTTCAAGTGGTTGATCAGGACTCCTTGATATTTGGTTTAGAACAACCACAAGTTTCCTCATTGAATCCTCCATTTTATCTAGTATCTTAATCAGAGAACAACCACAGTTTCCTTCAAACATGTTGTCTCTTTGGTGCCTGCTAGATCCATCCATTCACTAAAAACAGAAATGTCTATGTGAGTATATCAACAAAACCATCATGTACTAATGAGGAAGGTAAACACTAAGATATACTTACTCATTCACTTTATCTAAAACTAGGACTCTTTCTAAAATCCTAACCATTATGGTAATGTCACTTATTCTTAAAGAATACCCTAACCTCTAAAGTTATCTAAACCGACCTTTGATACCAACTATAAGGCCCCAGCCTTAAACCTTACCTAATCTTGAGTCATTACAAGATTACACATTGATGATCTTTTTAGGTATAGAGTTTTAGAGAATTAGATCATGAAACTTGCATTACATTCCACATTTAAACAAAGTGGTTACATAAAAGACAATATTCATTCTTTCCATCAACGGAAACATACTTAAAATAAAACATGGATTCTTTCTTGAAACTTACTTGACACTATCATCATATCATGTACCTTTCCCTTGACCTATGAAAAAAATTTCAAAAAAACTTGGGATGAGCATTAAAATCTCAGTAAGGGATATAAAAATATGTAAAGGAAACATGGGTACATATAAACATAAGAATGAAATCATACATTACCCATAAAACATAAGCACTTTAACATACCTAATCAAATCATGAATAAATCATAGAAATCATAATACATAAAGGTAACTTGAGGCATTCAGAACATTCTTACATAGGGAGTAACCCTCTTGGTAACATTTGGAATACCCATCACAGTATATTCCCTAAATCTCTTCGGAGAAACCTTAACGTTACACTCCTTCACGTTACCCAATGCATTGGAGAGCTATATCGGGCTCACCCGCCCTTAGTTTATCACGGAACCACCCGTCTTCATAATAATTCCCAAGAACCTCAACAAAATCGTATCACATAAAACATTCATAAAGAAAACATAACATTTCCACCTTTCAATCACAAGATATCAATACAACACGTTGATATAAAAACATTATGAAAACCATTTTCAATACCAAAATAAAAGAAAACTAAAACATGGTATTTATTTTTCTTTTAAAAAGAAGGTATGGCTTGTAGAGGAATCCAAAACTCAAATAACAGTCACAGCGGCGGAGAAGTCGTTGTCGCCGCATACGTACGACAAAAACATTCCCTTTTGCCGTTTAGTAAAACTCTTCGTATAAAAAAGATTCCTTTTTTATAAACGTAAAAGTCAAAGGGTTTTATACACTGTATAAAATAAGGTTGTGTATAAAACAAAATATGCCTCAATGAATGGAGATTGAGACGAAGTCCCATACAAAGATAGTATCCTTGGTTTAAGGATAAATCAATTGAATAATTATGCGTGACAAAGAAATAGACCAAATATAAGTGGATATTAAGTGTAAAATAATAAAAGGTAATTCACACATATTCAAAAGATGACATATTCAATAACCACATGTTGAACCCAAAGAAATCGAAATTGGGTTAAGAAGTTCCATTGACAGCCTAACGACGTCACATCAAAATTCAGAAAAAGAGTTGATGAGAGATAAAAAGGGGATCTCATCACTTGGACATAAAATTTACATCAATAAGGATAAATTAGAACATATCCCAAAATAATATTATGTGAAATAAAATACATAACAAAATAAGTATTTTAAAAAGAGGAGGGTGAAAGGTTCCTTTATCGACATGCGTATCATTCGAAACATACGTCCTGTGAAAGAAGGACAATACAACATTGATGTAAATACTCATAAATGAGAGAATATTACACAATGAGTAAAATAATGGTCAGTACATAGACCACTCAAAGGAAATTGTGGCAAATCTAGCATAAATCTCATGGGAATAAAAGTGAGATGAAAAATCTCTTACGAAAACTCGGCAGCCTAACGACGCCACTTAAAAATTCCAAAAATGGATTGATGAGATCAAATAGGGTATCTCATTACATTACAATAAAATGTACAGAAAGAGGAATATAAAAGAACATCACCCATCATAATAAAGAGGAGCTTAAAATAAGTGACATAAAGGAGAGTACTTAAAGAGAAAGAGATAGGTCAGATCTCATATGAAAATTCGGCAGCCTAACAGCACCACTCAAAACTTCCAAAACTGATTGATGAGAGAGAATAGGGTCTCTCATCATATGAACATAAAAATTATAGTAAGATTAATATAAAAGAACATCACAATAACAAGAAATATGAGCTTATAAGGAATGACATAAAAGAGTGTACTTAAAAAGAAAGAGAGGAGTAGGATCCCTTACCTCGGGTCCGACTTGACTCGATCATTTTTAGCATCCTAAATAATAAACTTGAGTTAATTTACACTTTATTAAGAACCTTTTTCTAGTTAATTATTCCTTTTAGATCACTTATTTCCATGTTATAAACATTATGTAATCATTTAAGTTAATAATGTTTGTTTTGTCGAAATTTGGTTCTTAAGTCAAAAGTGGACTTCTTACAATTACAAGTTGTTCGTGTGGTCAAATGTTCATTATATCCATAATTATATTAATTATTTGGATATCATATATATCATATATATCCAGAATATACATGTATTTATAATATTACATAATCATTTAAAAGTAATAAATGAAATGCACCGTTCATGGAGACGGTAAGCCGTACATACGCATGAACACTACTTTCATTTCTATGTCATATTAATGGAATTAAAACTAAATGAGAGGTATTTATATTTTAATTCCATAATTATATTCATAATTTAGATGTATAATTCATCATATATATCCATTATATACATGTACTTATAATAGTACATTACATTTGGGGATAAGAAATGAAATGCACCGTTCATGGAGACGGTAAGTCGTACGTACGCATGAACGCTACTTTCATTTCTATTTCATATTTTTATGGAATGGAATGATAATAATATAGAGGTATATTATAATTCCAGTATAAAGTCATATATAATAACTTTAAATCCATCCTTTATATGTCCCACATATGGCATTAACGAAACACATCACATTGAGGGGGCAGTAGTCCGCAGTTCCTTAAATGAAGATATCACATTTACCCATAATGGAAACCATAAAGGTATGACCAAAATGAAAAATACAGAAGACTAAGGAAAACATAAACATATTATATATCATATATAAATATATTGTCATCTTAATGTCCACCTTTGAAGGTGTTAAAATAATGTTTAACAATCATCGTTTTGGGAGGCCGAAATTTTCCATCCACGGAAACAGTATGTTATTTAACCATTAGATGTAGGTGTGTGAAAGTGTAGCTCGAATCCTTATTATAAAAACATCATAGTATATTTATTATACTGTATTTGTTACAAAATAAATTAATAAAAAGAGTTTAGGGGTTGGAGAAGCAAAATAATACAAAAGGACTCATGTGAAGACATTACCTTAAAATCGGGTAACTCCCTTTGGTTTGAGCTCAAAGGATTCCTTGGGAAGACTTGTGCCCAAAGTGAGGCTTCAAGGAGTAAGAGAGGGAAGTGTAGAGACAAAATGGGCAGGGGTTGTCCGAGCCAAAGGCTTTGGGAGTGTGGTTAAGGAGGGAGAGGTGGGGGCCTTTTATAAGAGGAGAGGAGGGGCACTCTTGTAAAGTTACAAAATGTTACTTTATTTTCAAAAGAGTTTCGGATTCTAAGTTTCCCACATTGATTTATTTCGAGGATAAGGTGATAAGGGTTAGAAATCCACTCATACAATAGGTTTTTTACATGTTTAGGTCTTATATATTACATTATCATTCCATTTTATTTAAATCGTTAAATAATGAGGTTATCGCTACATCATCATGATGTCATAAATAATTTAATTTATTTAATGTCTAAAAATTATAAATAAAATAATATGATGTAGGAAATATTTTTATCCTTCTAATTAATATTTATAGTCAAAAATCTGGTTTGTATAACCCCATGTAAAAATTGTTTTAGTAAAACATTTCATGTTTGTCTCATTTTTACTTTAACTTTAAATAAAAAGATTTTAATGTCATTTTCCAACCAAAGTGGCTTCATGGGGTCCCCAAGTTGACCCATGGGTTGTCTTGGTCGGACATGACACATCCAATGAGGTTAGGACATGTTTCAAGTTCATTTCATATTATTAAAACATTATTTTTACCTTAAATACACTAATTACCTCTAATCGCGATTAAAAACTTAATAAGTTACTATTCACCAAAAAAAATTTTATCCCAATGAACCACATTATACTTCTTAATGACAACCATGTATTTCAGATTTTTTAAATTCAAAACCCAAACATGGCAAAATTTCATTTAAACGGAAAAATCAGTTTTTATAAGTACCACTTAGTGGTTTCACTATTCATCAAAAATTGAAGTTTTTCAGAAAAAATCCCAAAAATTGTAACAGCCCAAGATTTTATAAAAAATATTCTTTTTAATTAATGTCTTGTGTTTTACGCTACACCAAAAGGATCTTGCACAACACACATCTTTGACTTGCCTTGCATTACACGCAATCGCAACCTTCCTCGATAGCGTGTGTAATACGCAATACCGAGTTTCACTAAACAACGATATTCTATTAAAATATTATTAAAAATAGTCGTTATGAATAGTAATAACCACTTTTTGAAATTCTGTAAATCTTATTTTTCAAAATGAACTTCATTTTTGGATTCGGAGTATCGAATTTAGCCTAAGGTGAAATTTTGGTACATTTCGGATAACTTTCATATTCTGATGAATAGTGAAAATTACTAAATTATAATTAAAAAACAACTTTTTTAATCGAAATAATTAATAGTGATAAATTATTAATTGGAGTAGTTTTAAAGTATATTTAGAATATATTTTTACAATTTAATACAATTTTGGTCATTGGATGTAATTGCACATTTAAACCAGACATAAACAAGTGTCAATCTTTTGATAGATATTGTTTCTTAAAAACACGCTATTTGTTTTAACAGCGGGATTTAATTATAAAATTAATTAATGCAACTTCTATGTTATGAATTTGGTAAACTAGACTTCATTTTTTAATTCTGAATATGAAATATATCTTAGGATGAAATTTTGGCATTTTTCTGAAAACCTTCATTTTTTGATGAATAGTGAAACTACTAAGTGGTAGTTAAAAAACTGAATTTTTCATAAAACATAATTTTACCGCTTCTGTGAATGGAATTTCAAAAATCTGAGAGACACGGTTGATGTCAGTAAGTAAAATGTGGTTCAATGAGATGAAAATAATTTTTGGTGAATAGTAACTTTTTACTTTTATTTACCACGGTTAAAAGTAAATAGGGTAATTAAGGGTAAGAATGATATTAATATTACCCTAACAAATGTCCTAATTCTGTTTGACAAGTGTATCTCGACCAAAAACAACCTTAAGTGTAACATATTATCATTTAGGCCCACTTGGATTAGATTAGGACATTTATTATTATTTAATTCAAAGAAGAGTTAAAAGGGTTAAAATCAAAGTTTATTCACTAAAACATTTTTAATATGGGGTTATACATAAGATAAATTCGACTATAAATATTCATTAGAAAGCTAAAAATATTTCCTACATAATGATATTTTATTTATAATTTTTATATTTTAAATAAATTAATTTATTTATGACACAACGATGATGCAGTAATTACCCTTTTAAGGAAATATTAACATAATTGATGTTATAAATACTCAAATGAATGTAATTTGAGACTTTTTATGAAATCGACTAATTTTCTAGGTTACTATGATATATTAATGTTGATTTAATAAACTTGGTTCGAACATATAATTCTGTTATGACTTTCACAAAAATCATATATCAAATAGTATCAAAATTGACACAAAATAGTTTTTAAATCAAATATTATATTATTAATTGTTATTTTATTCCTAAAAATCTAAAGTTCGGTCAAATGACTTAGATAAGGATATATATATTAATAATAAACAATTTGGGGTTCGTTTGGCATGTTATAGTAAGTGTATTAACCATATAGTGAAAGAAAACAAAAAGACACGGTAAAAGTTAAATTATTTAACTTAGAGTTAAATCTAATTGATAAGGTTAAAATAAGAACCTAAACTTGTCTAAATCCTATTGGTTGATAGGATTTCGACCCATCCCCACTTTAGCTTCGAAATAAGACCCTTTGGAACCATTATAAACCGATTTTTACTTTAATATAAAATAATATTTTGAGATATTCCTAAGGTGCCCCTCTCCTCCCTTATAAAAGGGCACCTCCTCCCCCTCCTCCTCACACCAATTTGAGCACTCAAGCTCGGCCAACCCCTGCCAAAAGCTCTTCTCCACTTCCCTAGCAACATCCTAGAGGTTCTGGTCTTCCTCAAAGACCAATTTTAGTTCCCTAAGAGGAGGTCTCCAAAAGGCGCTTCAAAGAAGAGGTAATTACCGTTACCAATTCTTTCATCTTTATTTCTTCTTCCACTTCTTCTTCTTAGGTTGTTTCATTATGAAGTAATAACATCAGTATGAATCATATACTGATATGTTATTATAAGTATGAAACAACCCTATTTCACCATCTATCTATCCTACGGAAAAAGAAATCACCGCGCGTGCGTACGTACGGAATACCGTTTCCACGCCGTGGTGTAATCTATTTTCCACCACCACCTTACATGGATGGGTATAATGGTGTAAAGAATAACTATACATAGTTATTAAAACATCATATTGATTCTGATATATTGTATAATCCACTCCAATTCAATTCAATATTTATGGAAATGATATCATCGCTCGTGCGTACGTACGGACTACCGTCTCCACGACGCGATGAGATTCATTCTCCATGTTAACCATTTAAGAATGATTAAAAAGTATATATATAAGAAATAATAATGAAATATATGACATTATAAAGCTACTGGATTTATGTATATATATATATGTATGTCATCTACTTACTTCCATTCAAGACAATAGGGAAAGGAAAACAACGTTCATGCGTACGTACGGACTACCGTCTCCATGAACGGTGTTTTTCATTTCATTTATCTATATATTATATATATATATACTGAATATATATGATATATAAATAATATTTTATATTCTGGAAGTAAGTAAATCATGATATAAGTAATAATAATGTCAATAACAACAAGTCAAAACACCTACGATAAAAGAAACGATTTTACCCAAAACGCTTCTTTAACATGGAATTTACAAAAGAACGGGTAATATAATGTCATAAGTGAACCATATATGATATCATAACAGTGAATATGATTCTTTAATAAGTCAATGACATTAATTAAACCATTATACAGGATCTTCGGATACGTACAAAGCAAATCGGACCTAAGGTAAGGGAAATATCACAATCTCATTTTTATCCGAGATTGTTTATTCGTAAGTATTTACTGGGGTGTATTTTATTATCCACATCCATGTTTACTCAATATGTAATATTATTTCCATACACCTAAAATTGTTTAAATCCATTTTTACCCTTCGGTGAGTTTTTAGTAATACGTATGAAAGGAATCTTTTGTCGTTTTTCGTACGAGGTACTTTTTGACTTTTCCGACAAAAGTACGAAGAATGTTTTTTTAACTTATACGGCAAGAACGGATTTCTACTGTTTTATAAAGCCTTATTTTCATGAAGCTTACTCTAAAAGATTTCATGACTATTTTCAATAAAATCTCTTTCTTTTAAAATTGCATGATGTTTTGTGAAAAGAAATTGATTTTGAAGAAGAAAGGATATTTTCCTCAAGAATTCAATTCAAGTGTTTTATCAAAATTATTTTCCATCTAAGATAATAAAGGGTTATGTTTCTATCCATATTTTTACATTGATTTGACTATGTTGTGATGGAATTATGTTTATGAATTCCTTTATCTTATATGAATTGATTTATGATGTCATGATGTTTCAAGAATCCCATTTTTGTTACAGGTGTTATGCGATGATGTATGTTTTATGATTATGTGGCACACATAAGAAAGGATTCATTATAAGATGGGTGGGACCTATATCTCCCTCCAATGAATTGGGTAATGATTTTATATCTCATGAGATAGACATGGCTGGAACGGAAGGTTATTTCGGTTCAGTGATACAGGACTGAAACGAGGAGTGAACTCGGTTCAGAAAGGGACTTTGTCCACTAAGATAGTCTTGGCAATGAGTCATGACTAACAAGAAATGATTTTCCATGATTATGTGTGCATGCCACAAAGTTTCAAGTTTTATGTTATGATTATGGGGATCTCATTTTCACTTCTATGATTTATTCCATGTTATGATATTATGATCTCTTTTGCAGGTTTTGATTTTCATAAAGATATGATATGATTTTTATTTCCTTTATTTTCCCTTGCTGAGCATTTGAGCTCACCCTTTTATGTTTTATTTTCCCCAGGTCAGGAAGATGGATATTAAGTAGAATATGCTAAAAGGGACCCTAGATATGATGAAATAAATGGGAGACACTGTAGAAGATTTATGAACCAGTTGTTTATGTTTCCCAGTTTCTAAAGACACTATACCTATACGGTCCTTTGTGGTTTTGTCATATGTTGTAATAAGTGTGCTTCAATTTTGAAGTATTAACAATGTATGTAAAGTGTGGGTCGTTATAGTTGGTATCAGAGGAAAGGTTTAGTCAACCTTTGGAAACTAGGATGCGAAAACGTTAGTGAGATCCCTAGAGATATTTCTAAGGTATGTCTAGGGATGTCTCTAAGGTTAAGTATACGTATAGGTTATAGTCCTAGAATTGCTCTAACGATCTTAGAATTTAACCTACGATGTTAGATATTGAGGGTACTACCCTTTTATTATGTTGTTTTCCCTAGCATGATTTTTGCCTCTCACACTATTCTTTTGGGGTTTTAGACGATGGCTGGAACCCGAAGGAACCGTGTTGATCAATGCAATGGACAATGCAATGATTGTCCCCCTGAGCAACCAAACGATATGGGAACTGGAATGAAAAATCTTGTAGCCATGCTCACACAACTTTCTCAAGCTATGAATCATGCAGGACTTCCAAACGAGCAAAGGAAGGAGCAACATTCTGTTGAATCCTTCATGAGGCAGCGTCCGCCTTCTTTCAGTGGGTCTACTGATCCATTAGTTGCTGAACAATTGATTAGTACTACTGAAAAGATATTTTCAGTTCTTCAATGTTCTGAACATGATAAAGTCATCTTAGCAGTATATCGTTTGGAAGGTGAAGCTGATCAATGGTGGAATCTTATCAAGAATACGAGGCAAAGAGATGAAATTGATTCCATGGAATGGGATGAGTTCCAGAACTTGTTTTTCAGTAAGTACTTCCCTCGTATTCTTCGAACGAAGATGGAGAAGGAGTTTCTTGAACTAAAGCAAAAGGATGATGAATCTGTTGGTATATACGAAGCGAATTTTACAAGACTTGCAAGGTATGCATCTGGCATTATCATCCAACCTGAAAGTAAAGTTGATCGATTTTTCAGTGTCTTAAAACCAAGTCTTCGAAGGGCATTAGCTATAAGAGACTTCAGTAGCTATGAAGAAATTGTGCGTTGTGCTATCAAGGTAGAAATGGAAGTTGGTGTTACATATCCATCTCATGGTTTTGACAAGAAACGAAAGATGGAGTTCAAGGAGAAATCTCAGAATAATGGTGAAAAGAAGATGAATGTTTCCTCATGCACAAAGTGTGGAAAGAAGCATGGTGGAGATTTTCTTAAAGGGACTAGAAAATGTTTTAAGTGTGGAAAAGAAGGTCATCAAGCAGCTGAGTGTCGAAGTAATGGAAAAAGGGATTCTAATGAAGTGAATAAAGAAAACACTGCAGAGAACGCACAACCAACACTTCAATGCTTCAAGTGCAAGGAGATGGGACATTATGCCAATAAATGCCCTAATCCAAGGGTTAGTGATGATCGACATGAGCAACCGCTTAAGGAAAAGGACAAAGGGAAGTCACATGCGATCACTATTGGCAATGTTGAATATGACAACGATGTGGTGGAATGATTAAGTTTTTATGTAATGGGATTCCAAAATAATGTTGTATCATGGAATATTGGAATATTTATGTATTGGTCTAATGTGGTATTCAAAGTGATTGAGATATTATGCGCATAATGAAGGGAAAACGAGAAAATGAAATGTTTAACAGTATTCATGAGCTCATGATTGATATAAGGACTAAGTGATATCATGGTTTGAGTATATAGAATTTTGAGGATTTTGGTATGTGGAAAGTGTTAACTTTTAACTGCATTCATGTTTTCACTAAGGTTCAATGGGTATTCAAGAGATTACAAGATTAAGGCCTTTGAATGTTTGGAATGTGTCCAACAAGATATATCTTATGACATATGGGGATCAACGACGGTATTAAATCTCTGGTAATCGTTTTCACTATGTTATGAGAATGGACTGCAGTATTATGGATAGGACTAAAGATTGGAATGGATTATGTTGGACATAAGTTAGTATTGTTTAAGGATAGAAGTTTTTTCGATATTATGGGATGTTATAGTAATATAGTTTTAGAAAAAGGACAACCTGCAGGATGGGCGACAGCCCATCGCTTCGGACAAGGCTGTGGGAATCGAACCCACAACCGAAGTGCGACTGGCCTTTATCACCTACCACTGGCCTACAGAAAGTCCCTGTTTAGTAGAAACTAGTTTTATTATATTAAGAAGTATGATATATGAAGTATAAGTCCATTTTAGGAACTATATATGATTAATCTCACTATAGATCGACTTATGTATATAATTTTTTCTAACCTTTTGTTTGAGATAGATGGAATGACCCGTCATTCTATCACATGATCTGCTAACACTTCACGAATAACAAATTCAACTTCATTTAAGAGATGAAGTGGAAATTGTTCTAGGCACGGACAATAGTGAGATTGTACCAAAATAAAGAAAGTATTTATTCCAATTCAAATTTTCAACTTTAGGGAAATGATCTTGAAAACCAAAAATGTTGTCCTAGTGATCTTATACCTGATGAATCGGATGGTACCTTAGATCGTCACAAATTTATGGATTTGTGATTATTGGCTTTTCCATAGCCATGTTCTCTACCACTCTCCATCAGAACATGATGGTTAGATTTCTCTTCCATATCCACATTTTCACCTATGTGGAAACCCAATGATTAGTTTATTTGGGTAACCGTTACGTTTCATACTTTTGTTTTTAAAGATTGGTTTTCCTTTTTACGATGTGGGTTTCTATTAAAGAAACTTTCAAATAGTAAACCATTTATAACCCCGACGAATTTCGAGGGCGAAATTCATTTTAAGGGGGGTAGAATGTAACAGCCCAAGATTTTATAAAAAATATTCTTTTTAATTAATGTCTTGTGTTGTACGCTACACCAAAAGGAGCTTGCACAACACGCATCCTTGACTTGCCTTGCATTACACGCAATCACGACCTTCCTCGATAGCGTGTGTAATACGCAATACCGAGTTTCACTAAACAACGATATTCTATTAAAATATTATTAAAAATAGTCGTTATGAATAGTAATAACCACTTTTTGAAATTCTGCAAATCTTATTTTTCAAAATGAACTTCATTTTTGGATTCGGAGTATCGAATTTAGCCTAAGGTGAAATTTTTGTACATTTCGGATAACTTTCATATTCTGATGAATAGTGAAAATTAATAAATTATAATTAAAAAACAACTTTTTTAATCGAAATAATTAATAGTGATAAATTATTAATTGGAGTAGATTTAAAGTATATTTAGAATATATTTTTACAATTTAATACAATGTTGGTCATTGGATGTAATTGCACATTTAAACCAGACATAAACAAGAGTCAATCTTTTGATATATATTGTTTCTTAAAAACACGCTATTTGTTTTAACAGCGGGATTTAATTATAAAATTAATTAATGCAACTTCTATGTTATGAATTTGGTAAAATAGACTTCATTTTTGAATTCGGAATATGAAATATAGCTTAGGATGAAATTTTGGCATTTTTCTGAAAACCTTCATTTTTTTGATGAATAGTGAAACTACTAAGTGGTAGTTAAAAAACTGAATTTTTCATAAAACTTAATTTTACCGCTTCTGTGAATGGAATTTCAAAAATCCGAGAGACACGATTGATGTCAGTAAGTAAAATGTGGTTCAATGAGATGAAAATAATTTTTGGTGAATAGTAACTTTTTACTTTTATTTACCACGGTTAAAAGTAAATAGGGTAATTAAGGGTAAGAATGATATTAATATTACCCTAACACATATCCTAATTCTATTTGACAAGTGTATCTCGACCAAAAACAACCTTAAGTGTAACATATTATCATTTAGGCCCACTTGGATTAGATTAGGACATTTATTATTATTTAATTCAAAGAAGAGTTAAAAGAGTTAAAATCAATGTTTATTCACTAAAACATTTTTAATATGGGGTTATACATAAGATCAATTCGACTATAAATATTCATTAGAAAGCTAAAAATATTTCCTACATAATGATATTTTATTTATAATTTTTAGATTTTATATAAATTAATTTATTTATGACACAACGATGATGCAGTAATTACCCTTTTAAGGAAATATTAACATAATTGATGTTATAAATACTCAAATGAATGTAATTTGAGACATTTTATGAATTCCACTAATTTTTTAGGTTACTATGATATATTAGTGTTGATTTAATCAACTTGGTTCGAACATATAATTCTGTTATGACTTTCACAAAAATCATATATCAAATAGTGTCAAAATTGACACAAAATAGTTTTTAAATGAAATATTATATTATTAATTGTTATTTTATTCCTAAAAATCGAAGGTTCGGCCAAATGACTTAGATAAGGATATATATATTAATAATAAATAATTTGGGGTTCGTTTGGCATGTTATAGTAAGTTTATTAACCATATAGTGAAAGAAAACAAAAAGACACGGTAAAAGTTAAATTATTTATCTTAGAGTTAAATCTAATTGATAAGGTTAAAATAAGAACCTAAACTTGTCTAAATCCTATTGGTTGATAGGATTTCGACCCATCCCCACTTTAGCTTCGAAATAAGACCCTTTGGAACCATTATAAACCTATTTTTACTTTAATATAAAATAATATTTTGAGATATTCCTAAGGTGACCCTCTCCTCCTTTATAAAAGGGCACCTCCTCCCCCTCATCCTCACACCAATTTGAGCACTAAATCTCGGCCAACCCCTGCCAAAAGCTCTTCTCCACTTCCCTAGAAACATCCTAGAGGTTCTGGTCTTCCTCAAAGACCAATTTTAGTTCCCTAAGAGGAGGTCTCCAAAAGGCGCTTCAAAGAAGAGGTAATTACCGTTACCAATTCTTTCATCTTTATTTCTTCTTCCACTTCTTCTTCTTAGGTTGTTTCATTATGAAGTAATAACATCAGTATGACTCATATACTGATATGTTATTATAAGTATGAAACAACCCTATTTCACCATCTATCTATCCTATGGAAAAAGAAATCACCGCGCGTGCGTACGTACGGAATACCGTCTCCACGCCGTGGTGTAATCTATTTTCCACCACCACCTTACATGGATGGGTATAATGGTGTAAAGAATAACTATACATAGTTATTAAAACATCATATTGATTCTGATATATTGTATAATCCACTCCAATTCAATTCAATATTTATGTAAATGATATCATCGCTCGTGCGTACGTACGGACTACCGTCTCCACGACGCGATGAGATTCATTCTCCATGTTAACCATTTAAGAATGATTATAAAGTATATATATAAGAAATAATAATGAAATATATGGCATTATAAAGCTACTGGATTTATGTATATATATATATGTATGTCATCTACTTACTTCCATTCAATACAATAGGGAAAGGAAAACAGCGTTCATGCGTACGTACGGACTACCGTCTCCATGAACGGTGTTTTTCATTTCATTTATCTATCTATTTTATATATATATATATACTGAATATATATGATATATAAATCATATTTTATATTCTGGAAGTAAGTAAATCATGATATAAGTAATAATAATGTCAATAACAACAAGTCAAAACACCTACGATAAAAGAAACGGTTTTACCCAAAACGCTTCTTTAACATGGAATTTACAAAAGAACGGGTAATATAATGTCATAAGTGAACCATATATGATATCATAACAATGAATATGATTCTTTAATAAGTCAATGACATTATTTATACCATTATACAGGATCTTCAGACACTTACAAAGCAAATCGGACCTAAGGTAAGGGAAATATCACAATCTCATTTTTATCCGAGATTGTTTATTCGTAAGTATTTACTGGGGTGTATTTTATCATCCACATCCATGTTTACTCAATATGTAATATTATTTCCATCCACCTAAAATTGTTTAAATCCATTTTTACCCTTCGGTGAGTTTTTAGTAATACGTATGAAAGGAATCTTTTGTCATTTTTCGTACGAGGTACTTTTTGACTTTTCCGACAAAAGTACGAAGAATGTTTTTTTTAACTTATACGGCACGAACAGATTTCTACTGTTTTATAAAGCCTTATTTTCATTAAGCTTCCTCTAAAAGATTTCATGACTATTTTCAATAAAATCTCTTTCTTTTAAAATTGCATGATGTTTTGTGAAAAGAAATTGATTTTGAAGAAGAAAGGATATTTTCCTCAAGAATTCAATTCAAGTGTTTTATCAAAATTATTTTCCATCTAAGATAATAAAGGGTTATGTTTCTATCAATATTTTTACATTGATTTGACTATGTTTTGATGGAATTATGTTTATGAATTCCTTTATCTTATATGAATTGATTTATGATGTCATGATGTTTCAAGAATCCCATTTTTGTTACATGTGTTATGCGATGATGTATGTTTTATGATTATGTGGCACACATAAGAAAGGATTCATTATAAGATGGGTGGGACCTATATCTCCCTCCAATGCATTGGGTAATGATTTTATATCTCATGAGATAGACATGGCTGGAACGGAAGGTTATTTCGGTTCAGTGATACAGGACTGAAACGAGGAGTGAACTCGGTTCAGAAAGGGACTTTGTCCACTAAGATAGTCTTGGCAATGAGTCATGACTAACAAGAAATGATTTTCCATGATTATGTGTGCATGCCACAAAGTTTCAAGTTTTATGTTATGATTATGGGGATCTCATTTTCACTTCTATGATTTATTCCATGTTAAGATATTATGATCTCTTTTGCAGGTTTTGATTTTCATCAAGATATGATATGATTTTTATTTCCTTTATTTGCCCTTGCTGAGCATTTGAGCTCACCCTTTTATGTTTTCTTTTCCCCAGGTCAGGAAGATGGATATTAAGTAGAATATGCTAAAAGGGACCCTAGATATGATGAAATAAATGGGAGACACTGTAGAAGATTTATGAACCAGTTGTTTATGTTTCCCAGTTTCTAAAGACACTATACCTATACGGTCCTTTGTGGTTTTGTCATATGTTGTAATAAGTGTGCTTCAATTTTGAAGTATTAACAATGTATGTAAAGTGTGGGTCGTTATAAAAATTCACCCTAAGCTATATTTGATATTCCGAATTCAAAAATGAAGTCTATTTTCCAAAATTCAAAACATATAAGTCACATTAATTAATTTAATAATTAATTCCCGCTGTCAGAGGAAATAGCATGTTTTTATGAAACAATAAGTATCAAAAGATTGACACTAGTTTAAGTCTGATTTCAAATTGAAATTAATTACAACGACCACTATTGTATTTAATGGTAAAAATATATTCTAATTTCACTTTAAAACCAATTCAAAAGATAATCTAATCATATAAATAAATTAGATAAAAAAGAGGTTTTGAATTAAAATACAACATTTTACAGTATTCATTAAAAAAATGAACTTTATCAGAAAGATACCAAAAATTTACACAAAGTAAATTTTGATGTTCCAATTATTAAGAAGAGTTTTATTTGGTCTAAAAGGATGTATAAGAGCGGACAAAACTATATTTAATGACGGTTCTCCATCAAAAGGTGATAAGTGAACATTTAGTGAAAACTAGGGCATATACGCCTAAAATTGAATTCTTTCCGTATTTTATGCCTTTATCTTTTATTGTATAAAAGTAAAAACATTTAAAAACATATATAATCATAATTTAGTTATTTCTATCCATTCCCTCCGATACAATGGCTACATGTTAACTACTATTTAAAATAATATTATTTTATTATTAGAGTGCAACGTATGATTCCCAAGAAACTCGTTGTTGCGTATTGGGTACGCCATCGAGCATAGCATCCCCTTTACAGTAATATTAATATTTGATTCACAAATATGGACAAATATAAATATGTCATATTCTTTATTTACCTGGGGTGTTACATTTATAATATCAATTATTTTAATATTTCACTAATAAAGTAATTATAGCATCATGATTGTGTCATAAATAAATTAAATTATTTAATGTCTAAAAATTATAAATAAAATATAATTATGTAGGAAATAGTTTTATATTTATAATGAATATTTATAGTTAAAAATAAAACATATATAACCCTATGAAAAAAATGTTTTCCTAAGAGATATATGCTTATGTAATTTTTGTATTTACTTTAACTTAATTAATATAAAGTGTCATAATCATTTACAAGTGGATCCATGGGGTCTCAAAATAGACCAAAAGATGCCCATGGTAGGACATGTATAGACCAATAGGGTTAAGACACATTTTAGGATAAATTAATATTATTATAATATTATTTTTTTACCCTTATTTACAGGATTTACCCTTTAACCATGGTAAATAAAGTATTTACCGAGGTAATTATTCAAAATGTCTAAAAAGAAAAGTTACCTATTTACACAATTTGGACATACTGATTCCAAATATGGAATCCATTTTTCTAAATTCGAAACATAGAAGTTGCAGAATTAATTTAAAATTAATTCCTGATATCAAAACAAAAAATCGTGTTTTTAAGAGATAATAACTATCAAATGATTGACACTTGATATGTCCAGTTTAAATGTGAAATTATGTAAAATGACCAAAATTTTATTAAATGGTAAAAATATATTCTAAATTTACTTTAAAACCACTCATATTCATAATTTATCAATATTAATTATTTCGATTAAAAAAGTTGTTTTTAATAAAAATTCAGTAATTTTCACTATTCATCCAAATATGAAAGTTATCTGAAAAGTACCAAAATTTCACCATAGGATAATATTGATATTACAAATCCAAAAATGAAGTACATTTTTAAAGATTAAATGTATAATATTTCTAAAAGTGGGTATTACTATTTATAATGGCTAGTTTTATTAGTTGTGGTGTGTGTTAGAACTTGAAGTTGCGTACAATACACGCTACCGTATTATTTAGCGAGAAGCATACCGTGGAAGCTTGGGGTGTTACATTTTCCTCTCCTTCAATAAATTGCATCATAAAAATTTTTAAAATTGGGCTTGGGAATATAATGGAAAGTCCCACATCAGAAAATGAGTCAATAAAAC
The DNA here is from genome assembly GCA_963277665.1 of Viscum album. Lineage (NCBI taxonomy): Eukaryota > Viridiplantae > Streptophyta > Magnoliopsida > Santalales > Viscaceae > Viscum > Viscum album. The sequence goes on from OY728141.1 coordinate 1,796,954,777, forward strand.
TATCACTTTAAAAGAAAGAAAGGGAATTACAAAGGTCACCCGAGATATCCTATACTAGGAATCCATGTAAAAAAACATGGATATGGATGATAAAATAAGTGTCAAGTTCTGATAGAGAGATATAGAAAACATGATCAGGAGAAATTTAACAATAATAAAACCACAAACTTGTGATGGGACAAATGGTCATTATTTTCCCAGTAGGAAAAGTAAATGGTCAACATTTTTTTTGTTTTTTTTTCTATTTTTAATTTACATTACATAAAAATGCGGAATTAATTTCGATGATTTTATAAGAACATAAATGGATATACATAATTTTTAAGTAAAGTTTCATTCTTTAATAAATTTCTACTACTAACTCATTTTTAAACGATGAGTATTCCAGATGACTTGGTTACACTAGAAGAGCTATAATAAATTTCATATAGAATCACATGATCCAAGAAGAATAAACTATATATTTACCTTGTATTTAGAGATTAATCAAAACCAAAATTGTTAGTATATTATCTGATGATCCCCCAAAAGGTTATTTCATTATAGAAAGAAACAATAATCATAATTTCTAAAATTAAAACAACAATACTCCAAAGTTAAATAAATAGATTTCAATAAAGAATTGTCCTTAAAATCCCTTAATAAAATCCTAAATAATATTGAAACTGAAAACTTAGAAGAATTTGGTTATGTAGTCTTTCACGTTAAATGGTGTCTCCAAATGACATCAACTACTCTTAAAGTCACATACTTATAAGTAATTAACCTAATCACATATTCTCTATTACAGGTTAATCATTCCTAAATCACTATAAATCCCTAATAAAAACATAAGTAAAAATCCACCATTACTCTTCAAATGAAATCCCATCTATTCTATTTTCCTTGGGCATATAGTGTTCCCAAAAAAGCGAACATCTTCCAAAATAACATTTATCACTTAATCACCAAATCATTTTCTTATACTAAGGGAATTAATTTGATAAGACATAAGATCCGAAATCAAATTATTATTGATCAATAAAATTATTTAACTAAAAATAATATTCACACTAACCTGGGACTTCACGTAGTCCAGTGGTAGGCGATAAATCCCAATCGTACTTTGGTTGTGGGTTCGATTCCCATAGCTTTGTCCGACACGATGGGTTGTCACACGGTCTGTGTGTTGTCCTTTTAAAAATAGTATACTTTATAACATTACCAAAATGAGATAAATTTCTCAAAGTAACCATATCATAATTTAACCACACATGTTATCTCATACCTTCCATTTTCATCCCAAATTATAATAACTTGTAATTTCCTCAAACCCAATGATCATATAAAACCAAATGGTTATTTATAACTATATCCACAAGAGAAAAGATAATTCTTCCTCAAATATTATTCTCACATGGAAAACTGTAGGGTTACAAATACAAGAGAAAATTATTCCAAAGTAAACCCGTCAACAAGGAGCACTAATACCTTTTAAACATTTCTCCAACCATTTATTTCCACATAGCTTCTTCTTTTACCTAGAAAATATCCTATAAAATAGGGCATTCACTCAGGTAATGGCCAGGTCCACTATATTTACAGAAAATGACTGTAAATGGATTCTTGGGACCATTTTTATGTTCTTCCATAGTATTCTTCATTTTTCTTCTGCAATTCTTCAATTTATGTCCTTTCTTCCGACACATAAAGCATTTCTTTGTCTCATTGAGACACTTTCCTGGGTGTCTTTTTCCACATTTCCTGCATGATGGAAATTGAGGATTCCTTTCTCCATAGTCTCCACTACTAGAGCTCTTATCAATCATCACCTTTCTCTTCTTTGTTGAGTCCGGGAATTGGTTAATATATATATTGTTGATCATATTTTTGTAAAATTTATTTGGCATGAAGACGATATATTTTACGCCTATCAAAATTCCATTTTGTTTCTCATTTCCACCACTGTTACCACCTTGTACATCATTCATAAAGTTTCTATGACTTCCTTGGAATCCAGCCATTGACTAAAACCAAAAATCATTGTGTGAGTAACAGTAGTCATAAAATCATTTAGAGAATATCATGTCAATATATTCTCAATTTGAAACACATTAGGATTAACCACGGTCATTTACTCTCATCTTAAATATAATACTGCAAATCGGTTTGTAAAGAAAATGTAAATTATCCTAAGCATTTCCCTTGGGAGTGTCGTAACCAAGAGTGCAGCAAGGATCATTGTCGTGCACCAGTTCCCGTTCGAGTCTAGCTCAAAGCGGTGTTTTCGGGATTTACCCCTAGGTACATCTGTTCCAGAGCCGCCTCTACCTGATCGTATCCAGAAAAGGATGTATTTCTATAAAAACACACAAAATCTATACAATACCAAAATTTTAGGAAGTTATTCTATACTAATCGTCAAAGTTAATCTTAGTTCTACGTGCTCTAATCAGATTTTATCTAAATTTAGCTTCCCAGGTTTGTACTAAACTTGATCTGATACAAACTATAACACCCCGACCCCAGTTACCAAGAGTCGATGCATTATTACATAACATTGGAATGATCACAATGGATCAAGTCTCGAAATACCGATTAGTTTTGTAGTCTTGGAAACACTAGATATATTATTAAGTCTTACATTACATCATAAGGTAAAAAAACAATAACAACATCTTGTCTTCATATCCCCTCATACTATCCATCCAGGACATTCATAAATTACTTCTTCACATCATGGGAAAAATAAAAAATTGAAAGGGGTGAGCTCAGATGCTCAGTAAGGATAACAATATAGAAGAAGCTTTCATAGATAAGCATAAACACTTAATGCAATGTATAACTAAAACATAATCCTTTTAAACATGAACATCAGTATAATATGGAAAATATTAAATGAAATAATATCATTTACATATTCACATGGATAATCTACTAGTCGAATAATCATAGGCAATATCAATACCCACTTTCATAATGATGGAATGCATAATGCCAGACTATCATAACCACGTAGCCAAGGCCTCGTGCCAAGACTACAAATAAGATTTTTTCAAGGCCTCATGCCAAGACACTAGTTTGTCTCATGAGTCCTAGCGATACATCGAGGAGATATAGCAGGCTCCACCCATCACTTACTAAGTCCAATGCATTCCCGATATGAACAGGTTTAAACATAACATAAACATTCGTATTAAATCTAGCATACGAAATGTCAATAAATTAACCATAAGCCATGATTGGTATAAAACTAGCACATCCATAGTCAAACATACCTCATTAGATACAATATGGAAGATTTTATTGTATCAAATTAACTTAAATCGAGAATAATGAAGGATATTGACATAGTTGGAAATAGTCATCAAAACTACTAGAGAGAAATATCCCCCTTTTTCTTGAAATCATATAAAAGTCACACTATTTGTCAAGAAGCCATTTAAAAATATATATTTGAATCAAAGTGTCCCATACCACATTGAAACTATCAAAAGAAATTTTGATTTGAAAGCTTTAATGTCAATATAAATAAATACTTAAAACTATTTTAAAAACAAGAACATTAATGAGAAAGATATGGAATAATAAATATTTAAAACATTTAAAATGATATTTTTGTTAGAGTTCCTAAACAAAATAGAGACACTTGAATACAAATAATTGAGTTAATAAAAACATTTTAATATCATGAGAATATAGGGATTCATGATATACTTTGTCAAAGTACAATATATTCACCATATAAAAGTGAATTGGCCTATAACAACAAAGAAGTATCAATGGAATGTAAATTGAGATGAAATCTATCATAAAGGCCGTATCATTAGCGTAAGGATAAATCAACGACATAATTATGTGTAAAAAATATAAATAGACTCAATATGATTTGATATTCAGTGTAAAACAATCAAAGGACATTCACACACATTCTTTTTAAAAACAACACCAATGAATTGGATGTTTAACTCAACAAATCGAGATTTTGTAAAAATTACTCTTATCAAGTTCATACTGATCACATGAGAATTTATCAATGGAGACATTATGTGTATCAAATGTATATCCATAGAAAGGGGAGTGGAAATTATGACATAAGAAAATTAATAGTGAATCCACACATAATCTTGGAGTAAAATAATCAATGAAGTATGCGTAAAGCTGAATGAGTGGAAATTGAAACATCAACTTCCCTTATAAATTAGGAAACTTAAGAAACATACAACCCTGAAAGAAGGATCATACAATGATGATGTAAATATCCATACATTAATGTATATTACACAATTAATACAATCATGGGCAGTACACAAACCACATGCAATAAATATGTGGTGAATAATGGAAATCGCATGGAATTAAAAGTGAGATAAGAAACCCCTTACCTTGTACTTTTACTTTGTCGAGGGTCGGTTAAATTCCTGTATAACAGTGAAATAATTGTTATTAAATTATACAAGATTAATATACATAAATATTATATCATATATTCTCTTTTATCATTGCTTTGTTAATAATATTTTAGTATTATCGTCATTTTGGGAGTTAACTTAGTCATTTCCCTTTATATTCTTTGTTAGGTAAGCAGTGTTTGTTATGGATACGTTGTATCTCATTCATATACAGGATTATATTAAGTCTTTAAACATTAATTTTAATCATTAAATGAGAATTAGACTCAAATGGATATGATGGGGAATGAATCTCATCGTGTTCGTGGATACGGTAGTCCGTACGTACGCATGAGCGACAATATCATTCTTTTGATTTTAAAATATTATATAATTAGATGATATATCATATAGAAAGAATAATTATCATGTTATATTTATTATTTATATGAATTATACATCATTATTATAGACATCTAAATAAAAATATATTGAATAACAATTACACCACAATGTGGAGACGGTAGGCCGTACGTACGCACGTATGGTGACATTTCACTCAAGGAATGGATAAAATAATGAATTTGTTTGTTCCATATTTATAATAACATCACAATATATATATGATACTAGAGTTATTATTTTATAATGGAAATAACAAGGAAATATGAAGTTCAAGAAGAAAGAAACTTTAAAGAGGGTGGTGGAGATGTTACCTCTTCTTTGTGTTCTTCCTTTTGATTTGATCAAACGGGATCCTTGAGTTGGATTTATGATAAAAATAAGGCCCCTAGGTTGAATTGAGGAATGTTTAGAGAGTATTTGGAATGGGTTTGGCCGAACCAAAGGGCTTTGAATGTGTGAATAATTGGTTAGAAGTGGTGTCCTTTTATTAGGGGGGGAGGGGTTCTTTAGGAAAAACATAAAATAATAATTTATAATAAATTCATATTCGGTTTCTAATGGTTAGAAAGTGGATTATTAAAAGTAAATGGTGGTTATGGGTCTAAATAATTTTAACCAATAGATTTTAGACAGGTTTGGGTCATTATATTAACCATATCTTTTAGTCTTAACTCATAGTTAATTAGTTTCACATTTACCATGTCACTTTGTATTTTTTTATTATGTAGTTAATAAACATAATATATACATCCAATAGACCCCAAAGTGGTCTATTAATGATACAAATATCATGATAAAAGTACTTTGGACGAACCATAGATTTTTAGAAATTTAATATCAATTAATAATATAATATTTGTTTTAAAAACTCTTTTATGTCAATTTTGACACTATTTGGTATTTGATTTTTGTGAAAATAATAACAGCATAATTACTTCGAAAAAGATAATTAAATAAATACTAACATGTCATATTAACATATAAAATTAATTTAATTCATTGAATGTCTCAAATTATATTTATTTGGGTATTTATAATATCAATTATTTTAATATTTCACTAATATGGTAATTACTGCATCGTGATTGTGTCATAAGTAAATTAAAATTTTTAATGTCTAAAAATTATAAATAAAATATCATTATGTAGTAAATATTTAATATATTTCTAATGAATATTTATAGTAAAAAATATAACATATATAATGCTATGTAAAAAAGTTTTTCCTAAAAGATATATTCTTATGTTATTTTTGTATTTACTTTAACTTAATTAATATAAAGTGTCATAATCACTTAAAAGTGGATCCATGGGGTCCCAAAATCGACCCAAAGATATCCGTGGTCGGACATGTATCAACCAATAGGGTTAAGAAAATTTTTAGGGTAAATTAATATTATTGTAATTTTATTTTTTTACCCTCATTTACCGGATTTACCCTTTAACCATGGTAAATAAAATATTTACCGATGTAATTATTCAAAATGTCTAAAAATAAAAGTTACCTATTTACACAATTTGGAAATCCTGATTACAAATATGGAATACATTTTTCCAAATTCATAACACAGAAGTGGCAGAAATTAATTTAAAATTAATTCCAGCTGTCCAAACAAAAAGCGTGTTTTTAATAGATAATAACTATCAATAGATTGACACCTGTTTATATCCAGTTTAAATGTGAAATTATATCCAATGACCAAAATTTTATTAAATGGTAAAAATATATTCTAAATTTAATTTAAAACCACTCATATTCATAATTTATCAATATTAATTATTTGGATTAAAAATTTGTTTTCAATAAAAATTTATAAATTTTCATTATTCATCAAAATGTGAATGTTATCCGAAAAGTACCAAAATTTCACCCTAGGTTAATTTCGATATTCCGAATCCAAAAATGAAGTCATTTTTTAGAGATAAAATGTATAAAATTTCAAAAAGTGGGTATTACTATTCATAACGATTAGTTTTATTAGTTGTGGGGTGTGTTAGAACTTGAAGTTGCGTACAATACACGCTACTGTATTATTCAGTGAGATGCGTACCGTGGAAGCTTGGGCTGTTACACCCAAAATCACATCACATCCCCCACCTTGTAGGAAAAGTTATTTCATGATGTGTTTTTTGTTACAATTACAATTTAGAGTGGGTGAAGGATCACCTTAACATTTTACTTAATAATGTAGAGGTTTTTCCTTATATTGAAGCACAATAAGTAATTATTACAAATTTTATTTCATAAAATTGTAGAAGATGGATACAAAATTGTAACATCCCAAGTGAATAAAGAATATGTCATTTTTATATTTATTAATTTTTGTGTATTAAATATTAATTTTTCTTTAAAGGGGATGCTATGTTAAACGGCTTACCTGCTACGCAATAACAGGTTTCTTTGAAATCTTATGTTTCACACAACGTTGAGTCATACTAAAAAATTAAATAATATTATTATTATTTAAAATGGTTGTAAACGCCTATCTGTTGTAATGGTAGGACTAAATAACTAACTAAAATATTATTATAAATGTTTGTTAAATGTTTTACATTTATCCAATAAATTTTATAGGCTCAAAATAAGAAAGAATCAAATTTTAAAACTAAATACTCTAATATTTTTTAAAGGTTTGTTTTACTGCCTTTTGATGGAGAACCATTTTAAATCTACTTTTTTTTAGTTTTATTTGTTAAATTTGAAAAAAATATTATTCTTCTTTAGAATTATGACCTAAAAATTTACTTTGTAAGAAATTTTTTTATTTTTATGATAAAGTTCATTTTTAATGAATAGTGAATATACAACATGTTAATTCAAAACGTCATTTTAATATAATTTATTTATATGGTTAGATCATCTTGTTAATTATTTTTAATGTTTAATTATATTAAATTTTTACCATTTAATATATTGTTGGTTATTGGAAGTATTTTCACATTAAAATTGGACATAAACAAGTGTCAATTTTTTGTAGTTATTTATTTTTAAAAACACGATTTTTGTTTTGACAAGAAGAAATAATTCTAAATTAATTTCTGCCACTTATATGTTTTGAATTTGAAAAAATGGATTCTATATTTGGAATCAGTAGTTAAATATTATGCAAATATGTATATTTTATTTTTAGACATTAGAAATATAATTACTTCATTAAATATTATATTTACCATGGTTAAAGGATAAATCTGGTAAATAAGTGTAAAAAATATTATTATAATAATATTAAATAACAAAAAATGTTTTATAATCCTATTTATTGATACATGTCCGACCATGTTCATCCTTGGGTCGATTTTGGGACCCCATGTAGCCACTTAGGAGTGATAATGACACTTTAGTTTAATTAATTTAATTTAAAGACAAAAATGATGTAAACATATATCTTTTAATAAAACTATATTTATATAGGGATATGTAATTTATATTTTCGAGTATAAATATTTATTTGAAAGATAAAAATATTTCCTACATCATGGTATTTTATATATAAAATTTAGACATTATATAAATAAATTTAATTATGACACAATGGTGATATAGTAATTGCTTCATTAGTAATGGATTCAATTAAATGATAATATAAATATTAAAATAAATTTATTTTGAAACTTTTTATATCATCCACGAATTTTTCAGATTATTATGGATTATTATCTTTAGATTACTAATCGTTTTTCTAATGAATCATGTTTTTATAAATTTTTAAATGTCTTGATATGAATAGAATATAAATGGACATAAATGAGTTTTTAAAACTATTAATATTTAATTAAATGATAAAATAATCCTAAAAATCTAATATTGATCCAAAATGATATATATTATGATAAAAACGTCATTAAGGATCCATTTTTTGGTCGCATGACATTTTATAGTAAATATATTTACCATATAGTATGAATATGTAAGAGGACATGGTAAAATTTAAATAAGGTAACAAAGTGTTAAATAAAAAAGATAAGGATTAAAAAAATCTCCAAAACATGTCCAATGCTTATTGGATGGAATTATTTTGAATTATATACACATTATCTTATAATTAAATATGTTTTGGTCCTTTTTAAACCAAAAATAATTTTATAATAAAATAATACATTCAAACATTCCTAAAGAGTCACTCCTCCCTCTTATAAAAGGCCACCACCCCCAAGCCATTACCCACACCTCTCAAGCCCCTTGTATCATAAAAATGATTCTCCTATAAGCTCAAAACATCCCTCCATTATACCTTGAATCCTTACTTTGTGCATAATTCTATTAAATAAATCATTTTGGTATAAACCAAAGAGATATACACGATTTAAAGGTAATGTTTTTTTCATGTTTTTTTCGTTTATTTTACTTCTCAAACACCCTAAACATTCTTTATTCCATTATTTTATAAAAACAACAGTATCCTAAATATAATAGGTTGTTTTTATGAGATGTATTTGAACAACACATACACAGACCTTTTTCTAATTTATACGAACAAACTTTTTCTTTTGATGGAAAACTACTGGTCCATGAAATGATGATCATTCAGTTATATCCAACCGCATCTCATGGTGGAAATTATGATGACACTGTAATTATATATGGAATTTATGATATTAATTTAATCTCTATGCTTTTATAATTATATTTTATAACATACAATTATTATTTTCATGTTATATATATATACATGATAATATCATATGAAGAAGTGCGGATTATCGCCCCATCAAAGTGATATGACTCGTTCATACCATATATGGAATGTATAAATAATGTTGTTAATGAACATATGTAATGTATATAAAATATTAAATTATATTTGAATTATAATATACCTATGTATCATTTTGTTTTCATTTCTTTATAAATTAAAAAAATAAATGAAAGTAGTGTTCATGCGTATGTGCATATTACCATCTCTGTGAAGGGTGCATTTCATTTACAAATATCCAAATGATATGGACTATTATAAATACATATATACTATATATTTATTATTTATATGATATTTAAATCATTAATATCATTCTGTTTATAATTTACTTTTGACTACATGGATAACATGTAATTATTAGAATTTCACTTCTTACTCAAGTACCAAATATCAAAAAAATGAACGTTATTAACTTAAATAGTTTCTTAATGTTTTAACATGCTAATAAGTGATATAAAAGGAGTAATAAATTTGAAAACTCTTTTGAATCAAGTACAAATTATCTTTAGTTTATTATCCCAGAGATTAAATAATGAACGAGTGAAGTCAAACAAGAGGGAAGGGACTTCGTCTCATTCTCCTTTCATTAAGGAATATTTTTATTTATACATGAAATTATTTTATATGGTTTATAAAATCCCTTTACATGTATTATAATTTAAAGGGAATATTTATCTATGACCCGTTTTACTATACGAAAAAAGGAATGGTTCTTTTTAATGTGCGTAGTGACAATGACCTTTCCACCGCCACGATCATTATTTGATATTTGGATTCCATTACAAGCTGTAATGTTTTTAAAAGAAAAATAAATACCATATACTCTTTTTATTTATTTTGGTATTGAAAATGGTTTTGAAAATATATTGACTATATCTATATATTTAAATGATATACTGTGATTTCAATGAGTAAATTTTATTTTTCCTTTACGCTTGTGTTATGTGTTATGGGTATATTATAGTTCATGGGAATTGTTTACGTATATGGGTGGTTCCATGATAAACCAAGGGTAGGTGAGCCTGAGATAGATCTCCAATTAATTGGGTAACATGGAAGAGGTAAACGTTAATGTTTCTCCTAATATATTTATGGAATATACTGTGATGGGTATTCCAAACGTAACTCCCAATGTAGCTATGAAAGCTAAAACATAAAGTATGTCTTGGATGCCACAAGTTACATTAGTGATTTATGATTTCTATGTGTTATTCATAAATCATATGATTTCATGATGTGGGATAAATATCATATGTTTTGTATGAAATTATGGACTAATGATTTCATTCTATATTTTATAACCCTTACTAATCTTTTTATACTCATCTTAAGTTTTGAAATGTATTTCATAGGGTATAATGCAGGGTAATAGTACAAAAAATCCAAGAATATTTATATCATGAAAATAATACTTGTTTTATTTTTAGAGTTATTATTTTATGAAAAAATGGATACTGAGTATAAGTGTCAACATTGTAATATTTGAGATATAATTTAATATTTATGAGTTAATTTTCTAAAACTCTTAACCTAAAAATACCTCCAATGTAAATTATTAACATAATTCAAGATTATTTAATGTTCAGGAAGGGACCTTATAGTTGGTATCAGAGGTCAGTTTGGATAACATTAGGAGTTATGATATTGTTAAATTAATATCCATAAATTAACTTATGGTATGATTCAAATGATATCAAATTAATAGATTTCCATGTTGCATCACCTAAGATATTTCAGTGTTCAGAATGGTTTTCCCTATAGGATACATGGTAGCTATGATGGGATTCTGTTAGGAGGAAGAGAAACATCCAGATCACCAACATGAGATGGTCGGAATCAGAACTGAATAGTTTGTTGCAATGATTGAACATTTGACTCTTTCTATAAATAGTGGTGGTATCCATGCACGATATTATCAAGATCAACTACAGAGTAACATGTTAGTAGTGGAGCATTTCTTGAGGCCACACCCCCAACATTTAGATGATCATCTGACCCTTTGCTAGCTGAAGGGTGGTTTGAAGCACTAGAAATGATTTTTTATGTCATGGGTTGTTCAGAACATCAAAAGGATAGTCTCATTGTTTTATGTTTTGAAGGTGAAGCCAATAAGTGGTGGTCGATGGTTAAAAATTTCAGGGATAGTGAGTAGATTTATGCTCTTTATTGGAATGAATTCAAAGGTATGTTTCTTGAGAAATATTTTCATTAGGTGGTTCGTCATTGGATGAAAAAACACTTCCTGGAATTGAGGTAGGAGAATGACTTAATGGCTGGTTAAGAATAAAAATTCACTAGATTGGAAAGGTATGCTCCAAATTTTATATGAGATCTTGATAGTAAAATCATCCATTTTTACTCAGGATTAATCCCAAAGTACCAAAGGGATTTATCTTATCGAGTGTTTAAAATTTATGAAAATATGTTTCGATGTGTGGATACGGTGGAAAAGAATTTTGTCGTTGATCACGTGTCCTTTAAAAAATAACAAAATAAGAGGTCGAAGTAGTATACAAAAGGGTTGAACTCTTAAAAAAATTATGATGGTAAGAAAATTAAGTTTACAGTTTTTGAAAATTGAGGTAAAAATCACCGTGGGGAATGTCATTATAATTATAGTATGTGATATCGATGTTGTAAAATGGGAAATAAGGCTCGTAATTGAATTGAAAAACATTAGGGTAATGGTATGAAAAAATATGATTTACAGTCAGTAAATTGTTTTAAGTGCAGTGAAATGGGTCAATATGAAAATGAGTGTCCAACGAAGAATTAAACAAAGGGAAATCATCTGAACTACACGAAAAAATGGGTGGTTAAATCATTCATAACTACTTCTGTAAATGTCAGTCCATCAAATGATGTATTATCAGCTACACTATTTGATTATTTAGATTACGCCATTGTGTTGTGTGATTTAGGGTATACACGTTATTTCATTTCTAAGAAGTTTTCTAGTAAATTTGGAAGTCCATCTCAAGATTTGAATCAAGAAATTATGGTAAAAAACTAGGAGGAAATTTTGAGACTAAAAAAATTATAATAACCTTCTTGTCCTTATGTGCATAAACAATCTTCCAGAAAACCCTATTGGTTTGCCTCTAATAGAGTTTGATGTTATTTTGGGTATGGATTGGCTTTCTGTTTATCATGATAAGATTTACAATAGAGCTAAAGATGTTTATTTCTATAAATAATTTCAATTTTTTTTACAAGAATGGACCCTTAATTGTGATAAAATATTTGGAAGCTGAGAAACTTGTAAAAGATGGGAATGAATGTTACCTTACAAATATTGTTGAAAATAAAGGAACTGTTCATATTAAAGATATGCTAGTGGTAAATGCGCCCCATAATGGTTATTCTAATGAGTTTCCAGGTATAATAACTGATCATGAAGTTGAATTTACTGTTGACTTATTTCCTAATGCTAAGACAATTTCAAAACCACCTTATCGAATGGATCCAATTAAACTTTTAGAGTTAAATAATAAATTTTAGGATTTATTAAATAAATGTTTCATTCAACATAGAAATCAACATGGGGTGATATTATCTTTATTTTAAAAATAAATATGGTTTAATGAAACTTTTCATTGATTATAGAGTATTGAAGAACATCACTGTTAAGAAAAAGTATCATTTGCCTCATATCGATGATTTGTTTGATCATCTCCATGGAGCTCAGAATTTTTCGAAGATTGACTAGAGGCCAGGGTACCATCAGTAGAAATAAAAGGAAATAGAAATTCCAAAGACTGCATTTTTTACTAGATATGTCCATTATGAATTTTTAGTTAGGCCTTTTGGGTTAACGAATGCACATGCTATATTCATGGATCTTATGAATAGAATTTTCTGCGAGTTCTTGGATAATCTTCTGGTTTTGTTCATTGATGATATTTTGGTTTTTTCCAAAATTAAAGTAGATCATAAAAGTCATTTAAGGGTTTTCATTCAAACTATAAAATAAAATAAAGTGTATGGGAAATTCAGGAAGTGATAGTTTTGGTTACAATAAATTTTATCTCATGGTCACATTGTTTCAAAAAATTGCATACCTGTTGATCCTACTAAAACCAAAGTGGTTGAAGAATGTCCAAGACCCACAAATATTTCCAATATCTGTATTTTTCTTGGTTTTTCTCACTATTATAGAGGTTTTTCGAAAAGCTTTCATAGTTATCTATCCCACAGACTAAATTAACTCAAAAAGGTGTTAAGTTCATCTTGATAAAATAAATTGGATGATTTTTTTCTGTAATTGAAAAGAAGATTGGTGAATGCTTCAGTCTTGGCACTGACTTCCATAAATGGTGATTTTGTTACCTACAATGACGCTTCATTGAGAGGACATGGTTGTTTCCTTAATCAAAATGACTAGGTAATTGCTTAGGATTCACGTCAATTTAATCCTCATGAGTTAAATTACCCTACACATGATTTGGAATTAGCATCTATTTTTTTTGGTTTAACAATTTTTAGGCATCATATATATGGAGTATAATGTGAAATATATGTTGACTAAAAATGATTGAAGTATATATTCCCTCAAAAAGAATTGATCATAGGACAGGGGAGATGACTGGAATTAATCAAGGATTATGATTGCATGATTCATTATCATCCAGGAAAAGAAAATATAGTGGTCGATGCATTGAGTAGAAAAAGTAATGCTCCATTAACCATGATACATTTTGAACAAATTAATTTGATTAATGATTCGATGAACTCTTTCATAGAAGTTGTTGGTACATGAGATTCCTCTATTTTGTTTCAGGTGTTAGTGAAATCATCTCTATCGGACAGAATTATGCAAGTGCATAAGGTATACATTGAGTTGAAGAAAAATGTAGAGATTGTTTAGAAGGTTATGTTTCATGAATTAACATATATAATGATTGTATTTCGAGATTTTGGAAGAGATTATGGTTGCCTTGAGATTCACAATTAAAGAATGAGTTGTAATGTGAATCACACAGTTCTCTATTTTTAGTTGTTCCTGGCAGTACTAAGATATAAAAAGATCTTTGGGAGTATTAATGGTGGGATGGAATGAAAAGATATATTTCTGACTTTACTATGAAATGATTAAATTGTCAATAGGTTAAAGCAAAATGTCAGTTACCAAAAGGAATGCTTCAGTCTTTACTGGTGCCAGAGTGGAAATGGGAAAATATATATCCATGGAATTCTTTATGGGATTACCAAAGACATCTCGAGGTAAAAATGCAATCTGGGTGATTGTAGATCGATTAACTAAATCTACTCATTTTCTTCCTATTCAAGATACTCTGTCTCTAGATCAACATTCTTAGTTGTATGTTAAAGAGATAATCTAGTTGCATTGAGTTCTTATCTCCATTATATCTGATCATGATCCGATGTTTACTTATAACTTTTTCAAAGGCCTTCAGAAGTCATTGGGTACTGAATTAAATTTTATTACAACTTTTCATCCTCAATCAGATGGACAGATAGAATGAACAATTAATACTTTGGAATATATGTTATGTGCTTGTTCAGTGGATTACCAAGGAAGTTGGGACCCACTTCATTCTTTGGTTGAATTCACTTATAATAATATTTTTTTATTCCAGTATAAATATGGCGCCTTTTGAGTCATTATATAGATAGCAGTGTCTAACTCTAGCTTTTATGAATGAAGTAGGTGAAAGGAAACTTATGGGACCAGAATTGGTAGAAGAGATAGAAGAAAAAGATCAGTTGATTCGAAAGCACATGGGAATAGATCCTAGCAGGCAGAAAATTTATGTAGATAACAAGAGGAAGAATCTTTATTTCATGGTAGTTGATCATGTCTTTCTCAAAGTTTCTCCATTCAAAAGTGTGATGTGTGTTTGTAAGAAGGGAAAGGTGGGTCTGAGGTTCATTTGACCTTATGAAATCCTAGATAATGTTGCGTCAGTTGTCTAGAGAGTGGATTTACCTCTATGTTTATCCCAGGTACACAATATTTCTCATGTTTCAATGTTGAGAAAGTATATTCCAGATCCCTCTCATGTTTTGATTCCAGATATAGTTTAGTTGGAAGAAAATATCTCTTTTGAGGAACAACTATTCTTGATTCTTGACCTTAGAGAGGAAATGTTGAGGAAGAAGGTAATTCACTAGGTAATGGTTTTGTGGAAAAACCGTATGGTTGAAGAGGCAATTTGGGAATATGAGAATGCTATTAGGGGTATATAACCACATTTATTTAATAAGAGAATAAAGTTGTGAGGACGCAATTTTTGAAAGGGGGGAAGGAAATAACATCCCAGGCGAATAAAAAATATGAAATTTTCGTATTTGTTAAGATTTGTGAATAAAATATTAATTTTACTTTAAAGGGGATTCTATGTAAGATGGTGTACCCGATACACAAGATGAGTTTCTTTGAAATCTTACATTTTACACAACAATGAGTCATACCGAAAAATACTATAACAATAATATTATTTTAAATATTAGTTAATTCCTGGTCATTGTAATCGAGGTAATGAACAAAACTAACTACAATATGATTATACATATTTTTTAAATGTTTTTACATTTATCCAACAAAATTTCGTGGCCTAAAATAAGAAAAATTCTAATTTTAAGCATAAATACTCTAATATTCATTAAATGGTCGATTTAACACCTTTTGTTGGCAAGTCATTCTGAAATATTGTTTTTGTCATTTTCATATGTTCTATTTGACAAAATAATATTCTTTTTTAGAATCGGGACATAAATATTTTCTTTGGATGAAATTTTGGTATTTTTCTGATAATGATCATTTTTAATGAATACTGAAAAATACAGTATTTTAAATCAACATTATTAGTTGTATAATAGGTTGTGGTTATGAGAAGGATTCAAACTAAACTTAATCACCACAATCTAATTGATATGAACATACTGTTTCTGTTGATGGTGAACAACTACCTTACGAAATGATGACTATTCAATTATCTCCTACTGCCCCTCATGGTGGCCATTATGATGGAACAGTAAGAATATATGATATTTATGATATTTATATTATCTCTATGCTTCTATAAATTTTTTTATAACATACCTTTATGGTTTTCATGTTGTATATATGCGATAATTTCATTTGAGGAAGTTAAGACTACCGCCCCTAAAAGTGATATGACTCGTTCGTACCATACAAGTAACATATAAATAATGGTGTAAATGATATTATGTAACATATATAAAATATGATATTTTAATGGAATCATAATATAATCATGTATCATATGGTTTTCATTCCTTTAGAAATAATAAAAAGAAATGAAAGTAGTGTTAATGCGTACGTACGGGTTACCATCTCCCTGAATAGATCATTTCATTTTCATATATCCAATTGATATAGACTATTATATATAAATATATATTATATATATATTATTTATATGATATGTAAATCATGAAGATCATTATGTATATCATGTCATTTCTAACACATGGACAACACATAATTATAAGAAGTTCACTTTTGACTTCAGTATCAAATATCAATAAAATGAACGTTAATAAATTAAATAATTACGTAATGTTTATAACATGATAATAAGTGATATAAAAGGAATAAAATATAAGAAAAAGTTTCTTAAGAATGTGTAAATTAACTTTTGTTTATTATTTCGGAGATTAAATAATGAACGAGTCAAGCCGGACATGAGGTAAAGGACTTCTTATCAATCTCCTTTCATTGAGGCATATTTTGAATAATACACGACTTTATTTTATATGGTGTATAAACTCATTTGAATTTTATTTTCATTCAAATGGAATCTTTATATTCAAACCTTTTTAGTATACTAAAAAAAGGAATGTTTCTTTTCGAAGAATGTGGTTACAACAACCTTTTTACTTCCACGAGCATTATTTAATATTTGGCTTCCTTAACAAGTCCTAAGGGTTTTACAAGGAAAATAAATACCATGTACTCATTTTATGTAATTTGGTATTGAATATGGTTTTTAGAATGGATTGATTATATCTATATATTAAAATTATATATTGTGATTGAAATGTGGAAATTTTATTTTTTTTCTTTATGCTTATGTTGTATGTTAAGAGTATATTATGGTTCATGGGAATTTTTTATGTATACAAGTGGTTCCATGTTAATCCAATCATAGGTGAGCCCGATATAGATCTCCAATGGAATTGGTAATGTGACTGAGGTAAACTTTACCCTTTCATTTAAGAGATTTAGATAATATACTAGGATGGGTATTCCAAACGTAACTCCCTACGTAGCTGTGGAAGCTACAACGTAAGTATGTTATAGATGACACAAGTTACCTTTATGATTTAGGATTTCTATGTGTTATTCAGAAATCTTAGTATTTCAGTATGTGGGTTAAAGAGCTTACGTTTTGTATATATTGATGGACTAATGATTTATTTCTTTATTTTATAATCGTTACTATGCTTTTTATGCTCATCCCATGTTTTTGAAATGTTTTTCACAGTGTATAAGGCATGGTAAGAGAAAGGAATAATTAAAGAATATTTATATTACAAAAATAATTCTTGTTTTCTATTAAGAGTTTTTATTTTATGAAAAAATGGATATTGAGTATAATTGTCCACTTTTTAATATTTGAGATTAAATGTAATAGTTAGGGCCTAATTCTCTAAAACTCTACACCTAAAATGATCCTCAATGGTAATTATTAACATAGTTCAAGATTATATAATATTTACGGATGGGTTCTTCTAAAAATACTCATAATCAATATTTTGTAGAATGGTTTTGACATCTCATTTATAATGAGTTTTCTATAAATAAAAAATCAATTTTTGAATGACATTGATGGCTAGCAAGACGACCAAGTGTAAATGTATTATCATATAGAAGTTATGTAGTTAATGGTTATAAATTTTATACAATTAAATAATATGAATGAATTACAGTGAAAAACAATGTTTTTATTATTATTGAGAATGTCATTCTCACATAAGATTATAGGGATAAAGGTACAATTTACATAATATTTCCTAATTCATCATCATTGAAATGATATATGTGTTGGATAATAAAAACATTAATGTGCTTATTTTCCAATGAAAATTACATGACCAAAGTAGTGCAATTATAATTGATCGATCAATATTTATGAAGGTGAATTTAAATATATAATTTTATAACTTTGTACTATTTATAATGGAATCCTAAGAAGATGGAGTATTTTTATTTCCCCAATTCCACAAATAGAAATTAGTCAAATGATCAGTGGGTGCCAATGACATCTATAAGGTCAGATGAAAATTCAATTGATATTGACCCTTTTGTCATAATATGATAACAGTTTCACGATGTTCCAAATGTCGATTGTGTATTTTATATTAGGGGACAAGATAGATGGGATTTGGGTACTCCAAAGAGGACACAAATAGATTCAACATTATTATAACAAACAAGAATTTAATGAAATTGTTAAAAAAAATTTCTCATACTATCCTTATCCTCATAATATTATGGGTTTCATACTACATTTATGTAATCTATGTTAAATTTTTAAGCACTTCTGTAGATAAATATATCTCTTTATGTTTATGTTTCCAATCCCAAGGAAGAACATTATATTGATACTAAAAACAAAGAATTGATATGGGATCAAAAACTCATAGATAAAAAAGAAAGAGAGGTGTATCATCACCATGTTTACCAATTTTATTATGTCTAGAAGAGAAGGTATAAAAGTTTAGGATAGGTGAAATAAATGAAACCAACA
This sequence comes from Viscum album, assembly GCA_963277665.1. Taxonomy (NCBI): domain Eukaryota; kingdom Viridiplantae; phylum Streptophyta; class Magnoliopsida; order Santalales; family Viscaceae; genus Viscum; species Viscum album. Next base: position 1,796,973,989 of record OY728141.1, read on the forward strand.
TGTTGACCAAAACATGTTACTTTTCAATACATAAATTGGTATTAAAATTAGAATGCATTTATTGCTTGATGTAGATAAGTGGCACAATGGAATTTTAACATTGAGGGAAATAATATCAGATTATATTAGGAAAATATTATGATATAATTTCTATAATTTATAAAACAAATATATAATTAAAAATTATTTTAGCATTTATTATCACTTACATAGTTCCTTAGTTTTGGATGATTTTTATTAGATATTTTTATTAATGGTTAGGGTTAATGACCGTAGCAGATCTTAGACACATCTAATAAATTGGAATCCCATGGATGCTTAGGGGAAAATAATTACTAACACAATAAATTTGTATAGACACATTAAAAACCCAAGGACATATAAATATTCATCATTCATCGTGATGCAGAATCATTTAAGGATATTTTGAATTGATTATACATTATTTCACAAAAGTTTTTTTATCGCCTTTTTTCAAAATTGTTAATTTATTAAACAAAATTTGAGTTATGAATATAATAAATGTGCATGGAATCCATGGTACCCCAACTATAAATTAAAGATTTAGTACACCTCAGTTGAAAAGAAAATGGTATGTATTTTAATTATATACTAATTTTTAATGTGTTATGAAAAAATTACATTTATTATATTATTATTTATGGCTCATAATATAAAAATGCATCCATCCTACATCATATTGAATGGAAGGTATATTATGTAAATAAAAAAGGTAAAATTATAGATGAAAATTTAAAAATGATTGGAATCATGTGTATGTTTGACAATAATTGAAATTTATTATTATTTTCTAAAATAGAAAATATATATCTGTTCATTCTATTATGTTTTTATTGATTATAAAAAATAATATTCATTAAGTATATCTAACGAAAAACTAATTTAAATTTATTTCAAGAAAGAAAAATATGGCCCTACGAGAGGTGCATGTTTCGGAGTGACACCTCAAGTTTATTTTTAGAAGAAAAATTCACAAGGAGATTTAGATGAGATAATAATAATAATTAAAATCCAAAATAGATACATTAGAAATTATTAGATTTTGTCTTATTTGGTGTGGAAATATATGCGAAAATGTCAAATAGAACAAATAGTTTAACAGTGACCGATCCATAAAGATACTGACCCAAATATATTTGAATCTCGCCATAAACCACAAACTCTATCCTTATCTTTTTTAATAAATGTTTCAAAAAACATTATACTATATGTGTATTAAAAAATACTAAAAACATTATACTTTTAAAATTCTACAAAGTGAAATTGTATGTGATTTATATCTATAAAAACAAACCCATAGTCATTTTGTGAGGGATACAATGGAAAATATCCAAGGAGAGATCATATATAATAAAAAAATCCAAAAATATCACATGGGAGGGGGAATTTAAGTAGCACACGATCTGATCTTCTTGTTTTTTATTCCTATTGATGTTCTAGATGTCAACATGATCAACGAATCTATTATAATGTTCATAACATGGTTTTTTACTCTTATAAACTTACATGGAGAAAATGAGGTACATAAATCTAATATTTTTAAATTAAAAACCATTAACACTTGATAAAAAATGTATTAAATTAGGTATGATATTATTGATTGAAAAAATTATCGGTAAATATAGATCCGAAAAAAACAAATTTTTTGATCAACTATGATATCAAAAGGAACATCAGAGAGTACATTAATCCCACAAGATCGACTACTCTATATATTAGCATTTAAAGATATTGTGTATACGACATTCAATTATGTAAGTGTATCCTATGTTGAATGTCAAGAAAAATTATATTTGGAGTGTCCATTACAGACATGATCAGTATTGTGAGTAAAAATGGAATCATCATGTTTGAATAGTTGGGTGTTTCAGTTACGAATTCATATATATAGAAAATTCACATATTATTTTATACAAAAATGATATACTATGTTAATTATAGTTATTACCCATTCATATTTTCCATAAGTGTATATGTCACACCTATGTAGAGGGAAACCCCTAGTAATATAATTTGGAGTCATTTTTTAATCTATCATTTGTATCCCAATGCTAATTTGGATGTGAATGATAATGGTAAAAAGGATAGCTAGTCCCAGTACATGAAGAGAAAAAACATATGACGGACTGTAATTTATTCTTATAATTCAAGTGTAAAATTCTAATGTCTAATCATATAAAATGTATTTTTAATTTTTTCATTAATTATTTTGTGTTATTTTTGGAAGAAATAATGCATGATCATCGTACTAAATTTGGATAGCAAAAACATTTATCATTTCTATCAAAAGCATGTATTTATATCCAATAGACCACACATGATGTGGATTATGGATTTTTAAGGTACTATAATCAAAATTTTATAGATAAAATCCAAATTATACTTTTTACGTTATGTTTTAAGTGGAATTTTTTTATGATATGGCCATCAATAAATATTATCAAAATCTTGGAATGGGTTTGGTGACTGAACCTATGAAACCTATGAATTTTTTAAGATGTAGGTTTGTTATGGTATATATTGTATGATTTACTATCAAAATATTTTTTCAAAACAATTTAATTATTTTTTTTCAATGTTTGTACAATGCCTTAGACAAAATAATGAAAATGGTTGTTCATATTAGGTTTGTAAATTTTTGAAAGATATCATATTTATTCAGGGAACTACCATCCCCAATTAAATATTTTAAAAGGTAATTAAAATTTATTTTAAAATAATTTTTATTAGTTTCTTTTCCATTATATTATGTATACTACATTAATTTTCAGATGTCTATGTACCCCAAAGAATATGTAGATTTTTTAATAGATGATTGGGTAGATTATGTGGTGTCATAATTTTTTAAACAATAACATAATGTTATTAAAAATTATGTTTGTAATTTTTTTATTTCATAGAGTTGATGATGAGTTGAATATAGGTCAATATAACACACAATAAGTCATGTATGACTCAAAGTACATGGTTTCAATATAATAGTTCTATTTTAGTCAATAATAAAATTTAGATAGCCAAACCCAAGTAACCAATATTAGAATGTCTTGATACATTATTAAAATAATCCATAATTAAATTTTGGCATGTTATAATATACCAAAAATCAATCTGGAACATGATGTGGAAAGTATGAATCAATGTGTAGGATTTCAATATGAAAGAGGAATTTTAGTTAAAAAATGATGCAAATATTCAAAATGAGGGAAACATTATCTATTTTATTTAATCATTAGGATAATGATACTTAATTTATTTGTGTTATGAAGGAATTGAACAAATGTCAATCTAACACATAATGTGACCTATAGGACTCAAAGTGTGTGTGGTCAATGTAAAATTGTCATTTTAGTTTAAAACACATGCCACATTATAAAAACAATGCAAACATGATTTTGTTTTTTTCAAAATATATGAGATCTATCAATATTTGGATGAAGGAGTCTCACGGAGCACGAACATAAACTCCATACCAATGGCATGAACCAAATTTAATTTTGTGTGCAAACTCTAATAACAGTCAACATAAATAATGTAATAAATCATATAGATAACCAAAAAATTAAAATAAAAATGTAATATAATTTAAATAGTTGATTAAAATTAATAATATGATTAATAATTGATAATTTAATTAAAATATTATTAATTAATGATATAATTAATAACAAATATTGATGTAGTTTATATAATTAATAATAGATATTATCATTAAAATATTAAACAATTAAGAATATAATGTAATTCTAATATTATCTAATAATTTAATAAATAATTAATAATATATTTATTAATTAATAGTGTAATTCATAATTAATTATATAAATAAAAATATAACATTAATAATATAAATAATAGTATAACATAAAATATCATTAATACTATTAGTAATGATCTATACAATTCATAATATGTTCATTATATAAAAGTATAAGTTTCATTTTTATTGGTTGTTACTAAAATAAACATCTATATAATTAGAGGGATATACATTTATACATAGACTCATTCTTTTGAAAAAGCATGCTATAAGTGTTTTGATTTTTTGATTTTTTATTTTTTGATTAATTGAAAATATTACATCAATATAAATATTTGGAATGAAATTATTTAATGTAAATATTGAATTAAAATTATGGTGGAATGTATTATTTTTATTATAATTGTGTTCAATTTTAATATTTTGAAATTTTTAATGTGATTTACAATATATGGGTTTTCTATTATGGTTTCAACATGGCCATTAGTCTTTAGAAGCCATTATGGGCTTGTTTGTGCTAAAAAAACCACTAATAAATTCATCGTTTATTATTGATAAAAAAAGAACTTCTAAAGGAATAATTAATGAAAAAAGTGGACATTTGTCATCACTTGTTTAGAACTGATAATGGTTGCAATATTTTTAGCTCACAAGGATTGTCCAAGCTTTTTAGTGATGACAATGACCATTTTGAGAACTAAATATGGAAAAACATTTAGTAGTGAGAATAAATAACTAATAATATAAATGTTAATAATTCATATCTAACAATTAAAAATAAATAACATATGAGAAATAATATTGATTAGTTAATAGAATTATTTAAATAATTTGACATGATTAAATCATAATTTAAATAATAATAATAGTTTTAGTAATTTAATTATCAAATAATTATATGACTAATCATATTAAAAGTTATTCATAATATAATTAAATATAATATAAATTATCAATATATTTATCGATAAATAATTTAAAATATTTTTAATAAATTAAATATTATTGTTAATTATTGAAATATCATAATTTTAATAATTAAATAATAATTATACCAATTTTTTTCATGTTACCAATTGTAACTTGTTAATGGTCACGAAATATTTTTCATTAAAAAATGAATTACTTATTATATTATTGATTCTAAATTTAATTAATTAATATTTATATATAGTAATATTTCTAAATATTGAATATATTATGTAATTATTAAAATTATTTTTCAAATGAAAATATAAGTTACAAATTATACAAACATATACCATTTATCTCACCGAAAAATTCATGAAAATTAGGAAATGTATTATTCTATTATGTCTCAACTCAACTACTCCTATATTTTATAACCAAAGTGTATAGAAAATGTGTCTACCAAACATTAATTGATGTTTATTCTCCAAATTATACACCTCTAATATAGCATATTCTATTGCTGTCTTTACATCATTTTATATGATAGTTGACGAATCTAAATTCATCAAACCCATACATTTTCTTGGTAGGAAGGAAAGGGAATGTTGGGTAGAACTCACTGTCACATCAGATAGAGATTGCTATTGTGTAATGGTTATATCACAAATGGGGAAAATTTAGACTTAAATACACTAATGTTTCTAATAATCACAAGTGTAATAAAAAATGAAAGGGATTGTGAAGAAGAATCAATGGAAGAAGTATTAGAGACCTATATAGGCATAGTATGAAGCAATGGATAATTTTTTATTATAACTAGAGGATGATTTCACTATTCATGTTTTAAATATGATGAATATGTGACATGAAATTTTTTTAAATACCATAAGATTCTCATCGCCTTCAAGAACATCTATATGAGGCTCATCACGCTCTAACACAATGACATGGGTGTCAATATTGTCTAGCGCATCAAATAAAATACCATGATAATCTCATTAATTGGATGAAACATCTCAATCACTACTCTATGAAAATTGGAATACAAAAAAGTTCCTTCATCAACATGATCATACATTTAAATTATGTTTTAGATATGAGTATCTTAAAATTAAAACATTTGTAGTTAACTAATTTTAATAAAAGAGCTATTAAAATGTGGAATAACGAGTTATTACAAAATCATGATATCCTCAACAGGAATGTGTAAGATATAAAAATGTGGTCTTGTTGTAAAATGATCATAATAAAAGAAATATTTATGAATCATAGATACTATTACTACCCCCGTAAGGGAGACTAATGATGTTTGTCCCACGTCAGAATATATGGTGCAAGATATCTCCTCGAATTTTTGTCTCGCCTTCCTAATATCTTTTGGAAATAATGTTAAGTGAACTTATTAGTGAAGTAGGAATAAGATAACGACAGTTTAAATGCCTAAAAAATTATTATTATGATAATACTCAACCATGTAAAGAATAATAAGAGTTACAATTAATGTGATGAAAGAAAAAAACATTGTATAACAATGTTGGAGACTCTGCAGAACATGCCCAAAATATATAATCAATTAAACCTAAAATATCATAAAATTAATACACAATAAAAAAATTTGAACATTTATTACAAAAAATAAAAATGTATATATATAATTAAGAGTCCCAAAAATCATTGAGAAAATGACTTTGCAACATATGTCATGGAGCATGTACATCATGTTTGAATATATCTAAATTTTTATGATCCTAGGATCCCCAATAGATTACAATTTTTTTTATTAAATATTCAAAATATAAATTTATAAATTTAATTTTCACATAAGGAAGATATAAAAAATATACCATTTATGAAGTGAAGATCCATATAAAATATCGACAGTCCATGTCATGTGAGCATGTAGAGATACGTGAGGTATGAAATTTCATACCACATCCAAATAAGAATAAAACACCCTATAAAATGTATCTTATCTATGAAAAATATTCTTCAAAGTGAAATATACTTATAATAATGAAATACAACCCCCCATTTTGTACCTCCTGGTATGGTCTAGGTACACCTGTAAAGGAAAATACCTTTGGTGATAAAATATAGTAGATTGATCAATTATGTTAATTTATCCAATAATTATAAAGATGTATGTCTATAAAAATTTTATGATGGTGATATTTTCAATGTCATCATATAAATGGGTAAACTACATATCTATCGATGGAATTCTTAGGAAACTATTGACGATACGAAATCTATCATCCTAGACCTCAATGTCCAATATCCTATGAACTATATCAAACCAATCACTACAAACTCATCTAATCGTAGTTTTACCCATTATAGGGTGGCATAACAAAGGGGACACATATTTTAGAGTAACCATCATATCTTTGTCTGATATATGAAAATTTTGTTTCTTTGTCCTTCATTTATCTATAATGTCAATAAAGTGATAGTGATCGAAAAAGGGTAAATCACCCATCATTATAAAATTAAACATGTACTTCAAAGATGGTAGACAATGTCATGGGTTGCAATGTGATGAAAGTGGCGGTACCTATGTGTACTATGTGCTAGAATATGATACCACTCAAAGATAAGATGAAAAATATGACTATCATGGAATTTAAGGAAACTAACATCCTCTATTTCTACATATGATATAATCATTAGTATTTATAGTTAAATTAATACAATTTTCAAAATATTGTTTTCATAAATAAAAGTAGAAGAAGAAGGTAAACATGCAGAACCACTAATGAGATTAATAATAAATCTACAGTGGGGGATAGACAATTATTTAATTTAAATATATTTAAATCCAATTCTTTAAAGTAGTGTAAAACTCATGAAAATTTAATTACATGTTTACAAAATTATTTACAAAAATAAATAATGAAAATATATAGATATATATTGGAAATATTTAAATACGAACAATAATATTTTATAGCAGTTAAAATCAATTTTATCTTATTCCTACCCCTCATAAATGTCACCCCATGTGTTTTTGATATATTTTTTATATCAATTACGGAATTTAATTTTATGTGGATATGGGTTTCAATATTTTGGGTTTTGTTATAAACTATTAAATCAATTGTTGGATATATTTTAGTGAAGAGGATGGAGATTCCACATGAATACCATGGGTACATAGATTAAACCATAACATACATGTATCAATTTGAGAGTTGGTATTAAATTCATTTCTAAGTGCTACTATGTTTCTAAATGCACTTGGAATAATTTTTGGCATTTTTTACTAAAGGCATTTTATGGATTTTTCTAGAATAATGAAAGAAAAAATGATTCATAAACTATGTTTATTAGTAATGATTATATAACAAATAATCCTTTTTATTCCACTTGATCTTTGGTTGGGATACTTGATTCACCCTCACCCTCTCATTGAATTCACCTATTTATGGAAACATCAACATACAATCCAACTCAATGATATAAGTCATATTACTCAATAAAATATCTCACTTTCTCAAGGGAGTCGGAACTAAATTAGAAAAAAAATATTGACATAGATTAAGGTATCTTGGTAACATTAATGATGTAGTTTTATGTTATAGTTTATTAAAAATGATTCAACCAAGATATGACATGGAGTGATACTTTTCTGGTTGATCTTCTCCCTCACTTAGTAAGATATTGTAATAAGATTTCATTTTTCTGATTCATGTAACCATCTCTCTATTTTTTAATAATATTTTTCTCGTTTTTAAAAGAAAATTAAATATTATCTCACCATCATCCGAATAGTTAAATATGTTTTCACAATAGTTAAATAGTTTTTTCAAAGAGACAATATAAGTAGTTCAAAAATGTAAATCAATTAGAAACATATTTGTGGAATCCATTTAAAATAGAAAAATATGTTTTCTAAATAGTAAACTTATCCAATTAAGTGAAAAATAATTAATAAATTATTATTTTTACAACCAAATGATGAAGGATATAAACATATTCAATTATTGTCTTTTTCTTCATAGAAGTTTAAAAAGAGAATAAATAACCTCACCTTGTAAAATAGGATGATCAGATCGAACATCATTATCATGAAATCATACTCACATTTTTTTTAAAATTTCATCATATTGAAAAGATTTTTTCTATAAGAAAAGGTGCATCAGACTCACCTTGGGTCTGGATATAGGTTGTGGCCATAATGAGGATGGGAATAGAATTCAACGTCGATCCGATAAGAATCTGTTGATGCCTTAATAATATGTTTTTCACAATTATCATATGATGTTTTGAGAACATGTGATGAATGACTTTTGATGTTAAGGGGGATTAATGGTTATTTTAATCATAATCATGTTTAATTGGAATGGAAAACGATTCTAGAATATATGAAAGTAACAATATAGTATTTATTACGTCAGTCGATAGAAAATATCACCTTCAATGAAATCAATGTTAGGAATGAAGCCAGGTATACAATAAAAAGTTTGTGGAAGAACAAAGTTGTTTATGTAAAATATTTCCTATCCCAGACCACCAAATTCATATATTTTTTATGTCTAGGAAGGTTTTATTGATCATAATGAAGAAATTAGAAAGAGATTTGGTTCTATGAATCATAATGAGCAGAAAAATATTTTCCTTTTTAAATATAGTGAAGTGGTATATAATGAAAAACAATTATTGAACATATTCATCAATTTTAAGAAGGAAATTATAATTGGAAGACAATATTTTAGGTGGTGTAGAGAAATGTAATGTAATATTGTCAGTAATTATTTGTTTCTAATTTCATCCAGAAAATCAGAGTGACCAAATTCCTTTCTCATTATAAAGAAATCGTATTCGGAAATAGAATTTAGGAATCACAATCACACGAAATATTCATAAGAAGTCATCTGATATCAATTTAAAAGTGGGACATGAAACCTGTATTACCATCATAATTGAAAACTTTATTGGGGAATTTTGAATGAAAAATCAAAATCTGATTGATGTTTTGTTAGAAATACTGAAGGGAGATGAAGACAATAGAAGATCAGAAATTCATGGAAGGATGAAAAATTCAATGAAATATGTCGATTTAAAGGTGAATTGAATAAGCCAATGTGATATTTACAATTAAAGGAAAAAATTAATCAGTAAATTTGTGATGTTGGAAATCCTTTTAAAAGTATATGATAAACACTTTGGACATTTCTATAAATGGATGATAATACCTTTTATATTCTGGGGATTGCATTTTTCATGATTGAGGAGAGTGAAAATAAACTTATATAGAATGTAGAAATTTCAGGATTATGTTTTTCATGAAGGATTTTGGAATATAGGAGAAGTTGAGGGTATGAGGCGAGATCATATTCATTTCCTAGAATTAGAATTATTAATCAGATTGGGATTTTTTAACAAAGGCAGAAGCAGTTTTGAATTGTTTTTGTGGTATTTATTTATAGTTATTTTCCATTGTTGACAAAATCATACTTTGGAATCAGACTGGGAAATCAAATTTTGTATCATTAAAACGTCCATGAACATCATTCTAGATTATATTTATGAAATTGTAGGATTGTTTTGAATATTCATATTTGAGAGAGTTGAACAACAAGTGTTGTAACATGCTTGTTATAGAAATTATATTACATCATTCCATGCTACATGAATGAGATGATCTATTGATTTTAACATAGTTATATATGAGTGTAAGCATATATCTTACTTGTTGTATTCCACAAAAATGGATTATCTTATAGGGGATTGTGTGGTATTTGATTATTTCCAAAATATACTATGGAGTAGTTACTCTTGTTATGTTGTGAACATTGTAAATTCATGTGATCAAGTGGTTAAATTTTGTATTTTATCATATATATAGAGCATCAACATGATGTAAGTTTTGTTTCTTAAAGTGGTAAACATAAATGAAAAATTTATCATTAATTCACCCTACCCCTCTTAGAGTTTCTTGAATCCTGGTTGGGTACTATCAATTGGTCTTTGAGATAAGTTACCTTTTATTACTCCTTACTGATTTTTGGGAATGAGAAGTTATGATGAAGAATTTTAATTGTGTAGAAAGTAAGAGGGTTCTAATCATTGATGGTAGAAACTATCATCCCGAGAAATATATAATGTGTCCTTATCTTATGGCTCTTGGGTATGATAATCTTTATAATAAAATTTAATGATTTCCTCTTATTTATGAAAATGTTCTTCTAACTCTGGTTGACAAGAATAATCTTGATAATGATGAATGATCAATTTTTTTACTCTCTTCACTTTTTTAAAGTGAATTTTTAATGATGAAATGTATTACCAATTCCAAAGGTATCTCTGACAAGTTGATAAAAATTTATGAAGGAAATAAAAAAATAATGAAGGAAATGATTCTATTTAAGTGGCTTGTGTATTATTATTTCAAGATGGGTTATTATGAATAAGGTGGTGAATTATTTACAAGGGTACATGGATTTTTTATAACTATTAGATGTTATGGTGAAATGATATAAGATTCTGCTATTTTTGAAAACATATTGAGAATTACTCTGAACAAGTTTGATGATATAGTTTCTTCATAGGAAGATAATGATCCTGAAACTCTATATCTGGATGATCTTTATAGTACTCCTAGTACTTATGAAATGAGAAGGAAAAAATTAATAAAGTGAAAAAAAGATTAATTGGAAATTTATTTCAAAGTTGTTATAAATGGAAATTCGAAGAAGAATATTAATGATGATTATATTGCGAACTATGAATCCGAAAAAGTGGAATATAAATATCTTGATGTTTTTTAGTCTTTGAATTCTATAAATGTAAAAATAATTTTATGAATATATAATGGGAAACTTCCATTGACGTTTTTTAAATGTGAAGGCATTGGGAACATTATTGAAAATTTTCCTTGAAAAAATAAAGAAGAGGATAGTAATGAAGAAGATATGAGGCTAGAAGGTCATGGAAGAAACATGGTGATAATGATAAAACTTTTTTCTAGGGAAAGTATTAAATGTTATTAAAATAAAAGAATACGATTATTTTCAATATAGATGAAGAAGAAGATAGTAGTACTGAATTTGAATTTTTTTGAGAAAGATGGATATAATATTTTTATGGAAATAACAAATAATGAAAATTTTGGAAGAATATGTTCTAAAGAAGAAGAACATAAACATGAATTTCATTTTAATGAAGAGATGATGGAATGTCTGAGAATAATTATAAGGCTTGAGAACTAAAATATGATGTTGATAAATTAAAGATCCTCAATAAAAAATAATGAATTTTTTCCTGATAAACACGTTAAGTAACAAAAATAAGTTAATTATTTGAATAATTATATTATGAAATATAATAATAATGAAAATATAGAAGTTCAGATGAAATAAAAAGATGAAGAATTTAAATTTGTTTAACAAAAAATTATCATACTAATAATACGCTCACAATATTTGATAATCCTTCTTATGAAGTCGGTGATAGCTCTTAGAAGGATAATCTTGAGGAGGATCAACAATATCTACATTAAATGTTTGATAATAATGTTTAAATTTTTTCCAAGATGAATATAGATGGGAATTTGTGGATATGGAAAATATTAACAAAGTGGATACTTTATAAGATTCTAAAAATACCAAGTCCAAAAAGGTTTTTATTTCTTCTTGTTTTGATAAGGATGAAATGAAATTTTATTTTTAAAATAATTTTTTGTTTGAAAATAGAATTTTTCTGGTCAAAAATGCTCCTCTAAGAAGGTTTCTAGGAAACAAAGTCACAACACTAGAAAATCCGAATTTTTTAGTGGTGAATACATTTTTTATAGATACTTATGGTATTATGGTGGATTCATATATATGTAAAATATATGATGGCTAAAAAAACAACATTTCTATTATTCCATAGGTTATGGATGATATGGTTTGGGAGGGAGTCAATCCACGCAAAATAATAATAAAAATACAAATGTTTGGAAGAATCTTGAGAAAGTTAGTGTGAAATATGACAACATGTTAGAACCCATTTGAAATAATTATTAAATATGTGAACAAATTAGACATATTTGTAACGGGTTTCTTGTTTTTCTACCATCAGAAGAAATGTTTTTTAACCCTTTTAAGAATATGGTTGTTATGTAATAAAAGGAAGATGAAAAAATCCTATTGTAGAAACAACTCTAAAATATACAACAAGAGAATGGCCTCCGATCAGGGATAGTGGGTGTCTTCTCATAAGATAGGAGAAAAAATTATTGGAATAATGTGAATGAATTATATGATGGAACAATGACATTTGGAAATGATTAATCATTACATATCAAAGGCATTGGATCAACCATCATTGGGGGATAAAAATGAAATCCACGAAAATATTATATGTTGATGTGATGATACACAACCTCTTGAGTGTTTCGAAACATTGTGATAAGTTTAAAAAATATATCCTCAGAAAATATGGGGTTGTTTTGAAAAGTGATGAATATTGAATGATAGTTATAATTGGCCAACGTTGAAAAGGAAACTAGTTCGAAGTTAGTGAAATAATAAACTCTTATTACATGGTTATTGTAGATGAAAATAAGTTGTGGAATAAATGGTTTTGACCCATGTGCCGAAAAAATATGGGAAAAATATAAAATTGAGATAGTTTACGTGAAATTCATGAGATGTAATGAAGAAAAGATTGGTGTTGCAGTATTTTTCAAAAATGAAAAATAAAAAACATAGTTCAGGATAACTATGATATTTCCTAAAAATAAAACCTAAGACATATTCATTTTAATATCTATTGGATAGTGATAAAGTAATAAATAATGTATGTAAGTACTTCATCATTTTCAATTATGAATTTACTATCATTACTTTTGTTATTTATATAAAACATAAGTTAGATTCATTAAAAATTATTAAAAGTTATAGGACAAATTCTGAGAAGGAATGTGAGTATTTAGTGAAGAAGTTGCGAACTGATATTTATGGTGAGTATAAAAATGATAAATTTGAATGTAATCTAGAGAATAATGGAATTTGGATTGCATTCATTTCACTAAAAACACTTCTAAAAAATGTGTTTTTTAAATGTGTGAATAAATGTTTTGTGGAAATGTGGAGAACTATGTTACATGAATATGGCATTCCACATTGATTTTAGAGGAAATTCATGAGAATTGTTGTGTATACTAAAAACAAATGATTCTATATGAGAAGTTTAGATATGACTCTATTTTAAATGTTTAATGATAAAAATCTATGTTTTAAATAGTGAATATTTATTGGGATTCCATGCATCATTATTAAGAGAGGTGAAAACATTCAAAAATTTGATTAGTGAAGTGAATATTTATTTTTTCATGGTTATGCTCTAGAGGGAAGAGGATATAGTTGTTTAAATAAAGAGACTTGATGAATTTTTATTTTTCTAATGAAAATTTTTATGTAGTAAAAGATTGAAAAAAGAATTAACTAGATAAGGAAGCTAGCCAGGATAAGGAAGTTTTTGTTTACAATATTGTTATGAATGTCAAAAGTGGTAATCCTACTCAAGAATAAGTATTAGACTCTGATATTTCAAGTGAATAGAATGAAACCCAATTAACTACTCCTATATTGAGGAAGCTAGTGGAGGATCAGAAAATTAATGTTGATGAACATCAGAAAGTTCAAACAAGGACAACTTCAAAAATTGATACACACACTTCTTCGAATTCAAAATTTGTGCTTAAAGATGTGAATGTAGTTTTGGAAAATCATAAATTGGTTTAGACCCTAAATTAAGTGCTTGATCTGATAGATAATAATTTTTGTATGGAACTATTACCAAAGACAAATAAGAAAAAATGTTATTGGTATAAGTAATCTTTTATAGAAAACATTAATGAAGAATTTGAATTGATCTGGAACAATGAAACGTTAGTGTGAAAAGGTTGCTCATAAATTGAATGTGCTTATTTTTACGATAATTTTACTCTTGTGGAAAGGTTATAAATAATCTGAATTTTTATTATATTACTATAAAATTACATATCAATTATTTTCAAATGAATATGAGTTCTGGTATTATTAATGTGGATCATGTTGTAATGTTTATTTTAAATAACCATTTCTTTTTATAGTGAGGAAATATTGAAGACTTGTGTGTGAGATAATGAAATCCTTGAATGGGATAGAACAAGATCTGAGAGCATGGTATTCCAAAAATGAAAATTTCATAAGGAATATGAGTTTCAATAAAAGAATAGTTCATAGAAATATTTACATTAATGAATTAAAATTATTTTCCCTTATTATAATTGTCTATGCTTATGACATTATCTTTGTAGAGAATATTTAAATAACATGTGCAATATTGTATAATGAGATGAAAAAGTTGTTTTAAATTTCCATAATGGGGAGAATGAGATAATTTATTTGGTAAAAAATACTAAAAAAATAAGGAACACATGTTTCTTTATTAGGAAATGTAAGATAAGGGTCTTCGTAAAATGTCCATCATGGAAAATTCAATGCCAATTTCGACAATAATTTTAGTGAGAACCAAATTATCTAAATATTCAGAAGGCATGGATGTTGATCAAAAAGAGTTTCATATGCTGATTGGATGTTTATTATATTTCATTGACTCAATACTCAACATTTTATATGTTGTTACATTATGTAAAATAATTTAGAGTTCTCCGAAATAATCAAATTTACATGTTGGAAAAGGAATTTTCAGATATAACAATGTCACAATAAATTTGGGAATTAGGTATGAGGGATTAGAAAGTATTATTATTTTTGTATATTCATATTTTGGTTGGTCATGAAATATTGATGATAGAATATCCACATCTGTTCGATTTTTTTGGGTTAAATATATGTTAGTTTGTATATATGAATTAAAATTATGTAACTCATTACATGATTAAAGCTATGTATCTTTCTACCACTCAAGTTTCTACCCATCATAGTTTTCTGAAAACATAGTTGAATGAATTACTTGTTGAAGTAATGTTACCCTTGACCTTTGGATGTCATATTAAAAGTGAAGTCAAACATACAATTAATTTGGATCGACATTATCAATCAAAACATATTGACTTAAAATACCACATCATAAAAGAGAATATACGGAAGATGTAATAGAAGTTTTAGTATGTTCATATATTAGAACAAGTTTCTGAAAAATTAAAAAAAATACTATATGAACCTTTTTATAAATTCTGGTTGAACATATGTGTCCACGATATTTCTCAGAAATGCTTTGTTTTTTTTTTTCACCCTCTCTGATTATACCTTTGGATAGTGATTTCAAGGGGATAATTGATTAATAAAACAATCATAATAGAACGATTCATAAAGGGGGAGTTGTGGGTGAGATGTGTATCCAACATGTAACTGTGAGAACTATTAAACTATATATTAGAGTTCTTGTAGTATTTTTTTATTTTAGGGATTTTAAAGAAGTGAAGAGAAGAAGAGGAATAAGATGAGGAAAAATATAGAGGATGTTTTTCATCAGTCACTATTATTAGACAACATGGGTTTTCTATAAATAGTTGTGGTTTCCTATAATGTTATCGGTCACACAAGCTTAGAATTACTGATAAGTAATTCATATATTAAGGATAAAAATTTCAGTTACCTATGAACATTGTTTGACAAAAAAATCCAAAGGGGAAAATTTTTAGGACAAGCTCATAAGAAAAATTATCAAATTCATTTATAGTATTTTTTATTCAACGATGTTTCATAAGAAAATAAATCACCTAACTTTGTAAAAATGAATATTTGAATGACCCTCATATTAATGAAATCAAAATCATATTTCTTATGAATGTCCATTATAAACAAAATAATTTTTTTGGAAGAAAACACTCATCAGACTCACCGTGGGTTCCGATTGAGGTTGTGACTGTAATGATAAAGAGAATTAGAATCATCATAAATCCGATAAGAATCTGATTATGGTTTGATAATATTTATATCACAATTATCAGAAGTTTTTTTGAGAACTTTTTATGAAATACTTATAACGGTAAGAGGAATGAAATATTGTACCAATTTTATTTAGGATTAATTGGAATGAATTATGTTTCTAGAAGATAGGGATGTTAAAATAGTATCCTTAGTATGTCAAAAGATCATAAATATGATCTTCAATGTACATAAAGACATGAATGAAGTCTTGATTATGAGAAAAAGTTTTGTAGAAGAATGAATTTGCTGATGTAAATACATTCTGGTATCATTTCATTGGATTTGGATTATTTTGATGGATGTGAAGGTTTTCTTGATTGAAAAGAAGAAATAAGAATGAGAGTTGGTTCTTATAGATATAATGAGAAGTCTTATTTCTAACTTATTACATTTGGTATAGAGAAAATAAATAAATAAACTATTTTTGAACATATACTTCCATCGAAATGTGGAATTAGAATGAGAAGATAGTCTTTCAAGTGGTGCAAAGAAACACAGTGAAATATCATAATTTGTTATTTGTTTTCATGTTTTTCAATAAAATCAGAGTTATCAAATGGATTTATTATAATGAACAAATCATATTAAACAATCATATTTTGGAATCAGAATTAGAATGATGTTTATTATGAATTCATCTGTTCAAGGTTTACAAGTTGGACATTGAATTATGATAAACATCATTATGTTGAAATGTAATGAAAAAATCCGAATAAAAAATTATAATTGTATTGAAAAATTATTAGAGATATATAAGGGATCTGATGTTAAGAAAAGATCTAAAATTCAAGGAAGGATGAAGAATTCAATGAAAGATATGTATTTCATGTGTAATTGAGTGAGTCAAAGAGTGATATGAGATTTAAGAAAGAATAAATATTGGGGAAATTTTTTGATGTTGTAAAACCAACTAACAAACACTCATATTTTTTTTAATTCTTTATAAATGGGGGAAAATAATTTTTTTATTCAATAGAATCTATTTTTTGTAGATGTTGGCAGAGAAAGTCTCCATTTCTAGAAAGAACAAATTTCCAGATTGTGTTTTCTTGAATAAGTTTTCTGGACAAGAGAGTAAGAGGTGAAGCCCTAAAGATCATATTCAGTTTATGGAATTACACCTACAAATTGGATTGAGATTTCTAGAGTTAGGTAGAATTAGTTAAAATTTATTTCAGTGGTATTCGATCAGAGGTATTTTTCCATATTGACAAAACTGGACTCTGGAATCAGACATGGAATTATAACTGAGTATCATTACAGTATCTTGGATGTTCTTACCCTATTTTGGGTAAGAATGTAATTTTTTTGACATAATATTTTAGAATTTTGATCATGAAGCACCATAACATTTTCATTATAAAAATTATATTACATCACTTCTTGATACTTGAACCACATCAACTATTTTATTGAACATAGTGTTACAACAGTTAAAGGGAATATCCTACTCATTGTATTCATAAAAAATGTAATTTTTTATAGATTATTGTGTGGTGTTGGAATATTTCTAAACCCATCCATGGACTATATACTCTTTTAGAGTAGTGAACCTTGTATATTCTTATGCTCTATTGGTTATGTGTTTGGTTTGTTTTTAGTATAGAAAGAAATATATAATATGTGGAAAATTTTGGTTCTTAATAAAATAATCTGTAATGAAATGAATTTCACTGATTCACCCCATCCCACTCTCATTGATACTTGAATCCTGGTTTGGTAATCTCAATAATGAATCCTGATTCCAGTCAGAGTATAGTATTTCTTCACAAAAAAAATGATGAAATAAACATAAATGATCAATGATGATGTTAAGTGGATCTCCCACTATATATGATAAGATATTTGTTATGATTTTGACATTTAGAATGTCTTATACTAAATTATAGTGTCAATCCCCATTATTAAGGATAATCTATATCATTTCAAATATGAGTAGACTATATCAATCACTGATCACGCAACCCGGTAGTATTTCATACCAATGGAATGATCAATTAGAATTGTAAAATAATTAAAATCACAAATGAGTATCCAAGACACACTATTTCCATCAACCAAAGGGATCAAAGAGATAAAATGGATACAAAAGGGGTCATGAATTGATCACCCAAAAGGTACCCCTACTAATATGGAAATGAGAGATGTGAAATGGTGACAAACCATATCCTGGCTCAAATATTCCATGGCATGGAAACAAGCATATATGGCATATCATATGTAAAAATGGGGGGAATTACCCTTTAAAACAATGTGACAAATCAGAGAGATATTATAGTACTCTAAAAAATGATTTCCTCAAATTATTATAAAAATCATGTATATATATGTAATGTTATAAATAAATATAAAAACTAAAATGGAACTAAAAATAATGAAAATGGTAAAACTCATAATTGACCATGATTCCCAATCAAATACAAAAACAACCATGAACTAGTAAGGTCTAGAGTAATCTCTTTTATACTAATACTAACCCTAAAATAGCTAATATTTATGTATGGTGATCATGTCTTTTATACTTGGTAAGATCCTCTCTAGAACCTCTCACGAAATTGGCAAAGAAATCATATCAATGAATAGTGAAAAACAACATAATCTAACCCATCACCCAAATATAGATTCTATGTTCTCACCCTCACCATGGCTACCTCTAACCCTGTATCACACAGAATAGATCATATGATATTTTAAAAATCAAGGGTTTCTTATTATAACATCAACACTAGTTTGCCTCCTTTCCACAACATTGTACACTAGGATCCATCTCTATATAGAGGAAGATGACCCTATAAAACATGTTTGAGTATCACTACCTATATCTCATGCATCACATCATCTCATCAGGCAATAATACATAAGCATATATTAATAGATTAATTTTTGGAATACAAAAAAAACTATTTGATGTGTATTATACAACATGGATTATATCTCAAGCCATCGTAGCCAGTAAAACTTATAATGAACCTCTATCCATCACAAAAAATACATGAAATACCAATAGTAATATTTATGATACTATTTCCAGAGATTCATGTGTGTGAAATAATAAAACCCCATTAAATCCCTTTTCAAATATATATGGGGAAACCTACAACTAAGAATCAATTACATAATACTATAAGGAGAATACATTGGTTATGGAGTGGAGGGTCAACCATTCATTCTTCACCATCTTATATATTGGTGGAAACCCCTCATAGAGTCCACTTTATGTTAATCTTAGTACCAAATTTATTGTAGTATCATAAGAAATCACAAAACATACCAGATATAATATAGATCAGTACCAAACTATGAGATTTCACCTAGTGTTGTGAGTAACTACATATATCCTCTCCCTCACACAAGGCTGCCACTACTAAGGACAAGAATCCCTATATGCACACAAGAATTCAAGGAGATACATTCATTTACTTATTTCCATTATTAAATTATATATTATGTTAATTAATTCATTATCAATTAACTAACATTTATCCATTACACTTTATTAACCATCAATTTTAAATCCTTACCCTCCAAGAATAATTCCACAAAGTCCCCAGTTTCTCAATATGAAATTATTATTCATTCTAACTAAAACTGACCCCATGGTTTGAAACATTTTTTAATAGTTTTATTTTATAAATACACAATTACATATAATATAGGAAGCATTTGAAGCTACAATAAATGATATGTGTGACCATGAAAATAAAATAGTGTGAAACAATTAGGAAAGAAATCAAGATAAATAAGAAACTTGACAATATGGTATTTAAACTAAATCATTATAAAAAAGGAAACCCAACATCTATCACATATATATTTTATCCTATATTTAACCCATTTTATAAAACTTAGTACCATTCCTGACACTATCATGTATATCACTATTCATTCGATCATCATAGGTATCAACTACTATTAGAAACCAAAGACTACCCACCCATATCACATCATCTATCCTAAGATAACATTACATATCATATAGAGGATCATACCCAGAGAACCAGAAATTGTAGAATAAAAAAAAGTAAATTGGGAAACTATCCCCTAAAAAAGGCACATATCCATTATATAAGACGAGGCTCTCTCAGCACCCAACAAAATGCATCCATCCTTCATAAGAAAATAGGAAAACTCCACCCCCAAAATTTATCTATATCAAAATACTTATATTATTCATCATGAATTTACTTATTTTTTTTAATATGTCACAGCTATCAGTAACTTAATGCACCAGCTATCGCAAGATGAAATTTTTTTAATCAATTATTTCATGCATAACTTCCATTTTAATTAAACATTAAGAAAGAACATCACATTCAGATTCGTTTATTTATTAACAACATCCTAAATTCCATCAATGTGTTCTTCATCCAATTCCATTTAAACATGGAATAATAACTTCAATTAGACAAGCATGAAGAATAAATTTGAATTCCATAAATTAAAAGGAT
The DNA here is from genome assembly GCA_963277665.1 of Viscum album. Classification (NCBI taxonomy): domain Eukaryota; kingdom Viridiplantae; phylum Streptophyta; class Magnoliopsida; order Santalales; family Viscaceae; genus Viscum; species Viscum album. The sequence continues at coordinate 1,796,995,054 of OY728141.1, forward strand.
CTATGGATTAATTTAAATAATAATATTCTATTATTTTTCCAATTAATAAATTTAACAAATTTATTTTGTATTCATATTTCCTTAAAACAGGATTCTAACATAGAAATAAAAACCATTATAAAAAATACAAATATAGATAGAAACTGTATATAAAATCAAGAGGAAACCTACAAGTGTGGAGAATTAAATGCTATTACTAAAACCCTAAACCATTCTCCTCATTAGAAAGTTTATCATTTGATAGGATCAATTTCACAGCCAGGAAAATTAGATAATGAATGGTTAATTTACAATTGCACATAAAATCTGATTTATAAGTAATTCACCCCCAACTTTAAGATGTCAACATTCATCAAAAAATATTGAAACCAAAACGTAGATCATCAATCAGATATCCTAAAACAAAATCTACATCCATCCAATAATTATATACTAGAAACACATGGAAAAATCAGAGAATCTAAATTTAAATGATGGAGGTAAAATGATATAATATGAACAGAAGAAATAGGATGACACTAGATCAAATGTAGAATAAACAATAGTAGAAGAAGATTAACTCACCCTAGACCACCATTGATAGATCTCTTGAAGGTAGTGGAGGAAATAAATCTAACATGTATTTAATCACCTTTGAAATATCTATTGGGAATCTAGGTATTAATAGATAACATTGAGAGGAAAGTTGGTTTATATGGTGATAACGTATTTATAAGAAGAATGAACGTTGAAATACTAAGCAATATCCTTCTAGGCGATGACCTAGTCCACCCAGACAATGTTTAAATTCCCCTAGACCACAACATAGATGGCCTAGTAAATGTGTATCTTAATAACCTCACCATCCCCCTAAACAGATATCCTATATACCTAAAATGGGACTATGGAACAACCAAATAAAAAACACCAGAGAAGGCATTTTCAAAAGTGGAAGTCTATGATACAACCTATCTCCATAGAGAAGCTACCCGCTAATTGAAAATTTCTCTAAATCCTCATTCAAGGACCTACTCTATAGATATGAACTCCATTCTAAAATATATTACTCTAGAAAATAATATTTGGATCTATTTCATAGAATCCATTGTAGCTAACATTTTTATACCAACACCACTTATTTCACCTAAATATACATCTTGGAAACCACAAGAAACCAAAAACACTAGGGTAATTTATACAAGGATATGGGACCCTAAATCATATTCTTCTCAAATAATTCTTTTCCCTCACAATTTAAACCATTTCTGATGATAAGAATGAAATTTGGATCATATGAACGACCCTACCATGAAATACTTATTATGAATATATCTATCAAAAATATTACACACATCATACGGAGGACCATTGAAAATAATAATAATAAAACAACCAATAGATCCTAAACAACCTCATGGGAAAAATACCTCTTAGACTAGTATATGGACACAATAAGAATTAATAAGATGATATTTTCTTGTAATCTCGAAATGGTTTATAATAACACATGTGAGTGACTAAAAGAGAAGTGATAAAACTCAAACAGACAAGATAATAGTACATATTTGTGACTCACATTACCTATTACTCTCCTCCAATACACCATGTCACTAGAAGACATATTAATGGAATAACTTGCATATACAACAACATATCCTTGTGGTCCTAGTTCAACAGAGTCTTCTCCTCAATGTTCTTATCCTCAACAAAATAAATACCATCCAATTAAATGATGTGAGATTCATCATGAGAATAATGTAAGATCATTGAACAATTGAATTTTTCAGGTATTCACTCCATTTATAGTGTGTGTTCTATCTTATACACAAAAGATCTATCATTTTCCCATGCCTCAAAATTCCAACTAACCCAGGACAATGCTTTCGCCCATTACCAAACCATCACTACCCATTACAAGGAGTCACCTTTTCGAACAAATATCTCCAATTTAAAACTATGGAGGTCTCATAATATGACTATAATATGACATATGAGGATATTTTTCTTCCTTTTTATTATGATATTTCTCTTTCTTAATCCTTCCAGGAATTAACTGAACCATGTATTTTAATTTATACACTTTATTCAACTTATCAATTAATGAATCTCCATCCCTAGTCTAACATAACTGATAATCGAAAGGTTAGACGTAAAATGATTTGAATTGGGAAATAGCAATGGTTTAGTGAAGTCAATTATTTTAAGAAAACCCAAGAAAAGGTTTTTGTCTCACCCGTGAATATCCAAAATCTATAACATAATAATGTAACACGTCATTAAGAGACTCGATATTCTATTCTATCTTACTTCTATCTATTGATTATAAGAAACAATAATGAGAAAATGAGATATGAAAACATTCTTGATATCTCTCCACATACTAGAGGTAAAACTAGGATTAATAATTAGATATGGTTACCCTTGGGACTCCGTGGTGTCTCCCCACCTCCTCAAGGTGTTCCTTTAGAAAACCTCCACTGAGTTAAACTCCTTGATCACTATAATGTTGTATTATTTTAAGAAGCAATCCAATATCAACCAATAACATCAAAGACACACTAATATCAAATAAAACAAGTAATTAAGCCCATTTAGATGACCACCAACGTCAAACAAACAGTGTCGAATGGTTTGAGAAAACCATTGGGAACATAGTGCTCAACCTTAACCTTTGGGAAGACAAAAAATTGGGACACAAAATAGAAAAAACACTTATTCCCATTATACCAGGACTTGCATCTTAGAAATTAGTAAACATTTTTATTCCAAGATGTATTTCCTAGTGTGAGATATGGATCTTGTAGCACACCATCTCATACATCATCAAAGTGAAAAAATCCACCCCTAGAAAAATAAAAGATAATGTTTATCCATAGAATAATTATTCGGGGCATCTCCAAGGACACCATAGTCTCCCCAGACCACCACCTCAGTATCCCCCAACTGGGACTTCTCCACTAACTACATGAATGAAGGTTTCAATTTTATCATAGAAATATAAACTCTTCCACCAACCATTCACAAATCCATATGAATCGCTAAGATTACTTCAATAAGACTCTAAGAATATATATATATTCTCACATGGTATCAATGTTTGAATTACTACAATGTGCATTAATAATAATTCTACACTTAACTAGTGTATTTCTGTATAAATTCCACCATCCATCACTTCATCATGTTTAGGTCTCCTTAGGGGAAGATATATCTCATGATATTATGATTGGTAAAAAAATACTCACTGATGATGTAACACCACCATAAATTCAATGAACATATGATTAAAGATGACTAGAGATCATTGGTGGAATATTTACATTTATAAGGAATTAACATTGAGACTGAAAATAAAAACTCACCTATGATAAAAATACACAACACAATCCAATATTGAAAGCATCATAAAAAACCTCAAACTAAAATCCCACTTATAGAATGTGAAAAATAGGATCTCTAAACAACTATCCTTCTAGTACTTCAAATCCATCTGACACTACGCAGTCAATAAGAATGCCAGATCCTTTTTGGTCAACACTATCATATGAGTCCTAAAATAATGAAAATTGAAAATTAACCTCTTATAATATAATGAAAACCCAAGGAAAATTCACACCTATTAAACTATCATGTGGGATACACAATAAAAGAATAGATCAATATTCAAAGGATACATTGCTATTCTCCATTGGGATATGATATGAACTATGAAATATACGTCACAATCCTAAAAGTCACTCATTGAAAACATCCAAAATTAGATATTGATGATGATGAACTTCCAAAATATTACGTAGATTCTCTACACAGTTTTCTTTTGTTATGATGTACTCAAGGATTTCATCGATTATACCCTCCTGGAATAAACACAAAATATTTTAGTACACAATGTTCATCAAACCCACGAAACAATATTTAACAATTTTTCACATCGAGCGACATCAAAATTAACACATAATATCCATATATATATATATATATCAAAAATAGTACTTTATAACACCATCATCATTTACCCCCATATGACGATATCCTGATCATAGATAGATTATTTAGAATGAGCACTCCCCATTTTCTAGACAAGATAAATCTGAAATTTGTGGTATATGATATATGTTCTTCATTAACACCTAGTTCTAGTGGAGATAATCGATATAAAGATTCAAAATAACATTAAACTTCCTCAAAGACAAATATTATTCACTCCAAGCTCACAAACTCAGCTCAAAAAACCGTAATAAAATAGATCATCATGCAATACATATAGATCACACAACTAAAAATGCACCATCATATAAGAAAATATCACAATCACAGAAATAACAAGATATATCTCAATCCAACACTCAATCTCTCACAAATTGGGTAATGATACAAACTCCGCATGAAGGAAATTTTTTTACTCTTCAACTAACCAAGGTAACACCATTGAGTGATCCTCCAACAGACTCATCATCATCTTGGACAATAAAAAATTTTCTGAATAAAAATCACCACTAACCCATCCTAGGGCCTTTATCGCCTATAAAAACTAAAATTTCACTATTACTGTCACAGAAAATAATTTTTATCTTGACGTAATAAAAAAATTCCTTCACCAAATATAGCAAGTCTATGAAAAATATGATTCCATATCTCTTTATTTGTAATCATAATAAGCCTTTCCATGAGTGGTGTTTCCCTAACACTACCTCATAATCACTATATACTTCATAAATCAAAGTGCGACCTCCAACTAGAGAAGTAAATTCCAAAGGAACTAGAAGGCTTTTGACCTCATGTCTCAATGGATGGACTATGATAGGAGTTAAAAAATAATTTTTACGTCCATAATCAGTGAAGGAATTCACCCATGATGAAAAAAAATCAAACAGTATCTAGAATGATGTCTAGAACAGCTGATGATGGAAACACAAGGGTAGTTAGATGTCCATGAACAACTCCTTGGACTCTCTAAACATGATGATGAATAGATCAATAGTTTTTATCTACTCTCTATGGATGAGTAGAGGATAAGTGATAACCAATACTTATCACATCTCATCTCAAAATACCTCAACCTAGATCTACATGTTTCTACTACATTGAATGTAAATAGATCAATTATGTAATCTAAAGATAAATACTAAGAGCACATTGTACTACCTGATTGTTCAGGTACTATCACTAATGATGACCTTAGAATCTGCATGAAAAATAGTGTTTGAACCATTAGCACATGACATAGAGATGATACACCAAGATAAATGATATTATGAGAGATTTTACCTACACCCAAATATAAAAATGTTCATATATTAAGGATACTAAGAACCCCAAACAAAATATATACTTTATTATGGATCCTAAAAACTCCAATATCTCATTGATCTAGTTGTTGACAGTGTCTAATAGCCTCCTCATTTGTAAATAGGTCTAATTAATAATGTAAAAGGTTACAAAATTGGATCTAAAACTCATGCATGATAGAAATCCCTTACCAAACAGTAAGAAAATCTTTGAGGATGGGCTCTGCTTGGTTGAAGAAAAAAACTCTTCATGGAACTAATATTAGATCATGTGACATGAGGCAACCAAATTCTCATAATCTATAAGTAATAGGGACAAAAACTACAATGATACTCCATGAAACATTTTAACCACCAACAAAACCTAGTGCCCCTTCAGAGCATTGATTGAACTGAAAGCAATCTCAACATCCTCTAACTAGTCATCTAACACAATGTATGTAATTGATATATTATAAATCTATATAGAAATGTTTTGAAACTCTTAGGGTGTCCACATCAATTTGTCTTCTTCAATAATTCTTATATTACTATGATCTACTATAACATCCTCCCGAACATCATCAACATGAAACTGACAATGAATTCAAAATATATCCATTCCTACAAAAGAACAAATGGTGAGAGACTATAAAACATGCAATAAGGTATATTTATAATTAATTAATTATTAATTAATTTTAGTGTAGTTTTAACATATTCATAAGGTCTACCTATTTCAAACATAAGAACATGGTAGAATTAAGCAATATCCATTCCTAGGTCTCTACCCTAAAATCAATTTCACTTATCATAGTGTTCTCGATAATGTTAAAGATACTTTATTCAAATAATATGGGGTCCCTAAATATATGTTACTTATATGATATCTATTTTTTACATTATTTACTAAACTCATATAACATTGTTTCCATACCAACCCATGTATCCTCACTTATGCCGAACTCAAAACTCCATCATATCACCCAACCTCCCTTACAATGTACTCATTCATGACACCCTCCCCCCAAAGGAACCTATCGTGGGCTATAATCGAGTGAAGAGAGATGTTGAATACCTGAATCCCACATCCAATAGGCCATGGTTTGGCGACAAACATAGAGGGTATATTATATATAGTAATAAGAGGTATTACCCTCTAACATAAAATGGGGGAAAAGATATCTATGAATGTACGTAAAACATATCATTGTCATAAAGTTAATATAGAACTAATGTAAAATATTTAGTGTCAAGAAATTACTATAATAATTGAAATGGAAATACAAATAACCTAACAAGTAAAACTCGGTAGGGGAAACGAAGCCCCCAAAACTCCCAAAATAACCAAGAAATAGCAACATATATTCTGATCTCCAACCCAATCCTAATGAACTAGAAAATTGTTTATATATACAATGGATGAGAATTCTAGTAATTATTATTACGATCCTCTCTAGATAATCTCTGAAAAAGACAAAGAAAGAATAATTAATCCCAGTAAAAAAGTCATTAAACTGTATTCCATGTTCCCATAATTAACAAGGATATCCCTTACCAGGTAACAAATAAATGAGATAATATATTTTAATAAAAATAATGGATAAAATACTACAACTTCCCCACTAGTATTTCACTCCACCTAATGTCATATTCCTTGATCATTCTTTCTCCAAAATAATCCATCCAAAAAACACATTGGATAAGTTTCACAACATGCATCTCACACATCAAATTTTCTTATATTCTCATTCCTTATCTTAGCATATTAGTTGTTTGTTTTCAGGAACACCAAAAACCATATTAAATCTTTTAACCATTGGTTGTTGTACCTCATTCCATCACAACGAATACACTATGTAATTAACCTCGAGCCATCAAAACCTATATACATTAAACCTATAATAATCCTCATGATACTCTATTAATAAATACATGTTTAGGAATTAATCAAAAGATGTTAAAACCCTATACACACTTACATGTGGAAAATAACCACAAATATTCTAACATATAATACGAAAAGGAGAAGGGAGGAGTGTAAGAGGGGATAGTCATCCATCTATTCCCTGTCAACACCGATGTTGGTGAAAACACCCTCTACAGTCCAACAGTGTTTAGTAACCCTAACAACATATGTGCTATATTGTTTGAAAAAATGTATTGTATATAATAAATCTAAAAATGAAATTATGGGAATTAACATATTTTTTGGATCAATTACATATATCCTCTCCTAGACACCCAACTTCCATAGTTAGGGAAAAGATATCATATAAGTAGAAACAAATTCAAGGAGTTGCATTAATTTACTTATTTCCATTCCAAGATTATATATTATCTTATATAATTCATTAGGAATTAATTATCAATGATATATTACAGTTCATTAACCATCAAGGTGAATTTCATTCCCTCCTAAGATAATTCTATCGAGTATATGTTTTGTTAGATTAACATTTATTTCATTGGTTACAGAATCAAACCATTTTTAAAAACATTTATTAACATTTTTGTACCATTCTATAATTTCAAGTACTCAATGAAGCATCATAATATACTATTAAATAGATGCATAACAATGAAAATACGACTTCCTCGTGAAGTGGGGAAATGAGACAAGAAACTCATCCATCCATAAATTAAATAGACTATTTATAAAATAAAAATTATATCTTCAAGTACACCAATAGTAAATCTGATATTCAACTCATTCCATAAATCCTAATTCCATCTTTGACACCATCATGCATACCACCATCTATACCACTATACCATGCCTGAAATAGTAAATTAAACTTGTGCATCCAAGCACATATATCATTAGCAATCCCATTCTCTCATCACATCACATATAATGGCTCACACCCATAGAAACAAATAAGGTATTAAGCATAAAAATATGTCACTAGGGAAACCATGACCTAAAATAAGGAATATATCCTATACATAAAACTGATTTCAATTTCCACCAAACATAAGGCATCCATCATCATAAGAAAAAAGGATCACATTGCCTCAAATATTTATCATCACTAAAAACCAGATTTTATTACATATTTAATCAACTGATTCATTTATCAAAGTTTTCAACTATTAGTAAACTAAGACATCACCCATCACAAGATAAAAAGTCATAAATTTTTTTTAATAATAGATTCTTGTGTCATTAAAATTTTTAGGAATAACATCACATTCAGGAGATGTTAATTTTTAGAAAAATTATGTATTCTATATTCAAGTTCCTTAGATAATCCAATTTAAAAATGGAGTAAATATTAAAATTAAACCAGTGTTAGGAATCAATTTGATTTCTCTAAAATTACATGAATAAATAGATTCATTTAAAATTGAATATTATTCATTATAAAAAAATATTTACATTATTTACTTTCATTACAAATGTTATCTGAACAACATGCTAACTAAGGAATAATTACAATTCTAATAATCATAAAACATATTTCACACAACATATAAAATCAAGAGGTAGACAATTATTGTGGTAAAAAAATGAAATTCAAATAACCCTAAACCATTATTTTCATTAACCTTTTAATAATATAAATGTATTAATTAAATTATCACAAAAAATAAAAATCATTGTCAATTTATGATTTCACATTAACTAAAAAGTAGAACTAATGAATCCCCAACCTTAAGATGTCAACATTAATCGAATGAGAATGGAACCGCCCCATTGAACTGTGATGACCTATCTCACAATGAAAGCTACATCATTCCACAAATTTTCTTCCCACACAGTTCCATGAACATCAAATAAACTACTATATGATGGTGGATGTCAATCACCACAACAATGATAGATGAAACATGAGGAAACTAGATCTAAAATAGATTAAACATAAAAAAGTAAATGAACTCACCACAGATCATCACAAATTCATCACTAGAAAGATGGGGTAGAACCCACTTTAATGTAAAATAACAATACTTTAAAAAGATATCATTGTAGAATAGTCTTAATGAGAGAAATTTGGGAGGAATGTTTGTATAAAGTGTGTTAATGAACTTATTGGAAGAAATATTGTAAAAATAACATGGTGTGGCCCTCTAGACATTGATATTGTCAACCTAGACTATGGTGTAGTCCAACATGACTGAAATGTAGCCTGACTAATAAAAACCACATCTAAAAACCAAGCCACCCTACATTCCACAAATCTTATAAACAAAAATTGGGACTACAATGCATCTGATGACACTGTGCTATGTAGCCCATTTGTTAAATATAGAGTTCATACCATATCCTAGATCCATGGTGAAAATACTCCCAAATTAGTATTTTTTATTAAATCTTCCACCAGAGACAATACATAGGTAGGATTTACACACTACAATGACCTACCGTATGATGTAGACTAAGACTCAACAGAATAGATTCATATGCATATGTTTTTTAGTTCAACACCCATGTTTCCTCTTCAATCCACCCCTAGGAACCTAAAACACCTCAAAAACACCAATGGAATGGATACCAGAATTATATAAACTACAAAATGGATCCCACGATAAGTTCACTAATAAAAACATTTAATTACATTTGAATCGTGATGTAACTATTTATAGAATGATCCAAAATCATAATACATAATATTCAGTAAGATAATTAGCACTCAACCAAAATTCTATATGAGTAGGTCACAGAATAATGTTACCTAAATATTAATCCCTACCATGTCAATGAATAAAAATTCAATGACAATGCATCTTGAAATATAATATCAACAACTATCTTGATTTTCTGACCAATGTGTATCCCATATTCCATCTCTTAATAATCCTATTTGAAGTATTCAACAAATTACATCAACAAATTTAAAATATGTCTCATATACAATGTATATGATATATAGTTTATGGAAACCACTAAATAAACTATTTAAGCACTTGATTATTTTAGTTGTCCTATGACCGAATAGTTTTTCTCAATTATGTTAATTTTATTATATCTCCTTCTAAATTCACATAATGTATTCATACATGACATAATTAAATCTAAAAATCACTTCATGAAGCCCAATGATCATTCCATGATGTGTCTCATATCTAAAAACAAGAATAGATAATTAATTTAATTGTATAGTAATAGTTATTCCAATAAATTTGTGTTTAAGGAACCATACCCAACTTGATGATTTATTATTTATTTCAGTGTCTGTACATTTTTTTCATATTAGTATCAATATATCATATGTATTTTTAATTATATGAATTATTTTTTCTCCATTACTGTTCATCACTGTTAATAGCATATATAATCACTAGATGATGATTATATATCTAGAAAAATCTTATTAATTGTGTATCATTGATGAATGTATTGTATAAGAACCAACTCTATGATTTTGAGTTCAAATTATCAATAATGGAAAATGCTACTAGGATAACAGATTGATTACCATCCTATGTGGAAATAATGAATAGTACAGTTGTACACTTCCCATAAAAGAATGTTCCATCATCTAGAATTATGTTTTTAATTAAATTAATGGAGAGACACAAAACCACAGTGATTAGAATATCCCAAGGATCAATACATTTGTTTAATCACCCAAGTTATCTTAAGATACACACTCAATAATGTTAAAATTATAAATGAGATGATTATTAGAAGAAAGAATCCCATTAGTTTTATGAATAATTTATACGATTCTTCCCAAACACAACACGTTTTAAAGTGCCTTCAATATTACCATCCGAAATTTTATAGATGGTATCTTTTATTTTAATTACTTTTGTACTATTTACTATAAAATATATATTAGAACATTGAAAAAAATTCATAATAACTCAATAATACCTGTAAATATATATTTTATATATATTGTAAAATGATTCTATGAAAAGCTTGGTTGAAGGCAAGTATGTGGGTCTTCCAACATCAATATCTTCTAGCATGAAAAAATTTATCATATATTTCCTTAATGTTAAATTTATTTTCTATACTACATTTGACACAATAAATATTGTTTTTTTATTTTTTTGAATCATCAAACATGAATGAAAAATATAACTCTATATGGTATTATATTGCAGTTTTTTTCAATGAAAATTTACATTTAAAATAATTTCTAACAGAAAATGATTCATCAGTTGTGGTAGATATGTTACCTAAAATTCCTGTGAATTATGTAATCGGTTTAATAGAACCCCAAACAAAATATTGTTCATATTGCATTAAAAAAACCACAAATTCAACAGTATAGGATAATTACCACTTACTGGTTCTTTTCTATTTATCATAGGATTTTAATATGTATATTTAGCACATCATAAATACCTATATAGTATTGTTTCACATCATCAGATTTTCCTTTATCAAAGAAATTCATATTCATTAAATTTGAAGTATCTATAGGGATACATCATGTAGTTACCTATATTTTCTGAAAAAAAATTTCATAATTAGTTACCATTACTGGATTCATAGGATATGGAATTGAATGATAATTTTTTGAAGGACCAACTTTAACTGATCTCTCATGGAAGGGTTCTATAACTGTAGGATTCACCTCAATAAGAAAAAAATCCAAAAATAGTTCAATTAAACCATAAATATATAGTTTCCTTTACCTAATTGATGCATCTACCCAATCCTCCTCATCGAGTAGAAGATAACCAATTTACAGTAGGTGATAAAAAATTGATGATTTTGATATGTGATTGAACAAATTACATGATCACCCTCAGTTTTAAAGTGACTTTGAATTTTTATAAGAACATTTCGAAAAGTCATACAATCAAATAGATTAGAATCTCTTGATAGGGGTAAACATTATTTATGACAATGATATTTATAAAAAATATTCTCTGTTTTTGTATATGGACACATACATAATTACATTAAATAAAATATTATTAAAACATTATATATATTTATAATGCATCATAAAATGATTAATTTTTTTTAATTATTTCTAATTATATTACCATGACATGAAGGGGAAAAATTTATATGGATTAGTTAATAATTTAATGATATAAAAGAAAACATTGGGGTGGGGGACCACCTTACGACATCAATATGATCTATTTTAGAAAACCCCATTATCCCATATTTCATGGTGTATAAATCTAACATTGAATTACAATGCCTCTATCATAGCCTTTTATTATTACAATATTTCTGACATGCATGTAAGTGTTCAATGGGGTTTGGAATACATATGTTCACCATGGACAAGAAGGTCCTTACAATATAATAAAATTTTTATGACACATTTCATAAAAAATGAAATTAAATATAATTATTTCAAATTAAAAAACCTAATAGAAAATTATCAGGACATAAAATTAAAGTAATACACTGATCGATCATCTCATGATTAGTGATCAACCAGTTCACTTGGAATTTTTTATACAGACTAAACTAATTTTCTACCAATATTATATATTTAAGAATAAAATGGTAAATAAAATTTCATATATTAGTATAAATGTATTTAATTAATGGTATAAAATAAAAAATTAACTATTTAAATTAAGTAACAATTTATATAATCTATCATATAATGAATAACATTTTTTAACTACTTCTAATTAAATAATCTTGTATTCATTTTGTAATTACTTCTAGTTATATTTCTCAATTTTTTTCCTTATTTGAAAATTGTGATGTTATAAATTTATTTTAAAAATGTTTTTCAATTAATTTTTTACTTAGATATTAGGTAACCTTTTTATTGAAAAATCATAGTCCAATATTTAATTGACATAAGAAAATGATCAAATCATTAAATTTATAAATAAATATATAACATAAATTCTATTTGTGAAATATGATTTTAAAACCATTTAAATTATTTTTTTCATTATTTTACAAATATCTATGTATTCTTGACTCTTTTCAATCACATTTTTAATAATATACATGTCAATTAATTTTGGATTAAATTAATTTTATAAATGAGTACATAATTATATTTTTTTGTATCATTTACATTATATGCGACGACACATGACCCTTTCCCTCCAAAAATTCTATATTTTGTAATAATGTTGTTTTAAATGTTATATTTATTAAAATTTATAAATTAAACCTTTTTTAATTATACTAATTTTCTTTGTAATTTGTTTTATAAAAGTGGAGTGATATATTAAAATTTTAATTTATTTTAAATTTCTTATTCTTTAACATTTATTAAGTTAACTAGTTTATTAAAAAATTTCAATAATGTATTTATTTTATATTAAAAAAATGAAACAATGGTTTTTTAATATATATATATATATATAAGAGATAAATATAATTTTTAATGTATTTTTTATAGCTCAAAACTACACAATGGGAATAAATTTGTCTTAGACTCAACTGCATCTATCATCTCTAGGTCTCCTAACTACAACTACTAAGACCAATCATCCTATAAAAACACAACCATTTATAGATCTAATTATTTCACATTATTCCTTTTTCATCAGTTTCACTTTATTTTAGTTAATTAATTAAACCTTAATTAACAATTAATTCTACCACATTACATTTCATTAGCATCTCAAATAAGATCAATGTGCTCTAACAATAAGCAATCCAAGTTAAGGGCTTCTCAGAATTATAACCTTAGTATTTCATCCCTGCAATATCTAACCCCATTTGCTAAAAATATATCCAATTATTAAAAAAATTAATTTCCATATTACCAGGTATTCTATGAATGCATTCCAAGATACCAGACATAAGGGGCTCAACAAGGTGAGTAGGTGAATCACCCTTCGAGTCATCACCACATTTAGTAAGAGTGCCAACACATCAAACCATGAGAAGGTAAAAAAAAGAACGTGGAAAACCACACATGTATTTTCCTCTCTTGGAAGTGGAGTAACAAAAACCATTTGGCTCAAGTAATGTGGAATCAAAAGTAGATAAAAAACTTGGTCTTCGACCAAACAATTGATTCAAACAGAAATCTACCTTTCAGAATGCGTTTGCCCAGAATGAACCCATTATTACATCTCCAGTGTGCTCCCGGGCACACACATGAAAATGCCAATGCATCTTGCCACTCCTTGTCTCATCTTCGACCTCCGCAACTCGGCCTCCCCACCCCTCATACCATAATAACCCCTTTATATCATATCACATCTGGGCCTCCCTACCATGCATACCATAATACCCATCCCTGCTGAGCATTACCATGTTCATATCACATCTGGGATTCCCAGCCCAATATACCATAACAAACATCCCAGCTCTACCTTCCCAGCCTTATGCACATCACAAGTACTAGGGAAAAAATATATCAAGTTGGCTTGCATCCATAAATAAATTCATCCATCATTTACACAAAACGAACTCTCATAGCTCTAAAGAACTTGGTACTCAGACTTTATAGAATCCAGGATTCCAAGAACCTATGAAGGAATTATATTTAGCCCCAAAACAGGTTATTTTTCTATATTTATCAAACTAATTCATTATATATTGGTTCTTTCATGAGAAAAATAAGCAACAAGACATCTTAAGTTATCATAATTAATTAAGAAATTAATTTAATATTACTTAATATATTTTTTAAACAAAAATCTACATTCTTTAGATTAATTAACCAGTTCAACTAAACATGCATATCTTTATCAACTTGGTTATCACTAAATTATAACAACAAAAACCAGATTAATGAAACATGAATCTTGAATTATTTTAGACAATCAATTTTCAGTTAATCGCATCATTAAGTTATTTTCCCATTTGTATCCTGAAGAACATTCTAAATCATCAATGACACCAAATTCACACTATCTAGAATATCATTTGGTAAACCTTTATCATGGAACACAACATCATCATTTCTATGCGATTGATACTAATTCATTTAACGCAGTATAAATAATTATTAGGTCAATTTAATTGGGATCAAAGGTGATAAATTACACTGTCTCCATGATTTCACATAAATAATATCATATTAACCTAATCACCTACCTTTAAAGGTGTATTGTGTTATTCAAACAAAATGGACCACACAACGGTTCTCCAATCAGCACTCTCTAAAAAACTTTATCCACGTGAGGATCATGCAGAACAACCACACCAACCAACAACCACTAAAAACCCCATTAGAAACGTTTGTAAAAAAATCTATAGCATGTTCAGAATAACAGTTTGGAAACAAGATAAAACTGGGATAAATCAATAGAAAACAAAAGGAATAACACATCTTGTATCTCCACTGATCACCATAGATTGAAGACAAATGCCCAAGGATCGATTCCTTTTGATGGAAATCCAAAAAAATGAAAGGGTGAGATGTCTTATGTTTGTATATTTGAGAAGCTAGAGGTTTTTAGGAACCCAAGTAGCATAAAAGTTTTTAAAACATACATCATTGGAGAATTACTTGACAAGTAATTCGTTTCACATCATATAATTCTAATTTTTCAATTTCCACCAAAAAAACACCACCTCTTCATTGTATTTTGTTTTTCAATCCCCTATGTACTATAACTCTTGAAACCCATTTTTAAATTGTTAAAACCCCATAAATGTCATTAAAATGTTTCACAATGTGTGAAATCTCCGTGTTTCTAGTCTTCAGTGGCTGAGTCCCTCCAAATATCCACTAAACCTCCTCCGAGAACTTGGGTCTTTAAAAACATTCAAAGGGTTAATTCAAGGGGATTTGTGCCTTTAAACCAAATATAATATTTATTTTATCAAAAAAAATTATAAATTTTTGAATTATAAATTTTAAAATATGAATTTACATTTATTGAGGAATGCATTTTTTTAAATAAATGTTTTTCAACCCTTTTACAAATTAATTTTGACAATATAAAAATTAAATTATCCATTAAATTTTATGAAAAATGATAAATATTACTATTTAATTAATATTTCTCTTTTTTAATAATAATGAAATAATAGAAAATAATATGTTATTGGAAATCATTAACTAGGAAAAAATATAATTTGTGTTTTATTATAAAGTAATCATTTTTTTATCAAAACCCTTTCTTATTTGATAATAAACAAACAACATAACATATAATAATTATTATATTAAAATAAAAATATTCATATTTGTGTTATTAGGGTTACTTTATTTCTAATCCATGATAATTCTTTTTTACATGTAATTATCATAGTTTTTGTTAACCATGGTAATTAATAATTATTATAGTTACTATTCATATTGTCAAAAAAATTAAGTATAACAATTTATATTAATATTAATTAAGATTAAAAAAAATATATTGATTAAATTTTACTAGTTAGAATTTAAATTATTGGAAGAATTTATTTTAAAATAAAACTCACAAGAATGTTGTAATGTGGTTATATAGAAATATTCATTTTTCATGGAAACATTGATTTTAATTTAATGTTATATCTATTAGATATCAATTTAAAAAATCTAATACAAAATGAATGATATGTGGCCTACAAGTTTAATTTAATCACTCCAAACTAGGTGTTTTTTTTATTTAATTAAAAATAATTAACATTTTTCATTTCGAAACATTTTTATAAAAAATTTTATTTTCGCGAATCAAAATAAACATGTAATATAATATGGTATAAAGAGAAATTAATTTTAATTAATTTAATTAAATACAACAAAATAATAATTTTTTTTAATTTTAAATACAATAAAAATATTCACATAACTTATAAATTAAATAATTTTTCAAAACAAATAACCAAGTTGAATAAATTGTTATTTTTAAGAATTAAATGAAAAACTATTCTATAAAAAATCCAAAAATTTCATCCAAATTTAAATATTATATGAATATTTCAAAATTATAGTTCATTTTAACAAAATAAAATTTCTAAATTTTCTATAAAATAATTATAATATTTTTTGTCATAAAATATAAAAATAATTTTTGAAGAAAAAATATTTTTTCATAATAAAATATAATTATTAAAAATTTATTGATTATTTTCAATGTATTTATAAATAAATTTATATTTAGTAGGACCTATATATTTCTATATTTCAAAATGTAGTTACTACTATTCATAACCACGACTTTAACCACTAGGTTATAATGGCCATATTTATATTAACATTTTATTTCGGTTTGGTAGTGCGTATCGTATACACCCTTGAACATAATTTTTTTCATTTAAAAACACATCAAATTACATAAAACCTTTATTTTATTTTTCTTTTCCCCAAATGTGAAGAAGAAATATATAAATAACAATAAATGATATTGGAATGTTTTTCATATTTTGTTTTATTTTTTCTTATATAATATCGAATTATTATTTATTTATTTTTCATTTATTTATAAAATAACAATTAATTAGTGACATGATCCCATATATCATTTTTCAATGAAATAATATAAACATGTACATTTGGTTTTCAAATTCATGTTTAATTCAATTAAGTCAAGAAACAGTCAAACCATATTAATAAATCATCATTGGAATGTGAAGTTGAATATATTATAGTTTTTAGGTAATGAAATTGAAACCTAAATTAGTAATCATTGATGAATTATGATTCAATAATATAGAATGATTCAAACAATATTTGTTGTTTTTTTAAATTTCCAATAATATTTATGTTAGGTATCTATATTATATAAATTGATTTGTTTTATTTTCAACAGTATATCAAACCAAAAAAATAATTAATTGGTTATGTAAATGAATATATGTTTTAAATCATTTTATTAATTGATATATAGCATAGTTTTCAATCAAATAACATTGTTAAAAGTTTCAAAAATAAATATATAAAACTGAAATGTTTTACCAATAACAGATGGATATATATAAAATATATGTATAATTATCTCATTTATATTCAATGAAAATAGGTACTACATGTTAACAATACATTTTCATTAATAATATGTGATAATTAATTCAATAATCCTTTTTTATGATTCATGGGATTCTATAACCTTAGAAGAAATGGTATAGAGGAAAAATGATTTATATATAAAAAACATTATAATAATATTGTCTAATAAAAATGATGAAAGGTTATCTCGTGATCTATAAGATGAATATTGTAACTAATAAAATACTCTCTTTAAGGGAAATCTATCCAAATAGACAAAATTACCTATCTGATATATATATATATATATATTTTTAAATATTCATATTAAAATGATACGGTCTTTTTTCAAAAACTAATGTGGTTTTTTATTATCATGATAATCGGAAAATTATATAGTGGATAAGATTCTACTGGGATTATGTTTAAAGATAGAGTTGTTCGATTCTATCAAAAAAGAGACTGTAGTATCCCCAGAAAAAGATTTACCCTTAATGTTCTAAACATATTTGGATATGTGAGGGTAATAGAAAATAATTAAATGTTATATTTAGTTTCAATGTGAAATTTTTTTTTATAATTTATTTTTCCATTTCAATTATTATGGAAATTTATTTTAACATTCTAAAAGTGTTTATTGTATGTTGGTAAAGACAAATGTAATGAGTAAAATTAGCATTCCTTAATTATATAAATGTAAATTTATCCTAAAAGATGATTTGATGGTATGTATTACTATAAATAGTGAAAATAGAGATAAAAATATATTACGTAAAAATTTGAATGAGATTATTCCAAGGATGATTATGATAAATTTAGGAGTTATATGTAAACAGTTAAAGTTAACATCATAGCATTTGACAGTGTGGAGTTATATAGTTTTAATATGTTCACGGATTGTATCATCTGGAATATGATTCCCAAAACTAATCTTTTTTATAACATTATTATATTATAGATTTTTGTCGTAAAATATTTTTTTTGATTTATTTTTAAGGTGGTCACATAGAGATGTGAAATGAATCACAGATATACATAAGGAGTTATTTAAGCCAAAAAAAATATGAGATAAACATAAATAAATTTATTCCTTATATTGTTTTAATAATATATAATATATCATTGAAAATGAAATATCCACATTTTCTTTCATTCATGGTTGTACGAACAACATATATATAAAAATTTATATATTTCAAGAAATGTAATGATATATTACCCCTGATTGTATAAAATATTGATATACCTATAAAATTTTCAAAATAATGGATTATAAGATATAATTTAATGTTAGTGTTACTCATACTAAGATTACTTTATTGACATATGAAATATTCTCATAAGGTATAAAAATGTGTTTTTTGAAATGGCAGACACTTGAAGTATACCACAAATAGATGAATACAAATATTATTTTGTATACTAGGGGTGCATATGTCATAATTTAGCCCCCACAATAATATGTTTAAAATATTCATAACATGAAATTGATCCTCATTTTAAATCCTTATAATCAATTATTTTATAAGTAACTTATTTGGTGGTGGTTGGTTATGTTTATAATAATTTTGTTGGTTGGATCTAAAAAATATGTTATTTTTCTTATCGTTTGATGTGTATGACATATTTGAACTTGATTGACATATATTATAGAGTGTGTGGCTACACCAATCCATTGTATATAATGTTCTTATATATTCATAAGAGGGGTATGTGATGTTATCGTCCATCAAGTATAATAACAGGTGATATATTAAATTACTTGGTTGATCTACACCTAGAAAATAAAATACATATTGGTTTTATATATGATTTTTAAATAATTTTTGTCTCGTAGTCTCTATATTTCATAGACCACTGGATGATAAGAGAGTGAATTGTAGGAAATGATGTGATAGATGGATATAGGTATCATGATACATGTTATTGATAATAATAAAACCATATCCCGTTTTTTCTTTAGTATCACTGATTATTTTCTTGAGGATTCATTTTTCATTCATTTTTTCAAAATGTATTACATATGATGTGCTGCATGGTGATGTTGATGATATCTTTTCAAAACAGTTTTAGATGAGATCCAGAATTTTTTTTTTGTTTCACATATTATTATATATGACACAATATAATGTGAAATAGAACAAATACATTATTTTTAGTTAAAGCATGAGATTGGAAGAGATATACCCTAAATCTTAAAATAAATAATATTTAATATAATATTTTTATTCTAAAATAGGGATATAAAAAATCATGTAATATATGATATTTTCTTCCATTTTTTCAAGTATAATGTTTTTATATAATAGGGAATAATTATTTTTATAATACCAAATAATAGGATTGTGATTGCAACCACGAATTCAGTATTAACATTGGAGAATGTATCCTATAATGGTTGTAATCAATGATCCAATACATATAATATAATGGATCGTATTTCATTTCATAAATGGGCTACATTAGTCAGTTATAACATTAAATCATGCATTAAAATTCATGAGTAAATGTGAAGCCACCTAATGACCATCCTCGATGGTTATATAAATGGGAATTAAAGAATGTAATGGTGTAAGAATGATATCTAAAGACATGAAAAAAATCCATCCAAACTATAGATCTTATTACATTTCATCCTTTTCATATAGTGTAATTAGCATACTATAGATAATATGGTGATCCCACTCTTGTGATTAGTGATTTAGATTCAACCATTGGATTCGCCATAGAGGAAAGAATAATTCAATATTCCCTTATTAATTATCATCAAGAATTAATGAAGATGGATTTAGTGGATGTAGTTAGTTAATTCAGGGTAAGTTAAAAAAATTGATATTATCACTCATAGTTTGGGCTTTATTTTCATTATTCTACAACAGTAATATTGTTTTTGAGTTTCCCAATCTCTTCCACTACCTCTAAAATGTATTTTTATATCCCTATGAAACCAAAAATAAGCATGTTATAATTATAGTTGAGATTATTATAGCTTATTATCAACTTTATAAATCTAGTTGAAATTATTTTATATATATTTATCTATTTTGTATCCCAATATCTATATTAGTTCCTTCATTAAGAGTAACGAAAATAACCATATAGAAATATCTTCAATCCGATGTTATTTTTTCAAATCTATCAATGAATTATCCCCCACTGTGTAATTTTCAAAATTCCATTGACCATTACATCCAAAAAATCCAATCATAGTGATAATGAGTAATGTATTTTCCTTTCCTTGTAGTGATGAAATCCATTTTCACCCAACATAACATTTCCCTTATTATTTATTTAATTGATGTTATATATGGAAAAACTTAATTTATGTGATTTGATTATAACTCCCTAACCTAGTGTGTCTAAATTAAAAAATGACCCATACAATCATATGATCCCAATTTCCCCTTACAATATTACAGTATCTATAGAGTAGTGGTAAGGGACAAAAAGACATGGGCAGTTTATGACTACAAATGAATCTAACAATTATAAATATTAAATCTAACAAAAATCCAATATAACACACACACACACACACACACACACATATATATATATAAATATACATATGTATATACCCATATCCTTTCACAATAATTTATGGAGAATTTGGTTGTCCCTAATCCTATTTATTATTACAATAAGTAGTCCACATGATAAAAAATATATACCATAAAATAAAATAATTTCAAATATTCATAATACGTATCAATAAAATAATTAAAAAATTTATAAAATAATATCAAATAATATCAAATACACATAATATGAATCAATAATGTAATAAATTTGTCCCATTTGTTAGTGAAATAACATATAATAACCGAATTTAAATATGATAACAATCTACAGAACTCCCTAGAGAACTCATACAAAATTATCAGACTCTACTACACTACTCATCATGAGTTTTGTATCATGATCAAAGATGAAAACATGTATCTTAAATAAATCCATAATGACCTATCCATGTACATCAAAATCCAAATAATATACTTGAATTTTGAGTGAGTCCAAAAAACCCAATTAGATTACATCACCCACCATGAATCACTAGTTTCTACTGATCATGTCATTACATATGAAAGTATATGTTGACTGATAATCAACCCACCTATAAACATATAACATGCATAATCAAGAAAATATGTACCTATAAGTCATCATCAAATGGAATGAAAAAACAAAACAAATAGTCATATTGGTTTTATCCGACATAATATTGGTCCCACATGGATAATTAATTAGTTTTGTAACATCTAAAACAAACGTGGTATAACACATTGTCTCTCATATCTTATAATATTACCTAAATTCATTGTATTTAGTCGTTTCATTTTATCTATCAACCAATGATTAAGACTTCCACTACATGAGAAATAATTAATAATTTTTTTTATCATTATTCAGAGAAATGACCTCTTGAAAAAAATACACCCCACACAATTTTTATCATAATCCCAAAGGATATCACTACATTGACCTTTCTATATGAATAACATTATAAACCATGAGTTTTCCATATAATTTTCCTCTATGAATGATTCCCTATGTAAAAAAAACATGACACATATCCTATGTAAGTAGTAACTCAATATTATATTTTATTTTTAATATAGACACATTAAGGAGGAAGATACCTTATACCCCAAACAAATTTACTATAGATATAAACCCACTCTTATACATGTTAAATACTTAAATAAGGAACACACATTCCCACATTTGAATCTTATTCCATATACATTATTGGTATAATGAAAGGTGTAATTTAAATAAATCTAGAGTTTTCTTTTGACTGAAAAAATTGGGAATATCTCTTACCACAAAAAATTATTTAATCAGGAGAAAATTTAAATAAAAATTATGGAGGAAAACAATAATACCATAAAAAACCCATCAGATGATGAGTAATGATCTCCCTCACAACATAATCATTAACTAAAATCTCACACCCTCCAAAGGTTTGTTCCTTATACTAACCAAAACCCATTTGTGCTTTCTCATAATAATAATTCTAATCACCAGGAATAGAATAAATAATTCAAGCATACTAAGAGTCTAAGACTATATGAATAATTTCAATTATATATTCCAAGTTCATGTATAAAAAGACAAGTATGAACTAACTATAAATTGTCATTATAGTTTTACATTCCATTAATCTTGGATGGTTTCATGTATATACCATTATTCATCGGGAAAAATAACACAGTAGGATAATTCTTATTGGGAAACAATTAGTTTATATATATTAGAAAATAAATTGTTCTATAGAAAAGATGGAATCTCTTAGATTATCTATATTAATAAAACCAAATTTAGAATATAATTGATTTATATTACAAAATACACATGTTATATAATGATATCATAAATCATTAAAAAAGAATCACTAGAGATATTTTTGAACATGAGGCCTTTATCAAAGAACTAATGAAATCCTATTTCAAAAAATATAATCTTTTTTTTTTGAAATATAATTTCAATTCATTTATTCTATTTAAAAAATTTTCTCTTCAAAATGAAATTTAAAAATAGATCACATATTAAAATTCTATTTAAATTGTTAAATAATTTCCATGAGGAAATTACATAAAATTCAAACTAACTAAAAAATAACATTATACAGTACATCAAAATTTAGTTCAAAAAGGACCCACTAAAAAATATTTAGTAATCTATAAAGTATTTCTTTTAGTATTATTCCATCAAAACCCACCCCATTTACAGACTAATTTCATAAAATTTTATATATTCAAAATGAAAATAACTATTGTATTAGTAAAAAAATTAATAAATAACTCTTATTAAAATATCCCACATCTAAACCATCAAAATCCATAATATATAAAGACTACTAATCACAGTTCACTCTGTAATTAATAATATTAGCTTCCAAAACCACTAATAACTCAAAAAAAACCAAAATAATTAATAATATCGTATTAATGAATTTCCAATTAAATTAAATTAAAACCACATAATTATTTAATATCTTGAAATACTCACTTTGTAATATTACAAAGTCAATAGTGTGAAAATTGTGGGGTATTCCTCTCAGATACCATACCTCAGTCATTGATTCATAAAATCCCAAATCATTAAAATTAAATAATGTTTCAATCAAATAAATTTTTTCTAAACCCCCAATATTTAATCCCCTATAATCAAGATTTATGTGAAATAACATGAAAATATAAAAAAAATCCATCTATATGAACAGATTACACCATGTGTTATAAGTATACTTATTAAAATTACAAATAATAATCAATAAAGTTAAAAAAATTAGGAGGAATATAATAGGATGGGGAAGATACTCATAATACCTCTAATAAATTTAATGTACATCATAGAGATCACGTAGATCAAAGAGTACAATGGTTGATGAAAGAGAGATAAATGTAGAAGATTCGAATATTCTATGTGAAAAAAAGAGAATACCAATTTGGGGTCATTAAAACTTAATAAATTATTATCCATTTAAAACCATTTATAAAATTCGGTGTTGAAACTATAATATCTTTTTTGGACCTCATAAAAAATAATTATTTAGTAAATAGAATATGATGATGAAGTATTTTATTTATTGTTATTATTTTATGGAAAATATTATTATTATTTTATTTTCAATATGTTTTATAGAAGATCTGATTTTCTCATAGGTATTATTGATTTAATATTAATATAATATATACTGAATATATTATTTTGATGATGGAGGGGGATTACGTGGAAATATTAACATTCCAAACAATCCATAAATCAAGATGAATGTCGAAAGGAATTATTTCTGTTGTTGATGGAAATTGAAAATTTTGAAAGTAATAGAAATCATTTTTTATTTTATAATTGATACATCATTCCAAAATAATCGTAAAAAGATTGTTTCATTTTCACAAAAAAATTACACTACAAAATGAAAAAAAAGTATTGATAGAAGTGTGTGTGATTTCAAGAAGAAATCATTATACAATGCAGTCTGAGTAATGCAATAAATAGAAAAATATAGAAAGTGGGACGTTAGGATATTAATATAACCAAAAGAAACCAAATGAGTATGTTTTCATGATTTTTTTTATCAATATGAAAATTAAAAATAATAATTGGACATTTGATGTTGATAATGAAAGATGATGTTTGGAAGAAGATTATAATGTTGAAGTTGACATATCCCTATGATGAAAAATATATACCGGGGAATTCTTATAAAATTTAACATGAGAGAATGAACTCACAACATTATATTAGTCTATAGTATCTAGGATTAATAAAAAATTGTTAATACACAATTCTATAATGAGTAACATAACCAAGGTTTATTAATGGAGACGTGTATGTATTTCCATACCATGTAGAGTGAGTATAGTTGTAATAATATAATCCTATGAAGAATATATTCTAAAACCCATTGATATTATTAATTGATAAAGAATAAATCGATTATTATTAGAATTAGGTGTGAAGTTTTTCAAAAAAAATTATATACTATAGTAATGTGTAGAACATCAAAGATTCTTGATGTAAACCTGATCAACAGAGACACTAGAAGAAGAAGTTGATATAATCACATGAAAAAATGTACAAAAATAATATGATAAGTAGTAGTGATTGAGGATATTATCTATAAACAAGGGGAGATTATTTAATTATATGAGAAACAGATCATGCACACATCAATCACATGGATTTTTACTGTTACACGAAGATATTAAGTTAAAATTTTCATATATTAAATCCATCAATTGATGTTTTTGAAGAATAATACATGAAAAATAATTTTTGGTGGATAATTATCACATGGATATTTATATTCTTGGAGGATTATGTCTAAAAATAATTATATCATGAATTTATAAGAGATAGTAAAAAATAAGAGATGTGAAATTATGGGGCTTTTATCAAAATTTTGATGATTTTTAATGAATATAAGTGGGATATTTTAATACTTTATTAATTAATAATTTCAATGGTATAAAGACCTGTCTATAATATTAAAGAAAGAGAACCATGTAAGGATCTAGATATTACTGAAGAAAAATTGATGAAGCAATTTAAATGAGATACGTAATCATATGATAAGTCAGAGTTAATAGATTGATTTTTATAAGGGTAAGCATTGTGAAAAAATAATTCATCTCCAGGTTATGGAAAATATTTTAAATATATCAATGATATTCATCTGAAGATCAGGGTTTATATTGTACCTATCTAATATTTAAATTCCAATAAAATATTTATTATAGAAATGATCAGATGAAAAATATGTTGGCATTTAAAGTTTCATAAAAACAATTTTAACTAATGTTTAGAAAATATAAAACAATGTGTGTTGTAATTAATAATGTGAAAGAGATAATTTATTTCTTTTTGAACTATAAATATGTTGAATAACATAATATAAATTTGAATTCATAATAATTATGATGATGTTCAGTTTCATGGTTAATCATCAACATTCATGAAATTTTGATTGTTATTTATGCTGGTTTTTGAGGATGAAAGGAAATTGATATGAGTTAATATTTTATGGACATCAGAATAGACCATGAGATTACATAATAATTATTGATGGTGTTAAAATGGATCCTTGATTTGGGATGACATCAAGTCACTAAATGTATTGGGAATATTGATCCTAGGAAAAGGTATGAGCTCATTTCATGAAATTTTCTAACGATGAGAATAAATATTTGAGAATGGAATATTCCAATAAAAAATTATAGGAATGATATAGATTAGAATTTTTTTAGAAGTTCATGACATTATGTTTTAAGGAATGTTCAGGATCCTATATTATCATGTTATAATGAAATAAGAGAAGACCAGAACATCTAGTTTTGATTAAATGTTAGAAGAACATAACATATCGTTCCAAGGAAGAATTTTTGAGATTATCAATTATTATTACAGCATGTCAAACATGGTTGCAATTAAAGTATTCCAATAGAAGAAGAATTTGTAGTCAAAGACCTGTTTATTTTTAAAATAATATTAAATTGATAGGACCCACTGCATCATGATGTTGGGAGACTTATTGTATGATATGGACACTATAGGTAAAGGATAATAACATCCCACACCACATTTAATTGATAATAATATTATTAATTATATAATAGTGACTCAGTGAGAGTCAACAAAAACATTAGTTGGTTTTCTCATTGATGTAAAACCTTATAATAATCCATGTACATTTTTTCATTATATTTTCAATATCAGATTATGAAAAATTAGTGAGGTTGATTTATAAGTATCCAAACAACTAAAATGATCAAATTCTTCAAATAAACTTATAGGAAGGAATAAACTCATCTTTAACATTATCAATCAATGTTGATCACCACTTATTTACCCCCTTATGGTTGTTATATAATTATATAAGACTATATCTATTGAATACATTTGGTTACCCAAACATCATTCCACCAATAGTATACTATCTTCCCACTAATCTTTTTGTGGGATTATATTCCACCCCCCAAAGCTCAAAAAAATATCAAAATGATGATATACATTAAATTTTTTTCCCTAATCCTTAAAATATCTCAATCATTTTATAATTTCCCAATAGGATGCCTAAAAAATATCTATCTTTTCCCAATTAATAAAATAAAAATTTATGTCCAACTAAAATAATAAGATTACAACCATCGAATTTTTCAACTGAAATGAAATGTTCTAGGTTCTTACAAGACTAATAGCAAGTACAATTAAGAACCTTAAGTGGGAACATGAGATGTGATATGAATTGATATTACCAATTGAATATGAGGAGAATTTCTAGGTTATTTTACAACGACCCATAAAACTTTTCACACAAAAAAATTTTACACTTACATTTATGTATGATGTTGTATTGACTTATCAACTAGGATAAAATTCATGAAAAATGATCCAATTTTAAAGACCCAGAATTTCAATTTTTTTTAATATATGGGAATTTTAAGAGTCCAAAAAACTGATGGCATGTAATTCCGAGGCCCGGTGTTCCGGGAATCAATTTCTAAACTTTTGTTCAGGTACATTCAGTAAACGTGTGGGAAGGATTTCTAACTTTTGAATTGGTGCTCGAAATTGAAATATAAGGACACCGTTGAACTCGCAGATCTAGTATTTTCTTAAGGAGATTTTCACCTAAATGGCAGTTGGTCGAGGGTGAAAGTTAATTTTTGGGGTTTTCATGGGAATAATAAATTAAAATAAACTTCTTTTTATTTTATTTTGAGATTCCATGGGGATATTTCAGGTGGGGACCACCCGGCCTAAACCTCCAATGAAACTTCATGTTTCGGGGGACCACGTGAATTAACCTCCCATGAGAGGATATGGTGGTAGGTACCACCT
Source organism: Viscum album (assembly GCA_963277665.1). Classification (NCBI taxonomy): domain Eukaryota; kingdom Viridiplantae; phylum Streptophyta; class Magnoliopsida; order Santalales; family Viscaceae; genus Viscum; species Viscum album. Next base: position 1,797,023,417 of record OY728141.1, read on the forward strand.
GAGGTTGAAACCTCTTGAGATCCCCACATAGTGGTGCCAACCCCTACCTTAATTGATTTTACCACCCACCTTAATTAATTAAGATTTTTAATGTCTTGCCAACAAAATAATAGATGGATTAATCTAATATGCAGGGAGAAATTTGGGGAGAGAAGGACTTAGGGAGAAATCTCTCCACGAAGAATGCTCCTCCATATGAAGAATTCTCCTCCAAATATAGAATTCTGGTGTGGAACATCTTCGACTTCTTCCTCAGAAGCACCTTGTGGAGGCAACCGACATGGGACGTCTTCGACTACTGAGCTTCCCTCCTCATCATCGTCAAAGACCAATACAAGGTAGGTATGGTTATTAAATTCATGAATCTTCTCGATTAATATCCTCAATATTGATTCATGATTAAATTTTAGCCTCTTACTACCGCTCTAATGCGGAGAGTACGAGTCAAACTAACATGGCTCGTCCTCTCCATAATTCCTTTGTTAAACTGTGGTGTTCTTCACGATGATGGAGGAAGGGAACGAAGGCGATGGAGGTAAAGAAGGCAACATCACTACCACCCACGGCCTCCGCAACCCACACCGCCCCCACGAAGCTTGGCCTTCCAACTGAACTGGCCGTGCGCCCCGGCTCCGCACCCTGAATGAGCCAGTCGTGGTGGTCCGACCTTCTGAAATAAACGGTCGTGCGCCCTAGCATCAAGCTTTGGCTGAGCCGCCCCATGGTGCTCCGGCCTCCTGGCCTCCAATCCACGTGCCCCGACTCCACGCTCCATTAGAGCCGCCACGCATTGCTTCGGCCTACCGGCTGAACTAGCCCCGTTACACTGCGGGACACTGGCCTCCCAGCAGAACCGGTCGTGCACCCCGACCAAATCACCCTCACCGCGGCCCTCAGATCCACCCCATCTCGCACTGCGGCCGGCCCTCAGAGCCGCCCCGAATCGCGTCGGCCACTAGCCCTCCGAGCCACCCGGCTCATGCTTCCCACCATCCCTCCAATCATCCCATCTGCCTCGTTCCCTCATGAAAACCCTCGTCCATGCCGCTCTGCGGCCTCGTTCCATCGTAGCCACCAACAGACCTCTGCAGCCCCTTGCGGTGGGTCAGGCCAGACCCAGTGGGCCGGACCAAACCCAACGGGCCGTGATGAACTGCGGTCCAGGCCAGACCTAGTGGGTTGGGCTAGGCGACCCGAACCGGGATGGCCTAGGCCGTGTCGGTCCGACCGGGTCATACCAGACCTGGGCCAACTACAACCCTTTTACTTTCTTTTGTCCATAGCTTTGGCACTGGACGTCTGTTAGATGAACTATCGGCGACATTGGGAACCATGGAGTTAATCGGTCCCGTTGAGTGATACCCCAATGAGATTTGGATTATGTTGGGGAACAGTCAGGTATTCGACCATGAATCAAACTGGTCCCCCGGGACTAAAAGGCTAATAACTCATAAATCGGGAGTCCGATTGACGCGCCATCTACTTTATTGAGACCCCATTGATGTTACAACCCTTTGAGATACTTCTTCATGGAACTTTGTGGTAGTTGGAGTATCTACCAGTAGCATGTGGAGAGAATCCTCCTAGAGATGAGTGAGCATAATGTGGGAACCAAGTGGCTGGCTGAGACTTGATGACTGCTGAATGTTTCGACTAGGAATGACTCCACCAGCCTAGTGGGGAGCACTTTGGTGACATGGGAGACCCATGGTGGGGATCTCCTTGGTGATACAGTAGACCCACAATACTCTAATGGAGGAGTAAATCAGCAGGGTAAGAGGGTGAGCGCCTTGGTGATGCGGTAGACCCACAGTGGGGAGAGCCTGGGTGACCCGGCAGACCCATGGTACTCGACAGAAGGAGTACCTCAGCAGTCAAAGGTTAGTGGGAAGCACCTCGGTGTGACGTCGATGGCCCACTGTACTCGATAGGGGAGGAGTTCTCCAGTATCCGAAGTGTTTGACATTGTGCTCATAATGTTACTTCTTACTACACCTAGAATAAATCATGGTTGATCTAAGTCAGAACCTCTGTGTTTTCCTCATGATTGAGATGGATTATGTGATAACATAGGTATATGTATGGGAATATACCTAAGTAAGGTTATCTATTTATTTCTTATCTTTTGGTTTATCCTTATTGGATTTTGTGAGACCTAGAGGGTCTCGGGGGACCTACTGAGTATCATTATACTCACCCCTGCATGGGCTATGACCTCACCTTGTTGTATTGGATACAGATGATGGATAACACTAATCGAGGATGTGAGTACCAGGATAGGACGGTTCCTAGAGGTGGAATATATGTCATGTCGATAAGAGGAGGAGACAGACAGATGTGGAGTGCTGATGAGGCGATCTGTACCTACCCTTTAGGTAAGAACCTATAGAATGACCCAGTAGTTGTCTTTCTCTTTCATTGGTTGTATTAAATTTCAGTTGCACTTGTACTTTACAGTTGGGATTTTATTTTGGAAAATTTTTACTTACTGAGTTCACTTGTTTACTACACAGTTGACTTGCGTTCTTATCTTTTTGTGTGTTTGGTTGTGTGTGTTTACAGGTTATAAAGGCAATGACTTCCCAGTTTTAGGGAATACACCGTTGGTGCTAGTCGCCATCCCCATGCCTAAGGAAGGAAGGCTTGGGGTAGTAACGACATGGGCCCTAGGGGATGGGTCGTGACAAATTGGTATCAGAGGAGTCAGTTCTACCAGAGGTCTAGAACTATGATCTTTTCTGTGAAGAAATTTTGTTAAGGGTAATGATTGCGGTTTTTTGTTTAGGGAGTCTAGTGTTGCTGCGACGACCGACATATCCATACACCAGGACCCTAACTTCTTTTTTCCAACCCAGTACATGAAAACATTGAGTGTGTGTGTGTTTTCAAGAGTTTTCTTTGTGATTTATTATTTCAGTTCACTAGGTATTAATTATTGACCATGCCATCTCTCCAAGTATATCGTTATGACCGTGGCACACTGGTTTATTTTCACGATGGATCCATGAAGACAACCAACTAGAGATCGAGTGTTGAACACACTGATAGACCACCGAGCGATAATGCCTCGGTGTAGGGCCCTTTTCAAGTGGATGAACCAGCAGTGGCACTAGTGATACCACTCCCCGTTGGGACACTGATGCCACTTTCCCCAGCAGTAGAGAGTGCACGCCGCTCGAGCACATTTCACAAGTTCCAGCACAAGAGGCCACCCTAGTTCAGGGGAGAGACAGACCCACAAAAGGTTGAGGATTTACTGGAGGCTGTGGTGAGAGTTTTTTGACTGGTAGGGACACTAGCTAATTTCATGGTGATCATTGTCGCCATCCTTCTACAGGTAGCAGTAGGCAGATGGTGGAGCTTGATGCCCTAGGTTCAAGACTAGGTGATGCTTCTCTAGGCAGACATCGAGAGCCAATTTCTGGCCGAGTGTGTCCCAGTGAATCTTCAGACAGTGCGCATAGAAGAGATTCTTCATATGTAGCAGGGCAATGTGACTGTTTCTTAGTACTTAGTGAGGTTCACTAACCTCATACAATACTCTACTGATATGGTGAAAGACCCTTTCTTCTGGGCCTAGGCCATTGAGCTAGTGCTCAGGAAAGAGATCAGGGCTTCAATGATCTCACTCAGCATCTCGAAAAAGAAGGGGGTGATAGAGAGATCCCTATTGGTGGAGAGTTTCCTTACCGAGCAGTCACTAGAAGCAAGACCCACTACCAGTCATCACATAGCGGAGTCTTCAGCTGCTGGTAGCAGACAAATGTCACAGAGGTCCAAGAGGACCCAACATACAGGTGGACGACCGCAGGATTCCGAGTCGGTTGTGTGGGGCACCCGAGGAAGAAACATACATTCCAGGAGCAGGCAGTGTTTCACAAGCAGTGGGTAGGGTCACATGGCTAGTTACTGTCTGACCCGCCCTGTAGATAATCATCAGACGGTTGAAGGACTGCCCAGATAGATATAGAGGTTCACCAGAGGATGTCTGCAGGGAGGAAGTGGACATGGAAGAGGAGTTGGTCATGTAGATGGTGGTGGGAGATGATTCCAGATGTTATGGCCACCACTTCTAGGAGGTCCACCCCAACCACATGAGGCATGTGCACATGGGAGAACTCAGCTCCATATAGCTGAGGCTTATGATCACAAAGCTCCAGAGATGATACGGGGTACGATATATGTCTACTAAACCTTAGTTGTAGTACTTATAGACACATGTACTAATCATTCATTTATTTCCAATGCCTTTGTTCGGAGCTCAGAGATTCATATTGAGTCGTTGTCTCGATCCTTATGGCTAGAGACTTCTACGGGAGTGGATTCGATGATTACGCAATGGTGCTGATAGTGCGATCATACTCTAGGAGGCGAGAGCTTATACTGTGATCTCTTTGTAGCGGCATCGAGGCCTTATAACATCATATTGGGTATGGGCTCTTTATCTATATTCCATGCTCAGATTCATTGTATTAGGAAAAATGTGTGGTGTGTCTGCACAGATGGGACCAATTTTACCTTCACTGGTGAGAAGGGAGCCATTGCAGTGCAGGATTGACTTACCTGCGGCCCTCTGCAGCCCCTCGTAGTGGGTCGGGCCGCACAGCGGGCCAGGCCAAACCCAGCGGGTCAGGCCAGGTTGACCCGAACAAGGTCGGGTCGGGCCAGGTTTGTCGGACTGGGTCGGACCAGACCCGAGCCCACTACAACCATTTAACTTTCTATTGGCCATAGCTTTGGCACTAGATGTCCATTAGACAAACCGTCAGCGACATTGGGAACCTTGGAGTGATTTGTTCCTTTGAGTGATACCCTACTCGGATTTTGTTTAAGTTGGGGAAAGATCTGGTTGGATCAAGAAATAATCCAACCTAGCCCCCAGGACTAAAAGGCTAATAACACACAGACCGAGTGTCCGATTGACGAGTCATTTGTTTTGTTGAGACACCATTGATGTGGCAGACCTTTGAGATACTTCATCGTGGGAATTCGTGGTAGTTAGTGTATCAACCAGTAACTTGTGGATAAAATCCGCCCAGAGACGAGCGGGCATAGTGTGGGAACCCAGTGGCTGGCTGAGTCTTGACAACTTCTGACCATTTCGACTCGGAGAGACTCGACTGGCCCAGGGGGAGTTCCTTGGTGACGCGGCAAACCCATGATGGGGATATCCTAGGAGACGCGGCAGACCCACAGGGGGGAGCACCTTGGTGACATGGTAGACCCACGGTACTCATGTTGTGGAGTACCTCAGTAGTCCATGGTTAGTTGGAATAACCTCTGTGTGACGTGGTAGGCCCACTGTACTCGATAGAGGAGGAGTTATCCAGTAGAAAAGGTGTTCAACGTTGTGCTCGGAATGATACTTATTACTAATTCTAGAATAAATCATGGTTGAGATGAGTCAGAACCTCTATGTTTTTTTCATGATTTAGGTGGATTACATGATAAAATATGTATATCTATGGGAATATACCTATGTTTGGTTATCTTATGATTTCATACATTGTGTTTTATAGTTATTGGATTTTATGTGACTAGAGGGTCTCCAGGTCTCTACTGAGTATCGTTATACTCAAACCTACACGGGCTATGCCCACACATTATTGTGTTGGATGTAGATGATGAACATCGTTGATTGAGGACGTGAGTACCAGGACTAGACGACGCTCATTGGTGGACCATAAGGCATGTCGATACGCAGAGGAGATTAACACACGTGGAATGATGATGAAGAGATCTACACCTACCCTCTAGGTAGGAACTCAGAGGACGACCCAGTAGCTGTCTTTCTCTTTCTTCAGTTATATTTCATTCCAGTTGTACTTATACTTTCCAATTGGTCTTGTATTATGGACCCTTTTTAATAACTTTAATCACTTGTTTACTATACATTTGGCTTGTGTTCGTACCATACTATGTGTTTGGTTGCGTGTGTTTATAGGTTATAAAGGCTATTCTTTCTCAGTTTTAGGGAATACGCCTTTGGTGCTAGTTCCCAGCCCCTAGCCTATGGAAGGCAGCCTTGGGGTAGTCCCGGAACGGGCCTCGGGGGACGGGATGTGACACAAATAAAAAAATTACACTAACACCAAGATTTATATAGGGTTATTGACTCATTAGGAGTGCAAATTCCTTTGATATTAGTGGGATTTATCCCATATAACATGTTATTTCTCTTATTATCAATAATTTTATATAGAAATTGAATGTCCTTCATTCCTTTACAAGGATGTCAATTGAAAATCAATGTATACAACTTTCATATTACACAATTAAAATCATAAAATAACATGAATAATATTCTATGATTGAGAAAAACAGATAAAAATGATATTAATTATTAATCTACATGTGGTTTTGGTAACCCTTTGATGTGTTAACCTGTTCTATACTCAACATAAATGACTATAGAAATATCTATATAATATATTTTGACATTATCTCATTATTTGAAATTAAATCATAAAATATTGATAATGTTAAAATAATGTTTTATTAAGAACAATGAAATACTTATTGTACAGAGAAAAATATGGAAATAATAAAACTAATAATCAATAAATATTTATATTTGTGAGGATATTTCACTAAAAATGTGAATATATATCAAAATAATCATGAAAATAATTCATAAAACATTCCATGATCATTCATTTCTATAAAATAATATGATTTTGAAACCCAACATAATTCATTTCCCAAGTAATCTAGTAAACTTCCCATCTATTATTTACCTTAATAACTAAGATGTGTTTTGATAATTCATGATGTGTTATATTTTACATATATTCTAAAAGTTACTCCAAATTCATCTCATTACCTAATATGAAAATTATGATGTCTATATTTTTATTAGGAAAAACATATATCCAAATTTATGTGAAACAATAACTAAAATCTATACCATTAAATCTAACAAATTATTTGATATGAATAAAACATAAATTTAGAATATTACTCATTTTTTAAATTTGATTCTTCCTAAATATACAATATGATCTTGATAGATATCTCTTAAAATAAATCAATAAACACCATCACACTAGATGTTCTCTAGGATTCATGCATTACATAACTATTATATAGGTTTATCTATGAATCCATTACCAATATATACATTAGTGGTAAAATTAATTAGGTTTCTCAGACACTATCAAAAAATATTATAATATAATTTTTGGAAAAGGTTTGAGAAAAATTATGTAACATATATACATTATCCATGAATTCCCATGGTTTAATGAACAATAATCACAAATAAAAAAAATATGTATAGATTATTTAAATTATTTGAACCTCTTAGAATAACATTATTAACCTTATGTGAACCTTTTCAACAATAAAAAACTAATTTGAAAATTGTTTACTCCATTAAACAACATCCATTGATTCTATAACTGATCACAATAGATTTTTCTTATTTTAACACTATTTGATAAGGATTATTGTATAATTCATGTAATAATAGGCACATTAACATGGCATAGTAAACTTCATCATTCACACGGTTTTCATTATAAAAAACCATCACGTGGTATTACATATCACATTAAGGTTATTTTTTTTTGTGAATATTTAATTTAATGTCCAAATATCATTAAATCATCATAGGCTTTTAAATCATTAACCTTATTTTAAGTAATATATTTGAACTTATGAAACCATAACCAAAACTCTTATTATATATTAATTAAAAAAGTACTTGAGAATCTATCATTATTTACTCAGTTCGTTGTATAACTAATTTTTAACATAGCTTATCCTATTTCAAAAATCCACTTTGTACGACTCCATAGTGAACTCTATCATTCAAAAAACAATCAATTCTTTAGTTCGTCACTATAATAAAGTTCTTATCTCCAGTCAGGAATCAGTGAAACACATGAGACATTGTGATATAGTTTGTCAAAATCATATAACTCCATACTTATTTCTTATACATGTATCAAATTTATAATGAAAAATAATATAATATATTTTAATAATACATTAAGTAACCACAAAATGAATAATTTTTCAATGTCAATTAGCCCCTTATCACATTCTAATTCAATTATTAACGAATGATTTCTATAGATTAAGACTACTTATATCATTCATAAAAATATTTGAGAACATCACTATCCAGTCATCTAAATATATAAGAATATCACATACATCTTATACAAGTGTGGTCATACACCTCATTAGTCTTTCTCAATCGAGGGACTAAATGTCAAGCCTTTAATCAAGGGAAAATCACATTTAATTAATAAAAACAATTAAACATTCCCAAACATTACCTAAAAAACTAATGATTATATTGTCCAAAATTCATGTATATGAAAGGTGACAATTTATTAAGGTTACCATGGATGATAACATTTGAACCTCATGTAATGGGGTTTAATAAGAAATATTCACCCATAATATGTTAATGAAATAATTTATAAAATCTCATGTTGTATATATAATGGGCCATCATGTATAAAAAACTAGGGTTGTGAATAATTGTTATATATTAATATCTCTATAAAATACCAAACTCATTTTAATCATTAATTGTTCCCATAACACATAAATCTAAATCAATACATGGACCTGGGATATTCAAATCCATACATCAGGTGGTTGATTATTAATTATTTCAATGAAATACATATCCCACATGGATTAATGATAAAAATTAAATCTTTTCTAATTATATGATACATATTATACATAAGAAAACGTCTTTATTAATATAAACAGAAACAAAAAAATACACTAATATTAACCCTATCCAATAATAAAATACCCTAGAAGAAAATCTGTCTAAAACTATTCATAGGTATCTTTAATCAACTAACATCTATATTAAATATATTTTATATACAACACATTCAATAACACTATTATGACATATAATAAAATCAACTCTCTATCATCCATTAGTGAGATAAAATCTATAAGAAAATATTTTTTGAATAATGGTGACATTAGGATTTATAATAATTATATTGAAAAGAAGAACATCAAACAAAAAATTATTTTCTTCATAACATCTAACTTTATTATGTAAACCGTTTTTTTAAATAATTATAAATTTTTATAGTTTTCTACTATAATTATTAGTCTTTATTTTCAAAAAAACACTTTCTTTAAGACACCTTGTCTCAAATTTAATGGCCTTCAGAATTGTATTTAGATTTATTTGTTCCTCTGGGACATTATTTAATGAAAGGGTTCTTTCTAAACCTAGACAATTAGAGTTTCGTTCTTTAATTTGGGGGAATGTACACATTTTTCGTTGATATACCATAATAATCACTTGGATTTATAATATAGTTAACTTGTAAGGAGGAATGTATTATCAAATATTCATTATATTCTTATATTATTTCTATAAAATCATACACTTAGTAGACACTTTGAAATTATAATCTCCCAAAATATAATCTATGATACATAAATAATCTGTGGAATGAAATTGAATAATTTTTAATATCATTAAATATTTGTCAAATAAAAAATAAAGGAATATATTTCATATGAAATTATTTAAATATTATATCATCATCATTGATTATAAAACCATATTTGTTATATAATATGTCTTACTGATTGTGAGAAATTGGTCTTATATATTTTAAGAAACTACCTAAAATAGTTATCCTAAATAAAAACTGTCTGAATATTTTTTATTCAACCAATATTATATAATGTATAAATTGTCTTTAATTAAACCATCATCTCTTTTGTTGATATAACCATAGTTAGTAAATATAATTATTTTATCTTATAAATGTATAATATGATGATAAATAAAAATCCCTGATACTTTCAAATCTATATTTCTTGATGTAATACCATGAATTTCATTTCTCCATTTTAGTAACTATTTTATATATATTTGAATGTAAATTTATTCTTCATCAATCCTTTATTAATTTTGGAAACTTTTTATATTCAGATATATTATTTATTGTAGAGTCAGTATAATATAGACTTAAAAATTAAGAAAATTTCTATGATATTAATAATTAGTATATACAATCGAATTAGTTTTTTAATTCCATTCCAATATTCTCAATTAAATTAAATATCATGTTTTCATTATAACAAATATCAATTATATTACCCAATGTATTCACAATTTTATTAGGTTTTATAGACCGAGGGTGGCTATTGGACTCTCAAATTTATTTATTCAAAATCATACCTTTTTCATTTTGAATTGTTTTTTTAAATATCATAGACCTCTAATATTCTACTCCGATATCCAAAATATAATTATATATTTTGGTAGGTATTTATTAAACACATTCATATAGAAATTCATAAAAAAAATCAGAACATTTACAGTGTAAATTTTATAATAAAATTAATATATATAAATATAATTAATGTATATCATAACCTCTCTACTTCATTAAATTAACTGTAATATTTTTATATGAGTGTATAATGATATTCCATTTGTTATTTTAATTCAAAATGGTACCTTCAAATCCTTATATATTTCATGCCTAACATATTCATTACAGTTCCATTTTATATTTTATATCATCTTTAGTGAATCAGAATTTAATTATTTTCATAACACAAATAATCTATGTATACTATAATTTGAATATATAAAAAAGAGAACCACTTATAATTTATAAATAACTATCTCCTTATACAGTTTTAAGAACATAACCAGTTGTCTAATCAAGAAGTTATTTATTTAAAAAAATCATGTTAATTATGAAAAATTATTTTGTATGTACAAAAAAAATATGAATTTCATTCCACTAAGATTTTCCTTTTAATATTGTCTCTCAAGTGCAAGTTTAATGATGATTCAATTTGTTTTTACATTTTTTTTATAAAATTATAATCATGTTTACCACTATTTATAATATACTTTAATTAAATTATAAATCATTGAAATGATGAACCATTTAACATAAATCATATATATCAGTTTTATAGGATTTGAATTTCATAGTGATTTGGATTTTAGTTATTTTTGTCCAATTTAATTTTTCTTTTGGTTGAAGATCATTTCAATCATATCACATATGATCAATTGACAGTAATGTATTAAAAATCATTTCTGAGACCCATCATATAAATTATAACATATTTATTCCATTATTATTATCTATTTTATGGTTTCATAGCTAAGTATAACCCAATTATTACATCTAGTACGGGTATATAATCCAATTATGGTCATATATATTTTAATAATCATATTAAAGATATTAAATTACAACCATATCCAACATGGGTGGCTAATATTGAACAATTAATGTTTTAATGGGTGTTTTCAACTGACGGAGTATAGAAAATTGTACATTAATGGATTTTATAACCTTCCAATATAGTTTTCCATTTATATTTAGAAAAATATTTTATGGGGATGGATTGGGAACCTTTAAATTGTACATGAACCAAAAACAACTAAAAATCAAACCAAATTTAAATATAAAAAACCCAAATTTTTAAAATTTAAAATAGGAAGCACAAAAGTAAATATATAAATCCCAACATCACAAACACCTGACACCACTGTTGTCATGACCATGATCTTTCTACCTATTATATTGACCATCATCTTGAATTTCATCATAACTATAACTTGATGAAATTAGAGATCATGAGACCATCATCATCTGATCTTCCATCCAACAATCATATATAATGTACTTCCTTTATGTGTGAATGATTAAAATGGTTCAGTTTAATATTATATAACATCAATTGAAATAATATTATCAAAACCAATCCAAGATTACACTTTATACAAATGTTTTTTATTTTATATTCCTAAAATAAAAAATAGTATTATCTATATGCTCTAATATAAATATCATAGGAAAATTATATGACATAACTTCTTATAATGGTTTGGAAATATATAAAAAAAATCACAAGAAGAATGTTTTTGTATTGATATATATCTACAACTAATTTTTCTCTATATAGTCTATGCACTCACATTTGTGAGAATATTACCCCAAAATCTCACTATGAATAAAAATAGTAATTTGAGACCATTGTTCCAAAAACATCCAAACACCTAACATGTATAAACCACAACTAACCATTACTCTCAATTTTATTAACTAATAACTCTTCGTATTTGTTTTTTAGCAAAACTAAATCTTTTATCATAAGTCACATGTTAGAAATTACATAGATGATATAAATCTTTTAAGAATACATTTTATCAATTTAAACTAAATCACATATCCATTGATAATATAATCACCTTTTTAAAAAAATAATAAAAAATTAAAGAGACACTATAGAAATGAACATTTCATAATTTTAAACATTCAATAAATATTAATAAAAACTTTACAAATAATGTAATTATGAATAATAAATTATTTGCACATGATTTTATATGAATTATATAACATATAAATATAAACACTTTATACTTATATGAAAAATAAGAACACTATATGTTATCATTTACATGGAATTCATATAAACTCTATATTAAAATATATGGATTTCAAGGATATATTAATATTTTATATTCCTTAATATAGGATCACATGGTATTATTAATTCATACAATTTGTGTTAATTTATTATCAAATAATTTTTATTTATTTAAACTAATAATCAAATCCCCAAAATCTATTTTTTATTGGGTCAATTAAATTTATAATATATGTATTTAATTTTAAAAAATCATATAATATTTAATAAAAATTTCATAAAATAATATAAATATTCTTTTAGATTTCATAAATAGTTTATAAATTAGTAAACCGTGGAAATATTCTTTAATCAAAGATAAAAAAATTAGTGCTAGAAAATGAGAGTATTATTATTTCTTAGAAAATTTATCAAAGAAAATATTTATCTTTATGAAACAGAAAACCACAATATATTTTCCATAAAAATTTAGGTATTCATTTACGTATGAAAATAATTTCAAAATGAAATAATAATGGTTTATTCCAGAAATGTATTTTGAGTAGATCCTTTAATATTATTACTTTTAAATGATTATTTTTTATAAAACATATCCCTAGTACTTTTTTCTAAATTATAATCTAATAAAACTATCGTCGTATATTATAAAACATTAAGAAATAGATATTTATTTACAAATCCTTATTTATTATAAATGTTTTTCAATCCTTTTTTTAAACATGATAAGATTTTATAAATTCAACATAACCCATGAAATGGATTAATGAGTTTTTTTTGAAAATCATGAATCATTCAAATAAAATATATAATGATTATATAAAAAATAATTCTTTTCAAATTCATTATTAATTAAAACTTATATGAAAATGAAATTGAATTCACAGTAATACCTTTATTGGGATATACTGGAGAGAAATATTATCTAAATATAGTGTAAATAAACCACTAATTCCCTTTCTATTTGATGAAATAATTTTTTTAAACTAAATAAAAAATAAATGGAGAACATACCATACACTTCCAAGTCAAATCCAACAATTTATTTTACATGATCTTGATGAATGACCCATGGATAAAATCAATTGACTCATTCAACATATAATATTCCATGTATTTTAGAAACCTCCTAATGATTATGTAGTATTTTACCATTATCAAAAACTAGATAAAGCCATGGGTGTAAAAGAAAATTGTGAATGTGAGTTATTATTTTTAGATTTACACATAATAGTAAATAGTAATTACCTATAACTATTATGAATGAGATTAAATACTTTAAATTAATTCCAGATACACTCCTATTACACTTTATAACATGTGGACCTACATTGCATTAATTATCTGACATTTAAATATTTTTATGAATAATTGAAGGTAATGTAAACATCATCTAAGGAAGGAAAAAATTATAATTATAGATTTTAGTGGATTAATCAATAAGTAGGATATATTATCATATAGTTCATGCACTGTCATGTATGTAACCATTGTGTTGTGATCATAAAAAATACGATTTTATTTATCCTGAATGGAAATTTAGTTAAAATTGGCTAATTTTGTTATTGATTTAAGTTATCAATATAACATTTACCAAGTTAAACGTGAGATTTTTTAAAACTGTTAATTAATATCATCCCTATATCATGTTTTTCAACTCTATGTCTAAAATTTAAATATATAAAATTACAATGTGATTTTTGAACGAATAGAAAAATTGAATAATTTTATTATAAAAAAGAAATTGGTTGAAGTGACAATTTAATAACCAAATTGTGTGGGCATGAGTTATGAATCCTAAGAGAGTCACCACAAAGATAATCTTTATAGTCCATATAAAGGGATCCAATACAGGAAAAAAAATAAGTGCCTCCATGTGAATATCATTAGAGGATATGAAATACACTACAAAATTACACTTGTCCCATTTGTTAATAATATACACTAATTTTAGGATCTATTATCTATAGGATCTAGTAGTGTAGGTTATGATTAAGTTCCTAGGTAGGATCCCCAATAGGTATTGTAACAGCACATCTAGATATTCATTGATTGTATATAAAAATATTAATTTGTGAGGAAAATTGAGTTAATATAGTAAATAATATGTGTTATTCATGAATCCCAAAAAAATAAAATGAGAAAACCACTTCCAAGATTTCATAAATGTTAATTCCATCAATGTTGAGGATAAACCATTGTCTAGGGAAATTTAGATGCATATAATGGCCTTAATCATCCTTTTATATGATTTATATCCAATAAGAATAGGAATAGAACTTAATATTGATGAAACAGGGGAATAAAATTCTCTTATAATGTTATAAAACTGATAAAATAGAGGAATAATATTATTATTTTTAATTTTATTCTGATGTTATAGTTCCATTTTTTTGGAATCATAATGGATGCCCCAAAACAATAACCATATTTAAATATAAAAATTTCTTCTTAGCTTCAAAATCTGAGGGACATCCTACCAAACATTGAAAATAAAAAGAAATTAATTAACCATGTGAAATGAAATGATCATTTGGTCAGGGAATCCTATAAGGAAATAATAGATATAGAAATCCAAGTATCCATAGTAATCAAGACAAAAAATATGTTATATTCCATATATATAATAATAAATAATTTTTATAATGAGAGTATAAGCCTTATTTTTCATATCAATTTATACTTGTAAAGGATACATGCTCAATAACAAGAGGGGGATTGAGTGAATTAGTAAAAATTAGGTTTGTTGGTTAATTTAATGGTGTCAATAAAGATAATTTTATTTTATTTTAAAAAAATCCATGAACATAGGATAAATAATATTAAAGATGACTATGTTTCTAGAAACTAATCACCCTTGTATGTGAAGGATATTACTCATCCCTTTATATTTTAAAAAGTTGATGTCACCCCCGAAAATAGTTCATCTATATTGATATTTCATAAAGGAAATGGAACTGTAGAGACATGTATGGAGATAGAAAACCATTAAATCGTGTTTATTATAGCTGATTAGATAGGTTATATTATTTTAGTGACTTAATATTGTCATTAGATAATTCATAGATAAGGATTTGAATGTGATTTTAACAAGAATACTCTACATGGTCTCATTGATTATTTCATGATTAATTTACCCGAGCACTATCTATCCTAACCCAAATAGTTATGTGATGTATACCCACATGATTTTCATCCTCTATAAAACTATTATGCATATTTATTTATAAGATGATTGATAGGGGGAAAAAATTAATACAACAAATGTAATATAGAAGGATGAAAGTTAATTGTTGATAAGTGTTCCTCAACCAATGAGATACATGAATAATATTTTATAATTGATGATTATTAAGGAAATTTTGTTGAGTATAACATTAATGTTCTTAATTTTAACTCATCAGTTCAATAATGGATATCCAAAATATCTCATTAGGGTTTTTTCATACAGAAATTCCATGATTTTCATACATTCTCTATTATTTACCTCTTGATCATTTGGTGGGTATTTAGAACCAAGCGTTTTGAATAATTATTCATATAATACTCTTTATATAGTACAAAATTAAAATTTTGTTGAACATTAAATTGAGTTTACTCAATAATAGGTAATAAAAACCCTATAATCAACAAAAATAATTAATGTTATATTTTAAAAAAGATGTGCCCTCTAAATGTGTTCACAATATCACTTGAAATTTTGACTATCATGTTATGGCCTACAATACAAGAGGCATTGATAAAAATACATAAAGAGAAAGGGACTTCTATTAAAAGGATCCTAAAAAATTTTAGTAGGCAGATCCTTCTCTCTAGAAAAAATATCTTAATCTATGTTGAATATAAGTAGTGAAGAATGTGGTTGCACAATAATATTTAGAAGACATGAAAGTTATGAAAATTTAATGTGTAATCATATTCCATTATATAAAATGATTTCTCCATGATGATCTTGATAAAGATCCCATGAGTTTCATATCAAAAACCACTGCCATTTAGTGATCCAAACCAATCTCCCCCATGTCTTTCCTTTAATTTGGAAACCCATGTTGTTAATATAAAATTTGAATTAGTATGATAATACATAATATCTTAATGTGAATAAATTTAATTAGATTTTAGAAACAATTTCAATGGATTATGAGTTATAATTAAATAATTCTATTGGGATTTTCTAGCATAGGGATAAGAAAAAGTTCATAGTGAGTTGAAATAAGGGGAAGGGGACCATCAATGAAATAGTATTGAGCTATAACAATTAGAAAATTATTAATGAAATCAGATGTGTAAATATAGAATAAACCATGAAAAAATGTTGGACATGAAGCACTATTAGGATTGAGATATCACACTTTAAAAATGATTTCATCCTCTTCTAAATTTGATTTATCTAAAATAAATGTCACATTCCTCCATTGATAGTGTAATTTTAGAAAAAAAATCTCATCATCTTTAGAGAGTTATTTCACCTCCCTCACAGCTTGAAAATGGAAGACTATGATCTCTATGAAATGATATTACACATATAGTCCAATAATCACAAGATCATTGTTGGAAGAGGAATTATCTTATTTTATGTTGGGATTACCCATAAATTAATTTCCTTGATTAATGTATTTAAATACACTATGTTAAAATGTCCATCCACTATACATATGACGCCATATTGATCGTATGAGTCTCTATATCTAGTTTTCCATTTTTTATCATATGGAGTAAGTTTATCGGGTTTATGAATGAAATTATCATTATATTAGTATTCTTAATGACTTCAACTGAGATGACTGACCTCAATATTTATCTCTTTTAATGGTTGGCCAAGTGATTGAGGGATACATTTCCTCTCTAAAATTTTAAACATATATCTTTGTATTTTCTTTTGAAAATACTCAATTAATTACCTTGTGAGTTGTAAATCATTGATTTACATACCAATAAACAAAAATATTATTCAGTCATCTGACCATTAAATAATATAAAAATATGAATATAGACTGGGGAACCTACTGTCTAAATAAATAGTTTATAGGGATATGTAATAGACCGATCCAGTTGGGATATGGTAAATCATTATAAATTAATTAGTTCATTTATATTACCCAAAAATATTTCTATTTTAATTCATATTCTAATAAATCTTATCTAGTTATTTCACTATTGGAATTTTTCACTATAAACCCCCAGTATATTTGTTTTTATGAGCTGGAAATCCATGAATTTATTGTATGACCTTTTTAAAGTAGAGATATCACTATTTATTATTCAAATATTAAAGAATTTAATTGAATCGTACATATATGAAACCTTCATTACAACTATGGTTGAAGGAAAATAATTCATAATGGACTGCATCCCTTTAAAATATTTCACACATTGAATAAATACAGGACCTGAAAAAATAAGTTGAATATTCACTAACATTGAAATTAGTCTACTGGAAAATGATTTAATTAACTCAAACGAAAGCATATTATTCCTAAATATCCAAATATGATCTATATATGGGTTTAAAAACATGTTATTATCCAACCAAAACATATAAATTTTTTCTTAGAAATTTTCATCTTATTATTCTGTTCATATAATAACAACAGACCCATTTTCAAGTAATTATTATTTATAAATAAAAAATATCGTTGGAAAACCAACGTCCAATTAATTCAACATTATTATGGAAGTCTTTGACTGATGGTATATCATGTCCAAAAATTAGAGGAACCTTTTTTTATAGAAGGTGATGCAACCCATGTATCATTTAGACATGGATTGATTCTTTATTGTCCCTTAAGAGGACAATAATCTAGTCCTATTATTTGTTTTACATATTTCATTAATAGGGAAATAAAAATAATTAACAACTAATTATAGTTCCTCAAATTAATTTCAAGAAGAATAATGATCTTCTAATGATGTTGGGTTTTCTTTAAACCCTTTGATCATGAAGGGTGAAGGAGTACATTGTTCATTGATCACCATTAAATCAGGTATAATTAAAAAATTTACATCAATAGTGGTATTATGAAGATACTAATTTAGAACCTTGACCCCATCTGAAACTAAAAAATATATATAAACCATATTATGATGTTGTTTTACATATTTTTACATAAAAATAAAAATAAATAGTGTAGTTGTGTTGGTTGTAAAACTCACATATCGATTAATATCCATCATACAACCATGTCAACAAAACTTATGAATCCTATTGACTCGTGAATCTTACTCCATAATAGATTTTGTAAGAATAAAATATAATGGAAGCCTTCTTTTGGGTGGTATATAAGGTAATATTTCCATGTAAATTAGAACTATAGCTGGGATTGTGGAAGATATCGATGGATCTAATGAAGAGAAAACACCCAGGTGGAGTAAGAAATATTATGGTCCATAGACCTGAATAACTATGGAGGGAAGAGGTCACTCATTATTTAAATTATGAATGATATCATAGTTCATATATAAATATCCATGAACCATGCATAGCTATAAATGTTGATTTATATGGCTATGAATACATTAATCCAATATGATATGGCCATAAAGATTAATGTTTGAGAATTTATGATAGGGTTCTAGTATAATGTTATTTCTTTAAAAATATGAAGGGTCCAAAATAGAGAAAAATGTGGTTTCTATTATGGTATGATAAATACATTTCAAAAAAAATCTACCAATGAAGGTGTTATATGTATATTGGGCAGCTTTATCCAAATAAACAAAGATTCAAAATATGGTTTAAACAGCCTTTAAAATCATTAGGTAATGGAATGATGTTTATATCATGAGTTGACATATCTATTGGTTGTAAAAAGATAGATCCCATCCCTTATGCATGTCATAGGACCAACATAATATCAAGAAACTTATTTTCTAAAAAAAAATTATGATTCCATATCCCCTGATATGATAAAGTAAATCATTAAGAATAAATGAATTTCGAAAGTTTTTTTATTTATGATGGAGATCACAGAAGGACCAAATATGTTTCACAATCTAATAAATGTACTACAAAATAGTAAATTAAGGTTTATCAGAGCCCAATTTGGAGGTAACATACCATGCGTGACATTATTTGGTAGATTAGATCTTATCTTAAGAAATCAGCCACACTTCTCGGCCCCCGTTGGTTCATGTAACTTCATTAACTTTGAGATAAATGTTATTATAATGATATTTTACCTTAAATGAAGATGTATTTGTACAAGATGTTTCAATTTAAACAACCCATCAGAATATTGTGGATGACCATGATGGGTCATTAGGGAGGAAGGTGCTCTGTATATACCAACCATGTCTGAGTGTTCATCAGACCAGAAAATCTAAATGAATACTATTGGAGGGTGGAGAATTGGTTTAAGTACACTAGACAGATAATCAAATGAGCATGACTTATGGAGATGATAACATTAAGGTGCATCGATTACCAATGAGACTACCATATGTGTTGTATTTTATGTTGGCTCCACTGAATATGGAACATTAGAGATCCCTCAAATTGTCTGTGGATTTTAGATTCATATAAATTTTAAATTCACATATGAACAAGGGTGGTTACATATCTAAAAAATCCCTATATATATCACTGAAAATCACATCAAATATAAACAAAAAAAAGTCTTTTGGAACTCTACCACCAAAAGCAATATAATATCCATAACAAGTTTATTTTCTCTTCATTTACATAAATCACTTAAACCATTAAATTTTAATAAAACAATGAATTAAACATACTTATATATTTATATCCTATGAAAATAAGACCAACATTTTTGGATTCCACCATGCAATGTCTTCTTCATATCATGTATTTCTGAATTTATATGAAAAATAGGGAACTCTAATAAAAATAATTTTTTTGTGAACATCCTAACCATCAATATATGATAAAATGTATTTAATAACTCATGACACATAATATAACAAACATGTACCTTATATCCTACTAGTGCGATGGTTTTTTAAAAACCATGTAATGAGATATATTACTATATGTTGGAGAACATCATCTATTAGTGTAATGAAAAATAGTAACTTAACCAATTCTCTGTTTCAATCAAGAAATTCATAAAAGTATTATTATAAAAAATCAATCCCAAATAGAATCTTTACAAAAATATTTTTCATAAAAAATATATAAAAATAAATAATATATTTTGGCATAATAATTTAATGTGATTAATATATGATAGTGATACTTCATATTCATCATTGATCTCTTAGATTTGTTTCACAAAATAATTCATCCTAGTGATTGTAATGTTGAATAATTGATACTGTTTAGTACTCTAAAACAACTATAACACTTACCCAAATCCTCAACATTATCTCATTAAATACTTTAAATACAGATAATTTATCATAAACATTATTCAATTATTTTTATTATGTATCTTAAACCATTATTTAATAGTATTTTTTCCTCCCCCATCTTTCTGGCCTTGGATATTTAATCCAACCAAATAACAATGTCCTAATTAATTCCTTGATCAAAATCTCAAATTCCCTTACACTACTCATGTAAAACATTAACATTCTTCCATGTTTGAATATTATTTCCTTTTTTTACCAAAATTTATAAAAAAAAATTATCTTATATTATTATTATAGATCTTTCATGATTCATAATTCTTTCCTTTTATGAAATACATTACGAGTATGAGTAGGATTTATGAGAAAATACTCAAAAACAATAGTAGTGGCCTCTAAAACATGATCATTATAATTAATTTTTTTATACTATAATTTTGTTTTATCTTTTCTATTTTAAAAAATATGTAACTTTTCTATTGTGGAAATATTCTTTATTTACCCATACATGTCTTTATTGATGATTCTTTCTTGCAATTTTAATTATTACATGGTATCACAGACTTATCTTACAAACCTACATTCTTCTTATAGGTGTATTTATGTTATGATTATTTGGCAATAGATTCAATCAACCTCCATGGATCATTATTTGAATATTCTTAGGAGGACTCACCTTTAACCACATTCACTATTGTGATTCCATCGCGAATCTTTTTTAACAGACATTATTCATTATGAAGAATTGCTTTTGAATTAGAAAAATCTTCCTCTTTATTTAAAAATATTTCCTCATGGCCTTTTACCATATTATCAAATTGATCTATCTTCAAAATTTTCATCGATATTTCATCTAAAAATTTGTCTAATCCTTGTTAATCTCCTCCCATTAGGCTAATTAATCACTATACTCATTCAGTTTTTTAGCATAGCAATGTTCGCATTAAAATGTATATTATAATTATGGGTTTTCATATCCTTTTTGTGTTTATCATCATTATCATCATTGATTTTATTAGTTATATTCATTAACCTTTAACTTTCCTTCAAAATCTATGTAACTAACTCAAAATATTTTTCTATTTTTTTTTTGAAAATTTATTCATGTTTTTTTCTCTAATAAACATCACCAAACCTAATTGATGATGATTTTTTTGTTGAACCATGAACTATAATGTTTACTAGAGTATTCTATTCAACACTAGTTGATAAATAATCCTAATACTTTAATCTCAACAATTTTTTTCATTGTATAATACATGTTATTTTTATTTATGAAATAATTATTTGTTGTATCATTTATTTTTTGTCTCACTAGAAATACATTTTATTATTCTTTTGGATATTTTCATGAAAATACCCACTATTATTAAATTCCAAAACTAAATAAATTTATTTCTCATTCATTCAAAATTTCCAATTTTTTATATATTATTTTGAAGTGATACAATTTAGTTAAAATATTCATTATTTTCATTGTCATCTGAATAATGTGATTCATTTCAATTTCATAAACCCAAAACATTCCATTTTATTTAGATTCAATATTTTTTTCATCCTTCTCCTTCAACAATGATATTTTTCCATTCCACAGTTTTTAATATATTATAATATTATCATGTTAATAGATTGAGAGATCATCCTGATTTTATAAAGATTAAACATTTTGATAAAACAAGTCTACAAAGTTTCACACCAATTTAAAAATATAGATGAATATTATATATTCTCAAAAAAATATTTATAAAAGTCATATTGGGCATTTCAATTTAATCATCATTATTATCATTATAATCCATATTAAAATTATCAAAAAGCATCTTCGATGTTTATATCTTAATTTCCATGACATTAATTTTTCTCTCATATCTACTTGTTATGTTTTCCAAAATATATTTAGTAGTTTTCAACCCCATAAATTTTCTATAATCCATCTTATAAAGTTCCAAAAAAATAAAATTTTGGTCTTTTCTATAAATCCCTAGATTTTACTAATTTAAAATACTCAGTGCATCATTATTATATAGAGGGAACTCCTATATAGAAGTATCTTTTTCTTAAAGGGAAAAGAAGTTGGGTAACATCTCATTCCTATAACTATGATAGTTAAATCAAAAAAATATATGAAACATTCTTTAAAAAAGTTAATTTACATTCTATATCTCCAATTTATTTTTGTATATTTATTATAATTCTCTCATCTAATACAAATTGATTTTTCTAGATCATTACAAGACTACTGATTGGGAGATGAGGTGAATTTGTGATCCATTTTTTTTAATTCTTCTCAAAATTCAACATCTAAAACCTGTTAGAGTTCATGGTCTACCCAAATTAACTCATAACATCACTATAGATTTATTAAATGAATTATAAGTATCTACACATTATATTCATAAGGATTATCCTCAAAGTGAGAGATTACCCATTTTTAAGTTGGTATTACAATCAAACATTACTTCAACATTATAATCAACTAAAATGTATTACAACTACAGATTAAAAAAATTGTATATAATTAAACCCCCTTGATAAAACATCTTCAATGATTAGATTTCCCCATACTATAATTTCACCAGTAGTTGGTCGTTCCCCGAACCACAACATCCTTATTTTGAATTGATCTAGATTATAAATATATTTGCATTATAATGGTCAACCTTTGTAAAAAACATGGGTTGCCTATTATTTTGTATAATATCATCAAGATATTAAAAATCACAGAATATATTACTTTAGTATCAAAGATTCTTAATTATCTATAATTACAAGGATACACTAAAATCTCATTTTTAAGACTTTTTCCAAAAATA
The DNA here is from genome assembly GCA_963277665.1 of Viscum album. Taxonomy (NCBI): domain Eukaryota; kingdom Viridiplantae; phylum Streptophyta; class Magnoliopsida; order Santalales; family Viscaceae; genus Viscum; species Viscum album. The sequence continues at coordinate 1,797,046,939 of OY728141.1, forward strand.
TTATTCCTTTATAAACATTCCATAAAATACATTGCATTTGGAATTATTCAATCTATTTCACTATTGACATGTACTTTATCATTCAAATTCCCAATTGATTAGGAAACATTTATCTAATATAACTATATGATATTCATTATGAAACTCCAATCCCCATGAATTCTATAATCAAATGTCTTGTACACCGTTTTAGGTACACCTCTTTCTAGTGTGAATCTGTATAGTATTTCAATGATATAGAACCTTTTTTTTTCTAAAAAACCATTATATTGATATTCTATGTTTGGAATATCTCTATCTAGAACTCTTACATGTGACACTCCCCTTCTTCTAGAACAAATATTCCTAGTAGGACAGTGAATATGATCTAATATAACATCTTCTAAAAATACATCTTTTATATATTCAGAATGATATCTCATCCTTTCATTTTCGAAACTACCTCTAACGAGAATAGAATAATCATGAGAATAAAATTCAAATTTCAATCTAAAATCTCCCTTCAATTAACCACATTCAAATCATCCATTTAGACCATGTTCAACATATATTATCATTGTTTCCTCAAATATAAACAACAAATATATCTTACATATTCCTAAAATCATTGTTAGAATTATTGGGGATTAATATAAACATAAAATTTATTGCAACTTATTACTTTAAAACATTGTTCTTAAATTATCATCAAACATTTGTTTACTAGAAAATAATTCCTGACAACACTTCTAGTAAAAAAACTATATCTATCTGATCCATCGAATAAAACTTCTACCTCATGAAATCAAAATCCAAAGTTTGTTTTATTCAAAAATATTTAAGGTAAAATTCAAAACCAGAAAAAACATTGGACCATAATAAATTATAGGGATCTAAAATAGTGAAGCCCGAGTGAATCCCATTTCACTAGGATCATCCCATTATATTAATATATCCAGAAAATGATTGGAATTTCCCAATATTGATCAAAATTTTCCACTCAACTCATCCAAAAAAACTCAATCTAATGGCTTTATAAAATTTTCTCAAGTGTACAAAAAGAACATTCCCTAGTCACAATTATATTGTTTTTTCATAAAATTATTTTTATGGTCATAACATCATATCTTCTTGGATAAGATAACTTATAGTTACAACTCCATATGTTTGTAACTCAATACATTTATAACACCGACATCATTACTTCTACACTCAAAAATTATATTTGTTCAACATCATCTGGTGGTGTTTGTAAATTTAACTTCATGAAAACATAATCTAGTGAACTATGATTTAAACACCCATTCCAATATCTGTAGTATAGTAACATAGTTTTTCACAACATTATTCCTTTTAAAAAAATCAACTTGAACAAAATATATATTCAATAATCAGGAAGTTAGAGACATTGGCGCTCAATGAAGAAACATATAAATTTATAATGTATCTATAAAATAAGAATGAAATATTCACTATAAGATCACTATATAACTTCTCCTACAATTATATATTCTTAAATTAGTAGAAATTACAACAAAAATTACTTTGGAAAAACATATTTAACCAATATAATTATTTTTCATACTATTTTTCACTTATTTTTAAATTTATATCCAAATATATATTGTTATGGTTTCGTTCTCTTAAGATTATAAAATTTTAAATTATTATAATTATTTACATATGTTTTTGTAAATATTTGTTATGTTTTTAATATAGGGTCAAATTAGTCAATGGTTGGAAATAAATATCATTATTTAGTGAAATTTCAAATTACATTATAGAAAATGAAATATTGAAAATATGTATTAAAATTTATTATGGAAATAATTGAATGTAATGAACCACTGTGACACTCTGTTTAAGACAATGTGATATCAAGAACCTAACAATGAGACTATGTTTCAATAAATATATTGTTGAGTTTTAATAATAGAATATTATATGGTGGGATGTGATGTCAATAATATTTCAAAACTTCATTACATTCTTGTGAGTATAGTTAAGAGAATATTGAGTTTTCATTGATTATCATAACTCCATGTTGATTACTATCAATAGTATACATTGAATAGAACATATTATTAAAATGATTCCTATGTCTAATATTTCAGTATACTATAGTAAAAATTAATATTCAAAAATAATGGAAGGAAGCTATATCACTATATTTTTTGGATTATTTATTTTTCAATTGATTATTATTATTGTGATATTTAAAGGATGATTAGAAAAGGATTATTATGGGGATATTTCAAAGAAAATTTACAAGAATAATTCAAAATATTATAGATTATAATTCATTGTTATTTTCATTTGTTATTGTATATAGGATTTGAAATTAAGTCTAGTATGGATAAGAATAGAATTAATAATTGTTTTTGGAATGATTGTTAAGTGTTTATTTAATTATTTATATTATTGTGTTAGTTATAAATTTTATGATTGTTATATATATATATATATATATAAACTAATGATAATGGTAGTGGGTAAAAAATGATTACCATAGACCTCATTTCTAATAACAAATTGTTTCAAGTTAGGTAGATCAATAAATGACATTGTATCGTACTATATTTCCTTATATATAGAATTATATATTCACTACAAATTATTAAAGATACTAATTATAAAATGATAATATAATAATTAAATTTCATTAGTTTAAATGTTTACATTTCATAATTATAATATTCCTTTTTATTATAATTTTTTCATTACTTTTATCACTCAAATAACACATTTTTCTACCTAATTAAAAGTACATCATGGTTATTTCAAATAAGAATGTGTTTATGACTAAACAAATTATGAAATTTTTTATTATTAAATTATTGACAGTTTTCGGTTAATTTAGATAAAAATTCAAATTTCAAGAATTTAAGTCCAATTGTAGAAATTTCATCACTTTTAAGCCAATAATGTGGCTCGGGTTCTCTAAACAATTTTGGAGACATTCATCAGGAGTTTGATTTTTTTACAAGGTTTCAACCCAATGAATATATTTGTGTGAACAACGTAGAAAATATCCGACATATCTATATAGTTGGTTGAATTTTTCATTCTATTTATATATTTGATTGGCTAGGCATGAAAATAAAGGATGGATAATTTGAACACATGAGCTATTTTGAGAAAATTATGTTGGATTAGACTCTTTCATGTCAGGAATTGATGTTTTCAAATGGGTTAAAGGAAATCCATAAAAAATATTTTTGTTTAGTTGTATTGGTATATATTTTTTCCAATACATGGTTTGGAAATCTATGGATATTGGCAAAGAATGGGGTATTATATTAGGTAATTATTATGACAATGTTTAGAAATAAAAGTGGCCAATCTAAGTGGCATGAAAATTTTATAAATTTTTTGGGAAAAAATATCCTATTGAAATTTATCAGTTACAATACACTATTGATACCACATGTTTGTGTAGACAACGATGTATCCCTCCCCTACCTCCTCTTCAAACCCCTCGATTTATTGAGGTTTTTGGGTGTATTGTTTTTTTTTGGTTTTAGGTATCATTAAACCTATCCTCCTATATAAAATATTCATCCTCCTTCCATATAATTTATTTATTTTTTATATTATTAGGGTTCATAATATAATTCCACAAAAACATGGTGGAATCAAACGAATACAATGGGGATTTGGTGTGGTTTTGTGAGTGAATTTTCCATTCGTATTTTTTATTGTCACTAGTCGTAGTTTTGGTTAAGGTATGGTACCTATAATTTTTATATGATTTTTAAATTAAATGGAATGGATATACAATATAATAATTCTATATTATATTATAGTTTTCTTATTTTGGTGTTGAGGGTATGTTTGGGGCCCCTTTTTGGTGTTGGGTCTTAGTTTTAATAAGTGGGAGATCATTGATACGACTTTTGGAATTTAGGCCTATTTGGTTTATTTTTAATAATTAATTACAATTAATTATTATTAATCCCCTCTACTGGGTGGAATGATATTAGTATCTATGTATTTTGGTGCATAAAATCTCTCTTAAAGCATTATAGATCTCACTGTGAGGTGGGTCATTTGTAATAATTTTCCCATTTAATTACTAACTAAATATGTTTAAATGATTACTGGTCTTTTCAGATCCCCTTTAGGTTCATTATGAATTATAGATGAGAAGCGAGGAATTTGGTTCCACAAGGTGGTGTTTTTTATCATACAACATAGTGTATTATCATGTAATTTGGAGACACAAAACTTGTGATCATTTTTTTTTCTTTGAAATGACATATGGGTTGATCAAGGCCATTATGATTACTCTATATTTGGATTTGGAATAATGAGTGGTGAATTCCATTTGATTATTTATGTGATATGAGGTTTTAAAATACTTAATGTTGATAAAGGTCATTCGTGAGTTACATCATCTTTTCAAGGGTCAGATGAGAGGTTCCCCTTTATGTTTTCTGTTTATAACCCTCCAGGTGGGTGGCTGTGGTGCGTTTTCCTTGAGAATTATGTTGTTGGATATATGGTGTGAGAAATAGGTGATTTTAAAGAGTTCATTATATTACATGGAATAGTGGATGATAATATGCTTAATGGAGGTTCTTTGGATAGTTCCTGGAAGGAAACATCATGTGATGTCATTTCATTGAAATTGAAATGTGTTTATCATGAGTTTTATATGTTTGGTACCTATTAATTGGGACTAGTCACTCCAGTTTTGAGTGATTTTAGTCCAAAAACAAATTTCATATGGCCATGTTTAGTTAGAGTCTATAGGTAATGCAAAAACTATTGGGTTTTTGTCATGGAATTATGTTGTTGAGATCAGGTTTGAGATGCGAATATGGGACCCTTAGAGATATATACATATGTGTGCTATTCTAAATCATAATATTATGAGTAGATTTAATATTGGTGATCAATTCATAGTCCTTCATGGATCCTTGTAGGTCACCTTTTGAATGTGTAGTGTTTCTTGAGGTTTCCCTTGTTGGTTAGGTGTTTCGTATGAGATGGTTAGCTTTAGAGTCATAAAATAGGGTTTTTTATATTCCAATAATGGTGCATGGTTTGATTGATGTGATTGAGGGGACTATTGGAACCCCTTGTTTTGTATCCCAAAAGAGGGTTCATACAGATTTTAAAATTAGCATATTTTAGTGTCACCTTAGAGAATAGATGTAAGTGTTGTGATCTCATTATGGTTGTTTTCTTATTTACATATTTTGAAAATTCACGTTTTATGTAATATTCAATGTTTATTTGAGGTCATTCTTGTTCATGATGGATAATTGAGGTGGTAGATGGGATATTTTTGGATTGGGTGTTGTCCCTGAGTATGATATCATTGGATATTCTATTGGGTTCTGTGAGATGGTCCTAGGGATCAAATGGAAGATCTAAATGAGTGAACCAACTAGTTAATATTTTTCTCTAATAGTGATTTAATTAAATGGTTCGATACATTTTTGGTAAGAATCGTGTTTTTTTAGATCCCTATAATAATGATGGAGATGTGTTAGTTTTGTAGGAGAACCATGACATGAAATGTTATCTCAATGCTACTAATTCTCCGATCAACTATTCAGAATGAGATATTGGAGTCCTAGATCGTGATATAAATTGTATTTTATTTGGACACATATTGGGATTCAGTACGTTTTTAAATTTTAGTTTTTAGATAGTTATACCTCAGGATTCATCTTTTTTAATCTAGTGGGAACACCTAATGTGTGTATTGAGACGTGGTAAGCCTCATGATTAGTGTCTTCTGAGACTACATAAATCATGTTCACTTGATCATAGTTTATCTATTTAAACTCCAAGATCAATGATATCATTGAAATTTCATGTATATTATGATATTTTATATTTTTAATCTGACATGGTTTGGATTATCATTAGTTTCCTAAAATTATTATGATAAAAAATATTATGTACATTATTGGGGGTTTCCTAGTGAGATTTACTTCTCACCCCCTCTACATGAACATTGATGAATTATTGAGGTAACCCAATAATTTAATATTTTAAAATTAAATAACTTTGAATTTTTAGTAAACCATAGAATAATACAACCCCCAAAACCATAATGGTTTGATGACTTTGGAGTCTATATACATAATATACTTATTTCATGAATTATCATTAATGTTTCATCTAATATTCATTTCACACAAAACCCTTATTATGTACATTCTATTTAAAACCAATTATTATAACATTTCAAAATTTAATCATAGGAATGGGTGAGATTAAATTCTCTGTAAGGTTAAACATATGTGATATCAATCCATATTCATAAGTGATGATAATATATTAATATTTTACAGAGTCTTGATCATAAAATATAGTTGTAAAACCCAATTATTCAGAGTTAATTAATAACAAGTCATTGAATAAGTCACATTCAGTAATAAATTAAAAATTCAAAATTGGGTGGAATCAAAAATAATATATTGTGATCCATGAGATCATATCATAAAAATAAGATATAAGTTTTTATACTAAAATTAATCCTAGAAAATCAATTATTTATTAAATTATGAATTAAAAGAATATAATATTAGGTATTTAACATTTTTATTGAGATCAAAAATCATCAAATCATATCCTTATTCAGTGTTCACTACTATGACACTCATTATAGACAGAGTCACTTAAAAAAAATGTGTCCACCATATTCTAGTTCATATTAACTCAAGAGATATCAATTTTATTATAATTAATTATAGGGATATATAATTATTTTTCAATGCCTCACATAATTAATACCATATATAAGGGAGACAAAATATTATAAAAAAATATTTATAAAATGGTATTTGGAAAATAAATTGTTTTCTTTAAGATTTCATCATAAAGTAATTATTACAAGTGAATGTAATAGGTTTCAAACATTCAAATATAAAAATATTAAAAAATCCATCCATTTATTTAAATGGTATGATAATATATAATCTTATCCCCAATGAATAATAAAAATCATTAAATGACGTTTAGAATTATGAAAATTTTTATTTATAACAAATTTTAAATATGATCTGAAAATATAAAGAAAAATTCATTTTTGATTAGTAAATTTAAAAACAATAATTCATAGATAATTGGGAATATTTTTTTCATTGTAAAAAATATGAATCATTTAATTTAAGATTCATATATATAAATTGTAATGATAGTGTCAAAATATGTTCATTCCATATATGTTAATAGAGAATGTTATTTTCATAAATTCATATAAAGTGAAAAGTTACCCACAAGAAAAACCATTCAAATGATTCATTTTTAATTTTTTTAAATATATTACAATGTTATAAGAATAAAAAATATAAAACATTAAATTATACATAAAAACATACATAGTGAATTTTTTATATAAACAGACATAGAGGAGAATGTTTCTAAACCTAAATAGATGAAATATGGTGGGATTTTTTTAACAACAATTTCACTCTAATTCTAGGTACCAAAGATAAGATAATTGATGTAAATACAAAAAACTGTATAAATTTTTATATTAGAAGATAATATATGGGTCTTATAAACATTAAATATATAATTTTCATTAATTTAAATTTAATATATATAATTCTATAATCAATTGAGATAACAACATCAACCATTACCATAAAGTATATCATGCTTCACATGCATTAAAAAATCATATAAATTATATATATTTATTATAAATTTATTCCATGAACATATTCATGTTAAACATTCAATATATAATACCATTTTAAATTTTAATTACCACTTTATTAACAATTCATCTTTAAAATTAGTTTTCTGATGAAATTAGGTCGCCTTTTCTTGCATTTTTTGGGTTGATAATTCCAATAGTATCATCATAATTATGGTTTAATAATCATCACAATAAAAAATAAATAAATATAATATTTATTTAAAATTTACCATTTTATGGCCATACCTATATGGTGGTGATGAAATATTTTAATATATAACATCATCAGGATTGTATTTTGTACATACAAATGACTAATACTTCTCTTTTTTATATATTTGAAATATATGAAAGTTAAATGATAATTAAAAATGAAATAATTATTAGTATACCATAAATAAACTATTTGTCATAAAATATCTCTATAAAACCTTCAATGAGAGAGAATGATTAGAAACGAAAGACATCGCCTCATAGAGGTGTTCGTCGAAACGATCACATGAGTGATGTTTTCATATACCATATGATTGAAATAGAGTTAAAAAAGTTATTAATTAAAAAAATAATTAAATTTATATAATATTTAGATACTTCTGTTTTCATATAATCATGGTTATTTTATGTTTGAAGGAGTTATAAGAAGAAATATACATGAAATAAAAAGGTTAACAATTATACTGACTCTTTGGGAAACATCATTTTTTATCTTCTTAAGGACCAGTGATATGATATTTAAAAAATCTAAAAACCACGATAAAATTGATTGAACATTTAATAATAATTTTTTATATTATTAATTAAATAGGGTACTTAAAAATATTTAACTGAGAGTCAATAGAAGGCACACTTCTATAATAGATGGGATAAGAACAACTATAATTATTCAAAACATTAAAATAATATAAGATAATATTCAGGGAAAATTGTCTCCACATTTGATTAATATAGAATATTTTAAGATATATGGTGGAAATGAATTTCAGCTACTCATATTTAACCATTTTTTATCTTCTTTTAACCCGTATCTCTTTATATTAACCCCTTTTTAACTATATAAATCATTACTATAGTACAGAATATTTCGACATGTTACTATTTATAATGTCCAAAAATTAAATTGAAATGTTAAAAAAAATTACTTGATAATTTAGAAATGTAATACTACATTAATAATGTAAGTCCATGAACCTTGTTACCCAATATTGTTGAATTATTACATAACATTAGCATGATATAAGGATTCATGTCCCAAAAGACTAATCGGTTTAGTATCCTTGATGTAATTCATACAGTCATAAGTTTTACAATACATCATTAAACAAAAACATCAACAACATTTTTCCCATTTGTAAACACACTTAAATCTATATCCTATCCCTATAGGCCAACCATAAAATACTTATTCAAATCCTGGTAAAAATAAATCATATAAAGGGGTGGACTCAGATTCTCAGTAGGGATAACAATGTAGCAAAAACATTCAACAATAAGCATAAACATTTGAGGAAATGTTTAAGACCAAAACAAAAGACTTTTAAACATGAACTTTAGTATAATACGATGATGATATAATCAAATAATTCCATTTACATATTGACATGGTTATTATACTAATTAAATAATCACATGCAATATCAATAGCTACTTTCAAAATGATGGAATGCATAATTCCAGACTTCATAACCACATAGTCAAAGTATTGTGCAAAGACTACAAATAAGATTTTGTCAAGACCTTGTTCCAAGAAACTATTTTCTGCCATGAGACCTACCAATGCATCATGAAGCTATAGTGGGATCCACCTGTCACATACTAAGTACAATGCATTACTCATATGAAAAGGTATAAACATAACAAAATCATTCGTATTTAAACTAGAAAATGAAATGTCAACACTTTATCCTTAAACCATGAATGGTATAAAAATAACACATCCACAGTATAACATATCACATAAACTTCAATATAGTATGAATGATATATATCATAATAAATCAACCTCAATCAAGAATAATATCCTATAAAGGATGTTGACATAGTTGAAAATGATCTGTAAAAATCTATGAGAGAAATATCCCCTTTTTATGAAAACATTTAAAAGTATCACTATTTATCAAGAATGTTGTTTAAAATATATTTTTGAATCACAGTGTCCTATAAAACATTGAAACTTTAAAAAAACATAATTTTTAAACATTCATGTTCCTATTAATAAATCCTTGAAACCATTTTTAAAACATGGACATTAATGAGAAAGATTGAGAAGAATAAATTTTTAAAACATATAAAATGAGATTTTAGTTGGAGTTCCTTGCCAAATGAGACTCTTGAATTAAAATAACTGAGGTAATAAAAACATTATAATATCTTTAGAATAAATGTTTTCATGATTTACTATGTCAAAGTATAGTATGTACACACAAAAAATTGAGTTGGCGAATAACAACAAAGAAGAGTAAATGGAATGTCGTTAAGATGAAATAAATTATAAGGACCATATCCATAGGTTACGTATAAATCATTGACATAAATATGTGTGAAAAACAAAAATACACTCAATATTATTGAATATTAAATGTAAATCAATCATAGGACATTCATACATATTCTTGTAAAAACAAGACCTATGAATTGGATGTTTAACTCAATGAATGGAGATAGAGTTAAAATTGCATTTATCAAGTTCGTATCGATGTCTTGAGAATTTTTCTATGGAGTGATTATGTGTATCAAAAGTATATCCATATAATGGAGAGTGGAAATTACAACACAAATAATAACTAGTGATTCCACATATAATCATATAGTAAAATAATAAATCATGTATGCTTAAAGCCAAATGAGTGGAAATTGAAATTTGATATTCCCTTACCGATTTAGTAACTTATGAAACATACACCACATGAAAGAAGTATCATACAATGAAGATGTAAATAAAAATAAATTTATGTATATTACACAAATAATACAATCATCGGATGTACATATACCACACAAAATGAAATAGTGGCAATATAGTGTAAATCTCACAGAAATAAGAAGTGAGATGAAAACCCCTAACCCTGTACTTTTCCTTGGTCGATGGTACATTAAACTCCTGTATAATAGTTTAATAATTTTTATTGAATTATATAATAACTATATACATAAATATGATATCATATATGATCTTATAATATTGGTTTGTTAATTACATTTTAGTAGTATCATCATTTCGGGTGTTAACTGATTTGTTTTCATTTATATGCTTTGTTACAGAAGCCATGTTTGTTATGGATAGGATGTATTTGATTCATATACAGAATGATATTATGTTCATAAACATTGTTTTTAATCATAAAATAAAAATTATTCCTGAATGATTACGATGGGGAATGAATCTCATCGCATTCATGGAGACGGTAATCCCTACGTACGCACGAGTGACAATATAATTATATTGATCGAGAAATAATATGTAATTGGATGGTATATCATATATACAGAATCATTAACATGTCATATTTATTATTTTTATCAGTTATACTCATTATTATACCCATCCAAATAATGAAGTGTTTGAATAACAAACCACACCGCGATGTGGTGGCGGTAATCCGTATGTACGCAAGTATGGTGACTTTGTCATTTTTAGGATGTATAGAATAATTAATATTATTATACCATTTTTATAATATCATCAAAGTATATATAGGATACTGGAGTTATTATTATATAATGGAAACCACAAAGAACGAGGAAGTGGAAGAGTAAAAGAACATGAAAGGGGTGATGAAATATTTACCTCTTCTTCGGGTTCTTCCTTTTCATATGATCAAAATGTCATCATAGGTTGGATTTATGACCAAATTAAGGCCTCTTGGATGAAAAGATGAAATTTGGGAGGATATTTGGGCAGGTTTTGGCAGAGAAAAATGGCTTTGGAGGTGTGAAATTAAGAGAAGGGGAAGTACCCTTTTAAAAGAGAGGTGAGGGTCACTTTTGGAAAAGCTTGAACTATTATATTATAATAAAATAATTTTCAGTTTCTAAAGGCTCCAAAATGTGTTATTTATAGTCTAAGGTGGCTATGGGTCGAAAAACTCTCATCCAATCGGGTTTACACCAGTTTAGGTCATCATATTAACCTGATCATTTTGATTTAACTCTTAGTTAAATAGTTTGACATTTACTAGGTCTCTTGGTATTTTTATATTATACGGTTAATAAAAATACAATAAGAATCCAAGAGAACCCCATGTGGTTAATTATTAATATATAAAAACTTATATAAGTCCTTTGTCTGAACTATAGATTTTTAGGAACATTATATCAATTAATAATGTAATATTTGTTTTAAAAACTCAATTATGTCTATTTTGACACTATTTTGTATTTAATTTTTTTTGAAAGCCATAAAAATTATCACTTCAAATAAAATTTACTTTACCAAACCTAAAATGTAATATTAACCTAAAAAATCAGTGGAATTTACCATAAGTTATAAAATTACATTTATTTGGATAATTATTATATCAATTATTTTAATAATTCATTAATAAGGTAATTACTGCATCGTAATTGTGCCATAAATAAATTAAATTATATAATGTATAAAAATTATAGATAAAATTCCATTTGTATTAAATAGTTTTAGCTTTATAAATAATATTTATAGTCAAATTTAAATTGTGTGTAACCCTATATTAAAAATGGGTTAGTTATTAAACATTAAATTTAACTCTTTTAACTTTTCTTTAAATAATATAATAATAAATGTCCTAATCTAGTCCATGTGGACCAAATAGGTTCATATTGTATTCCTAAGGTTGTTTTTGGTCGAATTATACTTATCCAATAGAATTAGGACATGTGTTAGTGTAATTATGATATCATTATTACCCTTAATTACCCTATTTACTTTTAATCGTTGTAAATAACTCAAAATTTTCTATTCACCAAAGAAATATTTAAATCATATTGAACCAAATTTAACATACTAATATTAATTTTTTTTCTCATATTTTTTAAATTCAACTCACAGAAGTGGTAAAATTATGTTTTATGCAAATTTGCAAATGCTCTTAGGGGGTGGGTAAAAGACGGTAAAAAGTTAAATAAACTTTTATACATCTAATTTTATTATAAAATAAATAAAATGAATTAAATTGAACTTTTATAAGGATTATATATCTATTTTGACTTAAAATAAATTTAAATAAAATAAAAAATTATTTAAATAAACATTCTGTTTTAATCAATAACGCAATGTTTTTTCACTATTCATCAAAAATTGAATGTTTTTCTAGAAAAATACAAAACTTTTACCCTAAGATAATTTTGGTATTACGAATTCAAAAATTATTTCTATTTTACCAAATTAAAAACAAAGAAGATGCATTAATTAATTTCAAATTAATTCCCGTTAGCAAAACCGAAAAGCGTGTTTTTAAAAAGTAAAAACTATCAAAAGATTGACATGTGTTTATGTCAAATTTAAAATTAAAATTTCTTATATTGACCTACATAGTATTAATAGATTAAAATATAATCTAAATAGTCTTCCAAACCATTCAAATACATAATTTTACACTATAAATTAATTCGATTAATAAAGATGTTTTCAATTAAAATTTAGCATTTTTCAGTATTCATCAAAATAATAATGTTATCAGAAAAGTACCAAAAATTTATCCAAAAAAAATTTTTATGTTCTGATTATAATGAAGAATTTAATTTTATTAAATTAAATATATAAAAGTTTCAAATATTGGTTTTAAAAAGAATTTCCACAAAAGGTGGTAAAATTTCTTTTTTTGAGAAATACTTCTTTTATCTTGAAAAATGAATTGTTTCTTATATTATATATAAGAAACACATAATATGTATTCTAAAATTATATGGAGTATATAAAATTCAAATTTTAGTAAATACTATTCCTAACTACTTTTTAATGGAATGTTTTGTAAATCGTGGTGCGCTCAAGCTCTGTGTTGCATGTAGAGCAAGCTATTGATTTAATTTAAAGAAAATGACTTAATATGAAATATTTAGGTGTTACCTTCTTCTCCAATTTAGGAAATTTCGTCCACACAATTTTAAAATGGGGAATGGAAAAATTATTGAATGTCCCACATTGGAAAAAGAATCAATAAAACCATCTCTTTATAAGAAAGAAAGAGAAGTACAAAGGTCTGCCGAGATAACCCATACTAGGATACCATGTATAAAAACATTGATTTGGAAGATAAACTACGTGTCATGTTCTGATGGAGAGTGATATAAAACATGATCAGGAAAATGTTAACAATAAGAAATCCACAAACTTGTGATGGGATAAACGGTCATTAGATTCCTAGCTAGAAAAATAAACGGATAACATTTTTTTGTTTTATGTTCCATTTCATAAAGTTGAGGAATTTATTTATGAGATTGACTAAGAACATACAGATATATACTTACTTTTTATGTAGAGTTTCATCCATTAATATATTTATACCACCAACTCATATTTCTTTTTTTCAATTGATGAGTATTCAAGATTACTTGGTCACTTCTGAAGAGCTAGAATAAACTTCTAGAGAATCACATAATCCACAATGAATAAAATTTATATATTTACCTTGTCTTTAGAGATTAACCAAAACCAAAATGGTTAGTACCAGATCAGATGATCCCCCAAAAAGGATAATCCTTTAGAGAAATAAATACAAATAATAATTTCTATAATTAAACCAATAATACACAATGTTCATCAAATACCATTCAATAAAGAATTGTCCTTAAAATCCTTCAATATAATCCAAACTAATATGTAAACCCAAAATATAGAATAGTTTGATTACAGAGTCTACCAAGATAAATTGTATCTCCAAATAACAATGACTACTCTTAAAGTCCCATGCTTAAATGTAATTGACCTAATCACATATTCTCTATGAATGTTTAATAATTTCCATATATAACAAAAATTTATATAAATTCACAATAAAAACTTAGATAACAATCCATCGATACTCTTCAAAAGAAATTACATAGTAATCTATTTTCGATAAGCATATAGTATTCCCAATAGAGGAAACATCTTCCAAAATAACATTTATAACTTAATCACCAAATAATTTTCCTATAATAAGGATATCTAGTTGATAAGACATAGGTTCCCAAAACAATTTATTATTGATCAATAAAATAATTTAACTAAAAAGAATTAGTCACACAAACCATGGACTACACGTAGTCCAGTGGTAGAAATAAATCCCAATCATACTCGGGTTTTGTGTTTGATTCCCGCAGCTTTGTTCGATGCGATGGGTTGTCACACGGTCCACATGTTGTCATTTTTCAAAAACTATATTTTACAATATTCCTAAAATGAGATAAATTCCTCAAAATAACTATAACATATTTTAAAAACAAATGTTATCTCATACATCGCATTTTTCATCCCAAACATTAATAACATGTAATTGCCTTAAATTCATGGATCATATAAACCCAAATGGTTCTTTATAACTACATCTACAAAAGAAAAGAAAATTATTTCTCAAATAGAATTTTCACATAACAAACTACATGGTTACACATAAAAGAGAATAGTCTTACAAAGTAATCCCATACTTCTAAACATTTCTTCATCCATTTATTTGCAAATAGGTTCTTCCTTGACCTAGATGTTATCCAATAGAATAGGGCATTGACTCATGTGTTTCCAAGGTCCCTTACATTTATGGAAAATTAATGTAATTGGATTCTTAGGATCATTTTTATTTTCTTCCATAGTACTCTTCATTTTTCCTAGGAAATTATTTACATTATGTTTTTCTTCCTCACACATAAAGAATTTCTTTCTTCCATTGAGACACTTTCCTAGGTGTCTCCTTCCACATTTCCTACATGATGGAAATTGATCTTTCTTTTCTCCCTGGTCTCCACTACTAGAGCTCTTATCATTCACCGCATTTCTCATCATTTTTTAGTCCGGGAGTTGGTTAATATATATGTTGTTGATCATATTTTTGGAAACCTAATTCAGAATAATCATGATATCTTTTAATCATATCAACCTTCCAATTTGTTGAACACATCCACCATCGTGCCCACCTTGTACATCAGGTTCAATGTCACTATGACTTCCTTGGAATCTAGCCATTGACTAACATAATAAATCATAGTGTGGGTCATAAAATAATTTAGATAATATAATAACACCATATTTTCAAATGAAAATACATTAGGATTAACCAAGCTTATTTATTCTCATCTTATATAAAAATCCTTCAAATAGGATTGTAATGAAAATGTCAAATATCATAAGAATATCCCCTGGGAGTTTCATAACCAAGAGTGAAACAAGACCCATTATCGTTCACCAATTCCCATTCAAGTCTTGTTCAAAGTGGTGTATTCTAGTTTTACCCCTATGTACATCTGTGCCAAAGTCAACACTTCCTTCTCATATTCAGACAGGGATGTATTTCTTCGAAAACTCACAAAATGTCTACAGTACTAAAATTCTAGGAAGATATTCTATACTAATCCTCAAAGTCTATCTTATGGTAATGTTCTCTAATCATAGTTTTTCTAAATCTAGCTTCCTAGTTTCATACAAAACTTTCTCAGATACCAACTGTAATTTTCTGACCCCAGTTACCCAGAGTCCGTGCTTATTACATAACATTGAAATGATATAAGGAATAATGTCCCGAAAGACTAATTAGGTTAGTAGCCTTGATGTACTAGATGAACTCATAAGTTTTACATTATATCATGAAATAAAAACATCAACAACATTTTCCCTCCTTTTTAAACACATTCATATCCTTAGCCCATCCCTGCAGGTCAACCATAAAGTAATTATTCACATCCTAGAAAAAAACATAGAAAAGAATAATCTTAGATGCTCAGTAGGGATAACATTATAGTAGAAACTTTAATATATGAGCATAAACATTTAAAGAAATGTCTAAGACTATAACAAAATCATTTTAAACATGAACTTCAACATAAAATAGAAATGATATAATCAAATAAGACCATTTAATTATTCACATGGATATTCTACTAGTCTAATAATCACATGAAATATCAATAGCCACTTTCAAAACGATGGAATGAATAATGTTAGAATTCGTAACCACATAGTCAAGGCCTTGTGACAGGCCTAAAAATAAGATTTTCTCAAGTCATTGTGCCAAGACATTATTTTGTCTCAGGAGACCTGTCGATGCATCAAGGAGATATATCGGGATCCACCCATCACTTAATATGCCAAATCTATTTCTCATATGAAAAGGATTAAACATAACATAAACATTCGTATTAAAACTAGCATATGAAATGTCCATACATTATCCATAAACCAAGAATTGTATAAAAATAACACATCCAAAGTCAAAAATATCACAAAATCTTCAATATAGTATGTAAGATTTGTATCATAATAAATCAACCATTATCAAGAATAATATCTTGTAAAGGATGTTTGTATAGTTGAAAATGATGAGTAAAAATCTTTGAGAGAAATTTCCATTTTTCATGAAAAAATTTAAAAGTCTCATTATTTATCAAGAATATAGAATAAAATTTATTTTGAATAAAAGATTCCCATACCACTTTGAAACATTTAATATAAATTTTAGTTTTAAAACATTAATGTCCATATAAATAAATCCATAAAATCAATTTTTTAAAACATGGACATTAATGAGAAAGATTAAGAAGAAATTTTTTTTAAAACATTTAAAAATTATATTTTAGTTAGAGTTCCTTACCAAATGAAAGACGATTGAATAAAAAAAATTAATGTAATTAAAACATTATAATATCATGAGAATAAAGGTATCTATGTTATACTATGTCAAAGTACAGTATATGCACATAACAAAAATAAGACTCAATAGAATGTATGTTGAGATGAAATTCCTTTTAAAGGCTGTATCAATAGGTTAGGAATAAATCAATGACATTATTATGTGTGAAAAATATAAATACACTCAATATAATTTTATATTCAGTTTAAATCAATCAGAGGACATTCTCACACATTCTTGTAAAAACAACACCAATGAATTGGATGTATAACTCAATGAATAGAGATTGAGTTAAAATTACTATAATCAAGTTCATATCGATGAATTCAGAATCTATCAATGGAGTGATTATTTGTATAAAAATTTTATCCACAGAAAGGGGAGTTAAAATTACTACACAAATAATAAATAGTGATTTCACACATAATTATGGATTAAAATAATCAATGAAGTATGCTTGAAGCCCAATGAGTGGAAATTAAAAGTTTGCATTCCCTTACCAATTAGGTATCTTATGAAACATACACCCAATGAAAGAATTATCATACAATGATGATTTAAATACCCATAAAATTAATTATGTTACACAAATAATACAATAATGGGTAATAAATACACCAAAAAAAGGAAATAGTGCCAATATAGCATGAATCTCATACGCATTAAAAGTGAGATGAAAACCCCTTACCGTGTAATTTTCCTTGGTCAAGGGTATGTTAACCTATTGTATAAAATTTAAATCATTGTTATAAATTATACAAGAAATATAAACAAAAATATGATATCATATATGATCTTATAATATTACTTTGTTGATAAAGTTTTAATAGTATCATCGTTTCGGATGTTAACTGATTCGTTTTCTTTTATATGATTGGTTATGTAAGCCATGTTTTTTATGGATAGGATGAATTTGATTCATATAAATATTGATATTATTTTCATAAAATTTATTTTTAATCATAAAATGAAAATTATTATTGAATTATTATGATGGGGAATGAATCTAATCGCATTCGTGGAGATGGTAATCTGTGCGTATGAACGAGTGACAATATGATTATATTGATGGGGAAATAATATGTAATTGGATGATATATCATATATACATAATAATTAACATGTTATATTTATTATTTTCATCAGATATACTCATTATTATACCCATCCAAATAATGAAGTGTTTGAATAACAAACTACACCACGACGTGGAGACGGTAATCCATACGTACGCACGTATAGTGACTTTGTCATTTATAAGATGGATATAATAATGAATATTTTTGTACCATTTTTATAATAACATCACATTATATAGAATATACTGGATTTATTATTTTATAATCTAAACTACAAAGAAAGAGGAAGTGGAAGAAAAAAAGAACTTCATAGAGGTGATGGAATATTTATCTTTTCTTCGAGTTCTTCCTTTTGATTTGACCAATAGGGAACCTTATGTTGTCTTTCTGACCAATGGAAGGCCTCTAGGATGAATGGAGGAAAGTCAGGAGGATATTTTTTTTAGAGTTTGGCCGAGAAAAATGGCTTTGGAGGTGTGAAATTAAGAGAATGGGAAGTACCATTTTATAAGAGAGGTGAGGGTCACTTTAGAAAAATCTTGAAATATTATTTTATAATAAAATAATTTTCGGTTTCTAAAGGCTCCAAAATAATTTTTTTAAAAGGTAAGGTGGGGATGGGTCGAAATACTCCCAAATAATAGGGTTTAGATAGGTTTAGGTCATCATTAACCTTATTGATTAGATTTAAATCTTAGTTAAATAGTTCGACATTTACCATGTCTTTTTGTATTTTTATATTATATGGTTAATAAACATAATATAACAAGCCAAGAGAACCCAATGTTGTTCATTATTAATATATTTAACCTTATCTATTCCCTTTGGCTGACCCTTACATTTTTAAGAATATTATATCAATTAATAATATAATATTTGTTTTAAAAACTCAATTGTGTCAATTTTGACAGTATTTAGTATTTAATTTTTTTTGAAAGCCATAAAAACATTATAACATAGAATAAAATTTATTTAACCAACCCTAAAATTCCATATTAAAATAAAAAATTAGTTTAATTTATTAGAAGTCTCAATTTACATTTATTTGAAAATTTATAATATCAATTATTTTAATATTTCATTAATAAGGTAAATACTGCATCATCATTATGTCATAAGTAAATTAAACTACATATTGTCTAAAAATTATAAATAAAATAAAATAGTGTATAAAATAGTTTTATATTTCTAAATAACATTTATATTCGAATTTATATTGTGTATAACCCTATATGAAAAATGGATTATTTATTAAACTTTGAATTTAACTCTTTTAACTCTTCTTTAATTAAAATAATAATAATTGTCCAAATCTAATCCATGTAGACCAGAGTGGTTCATATTATATTCCTAAGGTTGTTTTTAGTTGAATTATACTTATCCAATAGAATTAGGACACATTTTCAGGTAATTATGATATCATTTTTACCCATTATTACCCTATTTACTTTTAACAGTGGTAAATAAAAGTCAAAAGTTACAATTCACCAAAAATTATTTTTATATTATCGAACAAAATTTTTCTTACTGATATTAACCATGTCTCTCGGATATTTTAAATTCAACTAACAGAAGTGGTAATATTATTTTTTTTCAAAATTTTCAAATGCTCTTAAAAGGTGTGTGAAAGACGGTAAAAAGTTCAATAAAATTTCATATATCTAATTTTTTTATAAAATTACTCCAATGAAATAAATTGAACATATAAAGGTATTATATATGTATTTTGACTTAAAATAAATTTAAATAAAATAAATAATTATTTAAATATAATGTTGGTTTTAAACTATAACATAGTGTTTATCATTATTCATCAAAAATTGAATGTTTTTAGAAAAATAAAAACAAATTACCACAAAATAATTTTGATATTACAAATTCAAAAATGAATTTTATTTTACCAAATTAATAACATAGAAGTTTCATTAATTAATTTAAAATTAATTGTTGTTGTCAAAACCAAAAAGCGGATTTTTAAAAAGTAAAAACTATCCAATGATTGACATGTTTTTATGTCAAATTTAAAATAAAAATTATTTATATTGACCAAAGTTGTGTTAAATGATAAATATATAGTCTAATTTTAATTACAGACCATTCAAATACATAATTTATCATTATAAATTATTTCGATTAAAAAAGTTGTTTTCAATTAAAATTTAGTATTTTTTAGTATTCATCAAAATATGAATGTTCTCAAAAAATACAAAAACTTTATCCAAAATAAAATTTTATGCCCCGAATTTAAATAAGAATTTAATTTCATTAAATTGAATATATAAAAGAGTCAAATATTGGTTTTAAAAAGAAGATTCCATTAAAAGGAGGTAAAATTGCATTTTTTGAAAAATACAACTTTTATCTGAAAAAAATGAATTTGTTCTTATATTATTTCTAAGAAACACATTATATTTATTATAAAATTTTATTTAGTATAAAAAAATCAAAATTTAGTTAATACTATTCATAACCGCTTTTGAACGACTAGTTCGGTAAGTCGTGGTGTGCTCGAACTCAGTGTTGCCTGTAGCACATGCTATAGAATTACTTTATAGAAAATAAATTACTATTAAATCATGGGGTGTTACAATTAAAATAAATTTCTATAGTATTTATAGATTAATTTATTAATAAACTCATTAAAAGGTGTGAAATAAATTTTTATGACAATTCCTTTTAATGAAAAAATGATCTTCGTGTAATTTTTTCATATTATTCATAATTATATGAATATAAATTTAGTTATATTAATATGTAATATCTGAATTTAAATCTCTAACAAAATATTTTATTTTAATTTATTAAATCAATATGCATCATGTACTTTAAAACATTTTTCTAGAAAATATCTTTTTTACCTTAAAATGATTTTTAATTATTTCAATTAAATTAATGAAAAAACTGTGAATTATTATTATTTAACTGAAAATATTTTTCATTAAAATAAATTTAATTTATGGTCATGGTGCATAAATAATTTAAAAATATAATATCTTAAAAATAGATACATTCATAATAAATGATTTTATTCATAACATTTGAAATTTAGTATTCATTTTATTCATACCACAATATGGTATCACAATGTTAAAAGTATAACAGACACTTTCGGGAATCCCTCAACATCAATTTCCACTATTGTCTAACTACCCTATGTTCCCACTTCCATGTGTCTTACAATCATGCACAAACGATATCCAACATCCAAAGTAAACCTCAAGATACTACATGTCTAACAACTATAATTAAAATCACAATCCTGTGATAAAATAATCAACCCCATCCTAATAGCACTATGAATGGAAGTAAAATATCATAACATGAAAATTCTAGACCCAATGGAAAATATCAAAAAAACATGGACAAAAAAATCCATATTATGGTAAATAAAATATATTCTCAATAAAGAACCCTTTCTTAATAAAAAAAATCATATCAGGTCTTTGCAGAGTTAAATTCCCAGCCACACAATACATAGTAATCCTATATATTTTAAGCGGACACTTATACCATGCATACATTTTTTCACCCAAGGAATTCCTTTTGAAATATAACATTATTTATTTTCATGATACATATTCAATACATTCATTAATGTACCATTTTTGTCTTTACTAATACAAAGATCTGTGAAAATAATTTTAAAACATGGGATTATCACAAAATCCCAATAAGAGATATAACGAGATTAAATCATTAATCTGGTGAAAAACTGAAAACCCATTACAAAAATTTTAAATTTTTATTAGGAAGCATAGAAAAATCCCACTACTTCATTGGGATATAATTATCATACAACACTTACATTCACCATTACAAGTGGAATAACCATACGTTCAACTTTCATCTCGACAATAACAAATTATTTGGAGAGTTATAATGGGGCTAAACATTCATATAAGTTATACAGGGATCACCCGTCTTTCATGAGCTATAAAGGAGATCAACCTTTTATATAAGATATATCAGTCTCACCCATGATCTATAATTGGAATAAAACCATCAAATGTGAAATATTGGGATTACTCATTTATTGTCCTTGTACCACCATGTAAAACATTTCAATTTTCAATAGGTTACTCCTAATATTTTATTTGTATTCATAGGATATCTAATCCATTTTTTAAAACCAATTTAATGAATTCATAACTGATCTTTTTAATCAATGTTCCCCATAAAAAATTGATACTTCTAAATGAAATTCTTGAATTTACATTTATGTCCATATAAATAAATCCATGAAACCACATTGTAAACATTGACATTAATAGGAATGATTTATAAGAATAAATATTTAAAACTACTAAAGTGATGTTTTAGTTAAACATTCTCTTACCACATGAGAAATAATTGAAAAATAATAATTAAAGAATATAATTAAAAAACATATAATATCATGAGAATAAATATATTAATTATATAATATGTAAAAGGGAAGTATATACACCATATAAAAGTGAATTGGTTCATAAAAATAATTAAGCATCAAAGGAATTATATTTTAAAAAAATCCTTTACAACGATCATTTTGTAAATAAAATATATTTATTATGTTTTTTCACTATAAATCCAAAAAAATCTGAAATAAATAAAATATAAGAAATAAGAAAGTAATTTCTCACATAATCATATAATTGATATAATAAAGAAGTAGATGTTTAACCCAAAGAATGTAAAGAGGGTAATGAAATTAACATACCTTGAGTCTGAATCATCTCGTATGTTCTTCATATTCCTCAATAAAATAATTATTTTAAAATTTTAATTTCTAAATATCTTTTTTGAATTTTATTATTCTTCTTATGTGACTATTATAATTTCATAATAATTATTTATTTATTTATGTTCACATCAGGCATTTCATCGATATTTTGTAATCGAGTTGAAAATGAACTTTGTATGGTGTTTATAGTCCATGTGGTCATAAGTACATCATCAAAAGAATATAACACATTACATAAAAATATTATATATTAATTATATATTTATTTATATTAATATTTTATGATAAACTAAAAACATTATTCATGGAGATGGTAGGTTTTACATACTAATGACCGTTATTTTTATTTTACCAATCATATTAAATGAAAAAAATTAAATCATGTCTATGTAAATATGAATAATTATATTATATTATTATAGTAGAATTAATATTTCATATATATTATATAAGGCCCCAGCCTTAAACATCACATAATCTTGAGTTACTTCAAGAATACCCGTTGAGTATCTTTTCAGGTTTAGAGTTTTAGAGAATTAGATCATAAAACACGAATTACATTCCACATTTAAACAAAGTTGTTACATATAAGATAGTATTCATTTTTCCCATCAATGGAAATATATTTAAAATAAAACATGGATTCTTTCTTGACACTTCCTTTACACTATCATCATATCTTGTACCTTTCCCTTGACCTGTGAGAAACATTTCAAAAACATGGGACGAGCATAAAAAGCTCAGAAAGGGATATAAAAATATGGAAAGGAAACATGAGTACATATATACATAAGAGTGAAATCATACTTTACCCATAAAACATATGAACTTTAACATACCTCATCAAATCATGAATAAATCATAGAAATCATAAGACATAAAGGCAACTTGAGGCATTCATAACATTCTTAAATAGGGAGTAACCCTCTTGGTTACATTTGGAATACCCATCATAGTATATTCCCTAATTCTCATTGGAGAAACCTCAACGTTTAACCCCTTCATGTTACCCAATGCATTGGAGAGCTATATCGGGCTAACCCACCCTTAGTTAATCACAGAACCACCTGTCTTCATAATAATGCCCAAGAACCATAACATAATCGTATCAAATAAAACATGCATAAAGGAAACATAACATTTCCACATTTCAATAACAAGATATCAATACAACACATTGTTATAATAAAAACAATATGAAAACCATTTTCAATTCCAAATTAAATGAAAAGTAAAACATGGTATTTATTTTTCATTTAAAATAAGTATGGATTGTAGAGGAAGCTGAAACTCAAATAATGGTCACAGCGGCGGAGATGTCGTTGTCGCCGCATACGTATGAAAAAAACAAAACATTCCTTTTTTTTGTTTAGTAAACGCTTCATATAAAAAGATTCCTTTTGAGTAAATGTAAAAGTCAAAGGGGTTTTTACACTATATAAAATAAAGTTGTGTATAAAACATAATATGCGTCACTGAAAGGAGATTGAGATGAAGTCCCATACCTCGGGTCCAACGTGACTCGATTGCTCTTTAATCTCTTGAATGATAAACTCGAGTTAATTTCTACTTTCTTATGAACCTTTTTCACGTTCATTATTCCCTTTATATCACTTATTACCATGTCATGAACACTATGTAATTATTTACGTTAATAACAGTCATTTTAACGATCTTTGGTACTTGAGTCAAAAATATACTCTTTATAATTACAAGTTTCTCATGTATCCATTATATCCAGAGTTATATTAATTATGTAGATATCATATATATCATATATATACATTATATACATGCATTTATAATATTACATAACATCTAGATGTAAGAAATGAAATGCACCATTCCTGGAGATGTTAAGTCGTACGTACGTATGAACGCTACTTTCATTTCTATTATGTATTTTATGGAATGGAATAATAATGACATAAACATATATTATAATTCCTTTATTTTTTCATATATAATATCATTAACTCCATCATTTATACGTCCCCCATATGGCATTAACGAATCAAATCACTTTGAGGGGGCGATAGTCTGCATTTCCTAAAATGAAGATATCACGTATACCCATAATGGAAGCCATAAAGGTATGCCATAAATGAAAAATAAAAAAGCTTAAGGAAAACATAAACATATTATATATCATAGTTTCATATTAATGGCCACCTTTGAAGGTTTTAGAAGAATATTGAACAATCATCGTTTCGTGAGGCAGAAATTCGCCATCCACGGAAACAGTATGCTCTTTAACCATTAGATGAAGGTGTGTGTAAGTGAAGAAATAATCCTTCTCATAACAAAATCCTACTATATTTAAGATATTGGTGTTTTTAGAAAATAAAGGAATAAAAAGAGTTTATGGGGTTGGAAAAGAAAAATAAAACAAAAGAACCCAAGATAAAACACTACCTTTAAAACTGGTAACACTTTTTGATTTGAGCTCAAAGGCTTCCTTGGGAATACTTCTGCCCAAATTGAGGCTTCAAGGAGTAAGAGATGTATGTGGAGAGAAAAAAATGGACAGGGTATGGCCGATCCAACGGTTTGAGAGGTGTGGGTATGGTGGTAGAGGTGGGGGCCTTTAATAAGAGGAGAGGAGGGGCACTTTTGGAATGTTATAAAAGGATACATTATTATAAAATGATATTCGGATTTAAAAGGTCCCAAAATTATATATTTCAAGGATAAGGTGATACGAGTTCGAAATCCACCATTATAATAGGTTTTTGACAGGTATAGGTCATAGATTTTACATTATCTTTCATTTTTTTAAATCGTTAAATAATGAGGTAATCATTGCATCATCATGGTATCATAAATAACGTAGTTTATTTAATGTCTAAAAATTATGAAAAAATAGAATGATGTTGGAAATATTTTTATATTTATAATGAATATTTATAGTAAAAAATATCACTTGTATAACCCCATTTAAAAATTGTTTTATTAAAATAACTCATGTTTGGGACATTTTTATTTTAACTTTAAATAAAAAGGTATTAATGTCATTTTCCTACCAAAGTGGCTCCATGGGGTCCCCAAGTTGACCCATGGATTTTTTTTGTCGGATATGACACATCAAATATGGGTAGTACATGTGTCATGGCCATTTTATATTATTAAAACTTTATTTTTACCTTAAATTACACTAATTACCTCAAATCGCTATTAGACACTTAAAAGTTACTATTCACCAAAAAATTATTTTAATCCCATTGAACCACATTTTACTTCTTAATGAAAACCATTTATGTCAGATTTTTGAAATTAAAAACACAGAGGTGGTAAAATTTCATTTAAATAGAAAATCAGTTTTTATAAGTACCACTTAGTGGTTTCACTATTCATCAAAAATTGATGTTTTTCAGAAAAATACCAAAACTTCACCCTAAGATATATTTGATATTCCGAATTCCAAAATGAGGTTTATTTTAAGAAATTGAAAACATATAAGTTAAATTGATTAATTTAATAATTAATTCCCGTTGTCAGAGTAAATAGCATGTTTTTCTGAAATAATAAGTATCAAAATATTGACAGTAGCTTATGTATAATTTCGAAGTGAAATTAATTCAAACGACCACTATTGGATTAAATGGTAAAAATATATTATAATTTATCTTAAAAACCAATTCAAAATATAATCTAATCATATAAATAAATTTGATTAAAAAGAGGTTTTGAATTAAAATACATCATTTTTCACTATTCATTAAAAAATGAACTTTATCAGAAAAATACTGAAAATTCACACAAATAAATTTTGATGTCCCTATTCTAAAGAAGACATTTATTTGGTCCAATAGAATTTATAAGAGTGAAAAAAACTAAATTTATAGACAGTTCGCCATCAAAAGGCGATAAGTCGACCTTTAGTGAATGATAGAGTATATATGCCTAAAATTGAATTCTTTTCATATTTTAAGCCATTATACTTTATTAGATAAATGAAAAAACATTTAACAAACATATATAATAATATTTTAGTTATTTCCATTCATTTTCTCCAATACAACAACTACGTGTTAACTACCATTTAAAATAATATTATTTTATTACTAGTGTGCAGTGTAAGTTTTCAAAGAAACTATTTGTTGTGTATCGGGTACGCTATCGAACATAGAAACCCCTTTAAAGTAAAATTAATATTTAATTCAAAAATATTAATAAAAATGAAAATGCTTTATTCTTTATTTACCTGGGATGTTACATCCTTCCCCCCTTTTGGGAATTGTGTCCTCGCAATTTTATTCACTTATCAAAATAAGTGGGGGTATTTATCCTTCATAGCATTTTCAGATTCCCATATTTCCTCTTCAACCATACAGTTTTTCCACAAAACCATTACCTGGTGAATTACCTTATTCCACAACACTTGCTCTCTACGATCAAGTATCTAGACAGGTTATTCTTCATAAGAGAGATTCTCTTCCAACTTAACTACCTCTGGGCTCAAAACATGAGATGGATCTGGCATGTACATTCTCAACATCGAAACATGAAAAACAATATGTACCTGAGATAAACTTGGAGGTAAAGCCACTCGGTATGAAACTGATCCAACTCTCTCCAAAATTTCATACGGTCCAATGAACCTTGGACTCAACTTTCCTTTCTTACCAAATCACATCACACTTTTCCATGGTGAGACTTTGAGAAAAACATGATCACCTACCTCGAAAGATATATCTTTCCTTCGGTTATCCGCATAACTCTTCTTCCTACTCTGAGCTCTTCTCATGTGTTTCTGAATCAACTGAACATTTTCGGCCATATCTTCTACCAATTCTGGTCCCATCAACTTCCTTTCACCGACTTCATCCCAGAAAGCTGGAGTTCCACACCGCTTCCCATATAATGCCTCAAATGGTGCCATCTATATACTGTAATGAAAATTGTTATTATAAGAAAACTCAACCAAAGAAAGATTTTGGTCCTAACTTCCCTAATAATCCATCTAACAAGCACGTAGCATATCCTCCAAAGTCTGAATTGTTCGTTCTGACTGCCCATCTGATTGAGGATGAAAATTTGTACTAAAATTTAATTCAGTACCCAACGACTTCTGAAGGCCTTTCCAAAAGTTATAAGTGAACCTGGGATCACAGTTAGATAAAATGGAGAAAGGAACTCCATGTAACCTGATTAGCCCTTTATGATACAAATGGGAAATTTGATCTAGGGAAAAATTATCTCGTATGGAAAGGAAATGAGAAGATTTAGTCAAGCGATCAACAATAACCCAAATTGCATTATTACCTCAAGGTGTCTTTGACAATCCCACAACAAAGTCCATGGATATATTTTCCCATTTCCACTCTGGCACTGGTAAAGGTTGAAGCATCCCTTTTGGTAACTACCGTTATTCTTTAACCTGTTGACAGGTCAAACACTTTATAGTAAAATCAGCAATATCCCTTTTCATTATGTCCCACCAGTAATACTCCCAAAGATCTCTATACATCTTAGTAATTCCTGGATGAACTGAAAATGGAGAACTATGAGCTACATATAACAACTCTCTCTTCAACTGTGAATCACATGACACACACAATCTCTTCCCAAATCTCAAAACAAAATCATTATCAATATTGAATTCAGGAAACTTACCCTTCTGAACCAGCTCTACCATTTTCTGAAACTCGTTGTCTTGCTTCTGTTCTTGCTTAATTCTGTCTAATAGAGAAGATTTCATTGAGACCTGAAACAAAACAGAAGGACATCCTGCACCAACAACTTCTATGCCAATGTTCATCAAATCATTGACCAAACGATCACGTTCCAAATGTAACATTTCTAATGAAGCAGTACAATTTCAACTCAAAGCATCAGCCACTTTATTTTCTTTTCCCGGATGGTAATGAATTGTACAATCATAATATTTGATTAATTCTAGCCATATCCTCTGTCTCATGTTAAATTCTTTCTAAGTGAATATATAATTTAAACTTTTGTGATCAGTATATATTTCACACTTTACTCTATACAAATGATTCCTCCAAATTTTTAAACTGAAAACAATAGCAGCTAATTCCAAATCATGTGTAGGGTAATTTACCTCATGAGTTTTCAACTGTCGTGAAGCATAAGCAATTACATAATCATTCAGAATTAAGACTCAACCATGTCCTTTCAATGAAGCATCACTGTAGACAAAAAACTCCCCATTCCTGGAAGGTAGTTCCAAAATGAAGCATTCTCCAATCTTTTTTCCAGTTCCTGAAAACAATCATCACATTCTTTTGTCCATATATACTTAACACCCTTCCGAGTTAGCTTAGTCATTGGACAAGATAACCGTGACAAATTTCTAACAATCCTTTGTTAATAGCCTGCCAAACCAAGGATGCTACGAATATCAGTGACATTTGTGGGCCTTGTCCATTCTTCCACAACCTTTTTTTTGTAGGATCAATAGTTATCCCTTCTTTAGAAACAATATGTCCAAGGAAAAAAATTTGTTGCAACCAAAACTCTCACTTTCTGAATTTTACATACAATTTATTTTATTTTGCTGTTTACAAAATAACCCTTAAATGTCTTTCTGCTCCTCTTTACGTTTAGAAAACACCAAAATATCATCAATGAAAACAACCACAAACTTATCCAATAACTCATGGAAAATTATATTCATTAAGTCCATGAATACAGCAGGTGCCTTGGTTAGCCCAAAAAGAATTTCTACAAATTCATAATGGCCATATCTTGTATGAAACGCGGTCTTCGGAATATTTTCTTCCTTTACCTTCAACTGATGGTATCCCGATCTCAGGTCAATCTTTGAAAAATACTGAGCTCCCTGGAGCTAATCAAACAAATCATCGATATGAGGAAAATGATTTTTGTTCTTAACAGTGATGTTATTCTAGGATCGATAATCAATGAAAAGTCTCATATAACCATCTTTCTTTTTAACAAATAAAATAAGAGCACCCCATGGTGATGTTCTAGGTCGAATGAAACCTTTCTTTAATAAATCATGCAATTTCTCCTTCAACTCTAAAAGTTGAATTTGAGTCATTCGATAAGGGGGTTTCGAAACTGGCTTAGCATCAGGAACTAAGTCTACAGTAAACTCAACTTCCCGATCTGGTATTATTCCAGGAAACTCATCAGGAAAAACATCAGGATACTTATTTTCCACTGGCACATCATTAATCTGAATAGTTCCCTTGTTTTAAACAATATGTGCAAGGTAACATTCATTTCAGTCTTTTACAAGTTTCTCGGCCTCTTGATATGTTATCAACAGTAAGGGTTCATTCTTGTACACAAACTGAAATTCTTTCTGAAAATAAATGTCTTTATCTCTACAGTCAATATTATCATGATAAATAGAGATCCAATCCTTACCCAGGATAACATCAAACTCTACTAGAGGTAACACAATAAGTTTTGAAAGTAGGTTCTTTCCAAAGATAAGGATAGGAAGATTCTTATAAATTCTTTTTGCCTCAACATTTCCCCCATGTGTTTTATCAAAAGTTAAGGATTCATTTCTTGAGATGGTCTTCCCATTTTACTAGAAATGTTTTCAGAGATGAAAGAATGTGTAGACCCCGAATCAAACAACACACTGGCATAATCAGAAAAAACAAACAAACTGCCTGATACAACTTCATTTGATTTCCTGACATCTGCTGAAGTAGTTGCAAAGGATTTCACCACCCCTTTCTGCTTGTACTCTAACTGCTTCCCATCACTCGAGCTCTTTGTCAGAAACTCATTTGCATAGTGACCCATCTCATTGCACTTAAAAAATTTCTCTAACTATAAATCAAATTTTGTCTTACCATCACCCTGATCTTTTTTAGTGCAATCACGAGCCTTATGTTCCATCTTACCACATCAGTAGCACTTTTCAGAATTCAGAATCCATTCCCCAGTATGCCTTTTACCACATTTATCACAAACTGGAAACTTAGTTTTCTTACCGTCAGACTTTTTGAAGAATTCTTTCCTTTCTCCTGCCACCTCGGTCTCTTCTTCTGTTGGTTGTTATAGAACACTTGATCATCTTAAAACTCCTTTTCCACCATCTCAGCACATCGAACAAGCTTTTCATAACTTTTGAACTCACGAGAATCTAAATCCCTTCGATATTTTGGATTTAATCTTGGGTAAAAATGTTTGATTTTACTATCAAGGTATCGGATAAAATTTAGAGCATTCCTTGCCAATCGAGTGAACCTCTCTTCATAGGCAGCCACTGAGTCTTCCTCTTGCCTCAATTCGATGAATTGTTTTTCCATCCTAAGTTGAACGGCCTTAGGAAAATACTTCTCAAGAAACATACCTTTGAATTCATCTCAGTCGAGAGCATCAATCTCATCAGTGTCTCTGATATTTTTAACCATCGACCACCACTGATCTGCTTCACCTTCCAAACGGTAAATATCAAGACTAAACTTTTGATTGTCTGAACACCCCATGAAATCGAAAATCTTCTCTATTTCATTAATCCCCCATTCAGCTAGCACATGGTCAGATGATCCTCTGAATGATGGGGGGTGTTGCCTCATGAAATGTTCCACCACTGACATGTTCCTCTACGGTTGATCTGGCTGATCTCATGCATGGATACCACCACCATTTATCTCTTGAGTCAACTGCTCCATTACTGTAACAAATAGTTCAGTTCCAATTCCGTCCATCTCAGGATGCTGATTTAGATGGTTATTTTCTTCTGTATACCTTCCTAGCACTGCTTCCCTGTTTCCTCTACGAAAAACCATTCTGAACAAACATGTCTTAGATGAAGCAACATGGTAATCTTCAAATGCTATATCATTTCAATTTGATCATAAAAAAAATATTTTTGGATAATCATTTAATAGAATTCTAAATCCTAAAGTTATCTAAACCAACCTCTGATACCAACTATAAGGCACCAACCCTAAACATCATTTAATCTTGAGTTACTTCAAGAATACACATTGAGGATCTTTTCAGGTTTAGAGTTTTAGAGAATTAGATCATTAAACATGCATTACATTCCACATTTAAACAAAGTGATTACATAAAAGATAGTATTAATTTTTCCCAAAAACGTAAACATATTTAAAATAAAACACAGATTCTTTCTTGACAATTCCTTGACACTATCATCATATCATGTACCTTTCCCTTGACCTGTGAAAAACATTTCAAAAACTTAGGATGATCATAAAAAGCTCAGTAAGGGATATAAAAATATGGAAAGGAAAAACGAGTACATATATACATAAGAGAGAAATCATACTTTACACATAAAACATAAGCACATTAACATACCTCATCAAATCATGAATAAATCATAGAAATCATAAGATATAAAGGTAACTTGAGGAATTCATAAGATTCTTACATAGGGAGTAACATTCTTAGTTACGTTTGGAATACCCATCACAGTATATTACTTAAATCTCTTCGGAGATACCAAAACCTTTATCCCCTTCGTGTTACCAAATGCATTGGAGAGATATACCAGGCTCACCCGCCATTAGTTTATCACAGAACCACCCATATTCATAATAATTCCCAAAAACCATAATATAATCGTATCACATAAAACAAACATAAAGGAAACATAAAATTTCCCACATTTCAATCACAAGATATCAATACAACACATTGATATAATAAAGGAATTATGAAAACAATTTTCAATACCAAAATAAATGAAAATTAAAACATGGTATTTATTATTCATTTAAAAAGAAAAGTATAGCTTGTAGAGGAAGCTGAAACTCAAATAATGGTCACGGTGGTGGAGAAATCATTGTCGCCGCCTACGTATGACTAAAACAAAACACTCCCTTTTGTCGTTTAGTAAATTCTTCGTATAAAAATATTCCTTTTGATTAAACGTAAAAGTCAAAGGGGTTTATACACTGTATAAAATAAAGTTGTGTATAAAACATAATATGACTCAATGAAAGGAGATTGAGACGAAGTCCCATACCTCGGGTGCGACGTGACTCGATTTCTCTTTAATCTCTTGAATGATAAACTCGAGTTAATTTCTACTTGTTTAGGAGCCTTTTTCAAGTTCATTATTCCCTTCATATCACTTATTACCATGTCATGAACACTATGTAATTATTTATGTTAATAACAGTCATTTTAAGGATCATTAATACTTGATTCAAAAATAAACTCTTTATAATTACAAGTTGATCATGTATGTAATATATCCAGAGTTATATTAATTATTTAGATATAATATATATCATATATATTCAGAATATACATGGATTTATAATATTACATAACATTTAGAGGTAAGAAATGAAATGCATCGTTCATGGAGACGGTAAGTCGTACGTATACATGAATGCTACTTTCATTTCTATTATGTATTTTATGGAATGGAATCATAATGACATAAAGGTATTTTATAATTCCAGTATTTTTTCATATATAATATCATTAACTCCATCCTTTATACATCCCACATATAGCATTAACGAATCAAATCACTTTGAGGGGGCGGTAGTCCGCACTTCCTAAAATGAAGATATCGCGTATACCCATAATGGAAGCCATAAAGGTATGCCTTAAATGAAAAATAAAGAATCTTAAGGAAAACATAAACATATAATATATCATAGTGTCATATTAATGGCCACCTTTGAAGGTGTTAGAAGAATATTGAACAATCATCATTTCGTGTGGTAGAAAATCGTCATCCACGGAAACAGTATGCTCTTTAACCAATAGATAAAGGTTTGTGTAAGTGTACATCTAATCCTTCTCATAAAAAAAATCCTAGTATATTGAAGATACTGGTGGTTTTACAAAAGAAATTAATAAAATGAGTTTATGGGGTTGGAGAAGAAAAATAAAAAATAAGAACACAAGAGATAACACTACCTTTAAAACGGGTAACTCTTTTTGATTTGAGCTCAAAGGATTTCTTGGGAAGCCATCTTCCCAAAGTGATGCTTCAAGGAGTAATAGAGGGATGTAGAGAGAAAAAATGGACAGGCTTTGTCTGAGCCAAAGGCTTGAGAGGTGTGGGTAAGGAGGTAGAGGTGGGGTCCTTTTATAAGAGGAGAGGAGGGGCACTTTTTGAAAGTTATAAAAGGATACTTTATTATAAAATGATTTTCGGATTTAAAAGGTCCCAAAATTATAAATTTTGAGGATAAGGTGATAAGAGTTCTAAATACACCCATCCAATTGGTTTTTGACATGTTTAGGTCTTATATTTTAAATTATCTTTTCATTTTTTTAAATCTTTAAATAATAAGTTAATCACTGCATCAGCATGGTATCATAAATAATTTTATTTATTTAATGTCTAAAAATTATAAAAAAATACCATGATGTAGGAAATATTTTTATATTCTTAATGAATATTAATCGTCAAAACGATGACTTGTATAACCCTACTTTAAATTGGTTTAGTAAAACAACTCATGTTTGTGACATTTTGATTTTAACTTTAAATAAAAAGGTATTAATGTCATTTTCCTACCAAGTTACTCCATGGGGTCCCCAAGATGACCCATGGATTTTCTTGGTCGGCCATGACACATCCAATAAGGGTAGGACATCATTCAAGGTCATTTCATATTATTAAAACATTATTTTTACCTTAAATTACATTAATTACCTCTAATCGCGATTAAAAACAAAAAAGTTACTATTCACCAAAAAATTTATTTTAATCCCATTGAACCACATTTTACTTTTTAATGAAAACCATGTATGTTGGATTTTTGAAAGTCAAAACACTGAGGTTGTAAAATATCGTTTAAATGGAAAATCAGTTTTTATAAGTACCACTTAGTGGTTTCACTATTCATCAAAAATGGAAGATTTTCAGAAAAATACCAAAACATCACCCTAAGATATATTTGATATTACAAATTCAAAAATGAGGTCTATTTTACAAAATTCAAATCATATAAGATAAATTAATTAATTTAATAATTAATTCCCGCTGTTAGAGAAGATAGCGTGTTTTTATGGAACAATAAGTATCAAAAGATTGACACTAGTTTAAGTCCAATTTCGAAGTGAAATTAATTTCAACGACCAATATTGGATTAAATGGTAAAAATATATTCTAATTTCACTTTAAAACTAATTCAAAATATAATCTAGTCATATAAATAAATTAGATTAAAAAGAGGTTTTGAATTAAAATACAACATTTTTCACCATTCATTAAAAAAATGATCTTTATCTGAAAAATAAAAAAAATTTGCACAAAGTATATTTTGATGTCAATATTCTAAAGAATAATTTTATTTGGTCTAATAGAATGTATAAGAGTGACCAAAACTATAATTAATGATGGTTCGCCATCAAAAGGTGATAAGTTTACCTTTAGTGAATGTTTGAGTATATATGCCTAAAATTGAATTCTTTTTGTATTTTAAGACTTTATCCTTTATTAGATAAATGTAAAAACATTTAACAAAAATATATAATCATATTTTAGTTATTTCCATTCATTCCCGCCAATACAACAACTACGTGTTAACTACCATTTAAAATAATATTATTTTATTACTAGTGTGCAACGTAAGTTTTCAAAGAAACTCTTCGTTGTGTATCGGGTACGCTATCGAACATAGCAACCCATTTAAATTAAAATTAATATTTAATTCAAAAATATTAATAAAAATTAAAATTCTTTATTCTTTATTTACCTGGGATGTTACATATTATATATATTTACTAAAACAATTCTTAATACATTCCATGTGATGTGTGAAGGAAACACATAATTTTGAGGAGGTTGTAGTCCACATGTCCCTTGACAAAGTTATCATAAACCGATAATATTTAAAGAATGAAGGTATGATAAATATAATATTTAAAGAATATATAGAAGTTTATAATGTATATATTAATATATTATTTTACCTAAAAATAGTTCTTAGTCCATCCATGAAGTCGTGAATGTAATAAATAAAAAAACATCATTCACAGATGTCATTAACCGACATAACATAGACCAAAATATCATTTATATGAATTAGTGGATGTATAAAATGAAATGGATATGATATATTCCATTAGATACATAAAACTATAGTATATACATGATTTTTTAATAATTATTAATTTATGGATGAATGAGGTAAGGTTAAGGTAGAAAATGAAAATAAATTAAGAGAGTAACATTGATAAAATTGCTTATTAAATATCCCCTCCGTAAAAGATATGTTAGGAACTTGGATTTTGATTTTGGTGAGATGAATAGGACATCGACACACGTAGAGTGATGAGGAGTGATTTGGGTATAGATTTTAGGAGATAAAATGATTTTAGGATGAAATGGAAAGGTGAGGGTTGGTATTTAGACATGAGGAGAGGTGGGTTCTAGTGATTAATTAATTCATTATTTTATATTTAAATCTAACTAAATTAAGGTGAAATTAATTTCAAAGAAATATCATTTAATATAATAAAGTTATGGATTTTTGAGGTGTAGAAAAACATCAACCAACCATTAAAATTTTCAATTTTTACATTTGTTAAACCATTATAATTTACATTTATCCTTCCTCACAATTTTACAAATACAAATATAATTATTTTTTTGACCATGGTATTTTTTTTATACCATAAAATAAAATTAAATGTTCCAAAAAATTTGGATCCTATATTTCCAAACATGGACTATGTTTTACTTAAATGAATTTATATAATTTAGAAAACAATTTATAATGTTAATTTAGTAGATAAAACTAAAAAGCGTGTTTTTAAAGTGAAACATTCAAAAGTTTGAAATGTTTTTTTATGAAATTCCAATTTTAAATTGTTTATAATTACCAAAACTGGATTAAATGATAAAAATAAAATCCCAATATGCTTTATAACCTATTAAAAGGATCTGATATCAATTGAAAAAAATTATATTACAAAGAAATTTTGAATTAAAACATAGTATTTCTCATTATTCATTAAAATATAAAACATATAATAAAATGTGGAAAATTAATCCAAATTTGTTTTTCATGAATCCAAATAAAAAGTTTATTTTTCATAATAGAACATATAAATGTTTCATAAAATGAATTTAAAATGGGTTACCATCAAAAGGTTGTACAAATTCCTTTTTTGAAAAATATTCCTTTTATTTATAAAATTTAATTTCATTTTACATCATTCTTGGAAGAATATAAGATAAATTTTAGACATCATAATGAATTTATATTTCATTAATAAAACCAATCAAGATTGATTTGATTACTTTATAAAGTCACTTATTTTCATTTAAATAGTTTTTCAGATAAACATTTCATTTCATTAAATAAGGGTTTTATGTTCATTTAAAACTAATTGTTCCACAAATAATTAATTACAATCATCTGTAAACCATTTTTTCATAATTCAATTAACAATATTCATTACCACTATTTTAACATATTAGTTATTAAATAGTAATATATAGTTTTTTTATTAATTTTTAAGGGGCGTATCGTGTACACTATCAAACATAATGGCCTTTTTGAATAAAACATGGGATGTTATATCCCCCCCATTAATTACTAATATTTTTTTATTCATACTCTTTTTAGGAAAAAGTAAGAAACCATGGGTTTAGACACAAATGGAAATTACCGAACCAATAAATGAGAATTTAAGATGACCAGATTTTATCTCCCTAAATAATTTCTAGGATATATTACGTACATGAGTGTCTGGTTCATCAATTAAGGGATCATCAAGTGTGGATGACACTTTCCCCAAGTCTCAATGTGCTTCTTTAGACTGATGTTATCTTTGTTGAATACCCTTAATAAATCATGTCTTATCTTTCAATCGAATTATTCGGCATCAACTCAATATGAATTAGAGGTCGGAAAATAAGGTATGGTTGTTTAAAATACCATTATTATAATCCCAAATAAAAAATGAATAATAAAACATCTACTTTAATATAAATATAAGAAAGTACGATGGTCTCCTTAGATAACACATATTAGGATTCCATATAGGAAATAATTGAGTTGAATGAAATATTAACCATCGCCTTCTGAAGGAGAGTGATATAAAACATGTTTAATAGAAATTTGAAAATAAAAAAACAATATATCTTTGATTGCATAAAATGTTGTTGATATCTTGTTATGTAACGAAATTTAATAACATTTTTTTATAGGATCCTTTTAATATAAATGAGAAATTATATTACAACCAAGACTAAGATCATTAGGAAGTAAACTTACATGGAATATAGAGTTTCATCCTTTAATAAATTTCTATCATAAAATTAGATTTTTCTCTATATTATGATTTTTCAAAATTAAATTTTCACCCCCAAAAATCTAGAATCAACATCTAGAAAATTGCGAAATCTATAGATGATAAGATATATATATATCTCCAGTATTTTGAAATTAACAATAACCAAAACTGTCATCACAAGAAAATTTAATTAACAAAAATAATAATCTATTGTATGATGAAAAACTATTTTTTATCTCAAAAACACAACTGTAGTAGAAAAAGTTCAATATAGATCATTCAGAAAATAAATATCCTTAAAATTCAAAAAAACTACCATACCATTTTTTGTCATGTAATTTCATCTCATGCCTTTCATTTTGTATCCTAAAAAGTAATAACCCATTATTAACTCAACAATAAATGTCTCCAAATAATATGGGTAATCAATATAAAATTTTGGAACATAAATCCTAAAAAGTTATTTTTAAGACATTGAACATATGATCAACCTGAAAATTATAAACTCATATAATATCTATATCTCTTAAGATGACATCCTAATCTCCAAATTTTTCTAAAAGATCCTGGGATACCAACTATAAGGACCCGACCTTAAAAATATGTTTTTCTAGTGTTTTTGAAGTATAATTAATAGTAATGAATCTTATAAATTTATGGTCTTAAAAAATTAGAAAAAACACTTACATAGTAAACCGGTACCATTTAAGTGGAATGTTTTACTAATTATGCATTTTTCATCTTTGGTATCCCTTTTAAAATAAATCGTTATTTCTTTTCATGAAACATATTTAATATATTAATCACAGAATCTTTATTTTCCTTACAAATCCTATGACATAGGATTACATTTTATAACATGGGATGGGAAAAAAATAATGATAAGGTACATAAAGAATGTAAATCATTAGTCTAGTGAAAATAAGAATACCCATTAATACATTTTCATAATACATTTTCATGCATAGATAAATCACATAGGTGACTTGCGACATCATTACCATATCACTCTTACATTCACTCTTACAAATGGAATAACCATATGGTCAACTCCCATCTCTACAATACCCAATGTATTGGAGATAATTAATGGGGCATACCATTCATATATGATTTATCGAGCTCACCCACCA
This sequence comes from Viscum album, assembly GCA_963277665.1. NCBI lineage: Eukaryota > Viridiplantae > Streptophyta > Magnoliopsida > Santalales > Viscaceae > Viscum > Viscum album. The sequence continues at coordinate 1,797,086,508 of OY728141.1, forward strand.
TTCATGATCTATAATGGGGCTCAACCATTCACATAAGATATATAGAGCTTTCCCATTAGATATAATGGAGATCAAACATTCATAGAAGCTATACTAGGATCACCTAATTAATGTCCATGTACCAATGCATAAAAGTTTTAAATTTTCAAATGTCAGCCATAAAATTTCATTTCCATTAAAAATATAACAATCAAATTTTCTAAAACCAATTTAATGCATTTATAAAAAAGATTTGTGAATCAAAGATTTCGTTAAAACATTGAAAATTTTAAAATAATTTCATAAATTAACAATTACGTCCATATAAATATATCCATAAAACCATTATGAAAACATGGTTATTAATGATAATGATTTAGAAGAATAAATCTTTTAATCATTTAAAATGATATTTTAGTTTAAGAGTCTCTTATCAATTGTGAAATGTGTGAATAAAAATAATTAAAAATTAACATTAAAAATAATATAATTTTAGGAGAATAAGGATATAAATTATGTAATATGTCAAATGGTTTTATATAAACAATATAAAATTGAATTGGTTCATAACAACAAATAAGTCCCAATTGACTGTAAATTGAGACCAAATTCAATACAATGATCATTTTATTAATCAAATACATAGATTATGATAATTAAATATAAATAAATATAAATAATTAATATATAACAGATAATATATAGAAAATTCTTTTCTCACTTAATTATTTGATGACATAATCAAGAAGTATATGTTTAACCTAATGAATGGAAATTGGGTAATGAAATACCATTCGCCTAAGTCTGACTCATCTCATATGTTCTTTATATTCTCTAATAATAAACATATGTTAAATATTTACATTTTTATTAACCTTTATAAATTTTATTATTGTATTTATATGACAATTAGCATGTAATATGAATTACATTATTATTTATGTTCACAATGGGTGTTTCGTCGATATTCAGTACTCGAGTCAAAAATAAACTCTCAATGGGGTCTATAGTCCATGTGGTCATAAGTAAATAACTAGGAAAATATAAAAAAAAATATAAATATCTTATATATTCATTATATAAATATATATATTAATTTTTGATGATGAACTCAAAACTTCTTTCATGGAGACGGTAGGTCGTACATATTCATGAACACTATTTTTTTTTCATGTTGTATTGCATGAAAAGAATTAAATTAAATAAATGTAAATATGTATAAACATGTAGTATCAATAAATAAAAATTAATATGTCAAATACATAATATATTTTTACACAAAATCCATATTACATTCCTCATGATCTGTGAACGAATCATGTCATTTTGTGCAGGCAGTCGTCAATATATTGCCAAAGAAAGTTATCTTATAATGACTGTATGGAAATCATGAATGTATTTTTAAAATAGAATTTCAAGAATACTAAATAGATTATAATATATAGATACTAAAAAATATTTGTCATAAAAAATTTCTTAAATACCATCCTTGAATGTGGTAATGGAAAAAGAAAAAAAAATTATTCAAGGATGCGATTACCTTGAATAACTTTGGCAACAATTTCGTTTATTAGGTTAAGAAGATATGAGAAATGAAATAGTTATGTGATATTACATTAGAAACATAACACTTCAGTATATAAATTATTATGATGTTATCATGCATTTTCGTATGAAGTAGGTGACGATAATGTAAAAGAGGAAAATAAATTAAGATATGTAATTTAGGGAAATTGCCACAGGAATATACACTCCATAAAAGAACCTTTAGGACCGTATATTTGTACTTTTTCTTTGAAAATAACAACTTCTCTCTGTCAAGAGTGACTAGGAGAGGTCTAGTCAGATATTTGGGGAGCTACAAGACTTTTTCAATTCAAATGGGTTGGTGAGGGTAGTATTTAAACTAGATGAGAGGTGGGTTCAAGTGAATAATTTATTGATTATTTTTTTTATTAAAAGCTAACCACATTGAGGTGGAATAAATTTAAATTAATTAGAAATTAATTTAATGTTGTTTAGACTAGTTAGGCTTGATACACACCTCAATTAGTCATTAAATTTTTTAAATTTTATGATTGTTATGCCTTCATCTTTTAACATTAACCATTGTCAAAAGTATACCTTACAATAGTAAAAAAATTTACATGGTTAATTATTTATACCTAAAAATAAAATTGAATGTAAAACATAATTTGGACCATTTTATACCAAATATGAAATCAATTTTACTTTATTAAATTCATATAATTGAGAAAATTTTATTTAAAATTATTTTTACAGACAGGACTAGAAAGGGGTTTTTAAAAGTGAAACATTCAAATGATTGATGTGTTTTTACATCTAATTTCTATTTGAAATTGTTTTGACTAACCAAAATTGGATAAAATTTTAAAGAAATAATATAAATATAGATTAAAACATATTAAAATTATATTATAAAAATATAAATAAAATAGATGAAAAAGAAATCTTGAATTAAAATGCATTATTCCTCATTATTCATAAAAATATTAATGTTATCTGAAAAATTACAAAAATTACAGAAGACTAAATTTTGATGTCCATATTCCAACGAATAAGTTTATTTTTCCAAATTTAACATATTAAAATATCAATGGCTAGATATAAATTTTGTTCACTATTAAAAGTTGGAAAAAATGCCTTTTTTTGAAAAATATTCCTTTTGTGAATAAAATTTAATTTATCTTATTTCATGTCTAGAAAACATATAATATTAATTTTAAGCATCAAATGGAATTTAAATTTCATTAAAAATACCAAAAATAGTAATTTAATTAACTTATAAACTCAGTTATTTTCATTTAAATCATTTTAAAAAAAACAATTCATTTTATTTATAAAGTGGTTTACATTGATTTATAATTAATTGTTCACAAAAAATTTAATTACAAATAGGTTTAGACCATTTGTTTCATAATTGAATTAATACTATTCATTCCCACAATTTTAATAGCTAGGTTATAAGGTAATAATATTTAATAGTTCTCTTAAGTTTGATATGGCATATCATATACACTATTGAACATATAGACTTTTAAAAAAACATATCAAGTTTTGGTAGCCCAAATGAATAGATAGTAAGACACATAAAGTGGAATTAATTTCAATTTAATCTACAAATTCACCCAAAAATCAATACATGATCCTATGTTGATTTGAAATATCATGTTTTACTTCCGCTATGTGATAACTAGTTCTGGATATATATAATGAAATATGATCCATGCCCAAAATAAGATGAAATTTAACTTGAGGGTGGGTAAAAATATTTTTAGAGACATGGTTCCCATAAAATTCTATCATATATAATCTATATACTTTTGATCTCATTACCTTAAATTCTTCCTTCCAATCTTGGTGGGAACCTCTATATTTCCTTATGAAGATGGGGAAACTATATACATTATAAGTGATCACTATTCCATTATGACATTTTACTACATACAAAACAAATAATCATTAAGGTTATGCATTATAATTTATATATAATTTTCATGATATAATTGAATGTATATGAGTTATCTTAATAATGATAATTCATTATTTAAGTTTACATATCATCACCTCAATATCCTTGTTATTTTTTCAATCAAATATTAAAATAATGGTAACCATGAGAGACAATATTTGTTAATTAATATATGAAATCATAGAATCATAATTTTTTTTAAATATTACTTACACTCAGCCAGTAAACTATCAATCTATTTAAAATTAGGTTCATTATATATAAATTTCATTTCAATAATAAATTTCATACATTAAACCCTCTAATTATTAATAATTTTTTGAAAAAACATATTTTAAATAAATAAATATTAAACATAGGTAGTCTCAAAGCAGTTGTGTAGTTATGCATCTTTATTATTGAACAAATGAATATGACATTAATTTAAATAATAATTTTAATTGTTATTACCACTAGGTGTGTTATTCATAAACATTATATACTCTTTTTTTATATCCAATCACGGACATAATTTTTTGATTTCATATAATCTACATTTTAAAAAAAATTCAATATTTTGCCCTATACATAGCCTTATTCTATTGATTTTCAGTTTGTTATTAATAGTAATATCAAAAAATTACAATACCCTACTCTAGTACCAACTGAATCTAAAAAAAAATCATACATACATTTTACATCATTTTAGATTAATAATTAATATAGCAGATAATAATGCATTCCCTAGGTGCATAAATGTTTAGTATTTTTATAGATTTTATCCCAAAACATCAAATTTCATGAAATAAGATTAACAACTATTATAGAATTCTCCTCTTATAAAATTATTCTTAGACATACCCTATTTAGTAAAATTATTTATTTCATTGATAAATTAATATATGAAAAACTGTGAGTTTAAATTCTTAGCAAGGAGTATTATAAGAGATAATAATAATGCTAATAATTGGGAGTTAGATAATAATTATTGTTTGATAATAGAAAATATCATATTAAATTTATAAAGATTTAGTCAATGAAAATTAACGATGATTCATGCAATAATTCTTTGTCACAACAAAGAACAAAACTCCTAAGAGTGTAAAATCAATTATAATAAATTATAAGCCAAGAGAACATATTTTAACCATAACATACAGAATTTTGGAATTCAAATTTTCATATAAAATAATTTCCATATTCAATGGTCACTACTATGAATAAAATTTTGTAAAAAACCCACTATGGATTAGGTTTACTCTAAATTCCATCAATTACATAGTCAATGATCATTGATAAGACTATTAAAGTTGACAAAATACCTTAATGAATTTGGTTCACACCCCATTACATTTCATATTATCTAATGAGATGTCACAATATTTCCAATCCATTAGCAGGATATATAATTTTAGTCCCACTAATCACAGAATTATTTCCATAAATAATTGTCCAAAAATATCACAAAAATATTCATCATATCATAATCCAATGACAATAAATACGTATTATAAAAATATTATAATAAGTTAATTAAAATATAAGAAAATAATGGGTTTCAAAGAATCATCCTCAAATTACTGTCATCATAGTTCATCCATGAAATGAAAGTGGATGGAATAATAATATATCATATTCATATATGAACACAAAATCCTTCAACAATGTCTATATAAATTGAAAAACCCTTTATAAATATAAATAAAATAAAAATTTAAAATCGGGAAAACAAAAAAAATAATTGTAATGTTTAAAAGTAAAATATCCCAGGAATTGGGTAAAATAATTTCTTTATTAAACAATTAATAATTAAAAATTTATATTTTTAATTAGGAAGGCCATATTTATAGGAACATATTTCCTTTTTTGTATATATTAAAAGACAACGTTATTCTCAAAGTTTTGTACAATTAAAAACTCAGTCATAACAAAAAATATTCATAAGATTCAATTTTTAAATTTTTAAATAAAGTCGATGCAAGAAAGAAATTTCATTCTAATGAAAGTATGCACAAATAAAATTCTTCATAAAATATTTTGAATCACATTGGTATGGATGAAAAAGATCCAGACCCAAAAGAGAAAAAGTGAGGTTTCCTTTTCATAAATAAATTTTTAAACTTATTTTGAGTTCCAAATAAAGAATATTGAATGAATAACAATAAAACCCACAAATTACAAAGGAGAAGAATAGATAATGGATTTAAAATGTAATGATTATATAATTTTCCTCAATTTAAATTTAACATAGATAATCCATTAAAGAAAAAAATTGTAAAATAAACCCCTACCATGTATTTCTTCTTGCGCCATGTGAAAACATGTTTAATTTTCATGCTTATTATTGGGTGACGAGTCATTTTCATAATCTGTGGTCACTGATTGATCATCCCATTAATCTAAATATTGTCCTAAATATAATATATGTTTAATATATAAACTTTTATAACTATTCATCAATTTTTTCATGGATAATGATTTACATTGTATTATGGAGATGGTAGTTTGTATAGATATAGGAGTACAGATTCCATTTTATAAATTGTTAAAATAAAATAATTGAAATAAAGATAACACTTCCTTAAATAAATTTTATAACATAAATATGATATTTATTAATTATATATATATATAACCATCCATTTTATATGGTAATCATAAAAAACACATCACTTCGTTGAGGTGGTAGTATATAGGTATAAAGAGGGATGGTTTAATTTCCCCTTGTATGGGAAGGAAGATGGAAGTGGGTGTAAATATTTTAATGTATATTAATGATTTTAATATTGTTATAAAATTTTGGTTAGGATATATCAGAATGTGGTTGGAGAAAAAATAATCTTTAGAAACCTTAGTTTAGAGTGATACATCTTCTTTAAGAAATCATCTTTCGATATCTGCATAAGGACTATTGGAATGATCTTTTAAGAATACCGAATCCAATAAAATTTGGAAAAGTATGTTGAGGAGATATTTTGTATATTTTTATTATGATAACTTTCTAAGGATGGTGTAATGAAGAGTGGAGACTATATTCCCCTTTATAAGTGAGGTGAGTTTACCATAAATTACTATTCTAAATATTATAATAATATAAGGTCAATATCATTGTCATGTGCTTCCCGATTGGGAAAAATTCAATTATGTTTTGATTTTTGGTCAAAATAAATTCACACATAGGATCTGGACCAGATTTTATGGTATTTTAACCCTTATCTATTTAGATTAAACCCTCAATAACCTTGCAAGCATTTATCAAAATAATGAATTTTTACATTGGAAACTATTCAAAATAAACAAAAACAATATCTACCTTTTAAAAATATTATTACATTATAATTTACAATAAGTAATATTTTTACCAAATTACATTCCAGTAATGGAAAAAATAAATAACATTTATTCCATAAAATGTGATGATAACATATATTAGAATATTTTATTTTTTCTGTAAATAATGACTTTATTATAATTAATTACCTAGTGAAAATAAATTTATATTTAAATTTAAATAATAGAATATATGATATAAACATTAATATTGATCATAAAAATATTTTATATTATTTAAAAAAAAATACATTGTAAACATAATTTTATTTAAAAAATACCCATTTTTTAATTCAAATTATTTTTTATGTATTTCATTTTAATTTATGGAAAATATATTACTTATTATTAATCAGTTACCACTATATTTTTTCAATATAATGATTCTTTTTTTATGATAATTAATGTATTTAAAAATAATGTATCTGGGAAAATAGATATGTTAACATTAAATTGTATTATTCTTAGTATTTCTAATTGAGTACTAATTTGTCATCGTACTATTCAATATATTTATATTAAAACTATATATTTTTAATATTTTTAATATTTTTCATTTTCATATTCTATCCCACAAAACCATCTACTATGTTATATATATTATAATATTTCAACCAATGTTTGATTAATGTCATTGTTTCTTGTAATGAAAGTTTTCAAACACGTCCAAAAAATGAATATATATTATCAAATATCTAATTATTATAAATGAATAACCATATTTGTTATTTTTAGTATTAGTATCTAATTTATTAAATGTGGATTGTGGCTAATATTTTCTTACTAAGAAAGAACACACATGGTGAGTTTTTGGTTTCACATAGCAGCGGGACAGTTGATGGAGACTATGTTTGAGGTTCTTATTAGTGTTTTATATAGATCAATTTTTTTTTAAATTTTTATTCGGTATATGTGATCAAATAATGGAAATTTGATTATTATATGCTATAGAATGACCATGTGTAGGTATTTCGTATAACATTTGTTATACCATGTGGTTGTTTTATTACTGTTTATATATTATTATTGGTTATCGTTATGGATGTTTTTGGATTTTTTGTACTTTTATTAAACTATAAAATGATAGCATAGTATACCCACTATATATTTCTAGACCCTCAAAAAATTTATTACAGTCATTGGTTTATAGGGATATAATATTTAAGCCATTAGTGAGCTAGATTGGGTGATGTATTTGGTTAAAATGGTTTCATTTCATACAAAATTATATATACATTTTTTGGTTTTAGGATTTTAGCTATTGGTGAAAACATTGATTTTTAATATTTCAAATCATTTGATTGATCTATGACTTCGGAATCATGAATAAATTTTTTATGGAATTTCTTGGTTAAAATAGTAATGGAATTTTAGTTCAAAGTTTCTAATTTTTATGGTTGTATGATTTCACCTTGGATAATACACATGAGTTTTTTTATATATGGTTTATGTGATTGAGGAATGTTTTTGGATGGAATGAGGTTAATTTCATTACATCATTATATGAATATAGAATTTCTAGGACATATTATTCTTTTTTTTATTTCACTAATAATGATGTGTATTTATTTAATGTTTTAACACAAACTGATATAGTGTTATCCAAAAAAAAATCCATAGAGGAATTAAGAATGTTTTTAATATGGGATTTTTTTGGTGATATATAGTGTGGATTCTTTGACTAGGTTTCTAATGTGATGGACGCAAAATCCATTTATCTGCTTATTTGTGGTGATACAGGTAGTTCGGTGTGTGTTTTGGGTACCATATATGTGACATAATGAGAGAATGGATTCATGATAGAATATTTGGTTGAATCGTGAGTAGCCATTAAATAATGTTATGTATTTATAAGATTTTTTGGATAAAATTTTGATGCCATAGGTATTATATATGGATCAAAAAGGTTTCTCATAATTTTGTGCTTAGGTTAATAGGGGATGTATTGTTGGTTATTGGGAACTATTTTTTTTGGTTAAATAGTAATATCATGGTCTAATGCTCACTGTTTGGAAAACTTTTAAAGGGTGAGTTGTAATTTTTTCCACATATGGATATTGTGGTGCCAAATTTTTGTATGGAATCATCAAGGGTGCTCATTATTTTTTAGAAGTGGCCTTAATTAGGAGAATGGTTAGTGGTTTAGATGTATATTCCTCATTTCAATAATACATGTCTCTTGTCTGTGTGATTATAGGTTTTTATTTTAGTCACAATGAAGTATTATCAAATTTTTTACAATGACTAAATTTATATTGGTTGTGGGATAAGAATATTTCGAATTATGAATGGTTTATCTTGGGGCTTTAATGTGTTCTGTGTTTTTTGGTTATGTTTTGGTCCTGCAAAATATTTTTCAAATTTCTTGTGGTAAACCAATTGAGGTACACCCTCATAGGGAGGAGTAAGATAAAAATTATGGTGGGGAGTGAATCATAATAATTTTAGGATGAAAAACTCATTAAATGTGTGTTATTTTGCATATTCATTTTCATTCCTGTTTAGTCAAGAATACATGATAGATATTTTTTTCAAGTTTGAGGTCCTACGTAAGCTAGTTACCACCATCCAAACACCACATATGGTGATCAATTTTTTTGTCTTGGAGAATTGTATTTATGATTGTTGGGTGATGATGAAGGTACATATTGGGTGGGGATAGACCTATTTAGAGAGACATTTATTATTTTTAAATTACAATTACATCATTTTAAGGATAAAAAACATAGAAAAGTTAAAAAATGAGGATCGAATGGTTTAGTGTCTTTAGAAAATTAATACCAGACCAGAAATTAAGAAATTAAAATGAAAAAATTATTTAATTCCATATTCTCTCTCTTCTTAATGTCCCTCATATACTTTTTGGTTTAAGTATTCACCTGAGGAACTACATTGAAGAAAGTGGCGATCTAAAATCCCATTAAGAGGATGAATGGGAACATGGATAAATATAATATGGGAGAGCATAATCATTATCATCATAATAAATTCATAATATCATTATCATGAATCATCATGTCTTAGTGTTCAAAACCACACATAATTGTGAAAAAATTAGAATCATGAATATACATATTAAACTTTATCTTGTAAGATACATCACATGACCCAATTCATTGGAGTGATATATAATTCTAGTCCCACCTTTCACATGATGAAATTTTCATGCACTACATAATTTCTGGTGCTCCAGTCACATTATAACATTTACAATTTCGTGTACTCCAAATAGAACATATATAAATATTGGACATAATATAACCCATGTAAAGAAATGGGTTTTTATGTCATAAAGAATATATTCATGAATAATCAGGGGTGTTCTCAAATTAATTATGGAACAACATAAATGGTATAAAAATCACCAATCATGAGTGATAGAAAAAATTATCAAGATAAAAAAAGATTAATTTTTAGAATGAAGAGTTCTTTTGAAAAAATTGTTGAGTTATCCATACAACAAGATTAGAATAATATATATCCTAGAAAATTAAATGGGAGGAAAAAATAAATGATATTTAAGGAAAATTAATCGAATACCCATAATAAAAATTGTGTGAAATTGGTAATCCCCAAATAAATAATGTTGTGTTTGAGAATCCCCTTATCTTATGTCTGAATTTTGTATTCCCAATACATTATTGGAAAATAAAAATAAATAAATAAATTAAAAAATAAATAACCTCTACTACATGAATTTATTTTTGGTAGTTTTCTTATTATCATTTATAGTATTTTTAATGATTTAAAGAATTAAATTTCATCATTTAGTAGTGTTCATTATATTGGTTTTTAAGATCGGTTCACTTATTTGTATGAATGAAAGATCATGTACAATGATAATGATTATCAAGAATTGAAATTAAATTTTATTAATGAACATAAAGACGTATAATTTTTCTTATATTTTATTTTTATAAGGTATGATGATGAATCATAAGATAAATATTTAATGAAAAATGATTAAATTTATTTTTCCAATTTTATGACCATCATGACGTCATATCATTTTATTTAATATAACGTTCAAATATTTTTTATAGATCATTATATAACTTATAAAATGTATAATAAAATTTTATTTAAACATAATTATTGTTTTATGACAATCCATTAATTCTATAGTGGAAAATGATAACACATCATCTGTGATAGTTGTAAATCACAACACTGTGGACTATATTTTCATTTTTAGAATAAAAATAAAAAGGAACAACATTAGAAGATAAATTTTTCAATTAACATAATAAAATTACAGTATATAAAATATAATTAATTATGTACATTTTTTTATTTTTTATTGTGAGGATAGTATAATAAATGAAATAAAATTTAAAAGAATGATAATGAAGAGGAAAGAGGATTTGACCTCATTAATTTCTCATCCCATGTAAACTCTTTAGGGAAACGGGTTAGGTCTTTTCATGAGACCAATGGATCTTGTACGTATAGAATGGCATTGGTAATACTATTGAGAAGGTCTTGGGAAAACAACAAGGCATAGAAGGTGTGAGAAGAATTGGTGGCGAGGGGTGGTATTTATAGGGGAGGAGAGAAGTGTTTTCTTCTTATTCTTTTTATTAGAATACTATTTTGGAAATAGACTATGAATTTTCATAATTAACAACATTAAATAATTTAAAAGTTGAAGGATTATTTGATATTATGATTCTTACATAATCATTTTATCAACAATGTCTTAATAATTCATGTATTTAGCTTTTATAAATATTATCATATTTTACTATTCATCAATATTAATGTATTTTAGAAAAATCCTAAAAATTCACCATAAAAATTTTCATCATGTATAATTAAAAAATTAAAACCATGTTATGAAAATAATTTTTTTATATTAGAAAATAAGTTTTTAAATTACAATAATAATTAACTACGAAAATAGTGAATTTAAAAGTATAACTAATTTTTAAGAGCATTGAAAATCTTATTAAGGTCTCACTAAATTTTTATATAATCATAAGAAAAAAAAATGATAATTTATGAGTCTATTTTTTGAAAATAAATGTCCCCTAAAATTATTATACTAATTAATAAATTATAAATAAACCGTAATGTTTTATAAAAATACCAAAAAATAGTTAATAATTTTCTGAAATATTTATTTACTTACATTGTGATATAATTATATGATATTTTTTATATGATTACTAAATTTGAATTTTACTATATTTTATGATGTTAAAATTTTATTGGCCAAATTAATATTTGTAATTGTGAAATTACCTTTTCAAAGGTCTAATTACTATTTATTTTGTAATAGTTCCTTAATTGATTGAAACCCCATTTATTTCATTCATTTTGATTATAAAAAGCTTGTGTGGTATTATATATATTATTATATGTAATTTATAATATACTTCATAGTTATAATAATTTAATTAAAATTGATAAATTCTAGGTCGTGACATTCTACACCCTTATAATATTTCACCATCCAAATTTTGTTTTACATACTATGTTTAAAACAACTAAGGGTACTTGTCCACTATCACATCATTTGTTTCCAATGTTATCTATTCAAAATTTATGTTTTTTCAAAGTACACTGACCAGATGAGTAGTCCCATTGCATTTAACATTATCCCTACAGTCTAGAATTTTCACTAACTTTTCCACACAAGATATATCATTTTACAACTATACCATCTCGATATTCAGTACACATGAGGAATTTGGTATGTACATAATCAAGAGGAATACATGGAATATATCATGTATGTGAGACGTGGTCGGAATATGTGCCTATTCATAGGACACATCTCCAATAAGAAAAAGAATCTTAAGGGGTTTGATGTCCATGGGACACCAAATTCATTTCTTCCAAATTCTTGTGATTTTATTCGTTGCAGTTACATAGAGGAATACCATGTATAATAACATAACTTCAAGGTATCTTCAATTATTATCTTCAAACATCTTATATATAATTTTTGTTTCTGTGAGGTGCTTCAATATGGTTTTAAAATTTCTATGATTTCTATGATAATTTTTGATATGAGAATATTGCATTCACTAACTTCATCCCAGCACACTTGTGTTTTGTATCTTTTCCCATAAAGGGATTCATATAGAGACATCTAGATGACCGAGTCGAAAATGTTGTTATAAGATAACATTGTATGAATACATGGAAAGTGGTACATGTTTGTCTCATCCACCTTTGATGTCTATAGAACATTCCCTCAACATGTCTTCCAGTGTTTGAATAGTCAACTCAAATTTTTCATCTGTTTGAGAATGATAATCCATACTAATGTTCAATGTTTTGAGAATGTTGTATTTTTTTCTAGAACCTGGTGGTGAATCTCATATCTCGATCAGGAGAAAATAAATATTATTTTAGTACTTATATTAATTGTAATAGTGTAAATAAATACTAATTCATTACAAAAATACAAACACATAATTTATCTTTTCTAGAACAGTAATTTACTTATACTAATATAAAATTATATCATATTTTCACTTATAAGATGACTAAATTTTATTTATAATTTCATAGGTGAGGTTACTATTAAATTTTATTGATTACTATTCGTAAGGATCATGTTACAATTCCAAATTTCAAGTTACTATTCAATCTGTAAGGGTGCCTTTATTTTAAAAAACATTTTATTTCTTTAATTCTTAATTTATATAGTTTTTATTGTGTTCTCGAGGTGATTTTATTTTATTTATACTATATGAAATAATTATATGAAGGGATAAATTCAATTGATAAAATTTTGGGTCATTACATTCTAACCCCTATTGAAATTGCTCCCTAAAAATTTCATTTTTCAAAAATAGGTGAGGGTACTTGTCCTTTATCACCACCTCTAATTTCACAGTCACTTCATCATACTTATTGTTCCTCCCTTAAAATTTGACTAGGTGGGTATTCTTGTTGTGTAGAACCTTATCTAGTCAGTATGTAATATTAATTGGATACACTTCATAATAGAGATCATCTTTGAGTTATACCACCATTGAGTTCAGTAAATATGAGGGAATCAGTATGCCTATTCTATATCATCTCTTACACAAGATCTGGTCCATGTAGCTTTTGTATGACAACTTCATTCCAAAAGGATGGAGTTCTACATTTATTTTCATATAATGCTTCATATGGATCAATTTGAATTCCTAATTGGAAGTTGTGGTTGTATGAGAACATAAACAGTAGTATATGATGATCCCATCCATCTTTTATTTCAATGAATTTCTCTTATCATTTCCTCAAGTTCCTGATTAGTTCATTAAGATTGTACATCAGTTTGGTGGTGATAGGCCATTCCAAAATTCAATTCATTACTCTTAGAATATTGATAACTCCTCTATAACATAGGTTTGATCCTTTGGTCATGATCATATATGATCAAAATTGGAACTCCATACAGCCTCACCTCTTCCTTAACCTATATCTAATTAAGTAGTTCGAACAATAAATACTTATAAATAGAGATAAAGTGGGTAGTCTTGGTGAGTCGGACCACTATATACCATATCTTGTTGTTTCCTTTAGATGTCTTCATAAGATCAATGAAAAATTACACAGGGAAATTCAACCATTTCCACATGGTTATAGGAAATTGTTTAATCAAACCATTGGAGTTCATTCGGTCTACTTTAACTTGCTGACATATGAACCACATTGAGATGTAATCTGCATTCTCTTTCGTTATGTTGACCATCCAGGAGTGTTCTCAGATATCACGATAAATCATGTTACATCCAGGATGGGTGGAGGGAGTTGAGATATGTTCATTATCCAACAACTCTTAATTTATCCTGGGTAATAAAGGCATCCAAAGACTCATTCCAAAGTGATTCACACAATAATCGATGATATGGAACTCTTACAGCGTCCCTTCAATTACTATAATCACCTTCTGTTGATGCTCTAGATCATCCCTTTCTGTATCTATGATCTTCTCTATGATAGATGGTTGGGAAAACATTTTGGAAGGGAAGTATGTATTCCCTAACATTATGATTTCAAAATACATTCATTTCATATCCATGATGATATGATATTTCTAAATATTTATCGTGGATAAGGTAGTAGATTCATTTCTTATATGAGCATCACCCACATTGTTAACCTTTCCCAAATGATAATGAATATAAAAATCCAAATTTTCATTAGCTCTAAACCTACTTTTTTGCATATATTGATTCTTCTATGTGAATATATACATCAATCACTCGAGATTCTTCAATATGTCATTGTTCTAACTGTAGAGATTGTGTCATAATATCTTTTGAGTGAATATCATAGATAAAAACTCCATAACATACATCTGGTAGTTTTACTCATGGATCCTCAACTACAATGTGGCATTGGCTATAAATTTATCATTTTGCATGAGTTCACCAACCATTCCATTCATTGTAGTATTATTTTATAGTAAAAAACATTCACTATTCTTTTTTAATTTTAGTACATTATTATTGATCATCCTATTAGTTAGATCATTTAAAATTTCAAAACATTATTTTATCAAGACAAACATTAACCGTTTCAATGTTATCTTAGTTATTGAGCTAGATTATCATGAGAAAATCCTCACAAAACATCAGTAGTACCCTTATGATAAAAGAATAGATTAAATTTTCATTACACTAGTGGGTCTTGTCCATTCCTCAATTTCATTGTTTTTGAAGGGTCTAAATATATTCCCACACATGTGATCACGTGTCCCAAGAATGTGACTTGCAGCATCAAAAAGTCACACTTGATGAACAAGGGTTAAAATATTTTCTTCCTTAATATCATCATTAAAATCCATAGATGTTCTTCATGTTCCTCTTTTCTCTTGGAGTAGATGATAATGTCACCAATAAAACCTAACATAAATTATTCAAGGAAATGTATAAAGCATCTATTCATTAAATACATGAAAATGGATGGGACATTAGTATAAGGCCCCGACCTTAAACCTTACTTAATATTGAATTAAATGAGTAATTCACAGTGAGGATATTTTGAGGTTTAGATTTTTAGAGAATTAGGACATAACTATTACATCTCAAAAGATTACAAAGTAGTCACTTCTATTAATTTCCATAAAATAAAAACTCTTAAAAAGAAACATGTCTAGTTCCATTTTTTAGGTAGCATGACTTTCCCTTGATCCCATCCTTGACCCTATTCCACACTATGTCCTGTAAAAAACATTTCAAAAACTTGGGATGAGCATAAAAAGTTCAGTAAGGGATACACAAAGAATGAAAACTGTTAGTTTTTCAAAACAACAAGTAAACCATGTATACTTTATCAAAGTATTACTTTTCACCATTTCGAAGTAGTAAAAACTCTTCGCTAAATAAAAGTTCATTACTTACCCTTCTGTAACCAAAAGATTACCATAAAACCTATATAAAGATCACATAACATATAAAGGTAACTTGGGACATAAACATACATAAGTGGAATAACCATAATGTCGACTTCCACACATATCACTTAATGGAATAGCCATTCCGCCAACTTCCGTACATACTTAATGGAATAGCCATACGGCTGAATTCCATAAATACTTAATGGAATAGCCATACGGCCGACTTTCATACCCAATGCATTGGAGTTTATAATGTAACCACCCATATTGGTATTCACGGCACCGCCCGTCATATGGTTTATCACGTAACCACCCGTAAAATGTCAAAGTACCATTATAAAATTATAACACATAAAACCAACATAAAGGAATGATAAAATTTCCACATTTCAATCACAATATATCATTTAAATATATTGACATAATAGAATCTTTATCAAAACCATTTTCAATAACAAAATACAAAAAAAGTATATGGTATTTATTTTATTTTAAAAACATTACGGCTTGTTGAGGAAGCCAAAGATCAAATAATACTCGTGGCGGCAGAAACGGTCGTTGTCACCGCGTATGTAAAAAGAAACATTCCTTTTTTTTGTTTAGTAAAACGCTTCGTAGAAAAAAGATTCCTTTTGAATAAACATAAAAGACAAAGGGGTTTATACACCATATAAAAGAAGGTTGTGTATAAAACAAAATATGCCTCAATGAATGGAGATTGAGTCGAAGACCCTTATAAAGACGGTAACCATGGTTTAAGGATAAATCAATTGCATAATTATATGTGACAAATAAATAAACCAAATATAAGTGGATATTAAGTGTAAAACAATCAGAGTTTATTCACACATATTCATAGAACGACATATTGAAGGAGTACAATTTTATCCTAAAGAATCAAATTTGGGTTAAAAAGTCCCCTTGCAAAAATTTGACAGCCTAACAGCGTCAGTTCAAAATTCAGAAAAAGAGTTGATGAGAGATAAAAAAGGGTATCTCATAACATGGACATATAATTTACATCAATAAGGATATATGAGAACATATCCCTACATAACAATATGTGAATTAAAAGACCCAACAAAAGAAGTCTTTTAAAAAGAGGAGGGTGAATGGTTCCCTTACCGACTCTGGTATCTTTCAAAACATACAGCCCATGAAAAAAGAACAATAAATCATTGATGTAAATACTCATAAACGAAAGTATATTACACAAAGAGTAGAATAATGGGAAGTACATACACCACTCAAAGGAAATTGTGGCAAATGTAGCATAAATCTCACGGGAATAAAAGTGGGATGAAAAATCCCTTACAAAAACTCGGCAGCCTAACGACGCCACTTAAAACTTCCAAAATGGATTGATGAGAGAAAATAGGGTCTCTCATCATATTAATATAATGGTTACAGAAAGATTAATATAAAAGAACATCCCCAAACATAGCAATGAGGAGCTTAAAATAAGTGACATAAATGAGAGTACTTAAAAATAAAGAGAGAGGTTAGATCTCTTACCAAAATTCAGCAGCCTAACGGCGCCACTCAAAACATCCAAAATGGATTGATGAGAGAGAATAGGGTATCTCATCATATGAACATAAAAATTACAGTAAGTGTAATATAAAAGAACATCCCAATAACAAGAAAGATGAGCTTTAGAAGTAATGACATAAAAGAGTGTACATAAAAAGAAAGAGAGGAGTAAGATCCCTTACCTCGGGTCCGACATGACTCGATCGTTCTTTAACGTCCTGAATAATCAACATGAGTTAATTTCTATTTTCTTAATACCATTTTTCAAGTTCATTATTCCTTTTATATCACTTATTTACATTTTATAAACATTATGTACTCATTTAAGTTAATAATGTTTGTTTTGTCGATATTTGGTTCTTTAGTCGAAAGTGAACTTCTTACAATTACATGTTGTTCGTGTGGTCAATGGTTCATTATATCCCGAATGATATTCATGATTTGGATATCATATATGTCATATATATCCAGAATGTACATGTATTTATATTATTACATAATCATTTAGAGTTAAGAAATGGAATGCACCGTTCATAGAGACGGTAAGCAGTACGTACGCATGAATGCTACTTTCATTTCTTTGTCATACTAATGGAATTAAAACTAAATTATCGGTATGTATATTTTAATTACAGAATTATATTCATCATTTATATGTAACATGCATTATATATATCCATTATAAATATATACTTATAATAGTACATTACATTTGGGGATAAGAAATGAAATGCACCGTTCATGGAGACGGTAAGTCGTACGTACGCATGAACGCTACATTCATTTAAATCTCATATATTAATGGAAAGAAATAATAATGATATATAGGTATATTATAATTACAGTATAACATCATATATATAATAACTTTAAATCCATCCTTTATACATCCCACATATGGCATTAACGAATCAAATCACTTTGAGGGGGTGGTAGTCCACACTTCCTAAAATGAAGATATCACGTATACCCACAATGGAAACCATAAAGGTATGACCAAAATGAAAAATACAGAATCTTAAGGAAAACATAAGAATATTATATATCATATATAAATATATTTTCATCTTAATGGCCACCCTTTAAGGTGTTAAAAGAATGTTGAACAATCATCGTTTCGGGAGGCCGAAATTCGACATCCACGGAAACAGTATGTTCATTAACCATTAGATGTAGGTGTGTGTAAGTGTAGCTAGAATACTTATTATAACAAAATCCTATTATATTTATGATACTGGAGTTGTTACAAAATAAATTAATAAAAAGAGTTTAAGGGGTTGGAGATGCAAAATAAAACAAAAGGACTTAAGTGAAGACATTACCTTAAAATCGGGTAACTCAATTTGGTTTGAGATAAAAGGATTCCTTGGGAAGACTTCTACCCAAAGTGAGGCTTCAAGGAGTAATATAGGGAAGTGGAGAGACAAAATGGGCAGGGGTTGACTGAGCCAATGGCTTTGGGAGTGTGGGTAAGGAGGTAGAGGTGGGGGCCTTTTATAAGAGGAGAGGAGGGGCACTCTTGTAAAGTAAAGAAAAGTTACTTTATTTTAAAGCGATATTTGTATTTAAGAGGTCCCACATTGATATAATTCAAGGATAAGGTGATAAGGGTTCTAAATCCACTCATACAATAGGTTTTGGACATGTGTAGGTCTTATATATTACATTGACTTTCCATTTTATTTAAATCGTTAAATAATGAGGTCATCGCTGCATCATCATGATGTCATAAATAATTTAATTTATTTAATGTCTAAAAATTATAAAAAAGATACTATGATGTTGGAAATATTTTTATCTTTTCAATGAATATTTATAGCCAAAAATCGGATTTGTATAACCCCATGTAACAATTGTTTTAGTAAAACAACTCATGTTTGTGACATTTTTATTTTAACTTTAAATAAAAAGATATTAATGTCATTTTCCAACCAAAGTGGCTTCATGGGGTCCCCAAGTTGACCATTGGATTGTCTCGGTCTGCCATGACACATCCAATGAGGGTAGGACATGTTTCTAGGTCATTTCATTTTATTAAAACATTATTCTTATCTTAAACTACACTAATTACCTCTAATTGCGATTAAGAACATAAAAGTTACTATTCACCAAAAAATTATTTTAATCTCATTGAACCAAATTTACTACTTAATGAAAACCATGTATCTCGGATTTTTGAAATTCAAAACACAGAAGTGGTAAAATTTCATTTAAACAAAAAATCAGTTTTTATAAGTACCACTTAGTGGTTTCACTATTCATCAAAAATTGAAGTTTCTCAGAAAAATCCCAAAAATTCACCCTAAGATATATTTTATATTCCGAATTCAAAAATGAATTCTATTTTACAAAATTCAAAACATATAAGTCACATTAATTAATTTAATAATTAATTCCCGCTGTCAGAGCAAATAGCGTGTTTTTATGAAACAATAAGTATCAAAAGATTGACACTAGTTTAAGTCTGATTTCAAAGTGAAATTAATTCCAACGACCACTATTGGATTTAATGGTAAAAATATATTCTAATTTCAATTTAAAACAAAATCAAAATATAATCTAATCATATAAATAAATTAGATTAAAAGGAGGTTTTGAATAAAAATACAACATTTTACACTATTCATTAAAAAAATGAACTTTATCGGAAAGATACCAAAAATTTACACAACGTAAATTTTGATATCCCAATTATAAAGAAGATATTTATTTGGTCCAATAGAATGTATAAGAGTGAAAAAAACTATATTTAATGATGGTTCTCCATCAAAAGGCGATAAGTGAACCTTTAGTGAAAACTAGGGCATATACGACTAAAATTTAATTCTTTCTGTATTTTAAGCATTTATCTTTCATTGGATAAATGTAAAAACATTTAAAAACATATATAATCATATTTTAATTATTTCTATCCATTCCCGCCAATAAAATGACTACATGTTAACTACCATTTAAAATAATATTATTTTATTATTATAGTACAACGTAAGATTCCCAAGAAACTCGTTGTTGCGTGTTGGGTACACCATCGAGCATAGCGTCCCCTTTAAAGTCATATTAATATTTTATTCACAAATATGGATAAATATGAAAATGACATATTCTTTATTTACCTGGGGTGTTACATCCTCCCCCCCTTTTGGGAATTGCGTCCTCGCAATTTTTAAAATTGAGCTTGGAAACATCCTTGAAAGTCCAACATCGGAACAAGAGTCGGTAAAACAA
This sequence comes from Viscum album, assembly GCA_963277665.1. NCBI lineage: Eukaryota > Viridiplantae > Streptophyta > Magnoliopsida > Santalales > Viscaceae > Viscum > Viscum album. Next base: position 1,797,107,390 of record OY728141.1, read on the forward strand.
TCACTTTAAAATAAAGAAAGATAAGTACAGAGGTCACCCGAGTTAACCCATAATAGGATTCCGTGTAGGAAAACATGGACATGGAAGAAATGTCAAAGGGTCATGTTCTTGAGGGAGAGTGATAGTAAACATGTCTAGGAGAAAGTTAACCATAAGAAAATCACAAACTTGTGATGGGTTAAACGGTATTCGATTCCCCAGTAGGAAAAGTTAATAGACAACATTTTTGTTTTAAGTTACTTTTTATTGAGGAATTTATTAATAAGGAAACATAATCACTTATCATGTTGACTTTCAACTTTTATTAGATTCCTTACACAAACTCATATTTTCTCCAAAAGACGGGTATTTAGGAAGACATGTTCATATTAAGAGTACTATAATCAACTTCTAGAGAATCACCTAATCCACCAAAGAGAACTATATACTTCCCATGTCTTTAGGCTTTAACCAAAACCAAAAACAAAATGGTTAGTACAATATCAGATAATCCAGAAAAGGATAACCCTTTAAAAATAAAATCTATGCATAATCTCCAAAATTTGTCCAAAAAAACCCAAAGTTCAACGAGGACCATCCGATAAATAATTTGTCCATAAAATTCTTCAATGTAATCCAAACTAAGATTGAAACCCAAATATTTGAAGGATTTAATCACATAGTGTTCGAAGGTACAAATTAACTTTTATCTCTAAATAATATCAGTTGCTCTTAAATTCTCATATTGAAAAGTAATTAACCTAATCACATATCCTCCAAGATAGGTTAATAATTTCCATAGATAACCTAAAATAAACTTACTCTTGATTCCTAAAATCATCTAACTAAAATGAATTAGTAAAACTAACAAGGGACTTCACGTAGTCCAGTGGTAGGCGATAAATACCAATTGCACTTTGGTTGTGGGTTCGATTCCCGCAGCTTTGTCCAACGCGATGGGTAGTCACACGGTCTGCGTGATGTCCTTTTTCCGAAACTATATAATTCTCCAATCATTCCCCAAAAAGGGATAAAATCATCAAAAATAACCATAACATAATTTTACCTCAATTTTATCTCATGCCTTTCACTTCAATCATAACATATAGTAACCCATAATTACCTCAAAAGTAAGGATCATATAAACCCAAATGGTTATTTATAACTATGTCCACAAAAGAAAAGATAACTATTCCTTGAATAAAATTTTCATATATTAAACATCAGGGTTACACATAATATAAAAAGACTTCTAATGTAACCCCATCATCAAAAGAGACTTAATACTCTTAATAATTTCACCATAACTCTTGAAGCCCTTATATGTTGAAATCTTACTCATTCAACATTCTTCATGATCCATTAACCATTCATTTCCAACATATTCTGATATAATTCTTTCCTACAAAAAAAATCATGAATCATATCCTAATATTCCAAAATAGGAAAATAATAGTCATGAAATAATCCATACCTTTGATTGGTCATCGTCAGTTTCTTCATCCTCAATCAGAATGGAAATAGGAATTGGTAAATGAATATTTGTACGATCTTGGTGATCCCATTCTCGAAACTTCTTCATAGGACATGTGTTTGCATAATGACCATGAACACCACATTTAAACCATTCAATTGATCCCTCAGAAATAACTTATTTCCCTTTCCTCGAGTCAACTAGATGCTTCCTTTTTCCATGGATGGTTCTTGCTTTATGAACTTTGTTTCCACATCTATAGCATATTTCTGTCCCTTTGAAACATTTTCCTAGGTGTTTCTTTCCACATCTCTGACACGTATGTATTTGAACACTCTTTCCTTTATGATTATTACCTTTAGTTCCGTAGGGATTTGTTTCTCGCATATATGATGACTTATAGAAATCACAAAGGTTTAGGTGGTCAATCACGACTCCAGATAGTTGGTTGAGGATAAACACAAGAGTTATCATTGCAGATCCCATATCATTCAGCTGCTCGCTCAGAAAACTGTCACAGTTTCCTTCACATCCACTGTTACTTTGGTTCCTGGTAGATCCAGCCATTTACTAAAACCAAAAAGGGTCAGCGTGAGTATATCAACAAAACCATCATGTGCTAATGAGGAAGATATACTTACTCATTCACTTAATCTAAAAACTATGACTCTTTCTGAAATCCTAACCATTATGGTATTGTCACTTATGCTTAAAGAATGCCCTAACCTCTAAAGTTATCTAAACTGACCTTTGATACAAACTATAAGGCCGCAGCCTTAAACCTTACTTAATATTGAATTAAACGAGTAGTTCACATTGAGGATCTTTTCAGGTTTATAGTTTTAGAGAATTAGGACATAACTATTACATCTCAAAAGATTACAAAGGAGTCGCTTCGACTAAATATCCATAAAATAAAAACTCTTAAAAAGAAACATGTCTAGTTCCATTTTTTAGGTAGCATGACATTCCCTTGATCCCATCCTTGACCCTATTCCACACTATGTCCTGTGAAAAACATATCAAAAACTTGGGATGATCATAAAAAGCTCAGTAAGGGATAGACAAATAATGAAAATTGTTAGTTTTTCAAAACAACAAGTAAACCATGTATACGTTATCAAAGTAATACTTTCCACCGTTTTTAAGTAGTAAAAACTCTTCGCTGAATAAAAGTTCATTACATACCCTTCTGTAACCAAAAGATTACCATAAAACCCATATAAAGATCACATAACATATAACGGTAACTTGGGACATAAACATACTTAAGAGGAATAACCATAAGGTCGACTTCCACACATATCACATAATGGAATAGCCATTCGGCCAACTTCCATACATACTTAATGGAATAGCCATATGGCCGACTTCCATACATACTTAATGGAATAGCCATACAGCCGACTTCCATACCCAATGCATTGGAGGTTATAACGTAACCACCCGTTCGGGTATTCACTGCACCACCCGTCATATGGTTTATCATGTAACCACCCATAAAATGTCCAAGTACCATTATAAAATTATAACACATAAAACCAACATAAAGGAATGATAACATTTCCACATTTCAATCACAATATATCATTTAAATATATTAACATAATAGAATCCTTTATGAAAACCATTTAAATACCAAAATACAAAAAAAGTATATGGTATTTATTTTATTTTAAAAACATTACGGCTTGTTGAAGAAGCCAAAGCTCAAATAATACTCGTGGTGGCGGAAAAGGTCGTTGTCACCACGTACGTAAAAAGAAACATTCCTTTTTTTCGTTTAGTAAAACGCTTCGTAGAAAAATAGATTCCTTTTGAATAAACGTAAAAGTCAAAGGGGTTTATACACCGTATAAAAGACGGTTGTGTATAAAACAAAATATGCCTCAATGAATGGATATTGAGATGAAGACTCTTACAAAGACGGTAACCTTGGTTTAAGGATAAATCAATTGCATAATTATGTGTGTAAAATGAATAAACCAAATATAAGTGGACATTAAGTGTAAAACAATCATATGTTATTCACACATATTCATAGAACGACATATTCAAGGAGTACAAGTTTATCCCAAAGAATCAAATTTGGGTCAAAAAGTCCCCTTGCAAAAATTTTACAGCCTAACGGCGTCACTTCAAAATTCAGAAAAAGAGTTGATGAGAGATAAAAAAGGGTATCTCATCACTTGTACATAAAATTTACATCAATAAGGATATATTAGAACATATACCAACATAACAATATGTGAATTAAAAGACCCAACAAAAGAAGTCTTTTAAAAAGAGGAGGGTGAAAGGTTCGCTTACCGACTTGGGTATCTTTCAAAACATTCACCCCATGAAAGAAGGACAACACATCATTGATGTAAATACTCATAAACGAAAGTATATTACACAAAGAGTAGAATAATGGGATTTACATACACCACTCAAAGGAAAATGAGGAAAATGTATCATAAATCTCACGGGAATAAAAGTGGGATGAAAAATCCCTTACGAAAACTCGGCAGCCTAACGACGCCACTTAAAACATCCAAAATGGATTGATGAGAGAAAACAGGGTCTCTCATAATATTAACATAAAGTTTACAGAAAAGGGAATATAAAAGAACATACCCCAACTTAACAAATAGGAGATTAAAATAAGTGACATAAAGGAGAGTACTTAAAAAGAAATAGAGAGGTTAGGTCTCTTATAAAAATTCGGCAGCCTAACGGCGCCACTCAAAACTTCCAAAATGGAATGATGAGAGAGAATAGGGTGTCTCATCATATGAACATAAAAATTACTTTAATATTAATATAAAAGAAAATCCCAATAACAAAAAAGTTGATCTTTAGAAGGAATGACATAAAACAGTGTACTTAAAAAGAAAGAGAGGAGTAAGATCCCTTGCCTCGGGTCCGACTTGACTCGATCGTTCTTTAACATCTTTGATAATAAACGTGAGTTAATTTATATTTTCATAAGCTCCTTTTTCAAGTTCATTATTCCTTTTATATCACTTATTTACATTTTATAAACATTATGTAACCATTTAAGTTAATAATGTTTGTTTTGTCGATATTTGGTTCTTTAGTCGAAAGTGAACTTCTTACAATTACATGTTGTTCGTGTGGTCAATGGTTCATTATATCCAGAATGATATTCATGATTTGGATATCATATATATCATATATATCCAGCATATACATGTATTTATAATATTACATAATCATTTAGAGGTATGAAATGAAATGCACCATTTATGGAGACGGTAAGCCGTACGTACGCATGAACGCTACTTTCATTTCATTATCATATTAATGGAATTAAAACTAAATGATAGGTATGTATATTTTAATTACATAATTATATTCATCAATTATATGTAACATACATTATATATATCCATTATAAATATGTACTTATAATAGTACATTACATTTGGGGATAAGATATGAAATGCACGGTTCATGGAGACGGTAACCCGTACGTACTCATGAACGCTACATTCATTTCTATCTCAAAAATTAATGGAATGAAATAATAATGATATAGATTTATATTCTAATTACAGTATAACATCATATATAATAACTTTAAGTCCATCCTTTATACATCTCACATATGGCATTAACGAATCAAATCACTTTGAGGGGGCGGTAGTCCGCACTTCCAAAAATGAAGATATCGCGTATACCCATAATGGAAACCATAAAGGTATGCCCAAAATGAAAAATACAGAAGCTTACGGAAAACATAAACATATTATATATCATATATAAATATAGGGTCATCTTAATGGACACCTTTTAAGGTGTTAAAAGAATGTTGAACAATCATCGTTTCGGGAGGCCGAAATTCGCCATCCATGGAAACAATATGTTCTTTAACCGTTAGATGTAGGTGTGTGTAAGTGTAGCTATAATACTTCTTATAAAAACATCCTAGTATATTGATTATACTGGAGTTGTTACAAAATAAATGAATAAAAAGAGTTTATGGGGTTGAGAAGCAAAATAAAACAAAAGGACTCAAGTGAAGACATTACCTTAAAATCGGGTAACTCCCTTTGGTTTTAGCTAATAGGATTCCTTGGGAAGACTTCTGTCCAATGTGAGGCTTCAAGGAGTAAGAGAGGGAAGTGGAGAGACAAAATCAGTAGGGGTTGGCTGAGCCAAAGGCTTTGGGAGTGTGGGTAAGGAGGTAGATGTGGGGGCCTTTTATAAGAGGAGAAGAGGTGCACTCTTCGAAAGTAAAGAAAAGTCACTCTATTTTAAAATGATATTCGGATTTAAGAGGTCTCACGCTAATATAATTAGAGGCTAAGGTGATAAGGGTTCTAAATCCACTCATACAATAGTTTTTTACATGTGTAGGTCTTAAATATTACATTATCTTTCCATTTTATTAAATAGTTAAATAATGAGGTCATCGCTGCATCATCATGATGTCATAAATAATTTACTTTATTTAATGTCTAAAAATTATATAAAAACAACTATGATGTTGGAACTCTTTTTATCTTTCCAATGAAAATTTATAGTCAAAAATATGATTTGTATAACCCCATGTAAAAATTGTTTTAGTAAAACAACTCATGTTTGTGACATTTTTATTTTAACTTTAAATAAAATGATATTAATGTCATTTTCCAACCAAAGTGGCTTCATGGGGTCCCCAAGTTGACCCATGGATTGTCTTAGTCGGCCATTATACATCCAATGAGGGTAGGACATGTGTCTAGGTCATTTCATTTTATTAAAACATTATTCTTACCTTAAACTACCTTAATTACCTCTAATCACGATTAATAACTTAAAAGTTACTATTCACCGAAAAAATATTTTAATCTCATTGAACCACATTTTACTACTTAATGACAATCATGTTCATCGGATTTTTGAAATTCAAAACATAGAAGTGGTAAAATTTCATTTAAACGAAAAATCTGTTTTTATAAGTACCACTTAGTGGTTTCACTATTCATTAATAATTGAAGTTTTTCCAAAAAATCCCAAAAATTCACCCTAAGCTATATTTGATATTCCGAATTCAAAAATGAAGTCTAATTTAAAAAATTCAAAACATATAAGTCATATTAATTAATTTAATTATTAATTCCCGATGTCAGAGCAAATAGCGTGTTTTTATGAAACAATATGTATCAAAAGATTGACACTAGTTTATGTCTGATTTCAAAGTGAAATTAATTCCAAAGACCACTATTGGATTTAATGGTAAAAATATATTCTAATTTCACATTAAAACCAAATCAAAAGATAATCTAATCATATAAATAAATTATATTTAAAAGAGGTTTTGAATTAAAATATAACATTTTACACTATTCATTAAAAAAAATGAACTTTATCGGAAAGATACCAAAAGTTTACACAAAGTAAATTTTGATGTACCGATTCTAAAGAAGAGTTTTATTTGGTCCAATAGAATGTATAAGAGTGAACAAAACTATATTTAATGATGGTTCTCCATCAAAAGGCGATAAGTGAACCTTTAGTGAAAACTAGGGCATATACGCCTAAAATTGATTTCTTTCCGTATTTTAAGACTTTATCTTTTATTGGATAAATGTAAAAACATTTAAAAACATATATAATCATATTTTAGTTATTTCTATCCATTCCCGCCAATACAACGGCTACATGTTAACTACCATTTAAAATAATATTATTTTATTATTAGAGTGCAACGTAAGATTCCTAAGAAACTCGTTGTTGCGTGTTGGGTACGCCATCAAGCATAATGTCCCCTTTAAAGTCATATTAATATTTTATTCACAAATATGGATAAATATGAAAATGTCATATTCTTTATTTACTGGGGTGTTACATCCTTCCCCCCTTTTGGGAATTGCGTCCTCGCGCAATTTTTAAAATTGAGCTTGGAAACATCCTTGAAAGTCCCACATCGGAACAATAGTCGGTAAAACAATCACTTTAAAATAAAGAAAGTTAACTACAAAGGTCACCTGAGTTAACCCATAATAGGATTCCGTGTAGGAAAACATGGACGTGGAAGAAAAATCAAAGGGTCATGTTCTTGAGGGAGAGTGATATTAAACATGTCTAGGAGAAAGTTAACCATAAGAAAATCACAAACATGTGATGGGTTAAACGGTATTCGATTCCCCAGTAGGAAAAGTTAATAGAAAACATTTTTGTTTTAAGTTACTTTTTATTGAGGAATTTATTCATAAAGAAACATAATCACTTATCATGTTGACTTTCAACTTTTATTAGATTCCTTACACAAACTCATATTTTCTCCAAAAGACGAGTATTTAGGAAGACTAGTTCATATTAAGAGTACTACAATCAACTTCTTGAGAATAACCTAATCCACCAAAAAGAACTATATACTTCCCATGTCTTTAGGCTGTTACCAAAAACAAAACCAAAATGGTTAGTACAGGATCAGATAATCCAGAAAAGGATAACCCATTAAAATGAAAATCTACGCTTAATCTCCAAAATTTGTCCAACAAAACCCAAAGTTCAACGAGGACCATCCGATAAACAATTTTTCCATAAAATTATTCAATGTAATCCAAACTAATATTGAAACCGAAATATTTTAAGGATTTAATCACATAGTCTTCCAAGGTTCAAATTAACTTTTATCTCTAAATAACATCAGTTGCTCTTAAATTCTCATATTGAAATGTAATTAACCTAGTAACATATCCTCCATGATAGGTTAATCATTTCAATAGATAACCTAAAATAAACTTAATCTTGATTCCTAAAATCATCTAACTAAAAAGAATCTGTCAAACTAAACAGGGACTTCACGTATTCCAGTGGTAGGCGATAAATACCAATTGCACTTTGGTTGTGGGTTGGATTCCCGCAGCATTGTCCGACGTGACGGGTAGTCACATGGTCTGCGTGTTGTCCATTTTCCAACACTATATAATTCTCAAATCATTCCCCAAAAATGGATAAAATCATAAAAAATAACCATAACGTAATTTAACCTCAATTTTATCTCTTGCCTTTCACTTCAATCATAACATATAGTAACCCATAATTACCTCAAAAGTAAAGATCATATAAACCCAAATGGTTCTTTATAACTATGTCCGCAATAGAAAAGATAACTATTCCTTGAAAAAAAAATTGATATATTAAACATCAGGGTTACACATAATATAAAAATTCTTCTAATGTAACCCCATCATCAAAAGAGGCTTAATACTCTTAAGAATTTCACCATAACTCTTGAAGCCCTTATATAGTGATGTCTTACTCATTCAACATTCTTCATGATCCATTAACCATTACTTTCCAACTTATTCTGATATACTTCTTTCCTACAAACAAAATCATGAATCATATCCTAAGATTCCAAAATAGGAAAACAATAGTAATGAAATAATCCATACCATTGATTGGTCATTGTCAGTTTCTTCATCCTCAATCGGAATGGCATTGGGAGTTGGTAAATGAATATTTGTATAATCTTGGTGATCCCATTCCCGAAACTTCCTCATAGGACATGTGTTTGCATAATGAGAATTCACACGAAATTTAAAACATTCAATTGATCCCTAAGAAATAACTTCTTTCCCTTTCCTCGAGTCAACTAGATGCTTCCTTTTTCCATGGAAGGTTCTTGCTTTATGACATTCATTTCCACATCTATAGCATATTTCTGTCCCTTTGAAACATTTTCCTAGGTGTTTCTTTCCACATCTTTGACACATAGGTATTTGAACATGCTTACCTTTATGATTATTACCTGTAGTTCCGTAGGGATTTTTTTCTCGCATATATGATGCCTTATAGAAATAACCAAGGTTTAGGTGGTCAATCATGACTCCAGATAGTTGTTTGAGGATAAACACAGGAGTTCTCATTACAGCTCCCATATCATTCAGCTACTCGCTCAGAAAACTTTCATAGTTTCCTTCACATCCACTGTTACTTTGGTGCCTCCTAGATCCATCCATTTACTAAAACCAAAAAGGGTCAGTGTGAGTATATCAACAGAACCATCATGTGCTAATGAGGAATATATACTTACTCATTCACTTTATCTAAAAACTATGACTCTTTCTGAAATCCTAACCATTGTGGTAATGTCACTTATGCTTGAAGAATACCCTAACCTCTAAAGTTATCTAAACCGACCTTTGATACCAACAATAAGGCCCCAGCCTTAAAACCTTACTTAATATTGAATTAAATGAGTAATTCACATTGAGTATATTTTCAGGTTTAGAGTTTTAGAGAATTAGGACATAACTATTACATCTCAATAGATTACAAAGTAGTCGCTTCTACTAAATTTCCATAAAATAAAAACTCTTAAAAAGAAACATGTCTAGTTCCATTTTTAGGTAGCATGACTTTCCCTTGATCCCATCCTTGACCCTATTCCACGCTATGTCCTTTGAAAAATATTTCAAAAACATGGGATGAGCATAAAAAGCTCAGTAAGGGATACACAAAGAATGAAAACTGTTAGTTTTTCAAAACAACAAGTAAACCATGTATACTTTATCAAAGTAATACTTTTCACCTTTTCGAAGTAGTAAAAACTCTTCGATGAATAAAATTTCATTACTTACCCTTCTGTAACCAAAAGATTACCATAAAACCCATATAAAGATCACATAACATATAAAGGTAACATGGAATATAAACATACTTAAGTGGAATAACCATAAGGTCAACTTCCACACATATCACTTAATGGAATAGCCATTCAGAAAACTTCCATACATACTTAATGGAATAGCCATACGGCCGACTTCCATACATACTTAATGGAATATCCATACGGCCAACTTCCATACCCAATGCATTGGAGGTTATAACGTAACCACCCGTCCTGGTATTCACGGCACAACCCGTCATATGGTTTATCACGTAACCACCCGTAAAATGTCCAAGTACCATTATAAAATTATAACACATAAAACCAACATGAAGGAATTATGAAATTTCCACATTTCAATCACAATATATCATTTAAATATATTGACATAATAAAATCCTTTATCAAAACCATTTTCAATACCAAAATACAAAAAAAATTATATGGTATTTATTTTATTTTAAAAACATTACGGCTTGTTGAGGAAGCCAAAGATCAAATAATACTCGTGGCGGCGGAAAAGGTCGTTGTCACCGCGTACATAAAAGAAACATTCCTTTTTGTCATTTAGTAAAACACTTCGTAGAAAAAATATTCCTTTTGAATAAACGTAAAAGTCAAAGGGGTTTATACACTGTATAAAATAAGGTTGTGTATAAAACAAAATATGCCTTAATGAATGGAGATTGAGACGAAGACCCTTACAAAGACGGTAACCTTGGTTTAAGGATAAATCAATTTCATAATTATGTGTGACAAATAAATAAACCAAATATAAGTGGATATTAAGTGTAAAACAATCAGAGGTTTTTCACACATATTCATAGAACGACATATTCAAGGAGTACAAGTTTATCCCAAAGAATCAAATTTGGGTTAAAAAGTCCCCTTGCAAAAATTTGACAGCCTAATGGCGTCACTTCAAAATTCAGAAAAAAGAGTTGATGAGAGATAAAAAAGGGTATACCATCACTTAGACATAAAATTTACATCAATAAGGATATATGAGAACATATCCCAACATAAAAATATGTGAATTAAAAGACCCAACAAAAGAAGTCTTTTAAAAAGAGGAGGGTGAAAGGTTCCCTTACCGACTTGGGTATCTTTCGAAACATACACCCCATGAAAGAAGGAAAATACATCATTGATGTAAATACTCATAAACAAAAGTATATTACACAAAGAGTAGAATAATTGGATGTACAAACACCACTCAAAGGAAATTGTGGCAAATGTAGCATAAATCTCACAGGAATAAAAGTGGGATGAAAAATCCATTACGAAAACTCGGCAGCCTAACGACGCCACTTAAAACATCAAAAATGGATTTATGAGTGAAAATGGGGTCTCTTATCATATTAACATAAAGTTTATAGAAAGAGTAATATAAAATAACATCCTCCAACATAACAAAGAGGATCTTAAAAGAAGTGACATAAAGGAGAGTACTTAAAAAGAAAGAGAGAGGTTAGATCTCTTACGAAAATTCGGCAGCCTAACGGCGCCACTCAAAACTTCCAAAATGGAATGATGAGAGAGAATAGGGTCTCTCATCATATGAACATAAAAATTACAGTAATAGAAATATAAAAGAACATCACAATAACACGAAAGTTGAGCTTTATAAGGAATGACATAAAAGAGTGTACTTAAAAAGAAAGAGAGGAGTAAGATCCCTTACCTCTGGTCTGACTTGACTCGATCATTCTTTAACGTCCTACATAATAAACTTGAGTTAATTTCTATTTGCTTAAGAACCATTTTCAAGTTAATTATTCTTTTTATATCACTTATTTACATTTTATAAACATTATGTAATCATTTATGTTAATAATGTTTGTTTTGTCAATATTTGGTTCTTTAGTCGAAAGTGAACTTCTTACAATTACATGTTGTTCGTGTGTTCAATGGTTAATTATATAAAGAATGATATATATCCTGAATATACATGTATTTATAATATTACATAATCATTTAGAGGTAAGAAAAGAAATGCACCATTCATGGAGACGGTAAGCCATACGTATGCATGAATGCTACTTTCACTTCTTTGTCATATTAATGGAATTAAAACTAAATGAGAGGTATGTATATTATAATTCCAGAATTATATTCATCATTTATATGTAACATAAATTATATATATCCATTATAAATATGTACTTATAGTAGTACATTACATTTGGGGATAAGAAATGAAATGCACCGTTCATGGAGATGGTAAGCCGTACTTACGCATGAACGCTACTTTCATTTCTATCTCATACATTAATGGAAAGAAATAATAATGATATAGATGTATATTATAATTTCAGTATAAAATAATATATAATAACTTTAAATCCATCCTTTATACATCCCACATATGGCATTAACGAATCAAATCACATTGAGGGGGCGGTAGTCCGCACTTCCTAAAATGAAGATATCGCGTATACCCATAATGGAAACCACAAAGGTATGCCCAAAATGAAAAATACATAAGCTTAAGGAAAACATAAACATATTATATATCATATATAAATATATTTTCATCTTAATGTCCACCTTTTAAGGTGTTAAAAGAATGTTGAACAATCATCGTTTCGGGAGGCCGAAATTCACCATCCACGGAAACAATATGTTCTTTAACCATTAGATGTAAGTGTGTGTAATTGTATATCGAATAATTCTTATAAAATCATCCTAGTATGTTGATGATACTGTATTTGTTACAAAATAAATGAATAAAAAAGAGTTTATGGGGTTGGAAAAGAAAAATAAAACGAAAGGACTCAAGTGAAGACATTACCTTAAAATCGGGTAACTCCCTTTGGTTTGAGGTAAAAGGATTCCTTGGGAAGACTTCTGCCCAATGTGAGGATTCAAGGAGTAATATAGGGAAGTGGAGAGACAGAATGGGCTGGGGTTTGCCGAGCCAAAGGCTTTGGGAGTGTGAGTAAGGAGTTAGAGGTGGGGGCCTTTTATAAGAGGAGAGGATGGGTACTCTTGGAAAGTAAAGAAAGGTCACTTTATTTTAAAATGATATTCGAATTTAAGAGGTCCCAAATTGATATAATTCTAGGATAAGGTGATAAGGGTTATAAATCCACTCATCCAATAGGTTTTGGACATGTTTAGGTCTTAGATATTACATTATCTTTCCATTTTATTTAAATCGTTAAATAATGAGGTCATCGATGCATCATCATGATGTCATAAATAATTTAATTTATATAATGTCTACAAATTATAAATAAAATACTATGATGTAGGACATATTTTTATCTTTACAATGAATATTTATAGTCAAAAATCAGATTTTTATAACCTCATGTAAAAATTGTTTTAGTAAAACAACTCATGTTTGTGACATTTTTATTTTAACTTTAAATAAAAAGATATTAATGTCATTTTCCAACCAAAGTGGCTTCATGGGGTCCCCAAGTTGACCCATGGAATTTCTTGGTCGTCAATTACACATCCAATGAGTGTAGGACATGTGTCTAGGTCATTTCATTTTATTAAAACATTATTCTTACCTTAAACTACACTAATTACCTCTAATCGCGATTAAGAACTTAAAAGTTTCTATTCACCAAAAAATTATTTTAATCTCATTGAACCACATTTTACTACTTAATGACAACCATGTCTGTCGGATTTTTGAAATTAAAAACACAGAAGTGGTAAAATTTCATTTAAACAAAAAATCAGTTTTTATAAGTACCACTTAGTGGTTTCACTATTCATCAAAAATTGAAGTTTTTCAGAAAAATCCCAAAAATTCACCATAAGCTATATTTGATATTCCGAATTCAAAAATGAAGTCTATTTTACAAAATTCAAAACATATAAGTCACATTAATTAATTTAATAATTAATTCCCGCTGTCATAGCAAATAGCGTGTTTTTATGAAATAATAAGTATCAAAAGATTGACACTAGTTTAAGTCTGATTTCAAAGTGAAATTAATTCCAACGACCACTATTGGATTTAATGGTAAAAATATATTCTAATTTCACTTTAAAACCAAATAAAATGATAATCTAATCATATAAATAAATTATATTAAAAAGAGTTTTTGAATTAAAATACAACATTTTACATTATTCATTAAAAAATGAACATTATCGGAAAGATACCAAAAATTTACCCAAAGTAAATTTTGATGTCCCGATTCTAAAGAAGAGTTTTATTTGGTCCAATAGAATGTATAAGAGTGAACAAAACTATATTTAATGATGGTTCTCCATCAAAAGGCGATAAGTGAATCTTTAGTGAAAACTAGGGCATATATGCCTAAAATTGAATTCTTTCCATATTTTAAGCCTTTATCTTTTATTGGATAAATTTAAAAACATTTAAAAACATATATAATCATATTTTAGTTATTTCTATCCATTCCCACCAATACAATGGCTACATGTTAACTACCATTTAAAATAATATTATTTTATTATTAGAGTTCAATGTAAGATTCCCAAGAAACTCGTTGTTGCGTGTTGGGTACGCCATGGAGCATAGCGTCCCCTTTAAAGTCATATTAATATTTTCTTCACAAATATGGATAAATATGTAAATGTAATTTTCATTATTTACCTGGGGTGTTACAATTAGTATGTTTGATAGAAATAATAAGAAACTCAATGTGACCATTTCTTCTAAAAAATAAAGACCTGTAAATATATTACAACTTCAACATTAGCTGCTAATGTCCAAAATGGAGATCCAGCTTTGATAAGTACAAATCATCTCATAGTTGATCGAAAAATTCATCAATCCTTGGGAGATGATACTTTTTCTGTAGGTTGATCTTGTTGAGTCCCCATAATCTATACATATCATCATTGATCCATCATACTTCTACACAGTGTTAACTAGAACACCCTAAGGTGAGGCACTAGGGAATATGCACTTTTTGTCCAAATTCTCTAATAGTTTCTTATTAAACTCCTCTTGTTTGATTGGGGTCATCATATATTGTGATTTTAAGATAGGATAATCTCCTAGTATGATTTTTTAGGAATAGACTTCTAAATTTGGGGTATGTCTGTGTAACTCTAAAGGAAATACATAAATATATTCCCTCACAATGATAATTTCACCTATATTGATATATTCCATGGAAATGAATATTTGAAGGGGGCATCATACTTCAAAGGGAATTTACACCCACACTATTGAAGTATTTTTCAAAGGAGATTCATGATCGTCCTTTGATTTTTAGGGGGTCATGGAATGGTTCAAAATATGAATCAATATTTCCTATTCCTGATAGTTAATGTCTACTCAAAATAATTAGATCCAATCCATCCCCACTACATTGTCAAACTCTACCAAGGGAAGTATCACGAGATTCACTGGGAGAATTTTCCCACATACCCCAATAAGATAAGAGTCCAACACTTGGGTTGCAATGATCACACCACTAGGTTTATTTATAGATATATCTACTTCATGTTTTGTGTCTTTTATTTGATATTTATTGAATGATTTCATGACATAAAATAATGTGTATAAATAGAATAAAATAAGAATTTATCCATTCTTCAGTGAATACGAAGTTTAACTTGTACAATTTCATTTTCCTTATCCACTTTACCAGTGGTTATAGAATAACCATTTCCTTACTCCTTCGACTTTGGTGGATAATGATGAAAATTTTCATTGAGGACTCTATGCTTAGTGAAATAGATTTAATAGTTACCTTTCTCCCTATAGTTAATTCATTGAACCATGGGAGGTGCTATCTTTTCCTCCTTCTTACTATCCAAATTATTCATGTGTCACTAATATTCCTGAGTTTCCTTCTCTCCCTCACTTATAAAATTTATCCATCACTATGATATAGTTTCCATGATGCTTCTTACAATAATTTTTATATATTGGTGGTTGGGCCTTAATTCCACCATTTTCATTATATTCCCCAATCCTGAGACTTCGTATTCTATTTCATATGACTATATCAATGGCACCATTATCCAAACTCTATTTCAACTTTTAGAGGACCACAATAAAATTATTCATAACCCCTATAGTCTATAATTTATAGATTCTTTTTTAATGTTTATTTTTCATCCATTGAATAATATATCAATTTTTAATTCATTGTTGATAAAATCCACGAGGAATACCATTCAAGAAATATGAAATTTGATTCCCAGTCCATAACAAATACAACTTCCTTTTTCACCAGGTCTATAAATTCTTTCTTTATGTTTATAAGAAGAGTAAGAGGGAATCCATAATACGAAACATTAACATAATGTATTACCACCAAATCTCGTCAATTTCACGATTCTTCTTGGTATTCTTAATCAATTACTCCATTGATCGATCTCTCCACATAGACAATAAACAGAAATAGATACCTTCTCTATCATAGAACAATGAAGTACAAAAATGAACTTCTCCATTGAGTTAATCCACAATTCCATGACTATTTGATCATATGATGTACTAAACATTGGTGGATGTATTTGCATAAGACTCGATATCCACTTTCTCCCTCTTAGGTGTAGGCGGAAAATCCAAAATTTTCATGTTATTGTTTATATCCTAGAAAAAATTTAAAGGAATCGCACTAGAATTTTGAACTCCACCTCCCAAGGCATTGTGAATGTCATTCAGGAAATAATTTCATTGACCCTCACATGGGTTGTTGGCCTAGTTTTTCCTAGTTCCCATTATATTTTAAAACAGAAACAGTTTGAAAAAAGACACTAGTCATCATGTCATAAATAAATACATTATTCCATTTTTAAGTTAAATAAAAAGGCATATCTTAGGGGATCTCTATTTTTAGAACATCTTCAGGGGTTCTTACATATACATTTTACCATAGTAAGGGATTTCACTATTTTACCCTAATAATAATTCCCAAATTTACTATACCATGATCTGATTCCAACTATTGTGATCCTAATATTTCATACATGACTATTACATCATTTTAAAGATAAACAACATAAAATAATTATAGAATAAGGACACAAAGGTTTACTTTCAGGGGAAAATTTATACCATAGATAAATTTTACATTTTAAAAACTAAAAATTTATTTAATTCCTTCTTCTATTGATTCATAGAGGCCCTCACGTTCTTCATAGAACTACTAGTCACATGAAAATATACGTCAAAGAAAGGGGTGTGCTAAAAGACCATTTAGTGTGAAAATAATAACATGAATATATATATTATAGTGTGGGAATAATCATCATCATAATTACATAACAATAGGATCATAATTATGATTGGAATCATTAGATAAACACAAGGAATGTGGAAATTCATTAAAATGAATCCTCTTGTCTTATTATTCAAATAACACACCTAGTTGGGAATAAATATAGCATCATGTTCACACATATATCGTAGCATCTCCTGAGAAATATCACATTACACAATGAATTATATATCTGTATACTTTTTTCAACACCCATAATATCATTACATATTCTGTCACTATATATTTCCACTTTCACCAATCACATAAAATCTTTTAAATTATCATGCATTCCACATAGAACTAATATCAATCTTTAACATAAAATAACCTAGGGAAAGAAATGGATTTAATTTCTATAATTTTATATTAATGAATAAACAATAGGGTTCCCGAATGAATGAAATAATTATACACATGTTATAATAATGATAAATCATAAGTGAAGAATAAAAAATTTCATGATAAATAAAAATTAAGTATTTTTGGAAAGTGGATTCTTTTAAAAAAAATATGTTCTTTTTCCATTAAACAAGATTGGAAACAAGTATATTCTGAAAAAAATTTAAATAAAATTAATTGATATTAAAGTGAAATCTGTACGTAAAATTAAGTGTAAGAGTGTTAATCTAAGGATAGATAATTGTGATTGAGAATCCCTTAACCTTATGTCTGAATTCATTCTTCGCATTAATATCATTTAAAATAAAAATGGATTCATTAATTAAAATATCCTAAACCACTTTTTCATGTAATTGATTTTTTTATATCATTATGAAGTTCATTTATATCCATCATGATGTGATATAGAGTTCAATTATAACATTAATGTATGTTTAATTTCAATGTTTTCATGATCAGTTCATTTTTATTCATGATTGTGAGGTCAGGAAAAATGTGAATTATTTTGAATAATTGAATATTTATATTATTTAATGAACATACATAATTTTAAATTATTACATATATCATTTATTTTTATGTTATGAGGATGAATTATTAGATAAAACCATAGTGATGATCATTTACATCATTTTGAAAGGTTTCGATCATCTCAAACTAGTTTTGTTTTGTTATTTAATATTATGTATATATGATGTTTACAAAATAAAAAAATTGTTATAACATAAATGTTACAATATTTTTCAACAACCAAAATGGACTTATAACCATCCTTCATGGTAGTAATGTAAAATGAAAAATAATTCATCCCTAATGGTGATAAACCAACACCTCAAAGAATATTTTTTCATTTTAACAATTAAATATAGAGGAGAAAATCATTGATAATAGTTATTACATTATCATAATAAAAAATTTTGTATATAAATGATACTGAATTTATTATTCAACTATTTTCTGGGGAGGTGTGGAGGTAGTAGAAAATTAAAATAAAATTAAATTAAATTTGACAGAAAAGAAGGTAGATTTTACCTCTTAAATTTATCCTCCTTGAGAATATCCTTAGGAAAAATGTTTGTCCTTTTTAAAGAGACCACGAAATCTAAGACATTAGTAAGGATATTCAATGTAATATTTGGTAGAACATGGACAATATTCATGGATTTAGATGTGTGAAGAGAAGAGGTGGTGAGGTGTGGAATTGATATGGGATAAGAGGGGTGTTTTCTAATTATTTTATTCAATTTTATTTTTTTTCAGATCAAAAATTGGAATAGTTTTTATCTGTATGAATATATAAACTTGCAAGATATGGTTTTTCAATATTATAGTTCTTACATTATCTTTACAAAAACCATAACTAAAAAAATCATGTATATAAATTTTATCAAAAATTGTAGTGTTTAACTATTCACAAAAAGTTAAGAATTTAGCCAATATCCAAAAAATTAATCCAATCCATTTGGTTATATGTAGAAGAAAAAAATAAACTATATTTTATAAAAATAATTTCTAAAATATGATCATTCTTATTTTTAATTAAAATCATCATTAATTTAAAAAATCCCTATTTTAAAATTATACCTGATATTATATCCCATTAAAAAATTGATCATTGTCCTATAAAATATACATAAATCATAATAGAAATAAATTTTAATTTTTAAATATATTTAATGAAAATAACTATTCTATTAATTTATTATATTTGTTAAAAAAATTTAAACAATTACTTCTGTTCAACAAAAATACTAACGCTAAATTTATCATTTCTAAAACATTAATTTACATATACTAAAATGTAATTATATATTAATTTTAGTTATAATATTATGAAATATTTTTATACATCCCTATGCGGTTTTAATATTCTATTATCTATATTTCTATTCCTAAGGGTCGTGTTACTATTCCAAGGGCCATGTTATTATTCCATGAGTATTGGTTCTAAAATTTATTAAAATCCCTATTATTTCATTCATTATTCATTTATAAGGATTGTATTATTCTATCTATGTGATTTTTTGTGATTTATAACGTATTAAACAATTATAATAAGGGAAAAATTACATTGAATAAATATAGGGTCATTAATGTGAAATCCTCTCAAACTATGATAATGTATATTCTCTTTGTAAGACAATCCTCAACAATCCATATAGCATTATTTTTTATGGATGTCTTCAAAATTCAGTTGACAAATTCCATTGTGATATTTTCCAATTTCAATGTGGGTTTGGTTATTGGTCGCATCATCACCTTAGTCTATTATGTTTCATCCTTCACTTAATAACAATCCAAGAACATTGATGTATATTCAACAATCTCATTTTTTATATTGTCAAACCAATAAATCTCTCAAATATCATGAAACATATTCATGACCTCTAGTTGAATAGAGATAGTTGAGCTATGTGAATCATTATGAAGATCTTTATTTATATATGTATTGTATGGTAGAAATAATCATGAATCAAATCATATAACTATTTCCAAATCAATTTTAATCTTTGAGGATTTCCCCTTTCTCATATCATCCATCTTCATCAGAATTTCCAGATCATTTCATTTAACATATTTTAATTTTTCAATGAGTGTAAGTTAAGAAATCAATTTAGAATTTAATTTTTTGTGTTACATACATGATGATTCAAATTTCTATCCCTTGAAAGTATATGAATATTGGATCCTTCTTGATTCAAATCATTAATAATGTTACAAGATCCTTTCTACATAGAGAATTCTCCACATTATTTTCTTTTACATGATTGTAGTGGATTGAGCATTCATTATCAATAATAATCTCTAACCATACTTATTGGTGCATATAATGGTCATTATATGTGAATGTTTATTAAACATTCTTTTTATTAGTATATATTTCACATCTCTCTCTATAATGATGATGCCACAAGATTTTTAACACATGTATCATAGCTAGAAACTCCAGATTATGTGTTGATTTTCTTCTCATTAATTACCAACTTCCTTTCAGCATGGGATATCAATATATCATTTTTCATCAGTATGCTACCTTATCCCTTATTTTAAGCAAAATTTTATAGCACAATGTTATCCACACATTCTAGTAGTGTATGTATTGGTGTTGTGATAAACCTATTTTCAACACTTTAAAGTAGTCTTGAAATTCAGTAGTCGTGAAAAAAATTTCTCCCTCCTGAGTAATCTTGGTTTGTGGGGTTTAAAATCACGTGAATCTATTCATAAATCATTTATAATACCTTTCTATACTGGGGAAACTATGGATCTCCCTTACATATGTTGGAAAAGGTCACTCTTTGATTTCCTTTTTCATTTAAGGGTCCACATATATTTCATTTCTGGTGATAACATTCCCTATGAATGAAACATTATCAATCCATAAATTTCATATACTATACTTTTCAAAAAGATTCTCCCTTCACAAATTATTAATAACATTTTTCAAATACTCTTCATTTTCCTCCATTCTCTTATAAAATATCATAATATCATCGATAAAGGCAACAAAATTTTTTTGAATGTATTCTCTAATGACAATATTCATTATGTACATGAATATTTATAGAGAATTAGTGAGACCGATGGTCATCACTATCAACTCAGAGTGTTCACAACTCTTGGGAAATACAGTCTTCGGACTATCTAACCCCCTCAATTTTAATAGGTGATATCCTAACTTAAGGTCCACCATAGTGAAATACATGGTCCACCAAAGTTAATTGAAAAAATCATATATCCTTCGAAAGGGATACTTTTTTATTATCATGATTTTATGAGTTCATTATAATAAATGCATATGTCTATTTATTAAATATACTTCTTGAAGAAGTGGGTGGGTGAACCCTATGTTGAATTAATGAGGCATATAAATTAGTTGTCCATAATCTATTGTAATTGCTTCTCTGTTCCTCTAACTCTATTTTTTCTATTCAATGTGGTGTCTCTAGTATAGGAATTGATAAAAGAATAATTTCAATTGGAATATTAATATATCATTCAGGTGGAAGGTTGGGAAAACATTCAAGAAACACAGAAGTGTAGTCCCTTATAATGGGATGTCTTTGATCATGATTCCATCCATTGTCTCATTCTCTTGAGCAATATACTCATATTCATATGTAAATAATATACACACATGATCTGGTAATTCTAATGGATATTCATCATACTCCTTGTAGTTTTATAGAATTAGAGGATTCTTAAGGATGCGAAGAGTGATCTCACTTTCCTAATAGTTGATGTTAGATTATTATAAAGATATATAATCCATGCCCAAAATGGAATCAAACTACACAATAAAAAGTAATATTTTTTTTCATTGAGGTTTAGTCAACAAAAATTAACCAATGGGATGTTATATACATTGGATACAATGATTTCTCCATTTCTTATCCTCATAGATAACTCCACCTCCAAATTCTAAGATGAATTTTGAGTTGTTTTACCGATATTTCATGATATGAATGAATGCGTAGAACCATAATCAAATAAAACGTTAACTCTTATTGAATGAATAACTATAATACTTATTTCCATGTCATTATCATGTTCCACCTCTATAGTAGTTATATCATACTATTTCACATTCTCATTTGGTTTGGTGTGTAATGACCCGTAAAATTCAAGGGAAATTTTTTATAAATTTTCGTTTGAATTTTTCATGAATGCAGTTTCTGACGACGCCTGATTTCGAGGCCCGGTGTGCCCTGAATCAATTTTTGAAGTTTTGCTCGGGTACGTTCAGTGAACGAACCAGCGGGTTTTTCTATCTTTTGAACCGGTACTCGGAATTGAAATCTGAGGACACCGATGAACTCGCAGCGCCAATATTTTCTTATGATGACTTTTACCATAGGTGAGTTTTCTTGGGAGAAGAAGTTAAATTTTGGGGTTTAAGGAAAAAAATAAAAAAAATTGTGAACAATTTTATTTTTGTTAACCAAGGGAGTTAAATTCTACCATGGGAAGTTTTTGGTGGGACCCACAACCACCCAACATCCCATGTGTGGATATGTGGGAGGTGGGGCCCACACGAGACCCTAACCCCCCTTGATCATCCCATAACCCCCTTGACCTTCTATAACTCACTTCCCTCTTAATTTTTGTAACTCCAATTTAACTTGTGTAACTCTCCCCTCTCTCCTCATTAATTTTTCCAAAAACACATCTTAAATTAATTGATTAAACGTCTTCAATTAATTTAACTATGTGTTTGAATTTTTTTTTAAAAAAGTTTGAATGCAAGGCAAAAAAATAATATAAGGAGAGGCCTTATTTTATTTTAGGAGTTTTGTTGTGTGAGAGAATTTCAGAGAGAGCTCTTCCCTCTTTTGAAGAACATCATCTCCAATCCTTTTTCTTCCTCTTCCGCGACAAGGAAGGAGATGCCGACCATAGTGACCGACGCCAACAACAACGTTCTCCTTCTTCTTCTGACGTTGATGGAAGCGATACCTTTCTTCCCCGAAACCCGACTACCCCGACGTTCGACTACCGCGATGTTCGAATTCTGCGACTCGACGACGTGCGACGTCAATTTTGAGGTAGGGGAATTTATTTGGTGTTCTCTTATCTTTTGAGAATAGAACGACGAGAATGGACCAACCATTTCCTGGTTGATCCGCGGATCGTTCATTCATGAGGGTTAATGTTGAGGATTATTGTTTTTTCTGTGAAATATTTCTTTGTCGTACGTTGAATTCTATTTGATAGCCGCTTGCTATCATTATAACTGGAGGAGGTCGGACCGCACGAACACGGCCGACCCTCCTCCCCCCTTGTTGTTTGAATTTTTTGCGGCACGTGAAAGGCGGTGTGGTGCCATTGCACCACGCGGAAATTATGAGGAAGGGCTAAGAAGCACGGCACCGTCACGCCTTGCCGATAAAGTTGAACAATCAACGGCGTCGTCGCGCCGTGCCGGAAAACCACGAAGAGGACGTAGTTTGATTAATTGACCGTTGAGCGCAGATTGACGGGTGACGAAAAATGAGGCTGCAAGGTAATTTTTAGGCCTTCGCAGTGAAGGTCGGGTCCCGGGAGGGCTTTTGGCGAAGACATCTTGAATTTCCGACCACCGGAACTTGTCCAGTGGTCCGCAGAGCAAACCACCGGCGCGACGCCGTGGAGAACCGCCGTGACTGAAGCCGCGGCGGCGGGCCGACCATCCTGCGACCACACGGGACTGGCAAATTCGGGACGCGGCCACCCGTCCACGTTCGTTGGCGAGAGGAGGCCCCCCACACGGAGCTGGAAACCATTCCGGGGGGGGGGGGGGTGCGCCCCCCTGGCGCACCGCTCGGCCGTTACGGCCATGCCGCCTGGCTATAGGGCCGCACCCAGGACGGGTCGGGCCACCCAGGTCGAGCCAGGTCGCGCCGGCTGGGTCGGACCCGGACCCGGGTCGGGTCAACCCGGTTTGGGCTGACCTAGGGGGGGTTGGGCCGGGTCAGTCCGGGCCCAGACCCCCCGTTTTCATACCTCTTCGGTCTTTTTACCATATCTTGGGCTACAGACCTCTGATCGACACACCATCATTTGCGATGCGACCCTTGGATCGAGTCGGTCGTTTCGGTCTATCGCACTCAATGTTTCGGAATACTTTGGGTTCGACCGGGTTGGTTCGTACACGAAACCTACCGGGCCCTCGGAGCGGAAACGCTCATAACATGAGCTCCAGACGTCCAATTGATGTTCCGTCAACATTGATGGATTCCTCTAAGTGAGACAGATCTTTTGGCTTACTCCGCTAGAGGTTTGGATTTCGTCGGAGTGCTGTCAGGTTGGTTCGCTCATGAAACCAACCGAGCCCCTGGAACGAAAAAGCCAATGACTCATAGACAGGGCGTTCGATTGACGCGTCGTCTGTCTCGTTTTTCCTCTTGATGAGACGGAACTTTTGGCATACTTCGCTTGAGTTATGGATGTAGTTGGATAGTGGCCGGGTTGGATTGCACCTGAAATCCAACCGGGCCCCTGGAACGGAAAAGCTGATAACTTTCAGACTGGACGTCTGTTTGACGAACCGTCAGCGGCGTGGGTGATGACGTGAAGAAACGGTCCCTACGTGTTTACCCTATGAGTGTTTGGGGTATACTTGAGATACGGCCGGATTCGTTCGCACACGAAACCAACTGGGGCCCGGGGACTAAAAGGCTTGTAACACCCAGACCGGGCGTCCGTTTGACGCACTGTCTATTGCGTTGAGACCCCTATGATGAGGTGGTACTTTGAGATACATCTTGGTGGGACTTGTGATACATGGAGTATCGACCTGTAGCTCGTGGAGCGGACCCTCCCGGAGACGAGTGTACGGAGTACGGAGACCGTGTAGCCGGCTGAGACCTGGCGACTGCTTGACCGACTCGACTTGGGGTGAGTTGACTAGCCCAGTGGATGAAGAACTACTTTGTGTGATGTAGACCCATGGCGGACGGAGCACTACCTGTGTGACAGTGCAGACTCGAGGTACTCGTCCGGAGAGTACCTCTGCAGGCTACTAGGTGGTGTGCACTACTGTGTTTGGGTGGCAGACCCCGGGAGGAAGCACTACTGTTTTTGGTTGGCTGGCCCACGGTACTCGATAGGAGGAGTACCTCAGCAGTCTTAGGTTAGTGAGAAGTACCTCAGAGTCGTGGCAGGACCATTGTACACTCCAGAGACGGGGCTCTTCAGTAGTTACAGTTTCGATAATGAAAATAATGGTTTTAGCTGATTCTTTGACCTTTGTGTTTACCTCTTGATTGAGATGGGTCACTTGATATCTAAGGTATATGTATGGGCATATACATGGGTAGTGGTTATCTGTTGATTTCATAATCTTTGTGTTTCCTTAGGATTGAGATGGGTTACATGATACCTTAGGTATATGTATGGGCATATACCTAAGAAGAGTTTATCTATTGAGATCTTCTTTTTGGTTATCCTTGTTGGTTTTAGTGAGACATTGAGGGTCTCTGGGTCCCTACTGAGTATCATTATACTCACTTCTGCATGGGCTATGCCCTCACCTCGTTGTGTTGGTTGCAGACGACGGGTAGTGCCGACGGAGGTCGAGTGTTTGAGGACTGGATGGTACCCGGAGGTGGACTACATGACGAGTCAGTACCCGGAGGTGGACTACACGACGAGTCTGTATCCGGAGGTGGACTTCATGGCGAGCACACTCAGAGGAGGTTGATGGGCGAGAGCGTTGTGGAGGCTATCTTTACCTACCCTTTAGGTAGGATCCATGGTGGACGATCCAGGAGCTGTTCCATCTGTACCTACCCTTCAGGTAGGATTCGAGGAGGACAACCCAGGATCTGCTTCCGTTCTTCTAGCCGTTGTCTTTTTCTATTGTACTTTGTTCAGTTGTAGTTGTACTTTCTTTTGGGATTGTATTCTGGCCCATTTACCTTTCAGATCTTCTCTTTGTACTTAGTGTTTTACATCCTCTTTTACTCTGTGGTGTTTTTCTTAATTTTATAAAGACAATGCCTTCCAAGATATCAGGATTTACGCCTTTGGTGATAGTCGCCATCCCCTGGCCTATGGAAAGCGGGCTTGGGGTAGTCACGGCACGGGCCCTGAGGACGGGTCGTGACAAATTGGTATCAGAGGAGTCAGTTCTACCACAGAACTTATATCTTTGATATTTTATTTTTGTGAAGCTATAGTGTTAAGGGTACAGAGTGTGGTCTTCAGTTCAGGAAGTCCAGTGTTGGTGCGGGCGGCCGACGTATTCATACACCAGGACCCTGACAACTGATTTCTGACTTTGTGCACGGAAACACTGATTGCGTGTGTGTTTCCATATCTTTTGAAAAGAGATCTCAAACCAGGTAATCTCACCAGGTATAATCGTTTGACCGTGTCACATTGTTTCTTTCAGGATGCCTTTTTACGGACGACCAGCTAGAACCCAGAGGGATGTGCGTACTAACAGCCTATTGAGCGACGAGGCTTCGGTACATGGCCCTCTTGCAGTTGAGGCACCAGCGGTATACCATATGTTGGGCCACCGATGCCACCAGCCCCAACAGTAGGCGATGCACACCACTTGAGCAAGCTGCACGAGTTCCAGTGCCAGAGGCCACCCAGGTTCCGGGGAGATACGGACCCGTAGGCGGCTGAGGTTTGGCTAGAGGTTGTGGTGAGAGTCTTCAGGCTAGTGGGGCTCCTGCATACTTCATGGTGATCTTTTCTGCCAGCCTTCTTCAGGCAGCAACATGCAGGTGGTGGAGCCACTTGTTTCAGTTTTGCGACGGGATGAACATCACATGGGAAGACTTCGAGACCTTCTTCAGGGTGGAGTTTGTACCAGTAGCTCTAAACCCCGAGCGTGTTCAGGAGTTGCTGCCTTTGCCGAAGAATTTTCGATCAGTAGCTGAGTCATCTGTGGGCAGAAGACAGATGATGAAGAGGTCCAAGAGGACCAGAGCCAGTCGTACGAGGAGCAGGAAGTGTTATGAATGCAGCAGGAAGGGTCACCTGGCACTTGACTGTCCGTCTCCTCGTATAGTTGATCTGCAGGCTTTGGAGGATCCACCAAGGCAGAAGCAGCGGTGGGTGCTTGAGCAACAGTCGAGCAGTGGACAAGGCAGTAGAGCTCTGGGAGAAGGTGGACCAGATCGGAACTAGTGGATACATCCCTTGTACTTCTATATCCATGTTGTTGTTTTTGTTTTTGTTTTTGTTTCGTTTTACTATGAGATGAAATAATAAAAATACACTTATCTTTGTGATGTTTTCTTTCCTGTCCTTTTGTTTGGTTGATACTGAGTGGTCCCAGTTAAAACTATTGATTTGACCCTCACTTTCTAGAATTCTATTGGAGGAGACCCAGTGACCTCACACTGATGCCGACAGTGTGACTCGACCCTTGGAGGCGAGAGTGACAGTTGGATATCTTGGTAGTTACGTCGAGGCCTTACGACGTCATCCATGGAATGAATGCATCATCCATATCAGGATTGACTGTATTAGGCAATGTGTGTGGTTCATCCAGGGGATGAGACATAGTTTCTCTTTTTGGAAAAGGAGAAATTTTAGCAGCTCTTTCTGATTGTAGGCAAAGAAGGTGCAGATCATCCAGGGGCAGATGAAGACTGCACATTGCAGTAAGAAACGGGAAACCGGCGCCATTCTTAGAGACTCAGGCATGTTAAATTTTTCATGAAGAGTAATTTTTAAGGAGAGATGAGTCTGTGAAGCAGCAGACGTGGATGCAGAGCTAGGAGAGAAGCATGAGGTGGGGTACATTTTATCATGCTACAACCACCTGCCTTAGTTTTCCCCGCCAGGCTCATGGAGCCGGAGGGTAGAGGAAGAGTGCAGCTGCATGCGGTCAAGGAGTGTGACCCAATGGCTCTAAAAATGATTCAAGGGACAGTCTGTATCCACTACTAGATACCGTATTAACAGAAGTCGATATGTATCATTCCTTCCTTCCACGAATCTTGTCCTAGACCTAGAGTTTCTGGTAAGCCGTAGACTTGACCCTCACGTATGGAGATACCTTGGGAGAAGACTCGATAATCACACTTACGTCGACGGTGTGGTCAGACCCTCGAGGCGGGAGTTTCAGTTGGAATCTCTTGGTGGCTACGTCGAGGCCTTACGACGTTGGTTTGAGTATGGACAGGTCAATTACAGTTAATAAAAAATTGACGATATTAGGAAATAAGGTTGTGGTTTAACTACGACGTCGGAATGGGTTTTCCTTGTCCGGCAAAAAAGTAAACCCCAAGCAGCACAAGGTAACTCATGCACAGGAGGGTGCGACCGATCACTCTTGAGTCGGTCAAACTTACCCTCGTGGTAGCAGTCGTTTTGAGTTCCAGTTCTAAACAAGAATTGGAGACCTCTAGAGTTCGAGGATGATGATCACATCCTTATATGGGTCTCACCTCGACGAGGTTTACGGATAATTGGCCAAGGAGGCAAGTTATCTCCGAGGTTCAGCGAACCTTCTTAGGTCCTCAGCTGGGTAGGCGGGGTGGTTTACTACTTGACCCATCCACCTCAGTTGCACCAGGTTCAAGATGACTTCAACGTATCTCAACTGAGGAGATACGTGTGTGATCCTTCTCATATAATCGACCATGGGGAGATAGACGATGGTGATGGGGTTTGTTTCACAGAGGTTCCAGTGGGGACCAAGGATCAACAGGGGCGGATCTTATGAGGATGGTCGATTCCTCGGTTGCGCTTTCACTAGCAGTATGGGAACGTCCATGTGAGCACATGAGAGTGGGAGGCTCAGATGCATGCTCAGTTCCATTTTTGTATCCCTAGTCTGTGTTAAAGCTTTACGAGGATGTAAAGCCCTGATGTGGGAGTAATGTAAAGACCTGTAAAATTCAAGGGAAATTTTTTCTAAATTTTCTTTGGGATTTTACAAGAACACATTTTCTGACGGAGCCTGATTCTGAGGCCCAGTGTGCCCGGAATCAATTTCTGAAGTTTTGCTCGGGTACGTTCAGTGAACGAACGAGCGAGCTTTTCTATCTTTTGAACTGGTACTAGGAATTGAAATCTAAGGACACCGATGAACTCACAGTGCCGGTATTTTCTTAAGATTAATTTTACCGTAGGTGCGTTTTCTTGGGAGAAGAAGTTAAATTTTGGGGTTTAAGGAAGAAATAAATAAAATTGTGAACAATTTTATTTTTTTTAACCAAGGGAGAAAAATTCTACCATGGGAAGTTGTTGGTGGGACCCACAACCACCCAACTTCTCATTTGTGGATATGTGGGATGTGGGGCCCACATGAGACCCCAACCCCACTTGATCTTCCCATAACCCCCTTAACCTTTCATATCTCACTTCCCTCTTAATTTTTGTAACTCCACTTTAACTTGTGTAACTCTCCCCTCTCACCTCTTTAATTTTTCCAAAACACATCATAAATTAATTGATTAATCCTCTTCAATTATTTTAACTAAGTGTTTGAATTTATTTTAAATACATTGAATGCATGGAAAAATAATAAAATAAGGGGAGGCCTTATTTTATTTTAGGAGTTTTGTTGTGTGAGAGAATTTGGGAGAGAGCTCTTCCCTCTTTTGAAGAACATCATCTCCAATCCTTTTTCTCCCTCTTCCACGGAAAGGAAGGAGACGCCGACCGTGGAGACCGATGCCAACAACAACGTTCTCTTTCTTCTTCTAATGTTGACGGAAGCGATACCTTTCTTCCGTGACACCCGACTACCAAAACGTTCGACTACCGCGATGTTCGACATCCGCGACTCGACGATGTGCGACGTCAATTTCGAGGTAGGGGAATTTATTTGGTGTTCTCTTATCTTTTGAGAAAAGAACGACGAGCGCGGACTAACCATTTCTAGGTTGATCCGAGGATCGTTCGTTCATGCAGGTTGATGTTGAGGATTATGTTTTTGCTGTGAAATATTTCTTTGCCGTACGTCGACTTCTGTATGATGGCCGCTTGCTATCATTATAACGAGAGGAGGTCAGACCACACAAACACGGCCGACCCTCCTCCCCCCTTGTTGTTTGAATTTGTTGCGGCACGTGAAAGGCGGCGCGGTGCCGCTGCACCATGTGGAAATTATGAGGAAGGGCTAAGAAGCGTGGCGCCGTCACGCCGCACCGATAATGTTGAACAAGCCACGACGTCATCATGCCATGCCGGAAAACCACGAAGAGGCCGCGATTTGATTATTTGATCGTTGAGCACAGATTGATGGGCGATGACAAATGAGGAAGAAAGGTAATTTTGAGGCCTCCGCAGTGAAGGTCGGGTCCCGGGAGGGCTTTTGGCGAGGATGGCGTGATTTTCCGACCAGCGGAACTCGTCCGGTCGGCGGAGCCGGCGAAGGAAGGCGGCAGCGCTCGGCGCGCCACCGTAGAGAACCGTCGCGGCATCAGCTGCAGCGGCAGGCTGGCCGTCCCGCGACCGCGTGGGAATGGCGAAGTCAGGACGCGGCCACCCGACCACGTCCGTTGGCGAGAGGTGGCCCCCCACGCAGGGTCGCGGACCATTCAAGGGGGGCCCGGCGCCCCCCTGGCGCACCGCTCGGCCATTACATCCGAGCCGCTTAGCGACCGGGTCGCGCCCGCACTGGCTGGGCTGGGTCGGGCCGCGCTGGCCTGGTCGGGCCGACCCAGGGGGGTTGGGCTGGGTCGGTCTGGCCCAGACCCCCCATTTTCAGACCTCTTCGGTGTTTTTCCCATATCGTGGGATACGGACCTCCGA
Source organism: Viscum album (assembly GCA_963277665.1). NCBI lineage: Eukaryota > Viridiplantae > Streptophyta > Magnoliopsida > Santalales > Viscaceae > Viscum > Viscum album. The sequence goes on from OY728141.1 coordinate 1,797,138,273, forward strand.
TCGACGCACTGTCTGTTGCGATGCGACTCTTGGATCGAGACGGTCATTTCAGTCAATCACACTCAAGGTTTCAGATTACTTTGGGTTCAGTCGGGTTGGTTTGTGCACGAAACCAACTGGGCCCTCGGAGCGGAAACACTCGTAACATGAGATCCGGATGTCTGATTGACGTGTCGTCAACATTGATGGATTCCTCTAAGTTAGAATGATCCTTTGGCTTACTCCGCTTGAGGTTTGGATGTCGTCGGAGTGCAGTCAGGTTGGTTCGCTGACGAAACCAACCAGGCCCTTGGAACGAAAAAGCCAATAACTCACAGACTGGGCGTTCGATTGACGCGTAGTCTGTCTCATTGTTTTCCTATTGATGAGACGGAACTTTTTTCATACTTTGCATGATTTTTTGATGCAGTTGGATAGTGGCTGGGTTGGATTGCACCCGAAATCTCACTGGGCCCCAAGAATGGAAAAGCTGATAACTTTCAGACTAGACGTCTGTTTGACGAACTGTCAGTGGCGTGGGTGATCACGTGGAGAAATAGTCCCTATGAGCTTACCCAATGAGAGTTTGGGGTACAGTTGAGATACGCCCGGATTGGTTCTCCCACGAAACCAACCGGGCCCCGGGGATGAAAAGGCTAGTAACACACAGATCGGGCGTCCGTTTGATGCGCCATCTGTTGCGTTGAGACCCCTGTGACGAGGCGGTCCTTTGAGATACATCTTCGTGGGACTTTTGATACATGGAGTATCGACTTGTAGCTCGTGGAGCAGACCCTCCCGGAGACGAGCGTACGGAGTACGGAGACCGTGTAGCCGGCTGAGACCTGGCGACTGCTTGACTGACTCGACTTGGGGTGAGTCGACTAGCTCAGTGGACGAAGCACTACTTTGTGAGGTTCATACCCATGGCGGATGGATCACTACCTGTGTGACAGTGTAGACCCACGGTACTCGTCTGGAGAGTACCTCAGCAGGCTACTAGGGGGTGTGCACTACTGTGTTTGGGTGGCAGACCCCGGCGGGAAGCACTACTGTGTTTGGGTGGCTGGCCCATGGTACTCGACAGGAGGAGTACCTCAGCAGTCTTAGGTTAGTGAGCAGTACCTCAGAGTCGTGACAGGACCACTATACACTCCATAGATGGGGCTCTTCAGCAGTTACAATTTCAATAATGAAAATACTGCTTTGCGCTGAGTCTTTGACCTTTGTGTTTACCCCTTGATTGAGATGGGTCACTTGATAACTTAGGTATATGTATGGGCATATACCTGGGTAGTGGTTATCCGTTTATTTCATAATCATTGTGTTTCCTCATGATTAAGATGGGTTACTTAATACCATAGGTGTATGTATGGGCATATACCTAAGTAGAGGTTATTTGTTGAGATCTTCTTTGTGGTTATCCTTGATGGTTTTAGTGAGACCTTGAGGGTCTCTGGGTCCCAACTGAGTATCGTTATACTCACCCCTGCACGGGATATGCCTGCACCTAGTTGTGTTGGTTGCAGACGACGGGCAGTACCGACGGAGGTCGAGGGTTCGAGGACTGGACGATACCCAGAGGTGGACTACACGACGAGTCAGTACCCGGAGGTGGACTACACGACGATTCAGTATCCGGAGGTGGACTTCACGGTGAGACGACACTCGGAGGAGGTTGACAGGAAAGAGCGTTGTGGAGGCTATCTGTACATACCCTTCAGGTAGGATCTGTGGTGGATGATCCAAGAGCTACTCCATCTGTACCTACCCTTCAAGTAGGATTCGAGGAGGATGACACAGGAGCCGCTTCCGTTCTTCCAGCTATTGTCTTTTTCTGTTTTACTTTGTTCAGTTGTATTTGTAATTTCATTTGGGTTTGTATTCTGGCCCATTTATCTTTCAACACTTCTCTTTGTACTTAGTGTTTTACTTCCGCTTCTACTCTGTGGTAATTTTTTAACTTTTATAAAGGCAATGCCTTCCCAGTTATCAGGATTTATGCCTTTGGTGCTAGTCTCCAGCCCATGGCCTATGGAAGGGGGCTTGGGGTAGTCACGGCATGGGCCCCGAGGACGGGTCGTGACATGGTGGTTGCTAAAACTGATAAACCTCATGAACTCGAGGTATAGTGCACTGAATTGCATATATTCCTTTCTCCCAAGAGTTGATGAATTAAACAGAATGTGGTGCTCCCGATTCTTACACTATATTTTATGGCTTCCATATTTTTTTTACAGTCATTACCTTTAATCATTTCAACATCCCATTTAGGAAATTCCCATGATTCTTCTTCCCACATTTTTGACATGTGAGTGGTTGTGTTTTCTTTCCCCTTTTCTCACTAGCTCATCCAGCTTGATGATCCATATTTCCTTTCATATATCAATATACATGAAATCATTTTCCATAATCTGACCACATTGAGAGAACATAAAAAAACATCTTAATAACACCAAAATTCATGAATATAAATATCCTTTAAAATGTGTGATTTTAAAACACTATAGAATATATCTACTATTCTATTATTATTGATAAGAAGACATGAGGATTACCTGGAAAGATGAGTGAAATATTATTTTTTACGTTGGGATAGATTCACTTTCATTTTGGTTCAACTTTAATAATTCTTTCTTCATATATGTATGAATAGTTCAAAGTAAATACTTGTTAGGAAATATATTTTTGTTATCTTCGCATTCATTCTCTTAAATTTCATCCTTTAGTTTTATGCTTTTAATGAACTACCACCATTGATCGGCCTCTTATTCTAGATGATAAATAGCCAGAGTCACCTACTCCATCTCTGAATAGTGAAGCAACTAAAATATATTCTACATTGTGTTGACCCACTATTTCATGACTAGTGGAATATAAGATCAACTAAACTTTTGTGGTCTTTTAAATATGAATGTATCAATATATAGTTTCTCCCTCTAAGGTTATGAGGACACTCCACACTATTTTCGTAATTAATTAAATATAAAGATAGATGGTTAAGAATCACCCTGAAATTTTGAACTCCACCTCCCATGGAAATAGGGATGTCATTCATGCAATCAACGAATTGTCCCTTGCATGGGTTGTTGGCTTCATTTTTCATTGTTCATATAATTTTATAAAATAAAAATGGTTTGAACATTTTTCTAAATAAATGATTTTTAGGTGCTTACATATTCTTATCCTCATACTAAGGAGTTTAAAAAATGTTCACTATTTATAATTCCAAAATTAATTAATCCATGCATGACATCCAACTATATGGACCCTGATTTTTCTTACATTACTATCACATCATTTTAAAGATAAAAAACTAAAATCATTATAAAACAACGTTCCAATGGTTAAGTGTCTTGGGAAAATTAAGACCGTACATAATATTTACATCATAAAATATAGACAATATTTATTTCATTCTTCTCTAGATTCTTATTGAAACTTCTATCCTCCTTAATATATGTAGTCACCTAAGGATATACATCAAAAAATGCGGTGATTTAAAATCCCATTAAGATAATGAATAATAAAAAGAATTAATATAATATGGGTGAGAAGAAATATTATAATAATAACATTAAAATGGGATCATCATCATAAAGATGATATGAAATTTTGGATAATGGAATGGAATGTTGAAATGCATGTAAATGAATAATCATGTCATAGTGGTCGAAACACACATAGTTGTGAAAAAACTAGCATAATGTTCACACATATTTTAGTTTATATAATACAATAAATTACATTACCCAATTAATTATAGCACTATATATTGTAGGGTTCACTATTCACATCATAGAATTTTGATGTGCTATATAATTCAGGGCACACACATCACATAATAAACTTTACATTACCATACATGTGATATAGAATTTATATCAATATTTGAAATCAATTAAAACATGGTAAGGATTGGGTTTCATTTAAAAAATACTATATTCGTGAACAGACTACAGGGTTCCCAAATAAATGAGGTAATAATAGAATTGGTATAAGAATCATTAATCTTGAATGATGAATAAACAATATTATGTGAAATATAATATGTATTATTAGAGAGAATAATTATTTTGGAAAAATCGTTTCATTTTCTATAAAAAAATATTATAAACATGTATATCTCGAAAAAGAAATGATATAGAAAATGAAATTAAATTTAAGGATCATTTAAGGAATAACCAAAATAAAAGTGGAGTGATAGACTAAAACCCCAAAAAAATAATTTTGAGTTTGAGAGTCCCCTTACCTTATGTATGAAATATTTATTCAAATTAATATTCTCAATAGTAAAATAAAATAAATTCATTATCTAATAAATAACCTTGTATAAATATATTTTATTTAGTAAAGTTTTATTATGTTCATTTATGACCATTTTTTGATGAGTTAATGTGTTGAATTTCATCTTTTAAGACTGTTCATTTTCTTGGTTGAGATGACCAGTTCGCTGGTTGATGGGTATGGATGTTCATCTATAATAAGAATGATTATAATGAATTGAAATTATATGTTATTATTTTATATATTGAATTGTATCTAGTATTATATTTCATTTCGTTATTTGGCATGAGGATGAATTTTTAGATAAACAAATAATGAAAAATGTTTTCATTTAATTGTAGAATTTTAGGACCATCATGAACTCATATCATTTTATTTAATATAATATTATGTAATTATTAAATATGATTATATAACATATAATATTTAAAATAAAATATTATTTGACCATAATTATGTTATTATTATCATCCTTGCGGTCGGTGGTTGAAAAAGAAAACACATCATTAACTGTGGTAGTAAATCGACAAACTGTGGATTATATTTTTATATTTAGAATATAAGGGAAATGGGAGAGAATTTTTAATGATTTATTAAATTAAAATTAAAATATTATGGTATGTAATTTATATTTTAGTTATAATTTCTCTTGGATAGGTGGAGGTTATGATAGGATAATAAAATAAATAAAATAAAAGAGAAACATAAATAAAGAGAAAGATGATTTTACCCCTTCAATTAATCCTTATTGAGATCCTCCTTAGGTAAATTGGATTGGTGTTTTTATGGAAAAAATGTATCATGGAAATAGTGGAGGGACTTGGTAAGATTACTGTGGATATCTTGGAAAAAAATCAAAACTTTAATGGAGTGAGGAGAATAGGTAGTGAGGTTTGTTTTTATAAAGGATGAGAAAGGTGTTTTCTCATTAATTTATTCATTGGTTTATTATTTTGGCACAATAATATTAATCATTTTTTCATTACTAAATACATTAAAATTTGAAATATGTTTATTGATTATGGCATTAACATCAACCTTACAAAAGTAATAATTAATAAATTCAGGTATTTAACTATTATAAAAAATTATCGTATTTTCCTATTCACAAAAAATCGTATATTTTAGAAGAATCACAAAAATATACCCTAACTATTATTCAATAAATATATTTCAAAAAAAAATGAAAATAAATTTCTAAATATATTAAATATAAATTTTAGTTGAAATCATGATTTAGTTGGAAAATATAGATTAAAAAAGTATTACTTATTTTATAAACTTTTTCAAATTAATTATGAACACATAAAATTATATTATAATCATAGGACAACAAACTATTAATTTATGAGTCTATTTTATTAAACCATACATTCTATTAAATAATTATATTATTTAAAAAATTATAAATAAACATTTATGTTTTTTTAAAATTCCAATAATGGACTAATACTTTTTTAAATTATTAATTTACTTATACTATGATACAGTTATATTATATTTATCTTTATAAGATGACTGAATTTTATTTCTACTATCATATATGGGTATACTATTATCTTTAATGAATGTCTATGCATAATTTTCACATTACTATTACAATTTTCAACTATCTATTCAATTGGAAAAGGATTTTTATTTATTGAAATAACTTTTATTTCATTAATTACATATTTAAAAAGTTTGTATTGAGTTCTATATATGATTTTAGGTGATTTAAAATATAAGACATAAATATAATAAGGGAATTACCATTGCTATAACCATGTCCCACAATACTCATGGTCATAATTTGAGTGTAAATGGTTCAAAACATTGGTGCATGGGTAGATCAGAATAAATTTTATTTCATGGTGAATTGAATATTTAAAATTTAAATGTGGTGTTAGATATGATATGTATTTGGGAATTGGATCAGGGTGGATTGGATATGGGACTCTTATTAAAATGTTTTTGTAGGGCATCAAATGACAAGAATTCATTGTCGGGAGGATATTGGTCAAGAAATGTGTGACATGTTGTTATTTAATAGATATGTAATATTAAATGTTCAAATCAACATGATAAAATCATTTGATACATGGTCTACATGTTTTAGAGTTTAATGGATGGTTTTTAATAAGGTTTTATAGCATATGATCATAATTGTTAGAGTGTTAAATTAAAATTATTTCTAGCATTTGGAGAAATAATGTAGCTCTTTTTACATGAATTAGATTCCATGATATATTTGTTTTGTGAGTTTTTAAAATACAAGGACATATTTGGTTTGATATTTATTATGTTATGAGGTATTTAAAGTTCAATACTACAATGGTTTATAAAATCTAGAGGAAATTTTAATTTTTTTCATGTCAGTATTTCATTTAGTGAATTCAGATTAAAAATTTAATTTTTAGAGTATATTTATCTTATTGGGTGTTTTTTATTTTGATTAATTCCTATGTAGTTTCTTAGGTACTAGCATTTTTTTCAGGAGATTCATTTTTATGTTGATGTATTTTGTTGGATTGTTTCCTAGGAACACAATTTGGTGTGCATTGGATTGTGAAAACATTATTACTTCAAATAGATGGGGGAATTTTTAGTTCGGATTTTATATTGAATGACTCAATTTCATGTCTAGTACATGGTTTGGGGGAATCCATGATTCTTTCAATGAAAATTGTACAAGATGTGTTACCTTCAAGAGTGAGGTGCATGTATTGAATATGGTCAGTGTATGGCCTATCAAATAATGTTTCTAATCCAGTAAATAGGGTTTTCCATTGGCACTACCAACCATTCTATTTTTTCTTGTTTTTTATAAATGTGGAGCCCAATTTTATGGTTTTTTAGTTTTTAATAAAATTATGAAATTGATCAAAATTCACTTTCTGGGTTTTACACATCCACAGAAACTTTCATTCCTAATGGACATGAAAACTGGGTGTCTCTTTTAAAATATTATATTTCGAAAATAATATCATTGTATTCGATATTGTATGCAACATGCAACACTTAGCATAAAGACTCCAAAAAATAAATTCATTTATATTTAATATATTTAAATTATTATAGAACACACAATAATGTGTATAAATTAATTGTGTTATAGAATAACATTATACACTAGGAATTTAATTATAAAGAATGAATTTTAATAAATAAATTATTAGAGGTATTTTGACTATTGATTATAAATAAAATCAGCATCATTTAAAACAAAAACATATGTTTTAAAAAAACATGTTTTTGAAAAAAATAACATGTTTTTTAAAAGACAGTATAATATATCATTACATATATGATATATAAATAATTTTGACACATTGTATACAATTTATCTGATAAAATGAAATTTATTTTTTAAATCTTAGTATTATAATTTTCCTAATTTGTATCTTTTGTATTATAAAAAAAATATTTCATGTTTCAATGAATAGTGAAAAAATATATTTTTAATTGAAAACAACCATTTTGATTAAATAATTTATAATGATTAATTATATTTTTAATTGGTTTTAAATTTAAGCAATTTAATCTTTATATCAATTTATAATATTTAATTTATTGGAATAATTCAAATCTGTATTTTTTATAAAAAAACATTTCAAAATTTTAACATTTTCTCTTTTCAAACTAGCTTTCTCATCGCATGTGTGATAATAATTAAAAATTAAAATTTTACACTTACAGGAATTAAATTACTAAAAAATAATAAAATATTTTAAATAATCATTATTTATAATTCCAAATAAGGTAAGAATAATGTTTTTTCTGAAATAAATATTAAAAAATAGTATAAAATTAATAAAAGGAGATAAGGTAATTATTATTTACAGGGGGTTGAGCTAAAAATATAAGGGATAATAATTACACACTAACATGTCCAAAAAACATATTTTATAAATATTTACACCATATTTATTATATTTTCTATAATTACCCTTCATTTATTCTTTTGGAATGCTAAAAACAAGGGTATGATGGAATCATTCAAAATATATTAAAAATCTGCCATTCCCATTGCCTATAAATGGCCTCTCCCTCTCATCTCCACTTCATGACTTCAAAACCTTTTGGACTAGATAAGAACATCCCAAATAACATCCCAAAATCACTAATCTAATTATGGATGACTTGTCTTCAGATTTAATACACCCTCTAAATGGCTTTAGCGCAAACTTAAGGATGATACATGAAAAAGAGGAAAGGTTCTACACCGATAATTTTTATTTTATTTCAACCTCCAACCACTTAAATTATAATTAAAACATTTTTATATAATAACCATATTATATTAAATATACTGATATATTATAATGTTTTGTTTGGACTTACAACAATCTCCACATCCATCAAATTTTTTATAAATCACCATTCGTGAGTGTGGTGGACTACAGCCTCAGCAACTAATGTCATTTGTATTCAATAACTGCCTTTCATGGATGGGTATGATGATATATAAAAAGTAATATACGTTATATTTATAAAATATTAATACAACTAGATTCATTTACTCATACACAACTTTTATTAATTTCAATTTTGTAGGTTATATGATAATGTCACTCGTGTGTAAAGATGATTACCACCTCTCTAAGCAATGTTATTCATCTTTCACAGAGACCTTATATAGATGTTGATAAGAACATTTTTATGAGTATATATGATATAAAAGACATAATTATATTATTACTAACATATTAATCATTCTTAGGGAATAATATATCATTTTTTATCTAACCTTTTCGCACTCTTAATGATGATAATGGTTTTCTTGGACATGGGAACTTTGACCTTCATAGTGTGATGTGCCAAAATAATCATCGCAAAAAAAAATAGGGATGAAATATATAATTGTTATTAAATAAATAATATGTTTTATATGGCATTATTATCATTATTTTATGATAAAATATTTATTTTACAATTTATATATTGATCATTTGAAATTTTAATTATTACTCAATCATTCAAATGACATACTACATCAATGATCGTATCATATATAATTTCTCAGAACCCTCATTGATGATTAGTTTTAAAATTATAATTTATGTAAAAATATAATAGTTATGTCATAATTGTTTTTATGTAGATTATGAAAATATATAATATGCAATGGAATTCGAACATTCTGATAATGCTTCAATGAAGCAAAAAATACTAACACCTGAAATAATGGGAATAATGAATGATTATTGATGAACATAGGATAATGTGTTATAAAAGAACCCAATAAAATATTATTAATATTTATATTTTAATATTATACATTGATAACATGTTCAAATCTACAATATATGAGTTTATATAACATTCATCTAAAAAATAATAAGTAATGGAATTTTTTCTCTATTTCATTTCATTTAGGCATATTGTAATATTATGCATTATATTTCATTTTATTATTATATATAATTCTCATTTTACAATTAATATAACGATTCGTTAATAATTTTTTGTATTATAATTTTCAATTTTTTAGATAGTCATCAATGTGAATTTGACTTGAAAATTACCATGTTGTGAAATTTATTGGACAATATCACTTTCTATTGTGATTGTTAACTTTCAAAAGAAACAATCACTTTATTGTGAAAATATTTCATTAATAATTACATCTATCAGAAATATCGATATTCTTGTGTGACGAAAATGATTATTTCAAGAACTATTTTAAATTTCATTATATGGTTTTACCATCGAATGTTATATTATTAACCAGTTAAATATTATTAAATATGTATCCATTGGTCAATATATGTACTTAATATTAATGAATATTTCTTTGTAATTTAATCTACTATTTGATATATGATGAATTATTTGGACATGAAAGACAAGGGTGTGGACTAGTTATAGTTATCCCCTTCATGAATTTGTAGTTTAATGGAGTGAATTTTTTGGCCAGTTGTAGCCAAATGGGTTTCTACCAATCACATTTAAAATGACATTAGGAGAGATTTTTATGGAAGAAATATTTGGTTCCTAGGAAACTAGATTTCCCTTAATTAATCATTACATTCATTTATTATTTTGTTATTACTATTCATGATAAATTTTCAACAATATAATCTCTCGATGCATTTTAATATCTCTTAATTCAATAAATATAATCTATTTTTAGTTATTTACATTTCTATTTTCATTATTATTTATCTAATTATGATATTCTTGCTATTGATTAAATGGAAAATATTTTTAGCTATTTACCTTCCCATATTGATTATTATAGTTAATTTATTTAAATGGAATATAAATTTCATAATTTTCCTTACCATGTTGATTTTGATCATAGATTCATGATAGATTTCACTGTAATTAACAATTAATGAGAGTTTTACGTAACACATATTTTTTACCATTCCGATGAATCCATGAATTGTCCTATGAAATATAGAAAATTTGTTTCCCATGGGAATAATTTTGTTCTTAAAAAAATATTATTTTGAGATTTTTTTATTCAAATGTAATCATTTGGATATCTTGTTTACCATTAATACTAATCAATTTGATCCTTTAGGGCATGCTTCCTTTTATCTTAGTCCAATGTAATAAAGTAGTCTCTAGTTGTGGGTTATTGGGCATAGGGTCCCTACTATTTCAATCTAAATGAGTTTTAGTAAAATATTTTTGATCTAGATTTAGTATAACATTGATTAGGTTATATAACCCTATGATAGACATCACAGATAAGTATAGAAATGATCAAAAAATATTGGCATGGAATATATTATGTGTTTTTCCAACAAATACATCCCTATTGGGATCAAAATGTAGATGTGGTTCTAGAACAGAGGTACCCAGGGGTAATAAATATTAAATGGTTGTATTGGGCTCGACCTGATCATCACCAGGTGCACGAAAATGGGCCTTTCAATACACCTAGTTTTACACTCACGATGATATGATTAGTAAATTCAAATTTTCAACAAAAATACAATTATAATGTATTTGAATAGACTATGAAAATTAATGACTTAGTTTAAATAAAGTTTTCTTATATTGAAAATATATTTTCTTAATTTATTCATCATATAAAAGATTATATGGTGTCCACTTATAATTATTATTTCTCAAACTATTCTTTCTGGTTTTAGCCAATTCTTTAAAAGAAATGAATTATTATTAATAATGAACATGAAGGCAATTATGGTTATTATGAGAATACTAATGGGATTATTATATGAGTGAAAGATATCATTATTATTCCGAATCAATTATTCAAAAACATGTTCACCAATTTGGACATTAACCATCTACTTTACTCACCAAATTAGAGAATTATTGATGTTTTTTAGAACGAAATAGATGTTGTGCATGCCAGAAAGGAGGATCAATTTACATTATTTTAGTAAAATGGAAAGAGACACAAAGTAAAGTTTCTTAGAAAATGGTAAAATTCGTTATGTGTGGAAAAAGGTATAAAATACATAATTATAGAATAAAAATTAATATTATTAGAGATGTTGATAAATCTCATCATAAAAATCAAAGTATAGTATGTTTCCCTAAATGCAAAGAGTTTGAGAATTATCTAAATAAATTATCTCAGATAATGGTTAAATCAAACATCAAGGAATGAACTATATTGAAAAAAATTGGTTGATGTATTCATGTATTGGGATCAAAAAAACAATATTTTGTTATATATTTACGAATGTTATTTTTTTGAAAGTATTTATGAAACACTTATGGAGTGTGTTAAATTTTAGAATCATATATAACTTTATTGAAAAAGTTTTTATGGATTTTATCCTTAGACTATGGGTTAAAGGTTAATCAAATGTTCAACTTCATAAATACAATTTTAGGTTTTACATGAAATAATTCATCCATGATTATGTAAATTTTGGATAAATTAATCGTAGTTCTATGTCATGGTGGATGTTTTTTATAGAAAAATTCATTTAAATTATATGGACATAACATTAAAAGTATTTATAGCTTATATGGTAAATATAATCATCAATTATAATATAATATTATTCAATTAATTTTATTAGATACTACGGAGAAAAATAACTCTGAAACCCTTGTAAAAAGGAAATCTATAATTCATTTTATTTCAAGAATGTAAAAAATATTTTTTGGGAATGTTATAGAGGTTAAATTAATATAGTATTATTAGCACATGAGCCTCATCCTAGTTAGTGAGGACTCCTTAAGTGCATTAGGTTGGAGGGATATTGTGTGGGTACTGTAGCACTGCTGTAGCAGATACTGTAGTTTTACTATAGCAGGTACTGTAGGGGAAACTGTGGAAGGTACTGTTTGGCAATGTGGCAGCCAGGACTGTTCCCTTGTTTGGGAATTCAAGCCACCGAGTTGTTCCCTGAGTCCTTTAAGGCCTTCGGTCCACCCAGGCCTTCGGGTTATTAAGGACTTAGGGTCACCTGAAAGCCTTTCAGGCCACCTTAAGTGCAGATGCATACAAGACAACCTATAAGGAACAAGCTCTAGAAGGAGGAAGATTAAAAAGCATTCACCATAGATGAAGCTAAATGGATTGAAATAATGATAGGGTATGGAATCTGCCATCAGGACAAGCCTTTACATGCACATGAATGCCTTGGTGAATATCCATGTGAAAGTGGATAGCTGATTTCATGATAAAGGTGATGGGGGAGCAGATCCAAGTAGTTAGTCTGGGTTGTATGTACTGTTTGAATCCTACGACCAATGAATTCCTCTATGACCTATGGTCCATGTAATACTTACGCCTACGGTCCTTGTAAGGGTTCCACCTTAACCCTTGATAGATGGATTATCAAAAAAATAAATAAAAAATGAAGTCTTTAGGGACATTGTAGGAGGATTTATATAGTATTATTATAAGGACAACCCACATGTTGGCTGAAAACCTGAGGTGTTCGTCAATACCTTGGGTCTAGTTCCCATGACCAAAGGATGATAAAGTCATAACACCTACCACCAACCTACATGATTTTTTAGTTAATTTTTATTTTATTTAGTAAAATAATATGAAAAATTAACCATAATGATAAACCAATTGTAATACATTTTATGTTTATAGATTAATATATTATATTGGGATAATAGTTCTAAAAATATTTGTTTTGCAAAATATTTAGAGATATACAGAAAGAATTTTTACAATTTTATGGATCTCATGATATATTTAATGTGAATTTTAGATCGTATAATATATGAAATTACATTTTTGATATTCAATTCATAAAAGAATGAATGAATTCTAAACTTATTAAATCAAAACAAGTGATGAAATTGTGCTTTTGAAATTAAAATGTTTCTTGTAAGTATATTCATAGGAAGAAAAATAATTCCTCAATATTCAAAAAGGATATTGAAAAAAAATTCTATTACATTCATATCAGATAAATCAAATGGTCATTTAACTCATCACATATTTATGTTTTCCAGGACAATTTCTTTCCCCAGGCCCTTCGAGTTCCTGAGATTAATTACCTCAATAACTCAATATAATTATTTTTTCTTTTACTCCATGTCCATATCGTCACATGCCTCTATTATTCTTCTACCTGGAAACCATGTAATTTTTTATTTTATATTACCTTGCTAATTCCTTTATCTTTGATTTTGAGTATTTTTATTAACACTATTTATGATATCAGTTATTTAAAAAAATTAAAACATCAATCACATTTTTACCATGATCAAGATAAAATTTTGAGGACACATTTTATTTAATATGGGGAGAATTTAACATCCAAAAAATGTATAAGTATAACATTTTATTTGATATCTTACGTGACAAACGACACTAATTATATCTAACCGAAAAAATATATTTCATCAAATTTAATATCTTTGATAGCTTATAGAACACACAACCAAGAGTCTAAATGAATTTTTATATAGAATAATGTTATATACTATCCATTAAATTGGATTTTATTAATTTTATTATAAAAATAATCCATCTGTGATCTAGTTTAATTTTTTTTTAATTTAATTGTTGTGTAATATTAGAAAATACTTATTTTTAATTGAAAACTATTCTTTCGTTTAAATTATATTTAATGTGATTTTGAATATTGAACTTGTTAAATTTAAAAGTAGTTAAATTTTATATCAATTAACCCTATTTTTTAAAATTAAAACGTTTTATAATTTAATTATTTTATTAAAACATTTTAATCTTTAGAATTTTTTTAAAAGCCTTCTTTCATATTCTATATGTGGGATTAACATTAAATTTTTTCCCGATTATGTGAATTTAATTGGGAAAAATAAATTCTATAATTTTAATAATAATAATTCATAATATATAATAAGGTTAACTTAATTTTTATAAAAAAAATCTCTATCATGGTTAACATAAAAACAGATTTACCAAGGGTGTTAAAATTAAAAGATAAGGGTTGAAAATAACCCACTATCATGTGAAACACAAATTTTAGGGGAATAGTTCCACTATATCTTTTGTATTATATATAATGGAACGTTTTGAAATCTTTATAATGATGAAAATGTGGTTATGATTGAATCTAAAAAAACCAAAGTGAGCCATTAACCTCACTTATAAAAGTCCACCTCCTCTCCACTCTCCTCCACCACTTAAAAAAATATTGGATCGACAAATACATGAGAAAATATCTACCAATATTACCTATTCACTTCATAAAATTATTATTCTAGAAATGAATCCATCATAGCATGTCTTTTGGTTTATAGCTAAGAAGTACACCAAAGAAGAGGTAATGTTCTTCAAGAAAAGTTTTTATTTTATTTCATACTCAACCTCTTTAAATTATTATTAATTATGATGATATTATAATCATATAATATTAAATATAATTAGTCTTTTTTGTTATTATAATTACATAAACTTTATCTTTATACATAAAATGGGTTATGAAATTTTCATTCATTTGTATGGTCAACTACCACCTCAAAGATCGATATTATTTTGACATACAATACCAACATTCATGGTTTGGTATTATGACATATAAAAAGTAAATATTTGAATTTTATATCATAACATTACTTCTTGATTCATTATATAACATATATATTTGTTTACTTTTCATTTAGTAGGGCATACGATAATGTCACTCATGTGTATGGTTGACTAACGCTTCATGAAGCGACAAGATTCGTCTTTTACTAATGCTTTTACATGGATGGAGATAAGGATAATCATAATGATGAAATGTTTTATACATGAAAAAAATGATATATATATGTGACATATTATTCATTATGTAGAGATAATTAGTCATTTTATTTCTTAGTTTTTCACTCCGTTAAAGATGATAACATCGTTTGTGTTTGTGTGCACTACCTCCTTCAAGATTCAATATAGCCCTCCATTCATCAACACAAAACAATGATTTTATGTATGTGGGTAAATTTTATTTAATAAAATAGTATATATGATATTATGATCATTATAGAAATTTAAAATTTTATATATATCCTTTGTATAACGATCATTATAAAATGTAAACGTCAGTTGTGAGAATAGACGTCTAACCGTCTCATTCATCATAACGTAATTACTTTTCTCAAAACCATATTTGATGGTTGGTTTTATAATTATAATTTATTTATATATAAGATAATTATTTAATAATTTTAATACTTGAGATAATACAGATATATAATATCTACAAGAATCATATATTGCATGAAGACCCATGAATGAAAAAATAGTGCATTTAACACATGAAACAATCAGAATAATGAAATATTATTAACGAATGGGTGATTATATGAAATAAATAGATCATATATGATATTATAAATACTAATGTGGTTATATTATAAGTAAATAACATGTTAAAACCCAATATATACGATTTTATGACATGTTCATCATAAAGGAATCATGATGTAAGGGATTTCATATCTATATCATTTCGTTAAGGCATATTGTAATCTTGTGAATGTGATTTATTTTATAAGATGAATATAATACAAATTTTACATTCAATATATTGATTAATTAACAATATGTGGAATTTAATTTTCAATTTGATTTATTTCATCCTAGGGTATTTTATGGGAAAATTAAAAAGTGGTAAATGTTATTTCACAATATGACTTTATTTTGGGATTGTTAAATTTTTAATGATGAAATCGCTTAATTATGATAATATTGAAATTTAAATTATGTCACTATTAATTAATTATATTTTCTTATGAAGGATGTTATATTTCCATAAATCATAAACCATTTAACTAATGGGTTTTACTTTTAATTTTATTCAATTAATTGGGAAATTATTGATAAATCTATATCCTTTACTCAATATGGATATTTTATAACAAAGAAAATTATCCATGATTTAAATTGAAGTTTCTGTATCCTTGGAATTATTTTAACATGAAATTAAAATGTGGGTCCTTGTTATATATAGTCACTAGATGGATCAGTGGTCCTATGGGAAAAATATTTGGTCAACCTTAGTGAAATAGATTTCTACAAGTCAGTTTTAAACTACATTGATGATAGATCTTGATGGTATTAGTATTATATACCTAGGATGTATGAAATATAATTATTATAAATTTCCTTTAATAATAATTCATTTATTATTATCCATGTTATTTTAGAAATGATATTATTTCATTATCCATTTCATTCTTTGTTTGTTGATTAAATGGAATCTGTTTTAAGTTATTTTCATTTTTATATTTATTATTACTTATCATGTAGTGATATTAATGTTATTGTTTAAAATTAATGCGGATTATATTTTCAACCATCCAATATTATTTATTCTATTTAAAATTCTAAATTTTCATATGTGGACATTTACTTTCCATTTAACTTTGATTATGCTCATTGATTCATCATAGATTCAATTTTACTTAAACCCCAATGATCAATTGAGATCTCCCTTATTTTTTTCCTTCCCATGAATCCATAAAGAGTTCAATGAAATATATAAATGAATATTCTATAGGGAATAATAATATTATGAAGAAAAAAATGTTGTAATTTGTGTATTCAAATATAATATTATATGTATATAGTTTTTCAATACCACTAAACAATTTGGTCATTTGTGATGTGATTCTTTGTACATTATACTAACGTAGTAAATTAGAAATAAGATCCAGGTTATTGGGTATGGGGTCACTAAATCTCACATACACATATTCCTCTTCAAACCCATCTATTTATGGTTGTTTTTGGTGATTTTATTATTGTTTAAGGATAAATTATTTCTCATCCCACTCATCAATATTAATCAAACTTATTTTTTGGTAAATGTATATTTCCTCTAAATAGGGATTTAGTACCAATTCCAATAGATAAGGGTTTAATTAGTCGATGATATTGAGGATATGGTATGGAATTGTGATGAGATTTAATGTGTTATTCTATACATTTCACAACTCATATATTTAGAGAAGGTATAATTCTGGGTATATATATCATATACATTTCAAAAAATTAATGTAATTCCTATATAATTTTTCACTGATCATTATGAATTTATCTAAACATGGAGTTAAGGGAGAATTTTGAGATTCTTATATGTTGTTAGAAATGGTTCCTGGAAGTTTAAGTTCCTTGGTTATTGTAATGTCCCAGACCCGGGTGCCACGCAACGGGTGCCCCGAAGCCAGTTCGCCACAAGACCTCAAGTGCATTTCCCCAAATGCCAGAGGCATTCGACTAGCAGTGAGGGCCCTGGTCTAATAGTGGGGAAACTAGGCCTTCATTTTTTCAAAGTGTAGCGTAGCGGAATACAAAATAATCATACAACGACAACAGAAGCAGTAAATCATACACAACGGAAATAAACTACAACATTGGATATAACCAATAGTATATAAATGATGATGCTACATGTTTCATGTTCTATGAAAATAGCCAGAACATGTTAGACATCAATACGGTACAATAAAATACAAATCACAGCAAAACAAAAAAAATGGTTGGCAGTGGCATCGCAAACCCAGGCTCGGTCCCATGCCCTCGTAATGTATAGGGAATCGTTCCCATATCTACACCTGCATAAATGTAATCAGTTTGGGCTGAAAAGCGTGGCCCAAATAGGGTGTGAGAAATATATCTCAGTAGGCACACACCAAAGGCACGTGCCCAACTGTGTGTAAGCATGCAACAACAGTGTGCAATAGTAAAATTCAATAAAGTAAGTAGTACAAAAAGTAACTAACTTAAAAATTAAATTTCCATTTTATAATTCATTTAATTTATTTAATTTAGTAACATTCTTGTGCTCAATAACACCAAGTCCTCAGGCCAACCAGAACCGTGCGCTCAGGCTAAAATAGAAAACCACGCCCACAGGCTTCCCTCAGGCCATACAGAATCCAACCCACAGGTATTGCCCTCAGGCATATCAGAATATCACCCTCAAGAATACAAAGAGTCTCCCTCAGGAACAGAATTCAAGCACTCAGGCACAAAAGGTTGCCCTCATGTGAAATAGAGCATCGCCCTCAGGCTAAAACAGTCACGCCCTCAGGCTAATCACCACAACGCCCTCAAGCTAAACAAGTAACTGGGCCATGCCCAACATGTCAAAAGTAGTAAACAAGCAATTCCTCTCAAGGCAATTCTACAATTACTACTTTAAAGGCATACCCTTGGGTATCCTGGCCAAACGGCTAAACAGTGAAACACACCCCTGGGGTGTTTCTAGATCCAAGAAACGATCCCAAAAATCATTTTATTATCACAATTTAATCACTTATAAAATTCTAGGCATTAAATATAGCAACGGACTCAGCCACACGACACCCCATCATGGTTTTGTGGAACAAAAATGCACAAAAACGCATGACAGTTGGAAAATAAACACAAATCCACCTACCTTATACGCCAACTAACGTTATACCCAAACGCTGACTCTAGAAATGCCCAAGAACGGCGTAGATCTGATGAAGAACAAAACCCATTCAAATGTAAATAACTTCCCCTCAGGAAAGAATTGGTATGAATAGTACCAGGAGAGGAGAGGGCTTACCCGTGCAGTTCCAACGAGATCGTCCGAAGCCGAATCGGATTCCAGACGAACACCCGATAGATCTTTAAAGGTTCGACCATCCTCCTTGGCTCAAAAATGGCTGAAATGCCTCCTCTACCAAACAAGGAGGCTACTTCCTGTTTTAAGCTGAAAAAACAAAGTTCACGGCGTGTACTTATGAGTACACGGTGTGTACTTCTTTCATTTAATTGTTCATTTGGCAGCACCACCACACTGTTCAACCGTCGACATGAGTACACATCATATACTCTAAAGTACACGGCGTGTACTGTCACCCAACTATCGGTTGCTCCACCGCCTTACTTTTTAGGCCTGCCGACTGATTACACAGCGTGTAAGGTACCACTACATGACATGTAGTCGGTTCGTACACCCTTCGTCGCCGGCATGGCTACACGCCCTGTGTACTCACACCCACATGGCTAGAAGTACATGGCGTATGGAAAAATTACATGGTGTGTAGTTCCAAATTTCAGGATTTTTCCCCATTTTCCATATTTTCTCAAAAACACTTAAGGAAAAGGAAAAAGAAGAAGCCCATACCTCAAAAATAAGAACCAGGTTCTTACAAACTTCCCCCTTATATCAATTCGTCCCCTAATTTCCCTTCCTAGGGTGGCGAAGATAAAGCTCAAACCACCTTTGGCCACTGAGCACGTACGTCGGACTCCCGCTCCCAAGTCTCGTCCTGCAGTTGGCCATGCTGCCATAGCAACCATACGAAAGAAACTGACCATCCTCGGAGAAACATCATGCTCCTGTCAACGATACGAATCGGATGCTCCTCAAAGGACACATCATGCTGAAGCTCAACCTCCTCTGGCTGAAAGGTGTGAGATAGGTCTGAATGGTAGAGATGCAACTAAGAAACGTGGAAGACGTCGTGAATGGCTTGGTACTGCTGCGGTAACTACAACCGATAGGGAACTAGCCCAAATCTCTCCAGAATCTCAAATGGTCCCACATACCTCAGTGAAAGCTTACCCTATCTCCTGATCCGCTTATGTCCCAGCCTCAGCGACACATGCAAGAAAACCTGATCCCCGACCACGAACTCCAAAGGTCATTGTTGACGCTCCTTTCGTCACAGAATCTAAAGATCGGAAAAGGGAATATCTCAGCTGAAAGTGATTCATCCTTTGAAGAAAACATCAAAAATAGACAAAGGCATGAACAAAGGATCAACAGCAAATCCACCGCGCAAGTGATACCACTGCCGCGCAAGTATACTTGCGCGGCTACCTTGGTCGCGCAGGTGACTTGCGCGACCTAATTGGTAACCGCCCGGTAACCGCCCTGGGTCTTCTTTTGCCTATAAATAGACCCTGTGGGCCCCCCATTCGAGAGGATCTTTTTCCAGAAACTCGGATCGAAGCTCCCGACGCCCAAGTCTCTTCTCAAAGCTTCCAGAACACTTCTAAGGTAATTTCTTACCTAGAATGGAAGATCTAAAGAGAAGAAGGAAGGCCTAAGTGTTGAAACTTATCAAACACTTGCGCGCCGACTTAATTCCTTCAATATAACTTGCGCGTCCCTTCTCTGGAAGAACCTCAAGAGGATTGTAAAGGGTTTTCTAAAAAGTCGCTCAAGCATTTCAATGCTGGTTGAAAATCGCGCAAGTACCACTCATGTCGCGCAAGTATACTTGCGCGACCAATACTTGCGCGCCGCCGCAGGACTTGCGCGCCTTTAAAGACTTGTGCGCCCCTATCTTTTTGGGTGCTCATCTTTCCCATTTTACCCCTCTTAAGCCATTTCACCTTTCCTATTCAAGATTCAGTCTTCAAGATACTCTTCAAAGCCATTTATGGCATGATTTCTTGATTTGACATCCTTATCTGAAAGGAATTCTGTGAAATATCTCTCAAAGTCTAATGATTTAAATATCTTTATGTCACCAAAGATTGAGAGTTCATTCATTCAACCTCATCCTTTAAAATGAGAGAATCCTTAACCTGGGTCTCCTTTTCAGGAATAATCCCCAGTTATAAAACCTTTGATCTGGGCATCCTCCTCAGGAGTAAGCCCCAAATCTTAATCCTTAACCTGGGTTTCCTTTTCAGGAATAAAACTCAGTCATAACCTTGGGCTTCCTTTTCAGGAATAAGCCCCATGTCCCCTTAAACTTCTCTTAACCAGTCATAAATTACCTTTGATTTGGGTTTCCTTTTCAGGAATAAAACCCAATCATAAGTCCCCTCCTAACTTGGGCATCCTCCTTAGGAGTAAGCCCCAAGATTAGAGTATTCAAATCTCCATGAAGCACATATAACTTTGTGGACCCTGTTCATGGATTTTCTCCCTAAAAGTAAATCCTAAACCTTCGTCTATCTGGGAAGTCATCTATACATAAGCCCCAAAACAAATTCTTATGATTGCATCTTTTATGGCACAATTGTCTAAATTTTACCAATACCTCTTGTTTCTCACACCGAGCATGACTCACGTGAGCTTAGAGTGTAAAAGTAATTATGACATTCATCTTTGAGCCATCAATCATAAACATCATATCCCATTCCTCGAACTACGTGGGTTCTGATTCCTTTTCCAAAACAAAGGATACGTAGGTAGCCCATTTATGGGTTCGATCCCAACATTGAAATAATCTATGTCCTTCTGAATGACGATAAACTTCAAGTGCCCCACTGAGTGGCTTTAAAACCAGCATGGTCATCAAAATGACCAAGAGACTTTTATATAAATGTTTTGAAGGATACCATTGACCAAGAATCTCTAAACAAATATAGATGATTCTATATTGATAAAGAACCTCGGATACATATAAAAGATTCTCTAAATTTCTTGCATATTTAATCATTGATTGTTAAAACTAAAGGAAATCTCATTTTATACTTGGTAATGTAATAAGGATTCACGAACTTAACTTAAATCTATAAAGAGAGTCCCGGAGTAGACAATAATTCCCCTCAAAAAGGTGTGATGAGTCCGACCTCCCATCCTCTCGACCAATGCAAATTCCCAAGCTTCATTAGTCCACAAACTAATGAGCGCCTACCTTTGGAAAGTAGGTCCAGACGGATGTGGAATCATTGAATGTTTCCGGTTCTACGAACAAACCCGTTAGAAACCGATCGGAACGTTTGAATCTCCCGTCCAGGAGGTCATCCCCGGATTCCGCGCGAAACAAAAATGGTGAACCCGACGTGAATCCTTAACCAAGTTAAAGTGATGTTCTTCTTATCTGTTAGGCCCTTTGGGCCAACAAGGCAATCACTGACATATGATCATCCAAAAGATGCAGTAGCCGGATTCATCTTGATTATGTCTATTACATAGAACAGACACTCTTTTTTCAAGATCTTCTACAAAAATGGATTTCCTTAAATTCACCCCTGTGAATACTACTACTGTGAACACCTCTACTGTGAGGTCTGCTGCTGTGAAAACCAATGCTGCTACTCCTGCTGGAACGTCATCCACTCTGAGGATGACATCACCAACTCAGCGTCTTCAACGCTGTGTTTCTAATGCACTGGTTAAGGAGTACCGTCGCAACGGTACAATCCCAACTCTGGAGGCCGCTCGTCAAGCCCTCCAAGTTAACAATTCTACCTGGTCGTCTGGACAACGGCGACCAGCAATCAAGAAGCAGGCGGTGCTGACTACCGTCTCCAACCGTTTCGGGTCGTTATCCCCGGAACGCAATTTCCATTCACTCCCTTATTCCGAGGAAGTGAATGAGAAGGTCCCTCGGGGCCTTAATTCAAAAAGACAGGAGTCCTTCTCAAGGGCTACCATCAACAATCGCCGCCAGACTCGTGCGGTAGTGCGCCCTCAACATGATGAGGGTACCGACTCCAGGCATTCAGCTCAGGTTCCTCGAACCCGAGCAGGCAAGATGAACCGCCAGAGACGGAATCCGGTTAACAATAGGCAGGTTTTCATCCCTTCCATCTCCGGAGAAGTCCACCAACCTAACTTGGTGGCAAACAACGAGCAGGAACACACACCTGCCCGTTTTAATTCAGCTGTCCAGCAGACTCGTCTGACAGCATCAAGCCGATCCCGCCAGGCAATTCCGGCGGAGTACCATAGGCAGGAACATACACCTGCTTATACATCATCTGTTAGTCAGCAGGCTCGTCTGACTACATATGATGGATCTCATCAACCGCGTTTGAAGAAGTGTAATCAGCAGGCACATACACCTGCTAATACTAATCAGGCCTACCAACAGTCTCGCTTGGTAGCGCACGGAGAAGTCAGTCGGAAAGTCCCGATGAAAAACAGGGGGCAGACTAAACTCTCTGCCTCCACACTTGAGTACTGTCAGGATTCACTGACAGGAAAAGGAGGACAGGAGCAGGCACATACACCTACTCCAAGCCCGGAATGGACGTATATTCCTGTTCCGGCGGCTGAAGTCACCAAACATATTTTGTCAATGGTGAAAGAGCAGAAGCAAATTTCTGCTCATATTCTGGATGCTTGCCAGGATATCATAACATCTTCAGCATCATCTCAGGGACAGACACATAAATCTATCCCTAGCAGTGGATTGACACATCAACAATTCACTCCGGAACAGACACACACATCTATTCCAGTCCAAGAGGGTTATGGGGCATACTCCCCCATATCATATGGACAACCAAGTCAGGCACATACACCTGATTTGAGCGATGATCGTCAGCCTAACCTGACCATCTTTCCTGATCAGGCACATACACTTGCTCAGAGCAATCACTTTCGTCATCAAGTGGTTTCTAAAGCGAGTAAGAAGGCATCTAAGAAAAAGATCCACCCAGCACAGTCAGGAGATCAAAGGCCAATCTGTAACCAGGACTTGCTCGATGCTGGAGTTCTTGAAGCCCTCAGACATTTATCTGTCGGAATTCAAGATTCTACTCCCTCAGTTCCCAGTAACAGAAACATTAATTATGAAGGTCTTCAACAGACACTTCCTCATGAAAACTTGCTTCATGAAAATTCGGTCAATCTTGAAGCTTCTTCTTCAGATGAGAGCCACAGGAACCCTCTGTGTCGTCAGAAGGCCAAGGAGCAAGAGATTTCATCTTTTGATGTAACCCATCATGATGGTCCTCCTCATGGTGATGAACTTCGCTGCGAAAGTCCTCTCCGCAGTAGTGATTCACGTTGTCTCGA
This sequence comes from Viscum album, assembly GCA_963277665.1. NCBI lineage: Eukaryota > Viridiplantae > Streptophyta > Magnoliopsida > Santalales > Viscaceae > Viscum > Viscum album. Next base: position 1,797,162,632 of record OY728141.1, read on the forward strand.
AAATTCTTCAGAAGGCAATGTAGTGACGAGAAAGCCCTCCTATCTCGAGGCACTTGCAAACGTAAAACCAGTCATGTCTGATGCTTTACTATCGGCAGGTGAAACTCTTTCTCCATCAGAAGATAGCCTGGGGTTCAGGTTATTCTCCGAACCTTCCCTGGGTCATTCATCTTCCAGCATGAATAGTGATTCCTCTACCAATCTTGTTGAATCCGATGAAGCAACAAGGAAACACCAACTCTGGTCCAAACAGGTAGAAGAATCTTCATTTAATGATAAAGAGGAAATGCTGAACATGAGGAAAAAATTGGCAAAAGGTGAAGTACCAGTCATGTTTTGGCCTTTGGCTGATTCCCAGTACGACATTCCAAAGATGTTGACGGATGATGGAATCCATGATATTCGTCTCAACATATGGAAAACTCTTTGTCAATTAAAGAAGAAGGTATTATCTTACGATGAATATGAAAATCATCTTAAGATAATAGAAGGGTTACAACGCCAGATTGATTTGGCATCTCTATCAGTCTCTCGGTATCCGTAGGTTGAAAAGCAACAGAGAACCCTTCAACGTTCATGCCTTGGTGCACTAAGAAGATTGCGTCAGTTAATTTCCAATGCTCCATCTAATGTTCATATCAGAGGATGGGGTTTTCACGGAGCACTACATTTCACAGTGCTTTCCGATAAGCAGAGCCCGCCGAAAATGGTCTCATGCAATGTTATTGCCCATGGCCGGCCACAGTCAATGGGCTTTGTTCATAATCAAAAGATTGCTCGAGATCAAGCTTCAACTAGTTCCTCTCAAAATCAAGTATATAAAGAACAGGTTGTTGAATTGCTTTTACATCAAGCAGGCGAGAATATTGCACAAGCCTCTCGTCTGGAGCAAACACGTCATCAAATGACAGAAGTTTCGGAAATCATCCAACGGTCTGTTGAACCAGGTGATAAAAGTGGATACAGGTTAATGCATCTAGCTAATTTCCGAACTAAGATTCGAAAGATCAAGAGAGATTTCAAAAAGATCTCAGACATAGCATGTCAAGAGACACCCCAGCTTGCCAGACTGGGGACTTCTCTAACCCAACCCTTAGAATCAACGAATGGGATTCGAGGAGTTGAGCGGAAGCAACAGGAACACCCCCAGTCCACCGGACTGGGGACTTTTTCAAATCGTCAATCCCTCCCTCAGAGAAAGTCAGTATTCTCTCGATTAGGGAATAAGCCTCAAGAGGAACGAAGAGCCAAGATGTCAGGAGATTCTCTCCAAGTGACGGTTCTCCAAGAAATTCCTGAGGGATCAAGTCAACGGAATGCCATGTCTTATCATGGACATAGAAAGAGACAATATCACAGAAATGCTGATAGAATGGATTCCATGCAATATGCATCCATTAATGTCATCAATGCCGTTGCTGCTGATTAACCAGATGAGGCTCAATCAGAGGGATCAGACGAAGAGGTTCCTGCTAAAGAAGTCGCGCACACAGACCTAAATGAAGAAGGTGTGCGCACACGTAATCAAAGGCTTACCCAAAATCTGGGTATTCCTTCAAGTAACCCACTTCCCCCTCTCCGAAAAGGATCCAATAAGGGGAAAGGTAAGAATCAGGTTACTTCTCACCCTTCCTCTGAAGGAGGTCAATCGCTCTCATTAGAGCAAAGGTTTGCACAACAGGAGGAAGAAATGAAAGAATTAAGAAGGTTGAATGCAGAACTAATTCAGAATAGTCTTCTTCTTAAGAATGCTGAAGTCCGACAGCTGAAGGAATTTGTTGTTACTACTAAGATGGATCAAGAATATCCTCCTTTGTCAGTACACCCACAGAGGTCTAATCCTACGGGTCAAACGCAACAACGGTTGGCAGCACCAACCACCACGTCTGTCCAAGCTCCATTCATTGCACCTACCCAAAACCAAGTTCAACCTGACGTTTCTCAAAATTTAATAACTACTATTGAGTCATTAACAGCTCGGTTAGAAACTATGGAAGGGAAACGGGCGCAAGTTCAACCTGAAAAGAAAGTTTATCCTGAATGGGTAGATTCAATTTCTCCTCCATCCAGTTTTGGAAACCCTATTTTCCCTACTTTCAATGGATCAGGCGACCCTGAACAACATTTGACGCATTACGTATCTTGTTGTGATCCTATGATGGGTACTCCAGAGCAGCAAGAAGCAGTGAAACTCAGATGCTTCGTGCGAACCTTGCAAGGACCAGCTTTTGTCTGGTATACAAGCTTGAAATCCCGGTCAGTCATCGGATGGGAGGATCTTCGTCAAAAATTTCTTCTTCAGTTTAGCTCAACTTTGCCAAAAACGACAGTTTTCGATCTTACAAACTGCAAGCAAAGGGAGAATGAAAGAGTCTCTGATTTCATTGCTCGTTGGAAGGGATTAACGTATTCCTTGAGTTTATCACTCCCTCAGGAGGAATTGTTGCCAATCTGTGTGGCAAATTTGCGTGACGAATTACGCACGCCATTGATCCCTGTGAAATACACAGGAGGGTTTCGAGACCTTACTTCAATCACTCAACAGATTGAAGATTCCCTTATACAGGCTATGGTTAAATCTCATGTAATTCCATCAGCTCCAGGAAGAAGAATGGGTAAAGCAGAAACTGCTACAGTTATGCTTAAACAGGCACCTGTACCTATTTCTACTTCAAAACCTTCATCTTCTCAAAGAGCTCCATCTCCTGAACGCCAACAACAAAGGCTATTTCGTTCAAATGATCAAAAAGATCAACGACGAAAACAATTTGAGGATATGAAGAGTAAAACATACTCTTTCCGAAGTGAGCAAGTTCCTGGTTACTTCATTTCAGCTCTGGAAAATAATTTGGTTCAATTACCAGTGCCCAAGAGGCCAAACAAGGAAGGAGATGAAGACCGTCCCAATTATTGTCCCTTTCATCAAATGTTGGGGCATCCCATCCAGGAGTGTTTTGTCTTTAAAGACCTCCTGCAAAAGATGGTCGACTTGGGACAAGTCAAATTGAAGGGTTCTTCAGCTCATGTAGCGTGTATTACCACTACAGATCCAGAAGAAGGAGGCGAGTGGCAGGAAGTCAAAAGCAAAACTGCGAAAAAATATGATGATTGGATGGTCAGAAAGACAATCAATCGGACCCATTCCATTTTGCGAACACAATTGAAGAAGCCAATTGTGTCTCCTACAAAAGCTGCAGTAAAGCCTCCATCAAAAGACAAATCCTCAAAAGGGCAGCACAATTCAAAGAAGAAAGAGGAATCAGGAGAAGATGAGAATGCATCAAATCCTAAATTGTCTTTGACTCTGGCAGATTTCATGCCATCTACTTCAAAGCAACGGGCACCGTCCCACCAAACGGCACAGCATAAACAGGCTAACCAGGCAGAGTCTTTATCAAACGAAGAGTTAATCATTGGTTCTGTTAATATGATTCAATTAACAGATTCATATTCCAGTCTTGATGAGCCTGAATTCCCTGTATCAAATAAAGGAACCCGAGGAAGTTCTAGAGGTTCAGGATATAGGGGAAGACGTGGATCTTTCCGAAGCCACTACTCTAACTCTACCCCTGCTAGCACTGTATATGCAGCAGAAACTCGTGGTAGAGCCCTTCAGCGAGCTCAAAAAGAACAAGCAAGTTCTTCTGCAAATGGCCAACTCAGCTTCGGCACAGTTATTTTGGAAGACCGATTAAAGGTTCCATCTTCTTTATATCAACAAGTAAATGGATCTAATCAGTCTAATTTTCCAAAACCAAAGATGTTGCCAACTTCAATGCAAGATGCATCAGCTTCCAAAGCATCTGCTTCCAAGGTACCTGCTAAACCGCATATTCCCATTGGGAAACGCAGGCCTCTAGATCAAAAGTATGATATATTGAAACACTTGGCCCAAGTACCAGCCAAATTATCAATTTTGGATGCTTTGAATCTATCAAAAGATCTTCGGGAAGCACTAACTGAAGCTTTGTCAAGTCCTCAAGAGTTTGAAGCTGAAATTGCTGCAGCTGAAATTTATCACATAGAGAATAATCCTGCAGAATGCCATGCAGTGATATCTTTTACTGATAAAGATGAAGATGATGTTGTGCATGGGCACATAAAACCTTTGTACCTATCTGGAAAAGTAAATGGTATAGATGTTCGAAGAGCTTTTATTGACAATGGTTCAGGAGTCAACCTCATGCCCATTTGTACACTTCGTCGATTGGGCCTCACGGAATCTGATTTATCTCCTTCTACCATGATGTTGCAAGGATATGATAAAAATGAACAAGAACCACTGGGAGAAGTTACACTCAGAACTCAGTTTGGATATCTTGTTTCCAATTCGGATTTTATGATTGTTGATCAGGACTCAGCTTTCAATATCTTGCTTGGAAGACCCTGGCTACATCAGCATACAGCTATTCCGTCATCATACCATCAATGTCTCAAATACTGTTTCGATGGTCAAGTTGGAACATTGTATGGTGATAAGGCCCCGTTCAAGACATGTGAGTCTCAATACATTGAGGCGGAATTTTATCACATGAAGGGAAGAGAAAAATCTACAACGAAGGAAATTACCAAAGTTAATGCTCCATATGGTTTGGAAAAAATTCCAATAAATCCATTTTCACATGTGAGTACAGATTATGTGTTACCTATCAGTCAAATTGACAAAATAGGCCCAAATCAAAATACTCTTATGGAAAGTTCCATAATGTCAATTACGGCAATCGAGCCAGACAACATGGGAGAAATTGGTAACTTACCAAGTAGTGATGAAAGCATAAGTGGTGACGTTTTCATTTCGTCTGCTGAAATCCAACAAGTCTATACTTCGCTAATCAGGAAAGAAGAAGTTATAGCAACACCAGAGGTGAATATTGATGTCGATTCTCAATCCATCATCTCCTCTTTAATTCCCAAAGAAGACCCTTTATCATCAATAGGGTCGGAAATGGAAGCTTCTTCTTCTTCAAAATGTGAAAATTTTGACATCTCTTATGGTCATGAGAATTTCATTTTTTCATCTACTTTGAAAATAGAAACGGAAGAAATAACACATAATGAAGAGGAAGAGGAAGATCTTAGAGATGCTCTTCCAGCATTTGAAGAGGGTATCTCTACCACTGTGGATGAACTCAGAGAAGTAAATCTGGGTACAGAGAAAGATCCACGCCACACTTTAATTAGTGCGGCCATGACCCTTGGAGAACAAGAGATGTATATTTCTTTTCTAAAGAAAAATAAAGATATTTTTGCTTGGAATTATACAGAGATGCCTGGACTTGATCCTGATGTTGCCACCCATCATTTGGGTTTTCCAAAAGAACATCGAGGATTCAAGCAAGCCACGAGAAGAACACACCCAACCTATGCTTCCAAAATCGAGGCTGAAGTGGATAAGCTTATCAAAGATAACTTCATCAGAGAAGTTCAATATCCCAAGTGGTTGGCTAATATTGTCCCTGTAAAGAAGAATAACGGACAAATTAGAGTTTGCATCGATTTTAGAGATCTTAATCTGTATTGTCCCAAAGATGATTTTCTAGTTCCGATTACAGAACTATTAATTGATGCGACGGCTGGCTATGAAGTACTTTCTTTCATGGATGGATATTCTGGATATAATCAGATCCGAATGGCCCCAGAAGATGAGGAATATACAGCCTTCAGAGCTCCTCAAGGTGTGTTTTGTTACCGGGTGATGCCCTTTGGTTTAAAGAATGCAGGTGCAACATATCAACGCGCCATGCATCGTATCTTCAAACCTTTTCTAGGGAAATTTGTTGAATGCTATGTAGATGATTTGGTGGTTAAATCCAAACAACGTTTTGATCACTTGGATGATTTGGAAATCATATTCCACAAGCTTCGACAACATAATTTGAAGATGAACCCCTTAAAATGTGCTTTTGGGGTAACCTCCGGAAAATTCCTCGGCTTTGTTGTATGCCATCGTGGTATTGAAGTCGATACTGAGAAGACCAAATCAATCCTTGGTATGTCACCTCCTCAGAATTTGAAAGAATTAAGAGGACTTCAAGGACACTTAGCCTATATTCGGCGTTTCATCGCCAATTTGGCAGGCAAAAGTTTACCCTTTACCAAATTATTGAAGAAAGGAGTCACTTACCAGTGGACTAAAGAATGTCAAGAAGCATTTGATGTTCTCAAGAAATACCTCTTGAGTCCACCAGTACTCATGCCACCTGTTGAGGGTAGGCCTCTTATCCTCTATGTGACAGCTTTAGAGCGATCATTGGGTGCCTTTCTCGCTCAAAAGAATGATGCTGGGAATGAAAATAGTCTCTACTATCTCAGTAGAACTATGCTTGAAGCAGAAACCCAGTATTCGAGTATTGAAAAGTGCTGCCTAGCATTAATATTTGCAGTTCAGAAACTGAGACACTACCTGCAACATCACGAGGTCCAATTGGTATCTCGTAATAATCCACTCAAATTCATCCTTAGTCATCCAATGCTTACAGGACATCTGGCAAGGTGGGCGGTTATTCTACAGCAGTTCGACATCCAGTATGTGTCTCAAAATGCAATTAAGGGCCAAGCTCTGGCTGATTTCCTGGCTGAACACCCTTCAATGGAAGACACGTATTCAGATATCGAACTCCCTGATGAGGAAGTTTTTTCTATTCAAGAGAGTCCTCAAACATGGGAAATGTATTTTGATGGTGCTTCTAGAAGTCCAACAGGGAATAAAATGGAAAATCCTAAATTCAACAAAGTTGGTTTAGGAATTGTGCTCATTTCTCCAGATAAGGCAGTGTTACCTTATTCCTTTTTGTTGTGGGAAGGTGGTACCAATAATGAAGCTGAATACCAAGCTCTCATTGCAGGCTTGGAGTTAGCGCTTCAAGCACAAGTGAATCACTTAAAGGTGAAAGGTGATTCCGACCTGGTAATCAAACAAATCAATGGGGATTATGCAATCAGAAAAGAAGAATTAATCCCCTTGTATGATTACGTCAGAGAGTTAATGTCAGAATTCCCTACAGAACCGACATTTTCTTATGTCCCAAGATCACAAAATGCTCAAGCTGATGCACTGGCTAATATAGCCACAGCTTTAGCAGATCCAAATCGGGACGAGACAACCATCTGTATTGGCCACCGTCGTGCAATTTCACCTTATGTTCAAGTCAGAACAGAGGAAATTAATGAAATTAGTCCCATTCCTGAACCATATGGTCATACTACAGGATGGATGTCACCTATCAGGGAATACCTTCAAAATGGAACACTTCCACCTGATAGAGCCGAGAAAGAACAAATTCGGCGACGTGTGGTCAATTTTACTCTTTACAATGGTCCAAACCACCTCAAGAAAATTCTCTACAAACGTGGTTTTGATGGAGTTCTCTTCAGATGTATTGACGGTGAAGAGACAATGGCTATCATAAAAGAAGTGCATGCAGGAGTCTGTGGTGCTCACCAGTCTGGACATAGATTGTCTGATCAAATTCGAAGGCTTGGATACTTCTGGCCTTCAATGATACAAGATTGTGTTAATTTCACAAAGAAGTGTCATTCATGCCAAGTATATTCCAACTTCATTCATCAACCTCCAGTGTTGCTTCATACAGCTAAATACTCATGGCCATTTTCCACATGGGGAATGGATGTGGTGGGACCTTACCCTTCAGCTACGGCCAAGCAGTTTAAGTACATTCTTACTGCTACTGATTTCTTTTCCAAATGGGCAGATGCAGTACCTCTCAAAGAAGTCAGTTCTAAATGCATAGTTAGCTTCATCAAGTCTAACATCATTTCTAGATTTGGTGTCCCTCATACCATATTGACGGAAAACGGCACCAACTTATGTTCTTCTGAGGTAAAGAAATTGTATCAAGAATACAACATTAAGTCCAACCATTCATCTCGATATCACGCAGCGGCTAATGGCCAGATAGAGGCCTTCAACAAGACTCTTTCAAATATACTGCAAAAGATGGTGGATAAAAATAAGAGGTCATGGCCTGATAAACTCTATCATGCTTTATGGGCTTATCGGACTACCACTCACAATGCAACGCGGTCTACTCCATATTCATTGGTATATGGAACAGAAGCAGTCTTGCCAATTGAAGTTCAATTGCCCTCACTCAGAATAGCCATTTGTGATCAGTTATCAACAGATGAGCAATCCCAAAAGCGGTTGAATGAATTGGAATAGTTAGATGAGAAGAGATTGTGCACTTTGCACCACTTGGAAATCTATCAGAATCGGATAGCACGAGCTTTTAACAAAAAAGTTCTTCTTCGTTCATTCATTCAGGGAGAATTGGTATTAGTTCTCAGAACACCAATGATACCAGGAAAGAAGCCTCCCAAGCTTGAACCAAAATGGGAAGGACCTTATTCAATACATAAGGTCTACTCCAATGGAGCGTATTCTCTGATCTCAATGGATGGAGAACACATCACGACTCCAACTAATGCCAGATTTTTGAAGAAGTATTTTGTATAAACAAAAAATATTTTTCCCAGAACCAAGACTCTTACATTTTGGTTCATACAGCAATGGTACAGTATGACCTTAAACTGCAACTTCGTCCAACATGACGTTAAACCGTGTCACCTTCAATGTCCTACATGACATTAAACTGTATAATGTCCTATCTACATGACATTAAACTGTACAGAAGTTCCTTATTTGTCCGAGATGACATTAAACTATATGTCGTCCAACATGACGTTAAACTGTGTTACCTTCGATGTCCGAGATGACATTAAACTATATTGTGTCCTAGCAACATGACATTAAACTGTGTGGCACTTTCATCGTCCAGCATGACGTTAAACTGTAAAAAGTCCCCAAAACTGATATCCTCATATTGGTTCACCTTAGTCCTAGCTACATGACTTTAAACTGTACAGCACCAGTTCGTCCTTGCTATATGACGTTAAAATATACAGCAATGGTCCAGTATGACTTTAAACTGCAACTTCGTCCCACACGACATTAAACTGTGAAAAAGTTCCCTAAACCGTCCAGTATGACCTTAAACTGCATCATCCCTGGTCCATGTATATGACCATAAACTATTTGCGAATCCCTTATGTCCAGCAAGACGTTAAACTGTGATGTCCTAAATTACATGACGCTAAACTGTATAAAAGTCCCTCACGTCCGGAAAGACGTTAAACTATATAATCTCAAAAGTCCAGTATGACATTAAACTGCACCATTCACGGTCCATGCATATGACCTTAAACTATTCGCACCTTCGTCCGACATGACGTTAAAATGGTACACTCTTTTGTCCTTACTGCATGACATTAAACTGCACAGTCCCCCTTTCGTCCAATATGACATTAAACTATTTTATCCCCATCGTCCTAACTACATGACGCTAAACTGTACAGAAAATCCTTGATAGGTCCTACATGACATTAAACTGTATTTTGTCCCTCCTACATGACATTAAACTGTATTTTGTCCCTGCTACATGACACTAAACTGTGCAGCACCAATAGTCCTAACTGCAAGACTTTAAACTGCATAGTCCCCTTTTTTATGTCCTACATGACATTAAACTGTACATCGTTAAGGTTGTTATTACCTCTTGTTTCTCACACCGAGTATGACTCACGTGAGCTTAGAGCGAACATCAACCATAACACTCCCTTTGGGCCACTAACCATGTGTAAGTCCCAACAATATTTTTTATTAGATCATTGTCCACAAGAAAAACTTGATCATTGATTCATTCTTTAATTGAACTACACGGACTTTGATCCTTGCCCTCGAGGCTGGGTATGTAGGCAACCTCCCAAAGGTTCAAGCCCAAAAACAATCTCTTCACATTGGTTCACCACCATCTCATATGATGATGATTTGTGAAACCACCCCTGGAATCAATATCTTTACATTGATTCACTTTCGTCCTTGTTATATGACGTTAAAATATACAACACTTTTGTCCGGTACGACAATAAACTACAATATTCTTTGATTTCCTCATTTGAGAAGGAACCATTATTAACATTGATTCTTTTTCAATCATGGTTTTCATTTTCAAAAGACTACGTGCATACATGGTAATGCCTAATCTTTTTATCTCAGGTTAAACCATCATTGCACTAAAGTCCCCTTTTTCACCCTTCACATGTACGAACCAAATTTGTACAAAGGGTAGTTCTAGAACTACGTGGACTTGATTCCCATCCTTATGGGATACGTAGGAACATTCGAGTGTCCCTCGAATCCAGTCCCAAGTCTTTTGGTCCTAACCCCAAATTTCACTTTCAGTCCCATGGCTGAAAAGTCTTCATGAAAACACACATTGTGTATTCATTATTATGGTCCGAATTATATGACCTTAAACTAAGATCACTCATACTTTCATCTTGCACGACGTTAAACTACATTTCAATAACTACGTATGGCTTGATTCTCATTCTTATGAGATACGTAGTGAAGTCCAAAATTTCAATTTAGGACCCAACCATAACATGATTATGGTTTTCATTTGACCTATGTATCTCTATATACATTGGAAAATACCCATCTTTATGTGTTATAATCCAAACCTTAGATATTTTCAGATCTTCATAACCCTTTTCATGACTTCTAGTCACAAAAATGTCAAACTTCTGAGAATTCTTTTGCCTGACTACGCAGCACGTGCCCATTGGTGGCCTTGCATAAACAGTCCACATAAGAGACTTGTCAGCCAAAAGATGCTATATTTATTTGACCATGCATCCAATGCCCATAGGTGGCCCTGCATGTTTTCAACCCCCTAACGGGTTTGTTAAATAATAGTAACTTCATTCTTGGGAAGAATGCCTCTTTTGTCCTTATTTGTCTTAAAACGACAGTATGTAGAGATCCGCAAAAAATAGCCATCCTTAACATACTTGTCCCATATCCTTTTTCATGATCTGAAAGTATTCAAGTCTATGGTTTATTATTCTTCCCTACGTTTGGGTCAGACCTTCGTAGGAGTGATGTTCATCCAGTTCTTCGATATTCTTGTTTGGAAATATCTTCTCCATATTCAAGTACCTCTTTCCATACAACAAACTCTATGCTTTAGAAAATTTGAATCTCCATAAACTTTCACTGGCTTTTAGCACTAGGAAAGTAAATTTCTGGGAGTTCTTTTTCCTGACTATGCAGCACGTGCCCATAGGTGGCCTTGCATAAACAGTCCACATAACAGACTTGTCAGCCAAAAGATGCTATTTTATTTGACTATGCAGCCAATGCCCATAGGTGGCCCTGCATATTTCAACCCCCTAACAGGTTTTGTTAAATAATAGTAACTTCATTCTTGGAAACTACTTCTTCTAATGCCTTTTAGCTCTTTTTTCATATCATTCCTCAGATTCAAATATTCTTAAGCCATAGTTTACATTTTTTCCCTCATACTTGAGTATGGTAAATATGTTTTCAGATAAATTTTCAAGGAATTGAATACATTTTAATCCATTTTCGGTCAAAGCTATTTCGACCTTAAACATTAGCCCCTTTATGTCCGGCGTGCATGACTTTAAACTGCCCACACAAAAGACAAAGGAACTCTGAATAAAAGTCAAGTTCCAGCTCACTAAATATACATTTTTTTGTATGATTTAGGTAATATTGAGTAGTTAAAAGGTTCAAAAGTTTGTAGGGTTATTTGTAATAATCCTAGTAAGAATCAAACTATGCTTACTAGGCCCATTGGCTTAAGTAAATTTGAAGCAGGTAATGGAAGAATGCAAGTACAAATGATTGAAGACAAAAGTGTTTTTCATTGATACACAAGAGTTAGAAGGACATCCACAGACTGGAGTCTCTTCTTTTCTTTCAATAATTACAAGAGGCTTTCAACATAACACTTCATTTGATTTACGGCATCCCGATCTTCATTAGAAACCACCTAGAATTCATTCATTCAACTGGATACAATAAGAGATGCAGTGATACCAGCTCTTCTTGGAACAATCGTAAAAGAATGTTCTTGAGTGCGGTTTGAGAAAATTTTCTGCTGGTCAAATAGTGACTCTGTTTCTGTCCAAGAGACTTGGAAGATGGATACGTGGATTTGAGAATGGAGCATTGGAAGTAAAGAGCCATTTTGAGAGAGTACTCTTTTCAGATATTGCTCTAATACCATGTTTGTCTTCTCTCCACCAACCGGCAGTGGAAAAAATTTCAGCCCATGGGTTTGCCATTTTCATATCTGCAAGGAAATGACATGGAGGAAAAATTTGAAAGTTCACACCATTGTTGTTACTCTTAATGCACAACATAACCGAAATAGAGAAGTAGTAGTGCAGCTGCATCTCAGGTGTATAATTGTTTGCATTTGGAACATTGACTCTTTGCAGATGACCATGAACACACAGAGACAGGTAGATGCTCTGTGGGAAATTAAGATGATATTTCTTCAAATACTTATCCAAATCTGGGAAAGTGCTGTCGCAGATATCATAGTAATCAGGGCCAATGATATTCATCATATCATCTATCCGCTTGCTAGCCAGTTCATCAATTAATCCAGGTCTAAGAGCCATTGAATCTGCACAGGAGTTGAATAAATTAAACTCTTAAGTGGGTTTATTTTTTCATAAAATTTGTGAAAGAATTTGAAAAAAAATGGCCAAGGCATTAAGGCGCGCAAGTATGGAGATGTCACGCAAGTGATACATGTGCCGCGCAAGTTTTTGGTGCGCAAGTATTTCCGCGCAAGCCTTATTACCTTGAGAGTAGCGCGGCAGCGAGGAAACAGTGAAAACAGGAGACTTGCGCGGCGACTAAGACTTGCGCGGCGAGAGCTCGAGAAATCCGGAAATCCAGATGCATGTAACGGAGAGGAGGCCGTGTATTTATAGGCTCGGAAGCCTACCTGCGTGCCACACCCAGAGCGCTTAAGGCCTGCGCGACGCGGACTTACGCGCCGACCTCTGCGCACTGAAAAACTTGCGCGCCTCCCTTTTCCATTGAAAGGATTCGATTTCCTCAGAGTCAAATCCTCATTATTCTCCGGATCCAACTCTGAGGGGGGACTTTTGTTGACGCTCCTTTCATCACAGAATCTAAAGATCGGAAAAGGGAATATCTCAGCTGAAAGTGATTCATCCTTTGAAGAAAACACCAAAAATCGACAAAGGCATGAACAAAGGATCAACAGCAAATCCACCGCGCAAGTGATACCACTGCCGCGCAAGTATACTTGCGCGGCTACCTTGGTCGCGCAGGTGACTTGCGCGACCTAATTGGTAACCGCCATGTAACCTCCCTGGGTCTTCTTTTGCCTATAAATAGACCATGTGGGCCCCCCATTCGAGAGGATCTTTTTCCAGAAACTCGGATCGAAGCTCCCGACGCCCAAGTCTCTTCTCAAAGCTTCCAGAACACTTCTAAGGTAATTTCTTACCTAGAATGGAAGATCTAAAGAGAAGAAGGAAGGCCTAAGTGTTGAAACTTATCAAACACTTGCGCGCCGACTTAATTCCTTCAATATAACTTGCGCGTCCCTTCTCTGGAATAACCTCAAGAGGATTGTAAAGGGTTTTCTAAAAAGTCGCTCAAGCATTTCAATGCTGGTTGAAAATCGCGCAAGTACCACTCATGTCGCGCAAGTATACTTGCGCGACCAATACTTGCGCGCCGCCGCAGGACTTGCGCGCCATTAAAGACTTGCGCGCCCCTATCTTTTTGGGTGCCCATCTTGCCCATTTTACCCCTCTTAAGCCATTTCACCTTTCTTATTCAAGATTCAGTCTTCAAGATACTCTTCAAAGCCATTTATGGCATGATTTCTTGATTTGACATCCTTATCTGAAAGGAATTCTGTGAAATATCTCTCAGAGTCTAATGATTTAAATATCTTTATGTCACCAAAGATTGAGAGTACATTCATTCAACCTCATACTTTAAAATGAGAGAATCCTTAACCTAGGTCTCCTTTTCAGGAATAATCCCCAGTTATAAAACCTTTGATCTGGGCATCCTCCTCAGGAGTAAGCCCCAAATCTTAATCCTTAACCTGGGTTTCCTTTTCAGGAATAAAACTCAGTCATAACCTTGGGCTTCCTTTTCAGGAATAAGCCCCAAGTCCCCTTAAACTTCTCTTAACCAGTCATAAATTACCTTTGATTTGGGTTTCCTTTTCAGGAATAAAACCCAATCATAAGTCCCCTCCTAACTTGGGCATCCTACTTAGGAGTAAGCCCCAAGATTAGAGTATTCAAATCTCGATGAAGCACATATAACTTTGTGGACCCTGTTCATGGATTTTCTCCCTAAAAGTAAATCCTAAACCTTCGTCTATCTGGGAAGTCATCTATACATAAGCCCCAAAACAAATTCTTATGATTGCATCTTTTATGGCACAATTGTCTAAATTTTACCAATACCTCTTGTTTCTCACACCGAGCATGACTCACGTGAGCTTAGAGTGTAAAAGTAATTATGACATTCATCTTTGAGCCCTCAATCATAAACATCATATCCCATTCCTCGAACTACGTGGGTTCTGATTCCTTTTCCAAAACAAAGGATACGTAGGTAGCCCATTTATGGGTTCGATCCCATTATTGAAATAATTTATGTCCTTCTGAATGACGATAAACTTCAAGTGCCCCACTGAGTGGCTTTAAAACCAGCCTGGTCATCAAAATGACCAAGAGACTTTTATATAAATGTTTTGAAGGATACCATTGACCAAGAATCTCTAAACAAATATAGATGATTCTATATTGATGAAGAACCTCGAATACATATAAAAGATTCTCTAAATTTCTTGCATATTTAATCATTGATTGTTAAAACTAAAGGAAAACTCATTTTATACTTGGTAATGTAATAAGGATTCACGAACTTAACTTAAATCTATAAAGAGAGTCCCGGAGTAGACAATAATTCCCCTGAAAAAGGTGTGATGAGTCCGACCTCCCATCCTCTCGACCAATGCAAATTCCCAAGCTTCATTAGTCCACAAACTAATGAGCGCCTACCTTTGGAAAGTAGGTCCAGACGGATGTGGAATCATTGGATGTTTCCGGTTCTACGAACAAACCCGTTAGAAACCGATCGGAACGTTTGAATCTCCCGTCCAGGAGGTCATCCCCGGATTCCGCGCGAAACAAAAATCATTTTTGTTTCGCACGGAATCCGGGGATGACCTCCTGGACGGGAGATTCAAACGTTCCGATCGGTTTCTAACGGGTTTGTTCGTAGAACCGGAAACATCCAATGATTCCACATCCGTCTGGACCTACTTTCCAAAGGTAGGCGCTCATTAGTTTGTGGACTAATGAAGCTTGGGAATTTTCATTGGTCGAGAGGATGGGAGGTCGGACTCATCACACCTTTTTGAGGGGAATTATTGTCTACTCCGGGACTCTCTTTATAGATTTAAGTTAAGTTCGTGAATCCTTATTACATTACCAAGTATAAAATGAGCTTTCCTTTAGTTTTAACAATCAATGATTAAATATGCAAGAAATTTAGAGAATCTTTTATATGTATTCGAGGTTCTTCATCAATATAGAATCATCTATATTTGTTTAGAGATTCTTGGTCAATGGTATCCTTCAAAACATTTATATAAAAGTCTCTTGGTCATTTTGATGACCAGGCTGGTTTTAAAGCCACTCAGTGGGGCACTTGAAGTTTATCGTCATTCAGAAGGACATAGATTATTTCAATGTTGGGATCGAACCCATAAATGGGCTACCTACGTATCCTTTATTTTGGAAAAGGAATCAGAACCCACGTAGTTCGAGGAATGGGATATGATGTTTATGATTGATGTCTCAAAGATGAATGTCATAATTACTTTTACACTCTAAGCTCACGTGAGTCATGCTCGGTGTGAGAAACAAGAGGTATTGGTAAAATTTAGACAATTGTGCCATAAAAGATGAAATCATAAGAATTTATTTTGGGGCTTATGTATAGATGACTGCCCAGATAGACGAAGGTTTAGGATTTACTTTTAGGGAGAAAATCCATGAACAGGGTCCACAAAGTTATATGTGCTTCATGGAGATTTGAATACTCTAATCTTGGGGCTTACTCCTAAGGAGGATGCCCAAGTTAGGAGGGGACTTATGATTGGGTTTTATTCCTGAAAAGGAAACCCAAATCAAAGGTAATTTATGACTGGTTAAGAGAAGTTTAAGTGGACTTGGGGCTTATTCCTGAAAAGGAAGCCCAAGGTTATGACTGAGTTTTATTCCTGAAAAGGAAACCCAGGTTAAGGATTAAGATTTGGGGCTTACTCCTGAGGAGGATGCCCAGATCAAAGGTTTTATAACTGGGGATTATTCCTGAAAAGGAGACCCAGGTTAAGGATTCTCTCATTTTAAAGGATGAGGTTGAATGAATGAACTCTCAATCTTTGGTGACATAAAGATATTTAAATCATTAGACTTTGAGAGATATTTCACAGAATTCCTTTCAGATAAGGATGTCAAATCAAGAAATCATGCCATAAATGGCTTTGAAGAGTATCTTGAAGACTGAATCTTGAATAGGAAAGGTGAAATGGCTTAAGAGGGGTAAAATGGGCAAGATGGGCACCCAAAAAGATAGGGGCACGCAAGTCTTTAAAGGCGCGCAAGTCCTGCGGCGGCGCGCAAGTATTGGTCGCGCAAGTATACTTGCGCGACATGAGTGGTACTTGCACGATTTTCAACCAGCATTGAAATGCTTGAGCGACTTTTTAGAAAACCCTTTACAATCCTCTTGAGGTTCTTCCAGAGAAGGGACGCGCAAGTTATATTGAAGGAATTAAGTCGGCGCGCAAGTGTTTGATAAGTTTCAACACTTAGGCCTTCCTTCTTCTCTTTAGATCTTCCATTCTAGGTAAGAAATTACCTTAGAAGTGTTCTGGAAGCTTTGAGAAGATACTTGGGCGTCGGGAGCTTCGATCCGAGTTTCTGTAAAAAGATCCTCTCGAATGGGGGGCCCACAGGGTCTATTTATAGGCAAAAGAAGACCCAGGGCGGTTACCGGGCGGTTACCAATTAGGTCGCACAAGTCACCTGCGCGACCAAGGTAGCCGCGCAAGTATACTTGCGCGGCAGTGGTATCACTTGCGCGGTGGATTTGCTGTTGATCCTTTGTTCATGCCTTTGTCGATTTTTGATGTTTTCTTCAAAGGATGAATCACTTTCAGCTGAGATATTCCCTTTTCCGATCTTTAGATTCTGTGACGAAAGGAGCGTCAACAGTCATCTGTGGTGATCAACATAAGACTTCTGAAGAGACTGCGCGGTATCCATCTGATTCCGAATCAACTGGACCTACTCAGATATCTCTTGTACGAGCTATGGCCCCAGTAAAGCTGCCTCGCCTACCTCTAACCATAATAAAGGTGATCGGCCTGGCCTACCATATAAATCCTTGTATTGTTCCATCTCAATATTTTCCTTAAAACTGTTGTTATAGGCAAACTCGACTAAGGGTATATGCTTCTCCCAAGAGTCCCCAAAGTATAGGACGCATGCGCGTAGCATGTCCTCTAGCACCTATATCATCTGCTCTGACTTTCCATCTGTCTTAGGGTAGTATGTTGTGCTCGGAAGTACCTGTGTACCTAGTGCCCTCAGAAAACTCTTCCAGAAATGAGACATAAAGCAGGCGTCCCTATATGAAATGATAGAACGAGAGACCCCATGAAGACGTACGATCTATCAGATATAAATACTTCTGATCTCGTCAACACCGAAGGTCTCCTTGATCGGCAAGAAGTGAGCTACCTTTGTGAGTCTGTCCACAGCAACCCACACAACATCATTGCCTCATGGTGACCTCGATAATCCTATCACGAAATCCATCGCGACATCATACCATTTCCACTTTGGAATGGGCAACTGCTGTAACAGCCCAGATGGTCTCTTGTGCTCTGCCTTCACCTGCTGACAGGTGGAACACCTCGTAACAAAACCAGCTATCTCCCTCTTCATACCCGGCCACAATTACTAACGTCTCAAGTCACGGTACATCTTGGTAACCCCAGGATCAACTGCCCAAGCTGAAGCATGAAACTCCCGCATCAGCTCCTAGCGTATATCCCCCGGAACCCATACACGTCCATGGAAACACAAAACCTCATCATCGCTTACCGTCCAACCAGGAGAAGGGTCCCCACATGCCACAGACTCGTGTAGAACTAGGCCTTCTGAATCTGATAGTTGTCTCATCCTCACTCTGTCCAGGAGGGTAGATGTCACAGCTAAAGAGGAAAGATATGTTTGGACCTAACTGTCGTGCACCTCCAGATGCATCTCAGAGAACAAAGACATGAGCTCCCACTCACCATTTTCCTCCTACAATGATTGTATCTAAGTCTTCCTACTCAGTGTATCTGCTATTGCATTACCTTTACCTGGTGTATGGGAAAGCTCAAAATCGAAGGACTCTAGGTAATCGACCCACCTTCGCTGCCTCAGATTCAGGTCACACTGAGTAAAGATATACATGAGGCTTTTGTGGTCGGTTAATACCACAAAATTCTCTCCAAACAGATAATGTCTCCAATAGCACAATGCATGCACAACTGCAGCCAACTTGAGATCATGCGTCGAGTAATTCCTCTCATGTGTCCTCAACTGTAGAGACCCATACGCAACAACTCGGTCGCCCTACATCAAAACGGCTCCCAGCCCAATCCCTGATGTATCAAAGTAAACTGTATAGCTCTTCCCCTTCTCTAGGAGTATCAGGATCGGTGCTGATGCCAACCTTCCTTTCAGGTCCTGAAAAGTTTTCTCGCAAGATTCAGACCAAACAAACTTCACACCCTTCTTAGTCAGTCATGTCAACGGTGCTGCTAGGCGGGAGAAGTCCTGTATGAAGTGTCTGTAGTAACCAGCCAGCCCTAACAAACTCAGTATCTCAAACACGTTCTTAGCCTACTCCCAGGAAACTATTGCTCTCACCTTCTCTTGGTCTACTTCAACTCCTTCCTCTGAGATGATATAACCCAGGAAGTGAATCTGGTCCATCCAAAAGTGTCACTTCGAGAGCTTAGCATATAGTCGATGCTCTCTCAGTATACTCAATACGATCTCAAGATGGGCAGCATGGTCGTGTCGAGTGTGAGAGTACCCTAATATGTCGTCCACAAATAACACCACAAAGGAATCAAAATACAGATGGAAGACACGATTCATCAGAGCCATGAAAACCGATGGCACGTTCATGAGTCCGAAGGGCATAACCACGTACTTGTACAGGCCGTATCTGCTCCGAAAAGTTGTAAGCGGTATATACGATGGTCTCACACATAGATGATGATATCCAGATCTCAAGTCAATCTGCGAGAACACTCGTGATCCACAAAGCTGATCAAAAAGATCATCTATCCTCGACATGGGATATCGATTCTTAGTCATCAACTGGTTAAACTTCTAATAATCCATGCAAAGTCTGAGGGTACCGTCTGCCTTTTTCGCAAAAAGGACTGGAGAACCCCAAGGAGAAGTACTAGGTTAGATAAATCCCTTTTCCTGTAACTCCTCTAACAGCCTCTTGAGCTCCTGCATTTCAGGTGTGGCCATCCTATAAGAAGAAATGGACACCAGTGCTGCACCTGGCACGAGCTCAATAGGGAAATCCACCTCACGCACCGGAGGTAGACCTGAATAGTTTTCTCGGAAGACATCCCTGAAACGATCAACAGGTGGGGGGAAATCCGTCTAACAAGTACCTTGATCATCCAGATATAAGCTCGCTATCTGGGCTGTGACTCCACCTCGCCCAGGATGCTCTAGTCCAGCTCGACTCGCCTAAACATCCCATTCGCCATTGTATAGAAACTCTCCACCCTCTGGTGACGTGAAACTCACCCTAAGATGATAGCAGTCTACAAAGGCTCGAAAGGGAACTAACCAATCCATATCGATAATGACATCATATCTCTTCATCTCCAAGACATAGAGGTCCCAAAGAAAGTGAAACCATCCAACCTCAAGGGGGCTCTCCTTACACTGATGCACACGAGTCGTCCTAGTCCTCAATGGAGTGTCTTGTGTCATGATATCAGATGAAGAAGAAACACAGAGCCAACGACTCTCCACAAAAGGCAAAGATATGAAACTATTTGTAGCACCTGTATCGAAAAGTACCGAAGATAAAACAGAAGCTACTAGAATAGTACCTCTAAGTGTAGAAGGTCTGCGATCCTGCTCTTGCTGGGTTTGTTGCACTGCATATGCCTTCCCAGTGCTGCGGCCCTCTGACACAGCCTGGCTACAATGAGCCATCCCGCCCTACTGCCTCTGCAATCCTAGTGTCTGGATACCACGACCACAACTACCATCTTGGCCTGCACTCCATGACGTCTTCCAGTTCCCCGAATGGTAAGAAGCCACTAGTCCTACTCCCGCACGCAGAGTCAGCACAGAACCCCTCTTAGTAGCCACCGGTAAAAATGCCCTACAAAAGTGCTGTAGATGACCCATCTTGCCACATGCTCGGCACTCCACTGGGTCTGTGGACACTGCGTCCTCTTGTGCCCCTCTCTTCCACCCTTGTAGCACCTGATCAGGCCACCTGAAGATGATGTCTAGATGGTACTACCACCCCGAGAGAAGTCCATCTATCTCTTCCTCTTTCCAGTAGAAATAGTACCAGTAAGTGGTGCTGAACCGCCCTGGCCCACACCACTAGATTCTCGTAGGTTCCTCTCAGAAATCAGCGCCTGTTTTACAATAGCGTGTACTGAAGGCAACCTGAAAACATTCACCAGCGCTCGGATGTAATGTCGAAGACCATCATAAAAACGTTTGGATCTAAACGTCTCATCACCCACCAGCACGGGTGCAAAACGCCGAATCTCCATAAAATGAGCAGAATAGTCCATCACCAACATAGATCCATGCTGTAGATTCATTAACTATCGAGCTCTATCTTCCCTCAGCGTCTCGGTAAAGAATACTTCATAGATGACTACCTGAAAATCCTCCCTTGACATGTCTCTGTGATTCTCTGACTGGGGGTAAGATCCCACCACCTCTTGGCAGAATCACGCAGCATATAAGTCATGAGCTTGAACCTCCGCCCTGGATGCATCTCAAGATGCTCAAAAATAGTCTGCATCGATCCTAGCCAAAACTCCATATCCTGTGGTCCGCCATCCCCTGAAAACGTAGGCAGATGCTGCTGCTGAAAGATACGTGTCAGCTCGACCATAGATGTGGCAGCCTGCGGTATTCCCTGAAAGGTCTACATGAACCGCATAAAGCCTTCATGGAACTGCGCCTCCGTGCCTGTGTCTAGTATAATAGCTGGCGCCACATCTGGCTCTACTGGTGGATCAACTGGTAGGCCATGGCCCACCATCTCTGGAGTATAATCGTCTCTGATCTCCTAGAAAACAACTCACAGTCGTCTAGGTCGCATTACACTAAAAGGTCAAAAGCACACCTCAGATTTAAGATTATTAAGTCTGAAAAGCGAAGGAACCCCAAATGAAACAAGAGGAAGAAAGCATGAAAAATTGGCAAAACAAGACTACACGGCATGTACAATGACTAGACGACCTGTACTTGACTTCCATTCCCCTGCCTGGGTCCTTCTACATGGCTAAGACACAGGGCTTCCGTCGAACAAAACTACACGGCGTGTATAATATCAACATGGCGTGTATGGTGTTATTTTCCAACTTCCCGTGTCGTCTGTGAAATGGCCGACTACTCGGATTGACACTACACGGTGTGTTACACCCGAACACTGCATGTACACCACCTGGTTTCCCAGCCACACGGCTAACTCCACACGGTCTGTCCTCGGATAAGACTACACGGCGTGTCCCATTGGTACACAGTGTGTTCAAGGAGAGGTGACACCGGCCTGTGTTGTTATTTACATGGCCGATTCCCCAGGTCACACTACTTGGCGTGTATATAATTGACACGACATGTTCTGTCAAGTAGTTCACCGACCCGTGTTGTTAGTTACACAACCGGACTCCGGTTCACACTATACGCCATGTCCATTCGGTACACGAAGAGTTTTACCCAAGCCTTTCCCTATCCTGTTTCACCGCCCACATGGTTTATGACACGGGAAGAGACTACACGACGTGTACTCAAAACATTATTTTTCTTCCCGAACAGAAGAGCATACACGACGTGTATAAAAATACTACATGGCGTGTATATTGGGTTTCCGGAAAGTATGCCTCCGAAACGTCTCCGGAACCCAGAAAAACAACACCGAAGTGTCAAATTCCGACCCATGGGGGCCATACTCCCAACGAATCAAAGTTTGACATCTCATATGTGTTATAACCAACAAGCAGTCAATGATCAACCAAATTACGGTCAATGGGGGCCCATACTACCCAGAAACCAATGTTTTGCATCCATTCTATAAACAAGATCAAAAAAAATTACCATATCATAAGGCCTGTATTTATCAAGAAGCTATCACAACAACATGCTTTTTTTGCACAACAACTATCATAACAACATGAAAATTCTAATACACCTACATGGCATGGAAACTATGCATGGCATGTGATTTGTAGCATGTTCCTATATGATGCATGAGATGTCATACCCTCATCTCATCAGGTTGCAGCAAAATAGAACCCAAATATAAAATAAAAACTGCACAATCTCAAAGTGCGTCACACATCGGTGAAAACATATCAACCGAAAAATTGTAAAATCAAAAGAATGCAATATACGAGGTAGACCGGTGTTTCCATGTACACGGGTTAGCTACGCCTAGGAACAGCTTATTACCAACTATCATTCTGTCCTATCCCTGACTATGGCTCCAAATAGTAAGTCAAAGAAAAGAAACACCAATGATACCACTTTGAAACATCCCGGACCCGGGTGCCACGCAACGGGTGCCCTGAAGCCGGTTCGCCACAAGACCTCAAGCACATTTCCCCAAATTCCAAAGGCTGCCGACTAGCAGCGAGGACCCATGACTAATAGTGGGGAAACATTTCCCTCATTTGTCAAAGTGTAGTGCAGTAAAATACAATATAAACATACAACGACAACGGAAGTAGTAAACCATACACAACAGAAATGAACTACAGTAGTGGAAATAACCAAAAATATATAAATGATGATGCTACATGTTTCAAGTTCTAAGAAACACCCAGAACATGTTTTACATCAATACGGTACAACAAAATACAAAGCAAAGAAAAACAAGAAAAACAACTGGCAGCGCCATCGCAAGCCCAGGCTCGGTCCCATGCCCTCCTACTCCTCAGCAAGAGTCACGTACCTGTATAGGGACTCTTTCCCCTCTCTACACCTACAGAAACATAATCTTTTTGGGCCGAAAAGTGTGTCCCAAATAGGGTGTGAGAAATATATCTCAGTAAGCACCCACCAAAGGCTCTTGCCCAACTGCGTGTAAGCATGAAACAATAGTGTGAAATAGTAAAATGCAATAAAGTAAGAAGTAGTAAAAAGTTACTAACATAACAATTAAATTACCATTTTATTATTAATTTAATTTATTTAATTTAGTAACATTGTTGTGCTCAACAACACCAAGCCCGCAGGCCAACCAGAACCGTGCCCTTAGGCTAAAATAGTAAACCACGCCCTCAGGCTTTCCCTCAGGCCATTCAGAATCCAACTCGCAGGTATTTCCCTCAGGCGTATCAGAATCTCGCACTTAGCCATACGATGTGTTGCCCTTAGGAACAGAATTCAAGCCCTCAAGCACGAAAGGTTGCACTCAGGCGAAATAGAGTGTCACCCTTAGGATAAAACAGTCACGCCCTCAGGCTAATCACAACAACTCCCTCAGGCTAAGCAGGTATCCGAGCCATTCCCAACATGTCAAAAGCAGTAAAGAAGTAATTCCTCTCAATTCAATTATACGATTACTACTTTAAAGGCATACCCTCGGGTATCCTGGCCAAACGGTTAAACAGTGAAACACACCCATGGGGTTGTTCCGGATCCAAGCAATGATCCCAACCAGCATTTTATTATCACAATTTAATCACCTATGAAATTCTAGGCATTAAATATAGCAACGGCTTCAGCCACATGACACCCCATCATGGGTTCGTGGCACAAAAAACACACAAAAAACGCACGACAGTTGGAAAATAAACACAAAGCCACTTACCTTATACGCCAACGAATGTTATACCCGAACGCCGACTCCAAAAAAGCCCAAGAACGGCATAGATCTAACGAAGAACAAAACCCATTAAAACTTAAATAACATCCCCTCGGGAATGAATTGGTACGAACAGTACCAGGAGAGGAGAGGGCATAACCATGCGGTTCTGACAAGATCGTCCAAAGCCGAATCGGATTCCAGACGAACACCCGACGGATCTTCAAAGGTTCAGTCATCCTCCTTGTCTCCAAAAAGGCTCAAATGCCTCCTCTGCCAAATGAGGAGGCTACTACCTATTTTAACCCAAAAAAACAAAGTACAAGGCGTGTACTTCTGAGTTCACGACGTGTACTTCTTTCATTTAACTATTCATTTGGCGGCACCGCCACACTATTCAACCATCGACAAGGGTACACGACATGTACTCTAATGTACACGGTGTGTACTGTCGCCCAGCTGTTGGCTGCTCCACTGCCCTATTGTTTAGGCCTGCTGACTGACTACACGGAGTGTAAGGTACCACTACACGGCGTGTAGTCGGTTCCTACACCCTTCGTCACCGGCATGGCTATACGCCCCGTGTACTCATCCCCACATGGCCATAAGTACATGGCGTTTGGAAAAAGTACACGACGTTTAGTTCCAAAATTCATGATTTCCCCCATTTTCCATATTTTCTCAAAAACACTTAAGGAAAAGGAAAAAGAAGAAGCACGTACCTCAAAAATATGAATTGGGTTCTTACAGTTAGCCTATATGAATTTCCTCTAAATTAAATATTTTGTACAATTATGTATATATTTTTATAATCAATTCTTTATATTATGTAGAGTCATCCGGGTTTCTTGGGTTTTAGTATAGCATGGAGCCTAACATATGGAACCCTTAGTATCCTCGAGTTATATGTTGTCTTTCTATTATTATTTCATTATCTTGTATAATAAATTTTAAATTATATTGAAATTATTATTTTGTTTTTGAGATCCCATTGATGGCCATTGTGTGTTGGATGCGATAAAAATGTTCTTTGGGTGCCTCATAGAGTCTTTTTTATCAGAAAAACCACTTTCATACCTTCTAATTAAAATATATAACTTCTCTGATCTTTTATGGATATTTGAAATTAAAAATCAGGAGAAGAATTATTTTTTTCCTTTCTAGAGATATATAGTTGGATCTAAGAGTGGTATATTTTTTGGGGTTTTAATGCGAATAGGTTTTGGAGCCTCAGAAATATTAGTCTTCATTCACGAGTAGTTTGATAATAGTTGATGATGTGTAAATGGTTCCCCTTGGGGTTTTTTATTTAGAACCCTCTAGGTCAGCGATGGGTGTTAGGGGTTTCCTTTAGAATTATCTTCAGAAAAATATCGTGTGTAAAAAATTTGAGGATTGTGATATAGTTTTAGAATTATAATGGGTGATTAAAAGGGGGATTTTTGAAGTACTATGGTTATATTAAATGTTAATTTAAAAATAAAAAATCCTTCAACTAATCTAAAATTTTGAAGTCCTTTATAGTGTTGTATCATCTAATTATTCAACATGTACTATCACATGTTCCTTCTATTATATCTATGTGAATGACCCCACATCTGATTACTCTTCTTTATTGCAAAAAAATATAATATATCAACATATTGATATCACATCACCCAATATTCTTCTTTCATGTTAGAAACATAAAATATTTTCATACAATAAAAAATAAAAATCTATTTTGTGTCTGAATTATAAATTCTAATTTAAAGGACTAAACAACTGCTGAAAATTTTTCTAATAATTTATTAAATAATTTGTATTCATTATTATTCTTTTTTAATCATTTCCATCATCCAGTATAGAGTAGTAGAAATGTTAATACTTAAACCACTAGTTACTCAATAACAGATCATCTGTTCTTTAAAGAAACTCATTTCTCCATGTTGTGAAACTTAATGTTTTCTTAATAAATCAAAAATAATTGTTTTTAATGGATAAAACATAAATTAATAGAATGAGAATAATCTTAAATATATATTCTATTCTAATAATCAATTCCTAAAATTATGATTTTCAACTATTTAATTCTTGAATGTTATCTACTTTTTGGACTAATACATAAAAACTAATGGATCATAAATTTTTTATAATTAATCACACATTTTTTATCATATAATAAAATAAATATTATTATGTATAGATAAATTTTATTTATATTAATTCCAATTTATCTAAATTGGATTCAATTTAATCATAACCCATTTTAGTTACTCAAATATAGTCCAGTCATAGTCACCTTTCAATCAACCATATTATCATATTATTGAATGAATTATATATGCTATAGGTTGATGAATCATATATAGAATTATTGTCTCTTAAATAAAATATATGGTGGTGGGGAATAAGATATATGGAAACTTGGAAATAGAGATATTTTAAGTTACGAAAATTCTTGAATTTATTCAATTGAAAATATAGTTCCAATAATCTATGTCTAATCATTCGCAGTCAACTAAAATTTAAATAAAACCTCTAAAATATATCTCAAATCATCCAAAAACATCCCCCAAAAATATTAAGATTCATTTTTTAATTTATATTGAATATGAATTAATCATTGAAAAAAAATATAACAAACAGATTTATATCAGAACCTCTTATTCAATCATCTCATAATGTAATAAAAAAACTCCCAAATAGCTCTTGGTATCAATACATTGAAATATAGGTAATAGATTTCTGATATTATGTTGCATGTAATAATACCATATTATGTATTATCAAGATTCTATTTCAGAAGGATAATATTATTAGGATATATCCTTTATATGATATTAAACGAAAATATAATACAAATAAAATGTTTTAATTTTAGATAGAATTTATAATTTCAAATTTCTAGGATTGATCAACAGCCAAAATTAGATTATGTTGGAAGTTATCATCAGAATTATACAAGATGATATAAATGATGATAATGATGTAGATTTTCTTGTAATAGTTTATAGGGATTATTTAAATTTTTTTGAATGTTTACCATCACACCGTATTTCATTTCCCGGAGAGGAGCAATGAATAATAATATCCATAGGTGATATCACCAAGAATCCAATGATTGGTAATAAATTTCTATAGGTTCTGGGAACAATTGGGGGATTATTATAAATTGATTAAACCTGGAAATTTCCAATATAAATGTCTCACCACTTTCTGATGCATCAATAATATAATACATCTTCAATTTAAACCAAAAACAATAATATATGAGAGTGACAATGAAAATGAGTTATAATAATAAAAAATAAAAATTACTCAAAAACATCAATCCACAATCCCATGTATCACCAAATTAACTCTATGGTCTAAAACCTCCCACCACACGCCACATATCAAAATGAATCATAGGAGAAATATTTTACCATTCACTTCCATTTATCATCATGTTGCAATCTATAGAATAACCAAACTCCCCCTTCATTAAAGATAATAAATATATTATTATTTCTCCAAATATAACCCATCGAACCCCACAAAGATAAAATATTATATAACAATTTATATAAAATAGTTTAGGAGTAGTTACAATAGTTTATATAAAATACTTAAATAATTTTCTCATGAAACTCTAAATGAATATAATAAACCTATTTCTTATAATATTATGTACCTATACACACAATTATTCACATTCCCTCCAATGAATTCCAAGTGATAGTTCCTTATTGGTGACTGGGATCTTGTTGATCCGACATGTCAAAATAGGGTGGCTAATATACAAGTGCCGCAAAAGAACACACCCCTTTGTCAGTGTCACATCCACAAATGATCTCATATAATCTATGTAATCAAAAATTAATATCAAAAAAAAATCATTCATTAAAACATTTCATAAAAAAATTTATTGAATCAAAATAATACATCAATTTTAAAACAATCAATTTCAAATTATAAATATAGAGGGTTTTCTGAAAGATATTTAATTTCCCAAAATATAAAAATCCATAACCAAAAGTGGGTTTTCATCAAGAGTCACAATGGTTTTTGTATAAAAAAATTGAGAAAAACATCTAATCAAAACTAATTCCCCATTATATAGAACAATTGGAGATGAGTGATAATATTACCACCTTGAATTCAATATATTCTCATAGAGGATTTACAATTAAACAACCAATATCCATTCTTCCTTATGTTCCTCTTAAAAACCCAATAATATCTCCTAGAAAATTGTCGAAATACAATGATCCATGTGTTACATTACTAGAATTTGGTTCCTCTCAGGATAGAAAATGAATATCTGAACACTTATGGTAGAACATAATAGAAACCTTTATTTCTCGAATTACCTACTCCAAGATCCATTAGAAATAGAGTTCAGATGTTAACCGTCTCTGAAAATGAGTAAATGTTCCCTTGAAGTTTAGTGGAAATAAAATATCTTCAATGATAATTAAAACGTTTCATTATTTTAAAATTGGATGTGCCCATACTAATTAATGGCCTAAATTATAATTTATGTCATGAATCAATCAATTGGCCAATTTAACTAGAAAACCATATTCCTTTGTATATTTTATTGGACTACTGATTTTATGAAGGTAATATTTTTTACATTATTGGAATATTAACCAAAGAATTTTGTAGCTTGAAGGATTCTTAATACTTAAGAATTTACATATTTGAATTCTAAAACCTATCTTCAGTGTAAATATTTTATACATAAGGCACCCATAACCAAACTCCAATATATTCTTCCACATACACTATTGAACTATTTTAATGGAAAATAAAATAACTCAAATAATAAAAAGGGAAAACATATGTAATACCTCAAAAATGGGTTCTTAATGATCCCCAAGATTGGTATTTTATCCCTCAAAAGGTAAAACATTGATATCTCTTGAGAATACATCCTTCCATTACTCATTAATTTCCTCTTTATACTTCCATTTCTAATCATGTATTTGATTGCGATATTTCTAAAACTTTATAAATATTAATCTTTTCTCATTCATGAAATTCTCTTGCATATCCACAATCAGTATTGGAATATGAATTGATATTTCATCTAGTTGAAGTTCAACATCCTCCTTTCAATTACACGGTTAGAAATATGATGGCATGTTTTGAATTTAGGTATATGAATCAAATCATGAAGTAAACTATAACTTGGATATAATTCCTGGAAAAATTCCACATCACCTTATTGTTCAATTAACTAAAAATAATCAGTGTATTGGGGAGAAAATGTTCTATGCTTAATAAGCTGGTGTTACACTATCCTTAGAATGATCATAAATAAGTCATCTTCATCTACCTAAATTGATAATGATCATAAAAAATTATCCACATATGATTTCTATTGAAAATAATCAACCTGAATTCTCTCGTTGAACATATAAATCTTATTAGTTGTCTCATGCACTATGATAGGTCCCATAATTAATGTATCACCTATTTTCACCAACCAATGTGGATAAAAATAATGATGTAAATAAAATACTTTTAATGGATACATATCTATTAACACATGATAGATGTTATTGAATGATAACTCAATTAATTGTACATACTCCACCAATAATAATTCAATGTCCATCATGGAATTTCTTATCATGTATTCGAATCTTTATATTGTACGTTAATATTTTCCACCTATTTTATAATCTTATGTTGTGATCATACAAATTTTTTTTCCATGCTCTTATTAAATAGATTTTTGGAATTTTTATTTATTCGTTTTATAATGCCTAAACCCTAGAAACATAGTGCTGCTGTCTTAAATTATTACATTAGCATATACAAAAGATCAAGACCCCAAGGAAAAAATAGTGTAGTAGTTTTAGAAAACCATATTGCATACATGATACCATTTTTACATTGGGAAATAGAAAATAAAATAAGATTCCTAATTAAAGGAATCATGATGAGTCCTTGAATGCTTATTCAATGGTTTATTCATTAATACCTAGTGAAAGGAAGTATCATTAGAGTGAGATAAAATGTTCAGAAAGGGTCAAATATAGTGGTATCAATAATTGATAAATCATAATTGTCAATAAGGAAAGCTAATAACTAAAAAAACATTGCATGCAATCAATAAAAGATGTTGATAAGCAGTATAAAAAGGTAATAAGTGGAAACAGATTCCATTCAAATAAATATATATGAAAAAATCAATATGGAATGGTAATAATTTAAAACACATTCCATGTAATTAATGAACTAAGAATGAAATGTATCCATATACATGTTGATGAAAAATATCATGTTTAAATTAAAAATGAATCTAAATGAGGTAACATCATAATTATTAGACACCAAGTTTCCAAGGTAAATGGTACATTCACCATCAAGATCTATTCTCAATACAATTTATACAATTCTGATTTGACCAAATTATTCACCTCACGAGACTACTGATGCATTAAGGGGCCTACATTAACTAATACCCATCATGTAGGGAATTATTTATAGTGTCCTAAAACATATTATTTAATTTTATTGTCATTCCTTATATATATAATGATTAATTTAATTAATAAACAACATGCCTTGTCAAATATCCTTATTGAATAAAGGATAAAAATTTATAATTGATTACCCGGTTAATCAAATACCTATCAAATTGAACATAAAATGTAAAAATAGGATATAGTTAAGGAAATAACAATATTCATTGAATAACAATATTGATATGAAAGATAGTATAAAAATGATCATAAATAATTGATTGTTTCAAGGGATATTTTACAATAAAAAAGTAATATTGATGAGATAAGTTTTACCACACGGATATTTTCCACCTAATCCCCTTGAGTTATAAAATTAAATAGAAAAACATTAACATGAATTATGAGTGATTCATGATATTAAAATAAAATTGAATGTATATATACCACAATGAAGTAAATTGGAGTATAATAAGAAATAATTCTCAATGGGAGACAAATTGAGATTAAAATCCTAACGTTGAGTCTTACTTATCACAAGTTTCATTATATTCTTGAATAATAAAATTTAGTTAATTATTTACATTCTTCCGAGACTTTATCAATTTTTTTCTTTTATATAAATAACTAAAATTTTGTATACGACTACGTAATAATTTAAATTTATGTTGGGTGTTTTTGACATCATTTGGTTCATGTGTCAAAAACTACATTATTAGGAAAACTACTATAAAAGGAGTGATTTTATAAAAAATAATGAATAATTATCTGGAAATAATTATAATCATTAATCATTAATTACACTTGTAAAAAAAAACAAAATATATAGTAATGAAAAATGAATCAATGTTACCATCATGTAGACTATAGTCCATTGGTACGCATGAGTAACATTGTCGTTTTCAATGATTGTAATGAAAAAATGGTAAGTAAAACTATATATTTCCAGAATAATAATTATATCATATATTCGATTTTATTTAATAATATATACTTGTACATATAATTCATATTATGAAAAATTAATCACATCATTTTGGGGAGGGTGTAGTCAACACATCCATGACTGATTATATCAATTCTTAGTGTGTCAAAATGGTAATAAAAATAATATATTAGGTTTCTAGAAAGGTAATTATTTCATTAATATCAAATATATATTTATTTTTTGTTAAATAGGTTTAATTAAATTAATTTTGTATACATTATATGTATACTGTAACAAAATTGCATCACTTTGAGGATGAGATAGTCCACACTTCCAAAAATGATATTATCATATTTTCACAAAGTGGAAAGTAAATAGTTGAGTTTTATAAATGAATTAATGAATTATAAAGAAAAAATATCTTTCATATATTTAATATATTAAAATAATTTCCATCATAATTCCCAACCATGATAGGTAGTAAGGGAAATAAGGAACAACATCAGTTTGTGAGGTGGTAGTTCATTATAATGATTATGTAGGTTCATTTACCCATTATAAGGAATTATTTGTATGTTCAATTAAAACATGATAAATAAATAATTCAATGTATATTGAGAAAACTAATGTAATTATATTATCATATAATATAGATTTCTGAATATGTGGAGAAATAAATAAACTGAAAGAGGTTTGCGAAGGATGCTGACTCTTTTCAGGTAACTCCTCTTAGTTTTCACCAAAGGGCTTCCTTGGATTGATATACTCCCAAGGTTAGGCTTCTAGTTTGAGTATAGGTATGTTTAAGAGCTATTTTTAGGTACATGGTAATGCCAATATGACATAGGAGATGTGAGTAATTTGGAGGCTTGAGTTCCTTTTATAGTGGAGGAGGATTGACACTGTTGTACATTATAGAATAGTTAATTCCACAATCATTTTCCCATTTAAATTGGATAAAATAATAAAAAAAAGATATAAGGTAGTCTAGGTTCAAGATATGTCAATCCAATTGATTTTTTAATAGTATCTAGGTCATTTTGACCCATTTGGTTATGTGTTTGTCCATTTTTTATAGATGATACCTTGGCAAAAAATGACATAATAATAATTATTATAAAATATAGAATTTATAGGATTCTAAAATAAAGGATCATATTACAATATTTTTCATTCAATGAAAAAAAAATAAGTAGGGGGGTCATTGAATGAGGAAATGTATTTATTTAAACCCATTCTTACCAGGTCATCTTCCACCTTCTTTTCTTATCAATAAATATGTGTGATGATACAGTTTGGATCTATAAGTGAATGGGTACCATCCATCCAACGGGTCGTAATCGGCCATGCAATATATGTTATACCATTATAAATTTCCTACACAATGTAAGTAGAATAACTTTTAATCTTGAGATTGTTCTAAACAAGGATCTTGGTTAAGAAAATAACATGTATTAAACTCATTATGTAACGCCCCGACCCCAGCTACCCAGAGTCGGTGCATTACTTCGTAACATTGTCATGATCACAAAAGATCAAGTCTCGAAAGACCGATTAGTTTAGTAGACTTGGAAACACTAGATACATTCGTAAACGTTACATTGCATCATAAAGTGAAAAACTACAATAAAAAAGTCTCCATAGTCCACTCTAATATACTCTTTTGACAATCCCTGCAGGTCATTCATAAAATACTTCTTCACATCCTGGAAAATATTAAAACATTGAAAGGGGTGAGCTCAGATGCTCAGTAAGGATATCAATATTGCGGAAGCTTTCATAAATAAACATAAACATTTAAGGCAATGTATAACTAAACAAAAGCCTTATTAAACTTGAACTTAAGCATAATATGGAAAATGTAAAATCAAATAATGCCACTTACTTACTCACATGAATATTCTAATAGACGAATAATCACATGAAAGATCAATAACCACTTTCATAATGAGGGAATGTATAATTCCGGACATTCTGAAACATTTTGTCAAGGCCTCGGCCAAGACGTCTAAAATGATTAAGGCCTCGGCCAAAACCATAAATCAAATTGGGAAAGGGCCTCGGCCAATTCCACGTCTAGTTGTCTCATGAGACCTACCGATGCATCGAGGAGCTATAGCGGGCTCCACCTGTCACTTATTAAGTCCAATACATTCTTCATATGAATAGGTTTAAACTTATCATAAAGCATAACATAATCGTATCAAATAAAACATGCATAAACGAAACATAACATTTCCAAATTTCCATCACAAGATATCAATACAACACATTGATATAATAAAAACTCTTTCAAAACCATTTTCAATACCAAAATAAAATAAAGTTAAAACTTTGTATTTATTTTTCATTAAAAAAATGATGGCTTGTAGAGGAAGTCGAAACTCAAATAATGGTCACGGCGGCGGAGAAGTCGTTGTCTCCACATATATACAGAAAGAAAAACATTCCCTTTTTTTCGTTTAGTAAAATTCTTCGTATAAAAAGATTCCTTTTGAATAAACGTAAAAGTCAAAGGGGTTTATACACCGTATAAATGAAAGTTGTGTATAAGACCAAATATGCCTCAATGAAAGGAGATTGAGACGAAGTCCTTAAAAAGATCATTTTTAAAATAAAATAGATATATTATGTGTATTCACTATAAGTAAACATAAATAAAGTACAAATACAAGATAGGACATAATAATATCATGACATAATTTGAAAGTAGGAGATTAACCCAAAGAATAGAAATTGGGTTAAAAAATTCCCTTACCTTGCGTCTTGTCCTGACTCGACCGTTCTTTAACCTCCTGAATAATAAACTAGAGTTAATTTATATTTACTTAAGAACCTTTTTCATGTTCATTATTACTTTTATATCACTTATTACCATGTTATGAACATTATTTAATTATTTAAGTTAATAACGGTCGTTTTGTCGATCTTTGGTACTTGAGTCAACAATAAACTTCTTATAATTACAAGTTGTTTATGTGGTAGAATATCCATTATCTACAGAATTATATTCATGATTTAGATGTCATATATATCATATATATATATATTATATACATTCATTCATAATATTACGTAACATTTAGAGGTAAGAAATGAAATGCACCGTTCATGGAGACGGTAAGCCGTACGTACGCATGAACGCTACTTTCATTTCTATTTCATATTTAATGGAATGAAATCATATTTATATAAAGGTATAATATAGTTCCAGTATAATATAGTGTATAATACCATTTACTCCATCCTTTATACATCCCACATATGGCATTAACGATTCAAATCACTTTGAGGGGGCGGTAGTCCGCACTTCCTAAAATGAAATTATCGTGTTTTACCCATAATTGAAATCATAAAGTATTCCATAAATGAGAAATACAGAAGAATAAGTAAAACATAAACATATTATAAATCATATATAAAAATAGTGACATCTTAATGGCCACCTTTGAAGGTGTTATATGAGTGTTGAACAATCATCGTTTCGTGAGGCAGAAATTCGCCATCCACAGAAACCGTATGTTCTTTAACCATTAGACGAAGGTGTGTGTAAGTGTAAACCAAATCCTTATCATAAAAACATCCTATTATATTGTAGATACTGGTGTTGTTACAAAATAAAGTAATGAAAAGAGTTTAGGGGGTTGGAGAAGAAAAATAATACAAAACAACATTAGAGAAGACATTACCTCAAAATCGGGTAACTCTTTTTGATTTGAGCCAAAGGCTTCCTTGGGAAGCGTTATGCCCAATGTGAGGCTTCTAGGAGTAGGAGGGGGAAGTTGGGAGAGTATTTGGGCAGAGGTTGGCCGAGAAAAATGGCTTTAAAGTGTAAATGAGGTGGGAGAGGTGGGGGGCTTTTATAAGTGGAGAGGAGGGGCACTCTTGGAAAGTAAAGAAAAGTCACTTTATTATAAAATTTGTTTCGGATTTTAGAGGTCCCACACTTATATAATTCGAGGATAAGATGATAAGGGTTCGAAATCTACTCATCCAATAGGTTTTTGACAAGTGTACGCTTTGGAGTTTACATTATCATTCCATTTTATTTAAATCGTTAAATAATGAGGTCATCACTGCATCATCATGATGTCATAAATAATTTAATTTATTTAATGTCTAAAAATTATAAAAAAATACTATGATGTAGGAAATATTTTTAGCTTTCTAATTAATATTTATAGTCAAATTTGGACTTGTGTAGCCCCACTTAAAAACTGTTTTAGTAAAACAACTCATGTTTGTGTCAATTTAATTTTAACATTAAATATATATATTAATGTCATTTTCCAACCAAAGTAGCTCCATGGGGTCCCCAAGTTGACCCATGGGTTTTCGTGTTCGGCCATGACTCATCCAATAGGAGTAGGACAAGTGTCAAGCTCATCTCATATTATTAAAACATTATTTTTACCTTAAACTACACTAATTACCTCTAATCGCGATTAAGAACTTAAAAGTTACTATTCACCAAAAAATTATTTTGATCTCATTGAACCACATTTTACTTCTTAATGAAAACCATGTATGTCGGATTTTTGAAAATCAAATTACAGAAGTGGTAATATTTCATTTAAACGAAAAATCAGTTATTTAACTACCACTTAGTGGTTTCACTATTCATCAAAAATTGATGTTTTTCAGAACAATGCCAAAATTTCACCCTAAGCTATAATTGGTATTCCAAATTCAAAAATGATGTCTATTTTATGAAATTCCAAACATATAATTTGAATTAATTAATTTTATAATTAATTCCCGCCGTCACAACAAATAGCATGTTTTTAAGAAACTATTTATATCAAAAGATTGGCAATTGTTTATGTCCAATTTCAATGTTAAAATAATTCTAATGACCACCATTGGATAAAATGGTAAAAATATATTCTAATTATACTTTAAAACCACTAAATAGTATAACTTATCACTATAAATTATTTTGATTAAAAAAGTTGTTTTTAAGTATTTTTCACTATTCATAAAAAATTAGAAGTTCTCAGAAAAATACCAAAAATTCAACATAGGCTAATTTCGATATTCCGAATCCAAAAATGAAGTCCATTTTGAAATATAAAATTTCTATAATTTTAAAAAGTGGTTTTTACTATTCATAACGTCTACTTTGATTAGTCGCGGTGTTTTAGAACTCGAAGTTGCGTACAATGCAAGATATTGCATTATTGAATGAGAAGCGTATCATGGAAGCTCGGGGTGTTACATTCTCCCCTCCTTCAATAAATTGCGTCCTCGCAATTTGAAAATTTTCTTTGAAAATAAAAGGTTGAAAATAGAAAATACCTTTGTGGAAAACCAACATCAGAAATAAGGTTAATAAATATATAATATTAAAAGAAAGAAAGATAAGTACAAAGGTCACCCGATATAGCCCATTCTAGGATTCTATGAAAATATGGATATGGAGGATAAACAAACCATCAAGGTCTGATGGAGAGTTATAGAAAACAGGATTAGGAGAAAGTTTAACTACAAGAAAATCACAAACATGGGATTGGTTAAACGGTCATTGAATCCCCAGTTGGAAAATTTAACCGACAACATTTTTGTTTTAAGTTACCTTTTATAATGTTGAAGAATTTATTTAGGAGATTCACTAAGGACGTAAGGGAATATACATACTTGTTATGTATACTTTCATTCGTTAATAAATTTTTACCACAAACCCAACTTTTACTCAAAATGGTAATGAAACTCAAAAATATTCTATTTATCCTAATTGTATAAGGTTCCAAATGTTAACACATACCATTTAGATTAGTAAAATTATTTTGTAATAACCAGGGACTTCCTGTAGGCTAGTGGTAGGAAATAAAGGCCTGTCGCACTTTGATTGTGGGTTCGATTCCTGCACCTTTGTCCGACGCGTCAGGTTATGCCCCACCCTGCAGGTTGTCCTTTTCCTAAAACTATACTATTATAATCTTCAAAAAATAATCTTCATAAATTTTTTAACCTTAAACAATACTATCCAAAGATCAACTTAATCCATTCCAACCTTTATAGTTATCCAAAATACTTTTGTCCAACTCACAGTCCAAATTTTATAAGGAAGGTAAACATAATGAAGATCATTTTTTCCATGTAACAACATGTGAACACCTTCATCATGTATTCTTTTTAAACATACTGAATTACCATGATCCCTTATTCCTTAAAGAATACTAGATATACTCCTTCTATCCAAAAATGTATACAAATCATCAATAAGTTCCAAGGAAGTTAAGAATATCCAATATAATTTATCCAAATCAATCACGTCTTATTCCAAAATCACTATCTCGGTATCAGAACCATATTATGGTTTATCTTTCTCTCAACCATATATTTTCCAAAAATTTAACCTACTGTGGAGTCACTTTTCTTGGTTCCACACAATCTCAAGTCCTTGATGAAATAGTACTGCAGTACAATCCTTATATACTCCATAATTATTATAACCAGTAGATCATTGATACAACACTCAAATTACAAAATTCTTTAATAACAACATAAGAACTCTAATCATTACTCCTCATCTGTGGTAGTATCATAACTTGATTATTATCCAATAACATCATTTGGGGAATACTCTAATGATTTGTACATTGGTTTGCGTAGTGTCTCCAATCCTTGCAGAAGAAGCATTGTACATTTGAAACCATTTTCTTACCCTTGCAGTCACGCACTTTGTGTCGTTTTTCTCTACACTTATAACAAACTCCCATTCCCTTTAGGAAAGTTCCATGATGTTTCTTCCCACAATTACCACATATTGGAAAATTCTTCTTTCCCCTCATCCCTTTATCCATCATTCTCTCTTCCATCCCTTTCGTCTCTTGCTTCGCTTCAAAGCCATAGGACTCAGAGAATTCTTTACTTATCTTATTAACACATGATACTATTTCTTCATATGTTGAGAATACATGGGAGACTATTTCCCTTCGAAATGTTGGCTTAATACCGTGAAAGATACGATCCTTCTTACTCTTTGGATCATACGTATTGCTGGTGTTCACATTCCTTCTACTGGACGCCATTTCTATACAATGACATAAACTAGGTTAGTTTATGAATTATAATGAATAAGTCCAAACTTTTAAAATAATTAATGTAAATTGAACGGTTTATGAATATAATCCATAATCATAAGAATGTTTTCTTTGAAGAAGTATATACTCATAAACCCTACATAATGGTTTGTAAAGAAAATGAGAATTATCCTAAGCAAATCCCCCGAGAGTGTCATAACCAAGAGTGCAGCAAGGCCCGTTGTCGTGCACCAGTTCCCGTTTGAGTCTAGCTCAAAGCGGTGTTTTCGGGTTTTACCCGTAGGTACATCTGTGCCAGAGCCACCTCTACGTGCTCGTATCCAGACAGGGATGTATTGCTCGGAAAACTCACAACATCTCTACAATACCAAAATTCCAGGAAGTTCTTCTATACTAATCCTCAAAGTCTATCTTTGGGCTATGTGCTATAATCAGAGTTTATCTAAATCTATCTTCCAAGGTTAGTAATAAACTGCCTCTGATACCAACTGTAACGCCCCGACCCCAGCTACCCAGAGTCGGTGCATTACTTCTTAACATTGGCATGATCACAAAAGATCAAGTCTCTAAAGACCGATTAGTTTAGTAGCCTTGGAAACACTAGATACATTCGTAAACGTTACATTACATCATAAAGTGAAAAACTACAATAAAAAAGTCTCCATAGTCCACTCCCATATCCACTTCTTACAATCCCTGCAGGTCATTCATAAAATAATTCTTCACATCCTGGAAAATATTAAAACATTGAAAGGGGTGAGCTCAGATGCTCAGTAAGGATAACAATATTGCGGATGCTTTCATAAATAAACATAAACATTTAAGGCAATGTATAACTAAACAAAAGCCTTATTAAACTTGAACTTCAGCATAATATGGAAAATGTAAAATCAAATAATGCCACTTACTTACTCACATGAATATTCTACTAGACGAATAATCACATGAAAGATCAATAACCACTTTCATAATGAGGGAATGTATAATGCCGGACATTCTGAAACATTTTGTCAAGGCCTCGGCCAAGACGTCTAAAATGATTAAGGCCTCGGCCAAAACCATAAATCAAATTGGGAAAGGGCCTCGGCCAATTCCACGTCTATTTGTCTCATGAGACCTACCGATGCATCGAGGAGCTATAGCGGGCTCCACCCGTCACTTATTAAGTCCAATACATTCCTCATATGAATAGGTTTATACTTATCATAAACCATAACATAATCGTATCAAATAAAACATGCATAAAGGAAACATAACATTTCCACATTTCAATCACAAGATATCAATACAACACATTGATATAATAAAAACTCTTTAAAACCCATTTTCAATACCAAAATAAAAGAAAGTTAAAACTTTGTATTTATTATTCATTAAAAAAAATAATGGCTTGTAGAGGAAGCCGAAACTCAAATAATGGTCACGGTGGTGGAGAAGTCGTTGTCGCCGCATATGTACGGAAAGAAAAACATTCCCTTTTTGTCGTTTAGTAAAACTCTTCGTATAAAAAGATTCCTTTTGAATAAACGTAAAAGTCAAAGGGGTTTATACACCGTATAAAAGAAAGCTGTGTATAAGACCAAATATGCCTCAATGAAAGGAGATTGAGACGAAGTCCTTAAAAAGATCATTTTTAAAATAAAATAGATATATTATGTGTTTTCACTATAATTACACATAAATAAAGTACAAATACAAGATAGGACATAATAATATCATGACATAATTTGAAAGTAGGAGATTAACCCAAAGAATAGAAATTGGGTTAAGAAATTCCCTTACCTTGCGTCTTGTCCTGACTCGACCGTCCTTTAACCTCCTGAATAATAAACTAGAGTTAATTTCTATTTACTTAAGAACCTTTTTCATGTTCATTATTCCTTTTATATCACTTATTACCATGTTATGAACATTATTTAATTATTTAAGTTAATAACGGTCGTTTTGTCGATCTTTGGTACTTGGGTCAATAATAAACTTCTTATAATTACAAGTTGTTTATGTGGTAGAATATCCATTATCTCCAGAATTATATTCATGATTTAGATGTCATATATATCATATATATCCAGTATATACATTCATTCATAATATTATGTATCATTTAGAGGTAAGAAATGAAATGCACCGTTCATGGAGACGGTAAGCCGTACGTACGCATGAACGCTACTTTCATTTCTATTTCATATTTAATGGAATTAAATCATAATTATATAAAGGTATAATATAGTTCCAGTATAATATAGTGTATAATACCATTGACTTCATCCTTTATACATCCCACATATGGCATTAACGATTCAAATCACTTTGAGGGGGCGGTAGTCCGCACTTCCTAAAATGAAATTATCGCATTTTACACATAATTGAAATCATAAAGTATTCCATAAATGAGAAATGCATAAGCATAAGTAAAATATAAACATATTATAAATCATATATAAAAATAGTGACATCTTAATGGCCACCTTTGAAGGTGTTATATGAGTGTTGAACAATCATCGTTTCGTGAGGCAGAAATTCTCCATCCACAGAAACCGTATGTTCTTTAACCATTAGACGAAGGTGTGTGTAAGAGTAAAACAAATCCTTATCATAACAACATCCTAGTATATTGTAGATACTGGTGTTGTTACAAAATAAAGTAATGAAAAGAGTTTAGGGGGTTGGAGAAGAAAAATAAAACAAAACAACATTAGAGAAGACATTACCTCAAAATCGGGTAACTCTTTTTGATTTGAGCCAAAGGCTTCCTTGGGAAGAGTTCTGCCCAAAGTGAGGCTTCTAGGAGTAGGAGGGGGAAGTTGGGAGAGTATTTGGGCAGAGTTTGGACGAGCCAAATGGCTTGAAAGTGTAAATGAGGTGGGAGAGGTGGGGGCCTTTTATAAGTGGAGAGAAGGGGAACTCTTGGAAAGTAAAGAAAGGTCACTTTATTATAAAATGAGTTTCGGATTTTAGAGGTCCGGCACTTATATAATTCTAGGATAAGATGATAAGGGTTCGAAATCTACTCATACAATAGGTTTTTGACAAGTGTACGCTTTGGATTTTACATTATCTTTCCATTTTATTTAAATCGTTAAATAATGAGGTCATCACTACATCATCATGATGTCATAAATAATTTAATTTATTTAATGTCTAAAAATTATAAAAAAATACTATGATGTAGGAAATCTTTTTAGATTTCTAATGAATATTTATAGTCAAAATTTGGACTTGTGTAACCCCACTTAATAACTGTTTTAGTAAAACAACTCATGTTTGTGTCAATTTAATTTTAACATTAAATATATATATATATATATATTATTGTCATTTTCCAACCAAAGTGGCTCCATGGGGTCCGCAAGTTGACCCATGGGTTTTCTTGGACGTCCTTGACTCATCCAATAGGAGTAGGACAAGTGTCA
Source organism: Viscum album (assembly GCA_963277665.1). Lineage (NCBI taxonomy): Eukaryota > Viridiplantae > Streptophyta > Magnoliopsida > Santalales > Viscaceae > Viscum > Viscum album. The sequence continues at coordinate 1,797,204,523 of OY728141.1, forward strand.
AGCTCATCTCATATTATTAAAACATTATTTTTACCTTAAACTACACTAATTACCTCTAATCGCGATTAAGAACTTAAAAGTTACTATTCACCAAAAAATGATTTTGATCTCATTGAACCACATTTACTTCTTAATGAAAACCATGTATGTCGGATTTTTGAAAATCAAATCATAGAAGTGGTAATATTTCATTTAAACGAAAAATCAGTTATTTAACTACCACTTAGTGGTTTCACTATTCATCAAAAATTGAAGTTTTTCAGAACAATGCCAAAATTTCACCTTAAGCTATAATTGGTATTCCTAATTCAAAAATGATGTCTATTTTATGAAATTCCAAACATATAATTTTCATTAATTAATTTTATAATTAATTCCCGTCGTCACAACAAATAGCGTGTTTTTAAGAAACTATTTATATCAAAAGATTGGCAATTGTTTATTTCCAATTTCAATGTTAAAATAATTCTAATGACCACCATTGGATAAAATGGTAAAAATATATTCTAATTATACTTTAAAACCACTAAATATTATAACTTATCACTATAAATTATTTTGATTAAAAAAGTTGTTTTTAAGTATTTTTCACTATTCATAAAAAATTAGAAGTTCTCAGAAAAATACCAAAAATTCAACATAGGCTAATTTCGATATTCCGAATCCAAAAATGAAGTCCATTTTGAAATATAAAATTTCTATAATTTTAAAAAGTGGTTATTACTATTTATAACGGCTATTTTGATTAGTCGCGGTGTTTTAGAACTCGAAGTTGCATACAATGCAAGCTACTGCATTATTGAATGAGAAGCGTATCATGGAAGCTCGGGGTGTTACACATTATCTTAGCTTCAATAATGGTGGTAATGTCACAGCTATCCATGAAGCATCCAAGGATATAACCGAGGTGATTCCGGAAGATAGAACTACAACCCAATGGGCCTTAATTGTCGTTGGAGGAACCAAAAATATTAACATTAATCCATCATGGAAGAGGAGCTCTCAAGAACACTTCTAGAGTACGACAAGGTTGAAATTAATTTCTATTTATCTGAAGACATCACATGATTTCAATGTCATGAATAGTGATAAGGAAATGTCCATTTTTCATCAAATGGGCTTTCTGTATGGCAATGAGGATCCTCATCCATCCTACATATTGATTTAGTGGGAATTGTTATGAAAAATAACATTCTGATCATACTAGATCACATGATGGATCTCAAAAATTGTAGCTAGGAAGAGGTTCATGATTTACTGAGAGCCAACCATTTATGCACATTTATTTATTTGAGTCTAAATGGAGTCAAGAACCAACCATCTACAACCAATATTTTCTAGAATATAGTTCCAAAGTATAGAAGCAGTTTCACAAGAAAGAATGAGTTATTTAGAATAATCTAGGTGTTGATTACAGAGTTACCTTTTCGAACAGTACATCATTCCAAAAGATTGAAGACAAATCTCTATGGGAACTCCATTGTTCGAAACCTGCAAGATGAAATATAATCATGAAGTCTTTATATATAGCTTCTTGAAATGCATTATCCGACTAAAATCACTTTCTGGGATACACATGTAATGATTGTAAATATTAATAGAGTTAAGCATACCATTATGAGTTGGTTCCCAAATTAATAAATCATTAGTATTTGAGAAAGAGTTGTTTTCAATGATATTCATAACATTTTCAGGGAGATGATCACATTGAGAGTTTAGAATATCTCTAATAAAGTAGTTAGTACTCTATGGGGTTTTATCGGGAGATATAATAGTAATTAAGGTCGTTGTAGTTTAGTTATCCAACCAGAATTTCAAGGGGGAGTCTTTGGAGTCAATGCATCTTGAGTTATTCATGATATTGGAGAAAGATCATCTAACGGATGAACAGATAGAAGAAATAATGGATTATCAGTTTCCCATCTTAAAATTTCCATGAAATCTATTTTTGAGGAAAGTAATATATTTCAATGTATTATGAAGAAGGATCCAAGTGATTAGGTCTTTGAGAGATTCCATAATGTACGTATTATTGATTATGTCGATGCCACCTTTTTCAATAGACTTTCAACAAGTTTCCTAGGGTATAGTCCCATGATTTCATTCAAGGGTACTACAAGTCCAAATGGAATTTTTTATTTCAGTGTTCATTTTTTTTATAATACCAACTAGCCATTTATAGGCCATCATGGAGGAAACAAACTCAAAATTAATGGGGGGTTTGACCATGAATATCCTACTGGTAATATAGAGAGATTTACCATTCCATGAAGATAGCTATGTTAGAACATAATCAACTATTATAGAAACCTTTCAAGATTTTATTCTACCCCAAAAAATGGGAAAACCAGGATATGTAAAGGGTAGAGTACCTTATTTAGAACCAAGTCACTAATAATGATAGATTTTTTATTGGTTAGAATGTTCATCCAAAATAATCTACAAGATTTATTCCAATAAATGTGTTTTTCAGAAACATCTTCATAACGAGAGATAGTTTTTTCAAGGATAAAAATGTCTCTTTTATCACATTAAAGGAATATGATGATGTCGTCAGCATATAATAGGTTATTAGGGGAAATCACCTTCCTAGTGACATAGATGGGTTTCAGTTTATTCTTGTCCACTAAATGGTTGGGTAGGAAGCTTAGATAGTCTTCCTCTTTTGACAATGGAATGGTGAAGAGAGGTTCACCTCTCTTGACACCATAGGTGCATTTTAAACAACCCTTGGGAGATCCATTAACTAAAATGGAGTTAAATGCTGAATTTAACTATGTTTTCATTATAAAAATAAATGAAACACTAAATCAAAAACCTTGAAGAACATTGAATAAAAAGATCATGTCCATGGTGTCAAAAGATTTTTTGATGTCTATTTTAATAACAATGTTACCTCCTCTGTTAGTTTTTTCACGTTATTGACATGGTCATAGGTAAGATAGATAAAATCTGGAATGGATCTACCCTGTACAAAAAAATTTCTTCCAGGAGATAATTTTATCTATGATTTCAGAGAGTCTATTTGGAATGATTTTGGTGATTATTTTATAAATGTTATTGATAAGGGCAGTGGGTCTAAAAAATGAATCTCAGAGGCATTTCCCACTTTCGGTATCAAGTATAGGAATTGAGCATTAAGAGAATGAGAGAGGACACCATTGGAAAAAATGACTTGACATGTTTACAAACATCGACATGAATAACATCCCAATAGAGTAGTGAAATAATATTATTGAAACAATCGGGACCGGAAGCACTATTAGGTTTCAAACTAAAGAAAATATCATTAATTTCATGCTCTAGAGGAGTGTTAAGTTGGAATGTGTTTTCCTCATTAAGGAAAATTATTGGAATGACCTCAAGAAGGAGGTATTTGTTGATATACGGACCATTGAAGATTGATTCATAGTAAGAGAAAATGTGATGAGAAATGTCATCTTCATTGTCAAGAAGGTTGTACCCAACATTTAAAAAGGTTATCAGCCTGCAATCCATCCTGATTTATTTTAGAGAATTATATAATATAGTATGTTTTCACCATCTGACAACCATTTAACATTAAATACTGGTTTACTTATGTTTTCATAAAAATTGAGAAAAGAATTGAGTTTAGTCACAAGGTTTATTTCTCGAGTCGGATTAATATTGAAATAAAAGATACTATTATTATATTTTAATTCATTAATATCTTACTTAAGAAGAAACACTTCATTGTTAATTTTTTTCCTTTGGAGCTAAACCAACATTTGAGAGTTAGTTTGAGGTGCTTCAATTTAACAATACCAGCAAAGGAATCATTGTTGTGAGAAATTGAGGACCAATAGTTTTGATGGTACTAGAGAATTCATAAATCGGGAACAAAGAATTTATAAATATGAATGGTAATGAGGTCTCATGAATTTTTTGGATACATTTACGAGGATAGGATGATTTCCATTATTTAGTTTGTGATATGTGGTTCAAGAGATAGTGTCCCATTTATCAATAACAGGAACATTTTTGAAAGTTATATCAAGCCTAGAGGCAACCAATATTTTATAATGACCTATATACCAACTAAAATTATCATCAGTGATATTAATTTCAATTTGATTGTTATATTTAATTGATGCTTTTAAATTCTGTTGTGGAAATAGTAGCAGGGGAGGGACCAATTCTTTCACTTGAGTTGAGAATGGAATTGAAGTCACCAATATGAAACCAAGGATCATTAAAAAAGGTTCCTTGATATGATAGTTCATTCCATAAAGGTATCCTTTTGTGAAAAATAGTTTAGAATTAAAATTCATTATTTTCACTATTCATTGAAAATGACACTTTAGAGAAAAATCTAAAAAAATCACCTTAAAATAATATGTATGTTTCAATTTAAAATATGATGTTTATTTTGGTATATAAAATATATAAATGTTCAAATAAATAGATTTAAAATATGTTCTACATTAAAATCTGGTGAAATTACTTTTAAAAAATATTGTTTTTTGGTGTACAATTAGGTTTTTTCATATCCTATGCTTGTAAAATACATTACATTGATACAAAAATTCTTTTATTGAATATATAACTACTAAATTTATCCAATTTCATTAACCAATTGAAATTAATTTATTCTATTATGATAAATGACATGTTTCTCATAAAAATTGTCTTTTTTAAAATCATTCCTTTTATATCCATTTGGTTTCTATATTCATTTATAATAAATTCTTTACCAATTAATTCAACCATATATGTTTACAAGATAGTTAATAATATTCATAATCATCCATTCAACAACTTTTTATTGACATATTATATTAAATAATAATATTTTTAATAATATATTATTGTTTGGAAAATTTCAGTCTTGTGTGTTATACAATCCATCGAATAAATCTAGACTTTTATGTAATGAAATATAATCTCAGTACCCCATTTAAAGATAGGAAAAAATTATTTTTTTGTAGAATATGATTAAATTAGTGTTCATATTTAGTTATCAAGGGGATAAATTAAATTTTATCTTATTGGAAAATATTTTAAAGTCTTGTGGTGTTACATTTTCCCCATCTTAAATAAATTATGTCCTCGAAATATAAGAATTATATCAATATTCATGGGATTAATTGTTGAAAAGAAATTAGTTATTAAAAAATGAAATCGTGAATAGGGATAATAAAACTTCTTACCAATAAGAGATAAGTGAAATTGCAATTATCACATATGTAGGTTCCTTAGTAAGAGAACAAATGTGGGAAATGAAAACATGGGACAACATAAACTTATAAAACTCTAGTTCTGATGTGGAGTGATAGAGAACATAACCAGCTAAATGTTTATTACCATAAATTCTTAAACCACCATTATGCAATTGTTCATTAATATCAAAATATGATGATAATATGACCACATTTGTTTCTCAAGACCATTTTTTCTATAGTTCATGAATTATTTAATTCTTAGAGAATATAAGTCAATATAGATTTCCATAAAGGAAATATTCATTTTGGTTGTTCCATGAAATATTTCTACTTCATTTCTTAAAATACGGTGCATCATATGGTGATATAATTCTTTAACCACTAAAACCAAATACAAAGTATAACTAAATGTATTTCATAATTGGTTAATCTTTAATAAATATTATGTTCTAGAACTTTTTTAAGAAGGTTTCTTTTTGCCAAAATGAATTTATCATTATCCTTTAATAAAAATGACATAAATCCATAATCATGACATAACAAACCTGGGAAGTATTTCATCATTTATTCTCTTGAAAAATGGAAATATCTTTAATACAATAAAATATTTTTAGAAATACTCATTTCTCTTAATTCCATAAGAAAAAATAGGTATCCAGATAAATTTAATAAATACAATAGTGTTTCAAACTGTATCAATTATAGAATAAACCACTTTGTAAAAAATTCATTAATTAGTTCCAAGATTGTCGGCACATATCTTAATTTTGATATCCAAATAAACCAAATCATTATCCAAACTTCTTTACGTAAATATAAGGAACATATTCAGGATTATCATTCCATAAACCATGTGTTTTTGATAAAGTTCAACTTGCTATTGAAGCACATTTCAATGGAAAATTCAACATATGATATTAAATAATTAATGAAGATGTATATCAATACAAACCTTATATATTTCATAATTCATATGGTGATAAACGAATCAATAAAATAATTTTTCAACATATTTATTAAATAAAAAAGCAAATTACATCAACAATTCAACATCGTTTTTTTCAATAAAATTTTATTGACAATGACCCCTTAGATCCTCATGAGGTACATTTCCATGATGCTTTGAGAATTAAGTTGTCATATTTTCCCATCTGCTTATAGTTGTATCACTGAATAGTAGCCAGTTTATTTTTCACTTTTCATTCATTAGCATGGTATCCCTTATATCAACACGTATAAAAACCTATTATTCCCTTCACTAGTTTTCAATAGTCATTCTTTCCAAATCTATCACATGTAAGAAAGTCACTTTTCACTTATTATTTGACTCATTATCTATTTAATGATGTTCTTAAGAACTCTACTTCTATTGGATTTCATTGAATATATAGGATCTTAAAATATCCTTCATTACATTGATGGAAAATAAAAATATTTCACCATATGATGAAATAGATTGAGAAAACAATTCTGTTATGAGATTTAGAGTATTACCTTTAAAAGAAGTGGTAAATCATTCATAATATGTTGCATATATAATTTTCATAACACCTTTCTAACCTTTTAATGTTTCTTCATAATATGAAATAATCTCCTCTCCCTTTAGCATTAATCTAATTAAATTTCTTTTTATATCAATTCTTTTGTCACGAGGTAAGTGTTAATTAAAGAATGTATCCTTTAATGTCCTCTATTTAATGAGTTAGTTTTATTAATATTACCATTTATTCTATATTAAAGATGGCCAATAAACAATATCACTATTGAGAAAATATAATTAATGTGTAACCATTTCCTTTTCCCCATGTCCCAATGCCAAAAATACCTTCTATAATGATTTAATCTATTTATCAGCCACCATTGAATTAGTAGTGCTAATAAATGATGGGGGCCTCTGTCACATAAATTAATCCAACAATAGATATTAACTATATAGAATAGGTCTTTATTTGGAAAAGGTTACTTTTCATAACAAGGCTTTGCTACACTAATATATACACAACTTTCACAGTTCCAATACCACCATCATTGGATTACTTAGCTAGGGAATCTCTACATTATTCATGAGTTTTGATAACATTCTTCCCTCTAGCTTAAATGTATAAACAACTTCATTACTATATTAGCTCATGAAATTATGAACATTCTATAAATCGTTATATAGTGTAACAAAAAATTAAATTTATGAATCATAGGTCTTGGAAAAATACAATCTTGTTTCTTTGGGGATATATATTTTTTAAATGATTCACAATGGTTTTTAAGTAAAATATCAACTATTCTTTGTGTATCCCTACGGAGTGTTAAACTAAGTGCATGGTAAATTCCATTTCCTTGTACCAGGTTATTGCATGTCTGGTCCAATAATCTTTTTTATAGTTTTTTTCATAAGTACATCTATTCCAGAACACTATCAAATTTTAGTATCCAGACATGGATATATTTCTCAGAAGAACCACATTATCTATACCTAAACAAGATTCTATATTTTTTTCTACACTTATCCTTAATGTCTATCATAGGGTCATGTTTTCTAAATTATGTTTTCTAAATATAGTTTCTAAGGTTAATGCTAAACCTAGCTTTGATACCGACAGTAATTCACCGACCCCAGCATCCTAGAGCCAATGCCATAATTTATTACGTTTCCATATATACAAGATTCATATTCAAAGTGTCCAAATAATTTATTATTTTTAGAAAATGATATTTAATTCATGATACCATTATTAAATTGGAAAAAATAGAATAAAAAATGTAATTAAATTAAATAACAACCACCCTTTAAGGATTATTCAATGTCTCTTCTTTACTACTTTGAGAAAAGAAACATAATAAGGGATTCCTAAAATTCTTATTAATGATCAAGTATAGAATAATAAACAAATAATCAATAATAAAAGTCAATATGGGATGGTAATAACTAAACACACTTTCCAAGTAATCAATAAACTGGGCGGAAAAGAAAAATTGAAAGGTAGAAAATGGAATCACATCCCATTAAAATAACTAAATAAGGAAAAATCAATATTCTAAGGTAATAAACAAAAACACATTCCATTAAATCAAAGAACAGAGAATGAAATATATCCAGAGATATGTCGACACAAAATCACTTGGAAAAATAAAAAATTAATCTAAATGAGGTAAATTATTATTTATTAGACTCCATGTTTCCTAGGTGAATGGTACATTTAGTGTCAATATCTATTCCAAATATAGTTTAAAACATTCTGTATTAGTCAACTAATTCATCTCATCAGCCTACCGATGGATCTAGGAGTTTTTATTAACTTTTCCCTAACCTATAGAAATTCCATTAAACAACCGCCAACCCTTGTATTTCATGTCCTATTGAATACTAATCTATAAAATGATAAATTTAATTAATGATAAACATTCTTTATCAGATATCCACAATGAATAAAATATATGTATTTATCAATGATTCCCCAGTTAGTCAATAACTATAAAAGTAAACACCATATATAAAAATGTTATATGATTTAGGAAATAATAATATTAATTTCACAATAATAATGATATCCATGATTCATTAAAAATTATCATAATAAAGTGATTGTTTTGAGGGAAAGTTAACAATCACACAATAATTTCATATTGCACAGATAACGTTTACCGCTTAGAAATATTCTAGTTAAACCATTTGGGTATGGTAATTAAAAGGAAAACACAAAATACCATGACATAAGACTTATTTGTGATATTAATTGAAAATGGGGAGTATATAAACCACAATAATATAAATCAGTGTATAGGGACAAATAGGTATTAATTGAATGTAAATTGAGATAAAAACCCCTACATTGAGTCCAAATTGTCAGATGTTCACTAAAATTCCTAAATTATAATGTTATGTTAATGATTTACAATAATCATAATCATTATCATGTTTATTATTACAGTTACTGCATTTATTATAAGTTTTTATGCAATTAATTAATAAAAATAAATTTGCAGTGAGGGGTTTTTACCAAATTCGGTTCATGTGTGAAAATAAATTTTTTATGTCGATAATGGTAAAAGGGGTAATTATTAAAAAATCTCCCAAATAATAATAATTAAATAATTATGATATTTATACATTAATTATACTTTTAAAACCAATTATCAATTGTGGATTTGAAAAATGAACCAATGTTATAATCATGGAGATGGTATGCCATATTTATAGAAGATTAATGTTCCCATTTTTCGATGATCATTATGTTAAAAAGTTTAGTAACACAATATCATTACATAAAAAAATTTAAATAATAAATACCTTGTTATTTAATCACATATACCTACACCTATAATTTTTTATGTAAAATGAATAATACTATGTCAGGGAGGAAGTTGTCCACATGTCCACGACCGACATTAGAACTTTTTAGTGCATGAAAGGGTAATTTGAAAATGATATATTCTATTTCCATAAAGGTATGTTTAATATTAATATCATAACATATTTATTTATGTTTCATATTTCTTAATAAAACCATTATTTATACATTTCATGTATATTGTGAACAAATCACATTATTGTGTGGAGGGGGTAGTCAGCACTTCCACAAACCCTATTATAGTATTAATAAATAGGAATTGTATATATTAATGTGTTATAATAGAATTAACCAATAATATATAAATAATAATTATAATATATTACATATATTAATTGAGTTTCCATTATAATTCCCATCGATGATCGGTGGTAAAGGAAAAATGAACGACATCGTTTTGCAAAGCTGTAGTTCATTGTACACCTAAACGATGTGTTCATTACCGATTAGATGGAATTTTGAGTAAGTGATGCTGTAAAAATTATAATATAAACATAGAAGTATATTTTTTATAATTATGTTATTATACATGTATGGAAAATGGATAATGGAATCATTGGATAATTAAATAAAACTAAAGGGCCTAAGGAAGGTGGTTACCGATTATTTGGGTAACTCCTTTTGGTTTTCCCCAAAGGGATTTCTTTGATAGAATTATTCACAAGGTGAGGAATATAGGTTTAGTATTTGGTTTTTTAGGATATCTTTTGAATGATCATGGTTATGAAAATGTGACTTGAGATGTGTGACGAAGTTGGAGGGTTGAGTTCCTTTTATAGTGGAGGAGTGACACTCTTGTAAATTTTTGGAATGGGAATTCCAACAACATTATCTCCATTGGAATTGGATCCAATAATAAAACAAAATATATAAATGGTAGGATAGGTTCTAAATAAATTCATTTAATGGGTTTTGTAGACGGTTTTAGGTTATTTGGCCTTTATGATTAATGTTTAGTCCCTTGCTAATCTTAATTTCACCGTAATCATTGAAATTAATTTTAATTATTTTTACTACTATTTATTTTTCTAAACCTACTTTGACATGATTATAAATTATAAATTATTTTGATTCCATTTATTTAATCCACTATTCTTAATTACAATGAAATAATTGGATGAAATTAATATAAATTCAATTACGCACATAGGAAGACAACAATGGTTTTTAAACTAAAAATGTTTAAAAGTTTTCAATATTTTTATATGATATTTCGAATTGATATTAATAAAAATAACCTAAATTGGTTTTAATGATATAAAATATTACTTATTAATAATTAATAATAATAAGAAATATAATTTATCCTTACAAATAAATTTTCCGAAAAATATGTTTTGAACTAAATTTCATTATTTTTCACCACTCATTTAAAAAATAAAACATCACATTAAAATATAAAGAAAATCACTGTAACCAATTTTTTATGTTTATATTTCAAATATCGTGTTTATCATAACATATATAATCTATAAAAGTGAAAAACATGGTTTTATAATTTGTTCTCCATTAAATGGCAATAATAATGCCTTTATAAAAATATAGGTTTTTATGTGTAAAATTTTATATGTTCTTATCATATGGCTATAAAATATGATGTATTAATATCAAAAATATTTTCCTGAATATATAGAATATAATTTTATCTAATATTATTCACTATTAGTAAAAAATTCAACTTATTAATATAAATTACCTATTTCATATAAAATCAGTCTTTTATAAAATCATTTTTTTATATTCATTTTGTTTCTATATTAATTTATAATTATTTTTTAAATAATTATTTCAGCCATATATTTTCATGAGATAGTTAATAATGTTCATAACCCTTACATTAAATTATTTTTGAAATCTTATTATGTTAAATAATAATTTTTTTTAATAATATGTTATTATTCACTGAGTCTCAATCATGTGTGGAACACAATCCATCAAAGAGAGTCAGTATTTCATTTAGCGCATGCTAACCATGGTGTTCCATATTGAGAAATAAATTTTTTTTGTTACATGTAATATAATATTAATTTGTTGTTTCATATAAAGTTATCTATGAAAAAAATAGAAAATGATAATATTGTCAAGTCTATGGGTGTCACACCTGGGGTATAAACAAGATTAAATTGGGATGGGAATACCATGTATGATTAATGATTCTTGAATTCATAGAATATAATAATCATGAATCATATTAGTTTTAGGATTTGGAAAGAAGTTAACTATTTTTTTGAGTCAATCCAAAATAACTCATATGGAGTCAATATTCTAAACATTTATTTGATGATTTATTCCAAAATCGACAGCCATTTGCTCCCATTTTTGACATTGAATTTATAATTAATGAAACACCATAACTAGTTTTTGGTTCACTTCAATGACATTCTAGGGATTGACACATCACAAAACCAACTCTACCACTCTCCACTTCACTCCACCCAAAAAATAATATCTTAGTGATTTATAAATATTATGTATTCTATAATAAAACTCCCATATTGAATGTTAGTATGTTAAATGTTATTTTTAATCATTCGAAAAAGGTATTGTGATCCAATATAACAAATTTAAAATTGAACTCCCATTGATCTTATATCCTTTAATAGTCTCCCAATAACTAAATCTTTAAATCATTGTAAAAAATTATTGATTAAATATTTTAAAAAATAAAAAGGATACACTAAATCAAGATCAATTAAAACTAGAATGAAAATTATAACATCACATTATCCCATAAAATCCATATTGAAATAATCTATAAAGAAAATCATCTATCCCTGAGATGAATTCTTTTAATCCAACATATTATATGACAAAATGATACATGCATCTTCAATATAATTGTATATTCTTATTATGTTCATCAATTTGATGTAAAACATAATTTGATACTAAATCCATCTACATTTCCTTATATTATGATCCCTTTCTAAGAAACTGTATTTCATGCTATTATGATCCTTAAAACCCATAAATTTGCCACCATTAAGATAATGATGACAATTCATTACGTGGTGGATTACAATATCAAATTACAAATCATGTGATGTGTAATTAATTCAATGATGTTTTGTATTTCATGATATTTATTCAACAACATGACTACCTACATATGAAAAAAAAACCAAAATCTCAATGAATTCATAAAGGCTACATAACCCTATCATAGATCTCAAAACCTAATTAGTCACTTTGATGTTCAGTGAATTTTAATCTATTAGAATGATTTATAGAACTCTTCATTATATTAGAAAGGAATAACTATTCTTGTCATGGATACCATTACTAAGGTAACAGTTCAAAAATAATTATTTATGCATTGGTACTAAACTATTATTCAAAGGAAACTGTGTTTCAAAAAAACATAATTAGTGGTCTCTAAGGGATAACAACTTAATTTATTTATAGGATAAAGATCCCCTTGTATAAATGAAATAACCAAGGAAACATAACTCATGGTCCTATAAATATCACATTTAAATATAACCATAATGATATTGTTATTTCTGGATTCTCAATAATATAGGAAGATACTTGCCATGATTGGATTTGTTTCTTACAATACACAAAATATCACCAAAAAACACCAAAATAAAATAATCACGATACCTATTAATGCATAAATTATTTAATTCCATGAATACTTATAGATTATTTGGTAGACTATATAGAATAACCACATACTCATAATTTCCTTAACAGTACTAGAATTTAATTATTTGAATATCCACCTTTTGAACCCAAATATTATGTTACCGTGATCATAAAGCAATTCTATTGAACCATTCAGATCACCAAAATTGATAAAGAAAATTATCAATTTAGTGAATATGGTAACGATTCATTATCATAAAATGGAAAATATTATGGTAATAATGAAAAAATCCAAATATTCTCCACCCCCTTTGGTATATAATTATTTGGTGCTACCCATAGGGATTTTCATAGTGAAATTAACCCATTAATTACTGATTTTCCATGTTTAAAATTAACTTCCCTTAATTAAATTAGTGACATCCTATAAGATAGAATTGAAATAAAACCAGTATTTTCAATGAGATAAAACATATATTATAGTTTTTTTGGGAGTAAAATAACTTAAACTATTACGAACCACATCATGAATTTGGAAAATGATGGTTAGAAAAATCCATATACTATCTGAATAAATCATACAAAGGTAACCACTACCAACTAATATTTCATAGTCCCAATGAGAGGTAATAAATTTCCTACCCTTCTTCAATTTATTTCTTAATCTTCATTAATGATATGTTGTATTACATCAATAGCTGGGAAACTAACTTTTTGAGAATAATAGTCATAGTTTGATTTTATTTATTCCTGTCATTCCATCCGAATATCACTTAAAATATATTTTTCTCAAGAATATATAAATCAAAAACAAACTCATCTTCATAAATTATTATATCAAATGATTCATTATGAATTCTTGACACACCTATTTTCCTAAATGAGTTTTATATTTATAAAAGAAAGGTGTGATTCAACCATGTAACCACAAATAAACATCAACATCAATGGTAAGAAAATGGTTTCATGAAACAATTGCAAAAAAATCTTGCATAAATCTATAATTCAAAAAAATCATACCTCACACCGTCAAAGGACGTGATTAATCATCTGTGATCCAAATATTTTCACTATAGCATTTCCTTCTTGTCTTCCCTTGCTAATTATTTAATGATTAAAAATTTATATCCTTATGATTCATGGTGTTTCTATAATCAACCTGGATTTCAACATTATGAGGATATGATTTATTCTGATGACATCGTCCCATCACTATATAGGATTTCTGAGAAACATAACATGAATTCCTACCAATAGAATTTGAGTTCTATGAAAATAACACCAGATATATCCTATCTAGTTAAATTTGTTAGATTCTTATGGTGTTGTCATAAAATATACATTGATATGTTCATAGAAACCACATTGGGTATAATAACCAAGATATTTATTTCATTTTCATACATGACTCATTACCTAATATTTCACTCAATACTACTCAAAAGAGAGTGTGGTATAATTTATTTATTAAATTAGTTACATTACATAGCAGCTTAATCCATGAAAAGAAACAACTTTTTTGGAAACATCATTAACATGTACAAGACATTCCTTTATACCTTTCACTAGAAGGGATAACCTAAGGACATAAATAATAATGGTATAAGATATAAATAATTTTAAAGTAATAAAAATTTCTTACCATGAAGATAATAATATATGTTAGACAACCCATATAAATGAGCTGTAATGGAACATGAATAATAATGCATGATAAAGTATGATAATCATATCATGGAAAATGTGGAAACATATTTAAACATTGCATCATAAATTGATCAAGGATAAACGTTCTAAGATACCACGGTGGACCAAGTCACATAATAGAATTAGATAAATACCCTATCCAAAAATAATGTATCATGACATGAACCATTACCTATTTCATTAATAAACTATTAGAGGACACCCTACAAAATTATTTCATTGTCATTATTATGTGTTCCACAAAGATCATATAACATTGATTCATTAAAAATCATAATTTATTCCATTATTAAGGAATTTAAAACACATACATGTAATTCTCCAATAAATATCTTTAAGTGTATAAAGTATAATACCCTTTATAGGAAAATTTTTATGGTATTCACTACACCATTATTTTGGATGGAAAAATTACAGATCATTTTAGGTATCCAAAAAGCATCATATAATAACTGATAAAATGGGTTCTTGAGAGAGAATGGGGTCTCACATTGTTTAGAAATGAATTTTCTATTAAGAGGGATTTTTATGAACATATTCTAATATAGGAAAAAATAAATTTGAAGACATAACATAAAATTAATGGTTGAAAAAAAGGATGGTGGAAGATTCCTTACGGAATTTCGACATTGTAATAGGTGGACAAAAGGGTTCATAAGAGGGATAAATGAGATTCAATGGGGATCCCATAAATTAAATAAAAAATTTATAGTATGGGTGTAGGTAATAATTTATACCAAATTAAAAAAATAGAAAACAAATGGGAATATCATATATGATGTTCTTGATAAAAGGAGTGTAGAGATAACCACTTACTTGGATGTGTGACTCCAATGGCTTGTTAAAGGCTTCTTGGGAGCATGTAGGATCCATGGGTGGACTCTATGGTGTATAATATAGCATGTGTATGAGCTTTAGGGAGTTTGAGTGAATATAAATGGAAGCTTGGATGAGATTATAATGGAATGGTGGGGGTATCATTTTTATTTTGGTTTTAGTCACTACATAATAAAATGTTCAAACAAACAAAACCATACCATGGGTTCTCCAATTTTTTTTAATACAAATATCTTGTGGATTACATTTTTATATAAGGCCATGAGCCGAAAATATTAAAACAATTCCCTTTCTTATGTGTTGGTGAGTCACACTATTAAGGAAATTAATTTGAAATCATTGAATATATTATAAGTCTTAGAGGATTTAGTAATGAATTATTAAATTAATAAAATCAACCTAAAATATCATTATTTTAAATTAAATACATATATTAGGCCGATTAATTATTTTATAGATTTTATTACCTCACAATTGTGACTTTATGATGTCATGAAACACACTGTATATATATACAGTAGTTAATTTTTACCCGAAAAATCAACTGTCTTCGAAAATTATGAAAAATTAACCATTAGATAATTTTGACATCATGATTCCAAAAATAATATTAATTATATATATATATTTTTATAAAGATTCGAAATTTCAATTTTATAATAAAATCTATCATTTACTGAAAATGACAGGTTTTTGAAAATAATAGTTTTTGAACCTTAATGTTTATATTTGACTTCATAATTTTTATTATTATTTATATTTAAGAAAATAATGTAAATAATATTAATTTATTAAAATATTATTTAATTCAAAAATTCAAAAATTCATTAAAATATATTTCTTAATTAAATTTTAATATTAACCAAATAATACTATTTTTTCATTAAAAACCATTTACAATGTAAACGAATAGGAAGAAAAAATATATATTTTTCAATAAAAATATAATTTACATATTTCTAATTATAGGGTCTTGATACATATCCTTTAATTACAGTTGAATACACCCTAATTGTATGATGAATGATGGTGGGGAATTCATGGGGTCATTCGGTGAGCATTGTTTGGTTTGTGATCTTGATGAACATTCCCATAAATGGTTTCGCTCATGTGTGAGTTATTAGATCTCATATTGGTCTTAGTATAGGGAAAATAAAAAAATTATATCTCCCTTGGAAGCTCTGATAGATGAGATTCATATGGTATGAACAAACTTGTTGAGTCCATCACTTCCATTTTTTGTGCCAAAAGGATTAATTAAAACCCTATGTGTATAATAGTCATGTGATAGTTATTCAAGGACTCTATTATCAAAGGTAAATATACTTACTTGTCATTTTAATCCATGTGAATATAATAAAAACAATAAGATCATGTGTTTTCTATATCAATAAAAATTAAATTTAATAAAAAATTGGAAATTTATTCATAAAAGTTAATGTTTTTTGCATTAGAAAAATCCACACATTATTTTTGGTGGAGGGAATTTCCCTGATCCCATTGTTTGATTATATGATATTGCACCACATTGGAAGTAGGTGTCTCTCTACCTCTTACTCCAAATATTTCTTTTTCTACCTATTTTTTTGGTGATAAACATAATTTCTATAGCTAAATTTCTAGAAAATATATTTTTTATATAATACCACTCAATTCTCTATTTTTGTATATTATTTAACACAATGAATAATTATACAAGAGTGAATATCTAGTTGGAAACCATAATAAAAAATCGTTCTTTTGAGGATGAATTAGTTGCAACATAAATATTAAAGTGGAAAAAATGTAATACAAATATTTCCATATTATTTCATAGATATTATATCCAACATTGGTTTTAAATAGATAGTTTTCCATTCTATCGACAACGGGTTTTGATAAAATTGTTTATTGAAAATATCTACAAAATCTTCCAACAATTGTTCTTAGTCGGCTATAGATTGGACAGATAAAACCCAATACTATCATGTAATATCCTATTACAATTATATTTCAAACATTTCCTTTAGCTTTTTAGTTTAATTGCAAAATTGATGTTCTTATTCATTTAGTTGATCCATACATCTGCTTCTTCTAGTTTGAAATCCCCATTATAAACATGTCAATTATATTTCCAAATTTATACCAAATGATCTACTTTCCTCTGGTTAATCTTTTTTTATTTATATTTACCATGACAAGAAAATTGTATACAATACTATGTACCAGTTGTGGGTTAAATTGTTGGTATTGTGTAAACACATTAATTACAACTTCTTCTTGATAATTTATATTCTTTTTATGAATTATAAATTTATATACCCCCAAAAAACATCATTTGGTTCACTCTCTAATGAGACCAAATGATTAGTATTTGTCCAAATAACCATTACCAATAAGAAATATACATTCATTCCAAAAAAACCATTTTTACCTTTATCAAAAATCATTTGAATATTAGATGAAAAATGTAATCATTTTATGAAATCTCTCTAGAATGAATAACATGAAATAATCATTAGTTACATATTGTATGATGAAATATAAACACCACTATATGTTTCTTAATAAAATTTTAATCCTAGACAAAATGGTAACATGAATATCAGTATAAAAATCATAGATGTGTCATTTTATGTGATGTGATTCTTATTCCCACATTCATATCCCCTTTATATGATCCTAATTCATAGATGGAAAGGGAATCACATATAACATTTATAAAATCCCACCCAATTTTATAGGATTATATTGAAGAAATAATGCTACTAGACTTAGGTAACATTCCTAGGGAACTAAAATATATAAATAAATTCCATGGTTATAAGGGAATAATTGGTGAATGATTTTCCATTTAAAAACTAATAAACTAACAACACATAAAATAAGTTTCTAACCACTAAATAATACATGAATAAAAAACATAAATGTGAATTTTAACCAATTGAATTATAATATTTGAGTGACAATAGAAATTAGATATAATAATCCAAATGTCAAAAAGACACAAAAATAAAATTTCCTAATTCTAAGTGTCACTAAATCAAGATAAATGCTCAAAAAATAGCCACCAATCACATGGTATCAAGAAAATTATCTACGTAAATATGATAACATTATATTCCATGTATAATGATGTATGGAATATGTAAATTTACTATTTTTACAAAAAATGGGGGATAGAATAAATTGATTTGTATTTTCCTAAACACATTATAACTCATTACACAAGGATAAAACTAGATAACATAATATATATAGAACAGTTTATTAGTAGTTAAGAATAATTTATATCAAATAATTAATCAATTCTTATGAGAATCAATAAGTAATATATTTAATAACATTTAGATTCATTTGTAATACCCATACCTATGTATCCACACACACACAACCATATATTCAAAGTGGAAGTTCCATAATCACAATAAGCCACTCATTGATACACTAATTCTTCAAAAAGTTACCAATATATATGTTCTCCAATGTCGCATGCCTCATACCCATTGTCACATCCAAAAATGAACTCACACCAACCATGTATACCAAATCCCAAGTTGAATTCCATTTCACGTCAAATAAATTATTTTATGAAAATAGTTCAGAAATAAACTTGAATGCATGAAAAAAATAATAAAATTTTATAACAACCTTTTTGAAATTATAATAAAATTGTGCATTCTAAAATCAATCTAATTTCCCAATTTTTCCTAATCCATAACCAAAAAAGGGTTTCCATCAAGACTCACATATGTTTTTCACAACACATTCAAGAAAAACAATTAATCAATATAATCATTCATGTTTAAGAAATATTGGAGGTGAGACAGAATCCACCAACCTTGAATTCAATTGATTGGAATACAGTAAAGATGATAAAAAAATAGATATCCCTTAATCCTCACATTTATCAAACTAAACCCAGGACAATATCATAAAAAAATATCGAAATACATAGGCTAAGTTATTTAACTATTGTTCTATTGTTTAATTCAAGATAAAAAAAGGAAATCTAGATCATGAAGGATGAATGTAAAATAGAACATTATTTCTACAATCTCATGTATGAAGAACCATTATAAATAGAGATAATACAATCAAGATTTCCAAAAAAAATCCTTTGGGTTCCATAAATGTAGAGAGGAAATAAAATCCATTTAAGAATAAATTAATATTGATGTTTTTACTAGGATTTGAAAAACTCGAACTAATTTATTGTTTAAATTTTAATTTAAATAATGAATCCATCAATGGGAATCTTATACCAGAAAGATAATTCCATTGGATATATTATTAAAATAAATTTTTTTGGAATATATTGTTTTTGTAGCATATGAGTATATTCCAATGATATTTTATAGATTAAAGGATTAATACGGATTATTCCTAATCATATTTTCCTCATAAACCACATTTACATCATTATAATTTTTTACACAATATTCTAAAAAAACTTTATATTATTGCTCCTCTTACAATTTTGATCTCCTTTAAAGTCATACCCATAAAATCTATTTGTAAACAACAATAAGAAAATAGTGGAGTACCCTAAAATTATTGTTCTACATAATGCGTATTTAATATGAATTTTCATAGGGGGATATTACATATGATTTAAATATAATATTATTATAGTCGAGAATAGAGTAAAACAATGATATTAGAAATATGGTAAATATATTTTCAATTTATTTACACAATTCTAATGTTATAATATTTCATGATTTTATAAGTTTCACCTAAAATAACCAAACAAAAGGTATTACATTTAAAATTATATTGGCTACTCCATGATATCTCCTTTCATCGTTGAAGGGGTGTGATACTCCAGTTAACTCTTCCATTACAAACCTTCCTTCCATTATTTGTCCCCATCCTACAATTCCTGAAGGTTCCATCTCTGCAGCTTAGTTCCCTAGTGATTCCCCTATCATTATAGGAATTCCCCAAAGCATCATCACTCTATAGTCTCTCCATGTTATCTTGTTCGGGTTAAAGGAATTAATCATTCTACTTCTTCTACTATTTCTTCAACAACATCATTACTCTAAAGGAACAATTCTATTTTGGGTTACAAGATCCATGTCACTATATTTTATGAACCACTAAAGAGGATAATCTCATATCTAGTAGATCCAAAGGATAATGGTCCTAGGAGGGTTATAATTTCTTTATCATTATATGGAGATAATATTTGAACTATAATTTTTATCCATTAACCTTACAGATATAGGTATGTATCTAGAGAATATCACTTCCCTTCCAAAACCCCTCTAATGTGAAAATTCGTAGAAACATCGTCAAACTATTCCTAGCATTTTAATACTTTTCTTGATCTCTATGTTTCCTCATTTCCCTTTGTATTTTCATAGAATACGGTGTCTCAAATACCCCAGTTGAATCTTTATGGGTCATGTTATAAGGCCCCAGCCTTAAACCTTACTTAATCTTGAGTTATTACAAGATTTCACATTGAGGATCTTTTCGGGTTTAGAGTTTTAGAGAATTAGATCATAAAACTTGCATTACATTCCACATATAAACAAAGTGGTTACAGAAAGATAGTATTCTTCATTCCCATCAATGGAAACACATTTAAAATAAAACATGGATTATTTCTTGACACATCCTTGACTCTATCATCTTATCATGTACCTTTCCCTTGACCTGTGAAAAACATTTCAAAAACTTGGGATGAGCATAAAAACTCAGTATGGATTATAAAAAAACATGGAAAGGAAACATGAGTTCATATATACATAAGAATGAAATCATACTTTACCCATAAAACATAGGCACTTTAACATACCTCATAAAATCATGAATAAATCATAGAAATCATAAGACATAAAGGTAACTTGAGGCATTCATAACATTCTTACGTAGGGAGTAACCCTCTTGGTTACATTTGGAATAATCATCACAGTATATTCCCTAAAATCTCTTCGGAGAAACCTTAACGTTTCACTCCTTCGCGTTACCCAATGCATTGGAGAGCTATATCGGGCTCACCTGCTCTTAGTTTATGACGGAACCACCCGTCTTCATAATAATGCCCAAGAACCATAACATAATCGTATCACATAAAACATGCATAAAGGAAACAAAACATTTCCACATTTCAATCAAAAGATATCAATACAACACAAAAAACATTGTGAAAACCATTTTCAATACCAAAATAAATGAAAAGTAAAACATGGTATTTATTTTTCTTTTAAAAAGAAGGTATGGCTTGTAGAGGAAGCCGAAACTCAAATAATGGTCACGGCGGTGGAGAAGTCGTTGTCTCCGCATACGTACGACAAAAACATTCCATTTTGTCGTTTAGTAAACGCTTCATATAAAAAATATTCATTTTGAATAAATGTAAAAGTCAAAGGGGTTTATACACCGTATAAAAGAAATTTGTGTATAATAATATATGCCTCAATGAAAGGAGATTGAGACGAAGTCCCATACCTCGTATCCGACTTGACCCGACCATTTTTTAATCTCCTGAATAATAAACTTGAGTTAATCTCTACTTGCTTATGAATCTTTTTCAAGTTCATTATTCTTTTTATACCATGTTATGAACATCATGTAATGTGTTAAGTTAATAATGTTCATTTTGTCGGTATTTGGTTCTTAAGTCAAAAATAGACTTCTTACACATACATGCTGTTAATTTGGTCATAGGTTCGTTATATCCAGAATGATATTAATGATTTGGATAACATATATATCATATATATTCATCATATACATGTATTTATAATATTACATCACATTTAGAGGTAGGAAATGAAATGCACCGTTCATGGAGACGGTAAGTCGTACGTACGCATGAACGCTACTTCCATTTCTATTTCATATTTTCTGGAATGGAATCATAATGATATAAGAGTATATTATAATTCCAGTATAATAACATATATAATATCATTAACTTTATCCTTTACACATCCCACATATGGTATTAACGAATCAAATCACTTTCAGGGGGCGGTAGTCCGCACTTCCTAAAATGAAGATATCGTGTTTACCCATAATGGAAACCATAAAGGTATGCCCAAAATGAAAAAAAAACAGAAGCTTAAAGAAAACATAAACATATTTTATATCATATATAAAAATAGTGACATCATAATGGCCACCTTTGAAGGTGTTAAATGAGTATTGAACAATCATCGTTTCGGGAGGCAGAATTTCGCCACCCACGGAAACCGTATGTTCTTTAACCATTTGATGTAGTTGTGTGATAGTGTAGCTCAAATAAATCTTATAAAAACATCCTAGTATATTGAGGATACTGTTGTTGTTACAAAAGAAGTAAATAAAAATAGTTTAGGGTGTTGGAGAAGCAAAATAAAACAAATGAACATGAGCGAATGAATTACCTTTAAAAGTGTAACTCCTTTTGATTTGAGCCTAAAGGCTTCCTTTGAAAGAATTCTGCCCAAAGGGAATCCTCTAGGATGAGGAGAGGGATTTGGAGAGAGTAAATGGGCAGGGTTTGGCCTAGAGAAAGGCTTTAGGAGTGTGTGAAATGAGGTAGAGGTGGGGGCCTTTTATAAGAGGAGAGGAGGGGCACTTTTGGAAAGTAAAGAAATAGTACTTTATTTGAAAATGTGTTTCGGTTTTAAAAGGTCGCAAATTGATATAATTCGTGGATAAGGTGATAAGGGTTCAAAATCCACTCATCCAATTGGTTTTGGCCATGTGTAGTTCATATATTTTACATTATCTTTCCATTTTATTTAAATCGTAAAATAATGATGTCATTGCTGCATCATTATTATGTCATAATTAATTTAATTTATTTAATGTATAAAAAAAAAATACTATGATGTTGGAAATCTTTTTAGCTTTCCAATTACTATTTATAATCAAATATCTGATTTTATAACCCCATGTAAAAATTGTTTTCGTGAAACATATTATGTTTGTGTCATTTTTACTTTTACATTAAATAAAAAGTTATTTATGTCATTTCCCAACCAAAGTGTCTCCATGGGGTCCCCAAGTTGACCCATGGCTTTTCTTGGTCGGCCATGACACAAAAAATAAGGTTGGGACATGTTTCTAGGTCATTTCATATTATTAAAGCATTATTTATACCTTAAATTACACTAATTACCACTAATCGCGATTAAAAACTTAATAAGTTACTATTCACCAAAAAATTATTTTAATCTCATTGAACCACATTTTACTTCTTAATGACAACCATGTATGTTTGATTTTCAAAATTCAATACACATTAGTGGTAAACTTTCATTTAACTGAAAAATCAGTTTGCTTGATTACCACTTAGTGGTTTCACTATTCATCAAAAATTGAAGTTTTTCAGAAAATTACCAAAAATTCACCCTAAGCTATATTTGATATTCTGAATTCAAAAATGAATTCCATTTTAAAAAATTCAAATCATATAAGTCACATTAATTAATTTAATAATTAATTCCCGCTGCCAGAGCAAATAGCGTGTTTTTACAAAACAATAAGTATCAAAAGATTGACACCAGTTTAAGTCTAATTTCAAAGTGAAATTGATTCCAATGACCACAATTGGATAAAATGGTAAAAATAAATTCTAATTTCACTTCAAAACCAATTCAAAACATAATCTAATCATATTAATAAATTAGATTAAAAAGTAGTTTTGATGTAAAATGCAGTATTTTTCACTATTCATTAAAAAATGAACATTGTCAGAAAAATACCAAAAATTCACACAAGGTAAATGTTGATGTCCCAATCATTAAGGATAAGTTTATTTTGACAAACATAGTTTATAAAATTTTCAAAATATATATTCAAAGAGGGTTTTCCATCATAAGGTAGTAAAACAATCTTTTAAGAATATTAGTGTATTTCATGCATAAGATTGTATTTATTTTCATTTTAAGCCTCTATAACACTATCTTAATCATTAATAGACATAGATAAAAATATCTATTATTCATTACTTACATGGGATGTTACATCCTTCCCCCCTTTAGAAAATTGCGTCCCTGCAATTTTTTTACATATCGAATAAATGGGGGTACTTATCCCTCATTGCATTTTCAGATTCCCATGTTTCCTCTTTAATCATGTGGTTTTTTCACAAAACCTTTACCTGCTTAACCACCTTATTCCGTAACACTTGCTCCCTGTGGTCAAGAATCTGGACCGGTTGTTCCTCATAAGATAGGTTCTCTTCCAGCTGAACTACCTCTGGACTCAAAACATGAGATGGATCTGGCATATACTTTCTCAACATCGAAACGTGAAAAACATTGTGTACCTGAGATAAACTCGGAGGTAAAGCCACTCGGTATGCAACTGATCCAACTCTCTCCAGAATTTCGTATGGTCCAATAAACCTTGGACTCATCTTTCCTTTCTTACCAAATCTCATCACACTTTTCCAAGGAGAAACCTTGAGAAAAACATGATCACCTACCTCAAAAGATAGATCCTTCCTCCCGTTATCCGCATAACTCTTCTGCCTGCTCTGAGTTGTTCTCATGTGTTTTTGAATCAGCTGAACTTTTTCTGCCATCTCTTCTACCAATTCTGGTCCCATCAACTTCCTTTCACCCACTTCATCCCAGAAAGCTGGAGTTTGACACCGCTTCCCATATAATTCCTGAAATGGTTCCATCTGTATACTGGAATGAAAACTGTTATTATATGAAAACTCAACCAAAGAAAGATGTTGGTCCCAACTTCCTTGATAATCCATAGAACAAGCTCGTAGCATATCCTCCAATGTCTGAATTGTTCGTTCTGACTGCCCATCTGATTGAGGATGAAAAGCTGTACTAAAATTTAATTCAGTACCCAATGACTTCTGAAGGCCTTTCCAAAAGTTAGAAGTAAACCTGGGATCACGATCCGATACAATGGAGAGAGGAACTCCATGTAACCTGACTATCTCTTTAAGATACAGACAGGAAAGTTGATCAAGAGAGAAAGTATCTCGTATAGCAAGGAAATGAGCAGATTTGGTCAAGTGATCAAAAATAATGCAGATTTCATTATTACCTCGAGATGTCTTCGGTAATCCAACAACAAAGTCCATGGATATATTCTCCAATTTCCACTCTCGCACTGGTAAAGGCTGAAGCATCCCTTTCGGTAACTGCCGCACTGCTTTAACCTATTGACATGTCAAACACTTCACAGTAAAATCAGCAATATCTCTTTTCATTCCATCCCACCAGTAATACTCCCGCAGATCTCTATACATCTTAGTACTGCCCGGATGAACTGAAAACGGAGAACTATGATCTTAACATAACAACTCTCTCTTCAACTGTGAATTACAAGGCACACACACAATCTCTTCCCAAATCTCAAAACACAATCATTATCAATTTTGAATTCAGGCAACTTACCTTTCTAAACCAGCTCTACCCTTTTCTGCAACTCAATGTCCTGCTTCTGTGCTTGCTTGATTCTATCTGATAGAGATGATCTCACTGATACCTGAAACAAAATAGAAGGACTTCCTGCACCAACAACTTCTATGCCAAAGTTCATCAAATCGTTAAGCAAAGGATCACGTTCCAAACACAACATTGTTAATGAAGCATTACTTTTTCGACTCAAAGCATCAGCCACTTTATTTGCTTTTCCCGGATGGTAATGAATTGTACAATCATAATCCTTGATTAATTCCAGCCATCTCCTTTGTCTCATGTTTAACTCTTTCTGAGTGAATATATACTTTAAACTTTTGTGATCGTTATATATTTCACACTTTACTCCATACAAATGTTGCCTCCAAATTTTTAAAGCAAAAACAACAGCAGCTAGTTCCAAATCAAGTGTAGAGTAATTTACCTCATGAGTTTTCAACTGTCGTGAAGCATAAGCAATTACCTAATCATTCTGCATTAGGACGCAACCAAGTCCTTTCAATGAAGCATCACTGTATATAACAAACTCACCATTCCTGGAAGGTAGTGCCAAAACTGGAGCATTCACCAATCTTCTTTTCAATTCCTGAAAACAATCATCACATTCTTTTGTCCAGATAAACTTAACACCCTTCCGAGTTAGCTTAGTCATTGGACTAGATAACCGTGAAAAATTTCTAACAAACCTTCGGTAATATCCCGCCAAACCAAGGAAGCTACGAATCTCGGTTAAATTTGTGGATCTTGGCCATTCTTCCACCACTTTTGTTTTTGCAGGATCAACAGTTATTCCATCTTTCGAAACAATGTGACCAAGGAAAGAAATTTGTTGCAACCAAAACTCACACTTTCTGAATTTCCCATACAGTTTCGTTTCTTTTAAGGTTTGCAAGATAACCCTTAAATGTTTTTCATGCTCCTCTTTACTTTTAGAAAACACCAAAATATCATCAATGAAAACCACCACAAACTTATCCAAGAACTCATGGAAAATTCTATTCATTAAGTCCATGAATATAGAAGGTGCATTGGTTAGCCCAAAAGGCATTACTACAAATTCATAATGGCCATATCTCGTACGGAACGCGGTCTTTGGAATATCTGCCTCCTTTACCTTCAGCTGATGGTACCCCGATCTCAAGTCAATATTTGAAAAAAACTGAGCTCCCTGGAGCTGATACCACTTCATTTGATGGCCCGACATCTGCTGAAGTAGTTGCAAAGGATTTCACCACCCCTTTCTTCTTGTAGTCTAACTGCTTCCCATCACTCAAGCTCCTTGTCGGACACTCGTTTGCATAGTGACCCATCTCATTGCACTTATAACATTTCACTAACTGTAAATCAAATTTGTTCTTACCTTCACCTTGATCCTTTTCAGTGCAATCACGAGCCTTATGTCCCATCTTACCACATCGGTAGCACTTCCCAGAATTCAGAAGACATTACCCATCATGCCTTTTGCCACATTTATCACAAATTGGAAACTTAGTTCTCTTACCATCAGACTTTTTTGAAGAATTCTTACCCTTCTCCTGCCACCTCGGTCTCTTCTTCTGCTGGTTGTTATAGAAAACATGGTCGTCGGAAAACTCCATTTCCACATTCTCAGCACATCGAACAAGATTTTCATAACTTTTAAACTCACGAGAAGCTAATTCCCTTCGATATTTTGGCTTTAATCCTGAGTAAAACGATTGATTTTACTATCAAGGTCCCGGATAAAATTTGGAGCATACCTTGCCAATCGAGTGAACCTTTCTTCATAGACAGCCACTGAGTCTTCCTCTTGCCTAAATTCCAAGAATTGCTTTTCCATCCTAAGTCGAACAGCCCTAGGAAAATACTTCTCAAGAAATATACCTTTGAATTCATCCTAGTCAAGAGAATCAATCTCATCGGCGTCCCTGATATTTTTAACCATAGACCACAACTGATCTGCTTCACCCTCCAAACGGTAAATAGCAAGACTAACCTTTTGATTGTCTGAACACCCCATGACATCAAAAATCTTCTCCAGTTCTCTAATCCACCCTTCAGCTAGCACAGGGTCAGATGATCCTCTGAATGATGGTGGATGTTGCCTCATGAAATGTTCCACCACTGACATGTTCCTCTACGGTTGGTCTGGCTGATCTCGTGTATGGATACCACCGCCATTTATCGCTTGATTCAACTGTGCCATTACTGCAACAAACTGTTCAGTTCCAATTCCGACCATTTCTGGATGTTGATTCGGAAGGTTATTTCCTTTTGTATGCCTTCCTAGCACTGTTTCCCTGTTTCCTCTGTGGAAAACCATTCTGAACAAACTTGTCTTAGATGAAGCAACATGGTAATCTTTAAATGCTATATCATTTCAAAAAAAATATTTTTAGATAATCATTTAATAGAATTCTAACTCCTAATGTTATCTAAACCGACCTTTGATACCAACTATAAGGCCCCAGCCTTAAACCTTACTTAATCTTGAGTTATTATAAGATTTCACATTGAGGATCTTTTCGGGTTTAGAGTTTTAAAGAATTAGATCATAAAACTTGCATTACATTCCACATATAAACAAAGTGGTTACAGAAAGATAGTATTCTTCATTACCATTAATGGAAACACATTTAAAATAAAACATGGATTATTTCTTGACACATCCTTGACTCTATCATCTTATCATGTACCTTTCCCTTGACCTGTGAAAAAAATTTCAAAAACTTGGGATGAGCATAAAAACTCAGTATGGGTTATAAAAAAAACATGGAAAGGAAACATGAGTTCATATATACATAAGAATGAAATCATACTTTACCCATAAAACATAGGCACTTTAACATACCTCATAAAATCATGAATAAATCATAGAAATCATAAGACCTAAAGGTAACTTGAGGCATTCATAACATTCTTACGTAGGGAGTAACCCTCTTGGTTACGTTTGGAATACCCATCACAGTATATTCCCTAAAATATCTTTGGAGAAACCATAACTTTTCACTCCTTCGCGTTACCCAATGCATTGGAGAGCTATATCAGGCTCACCTTCCCTTAGTTTATCACGGAACCACCCGTCTTCATAATAATGCCCAAGAACCATAACATAATCGTATCACATAAAACATGCATAAAGGAAACATAACATTTCCACATTTCAATCACAAGATATCAATACAACACAAAAAACATTGTGAAAACCATTTTCAATACCAAAATAAAATAAAAGTAAAACATGGTATTTATTTTTCTTTTAAAAAGAAGGTATGGCTTGTAGAGGAAGTCGAAACTCAAATAATGGTCACGGCGGCGGAGAAGTCGTTGTCGCCGCATACGTACGACAAAAACATTCCCTTCTGTCGTTTAGTAAATGCTCCGTATAAAAAAGATTCCTTTTGAATAAACGTAAAAGTCAAAGGGGTTTATACACCGTATAAAAGAAAGTTGTGTATAATAAAATATGCCTCAATGAAAGGAGATTGAGACGAAGTCCCATACCTCGTATCCGACTTGACCCGACCATTCTTTAATCTCCTAAATAATAAACTTGAGTTAATCTCTACTTGATTATGAATCTTTTTCAAGTTCATTATTCCTTTTATACCATGTTATGAACATCATGTAATAAGTTAAGTTAATAATGTTCATTTTGTCGGTATTTGGTTCTTAAGTCAAAAATAGACTTCTTACACTTACATGTTGTTAATTTGGTCATAGGTTCGTTATATCCAGAATGATATTAATGATTTGGATAACATATATATCATATATAATCATCATATACATGTATTTATAGTATTACATCACATTTAGAGGTAAGAAATGAAATGCACCGTTCATGGAGACGGTAAGCCGTACGTACGCATGAACGCTACTTCCATTTCTATTTCATCTTTTTTGGAATGGAATCATAATGATATAATAGTATATTATAATTCCAGTATAATACCATATATAATATCATTAACTTTATCCTTTACACATCCCACATATGGTATTAACGAATCAAATCACTTTCAGGGGGCGGTAGTCCGCACTTCCTAAAATGAAGATATCGTGTTTACCCATAATGGAAACCATAAAGGTATGCCCAAAATGAAAACAAACAGAAGATTAAAGAAAACATAAAAATATTATATATCATATATAAAAATCGTGACATCATAATGGCCCCCTTTGAAGGTGTTAAATGAGTATTGAACAATCATCGTTTCGGGAGGCAGAATTTCTCCACCCACGGAAACCGTATGTTCTTTAACCATTTGATGTAGTTGTGTGAGAGTGTAGCGCAAATAAATCTTATAACAACATCCTAGTATATTGAGGATACTGGTGTTGTTACAAAAGAAGTAAATAAAAAGAGTTTAGGGTGTTGGAGAATCAAAATAAAACAAATGAACATGAGAGAATGAATTACCTTTAAAAGTGTAACTCCTTTTGATTTGAGCCTAAAGGCTTCCTTTGAAAGGATTCTTCCCAAAGGGAATCCTCTAGGATTAGGAGAGGGATGTTGAGAGAGTAAATGGTCAGGGGTTGGCCGAGCCAAAGGCTTGAGGAGTGTGTGAAATGAGGTAGAGGTGGGAGCCTTTTATAAGAGGAGAGGAGGGGCACTTTTGGAAAGTAAAGAAATATTACTTTATTTGAAAATGTGTTTCGGTTTTAAAAGGTCCCACATTGATATAATTCGTGGATGAGGTGATAAGGGATCTAAATCCACTCATCCAATTGGTTTTGGCCATGTGTAGTTCATATATTTTACATTATCTTTCCATTTTATTTAAATCGTCAAATAATGATGTCATTGCTGCATCATTATTATGTCATAAATAATTTAATTTATTTAATGTCTAAAAATTATAAAAAAAATACTATGATGTAGGAAATATTTTTATCTTCCAATGACTATTTATAATAAAATATCTGATCTTTATAACCCCATGTAAAAATTGTTTTCGTGAAACATATTATGTTTGTGTCATTTTTACTTTTACAATAAATAAAAAGTTATTTATGTCATTTCGCATCCAAAGTGTCTCCATGGGGTCCCCAAGTTGACCCATTGCTTGTCTTGGTCGGCCATGACACAACCAATATGTTTGGGACATGTGTCTAGGTCATTTCATATTATTAAAGCATTATTTATACCTTAAACTACACTAATTACCACTAATCACGGTTAAAAACTTAATAAGTTACTATTCACCAAAAAATTATTTTAATCTCATTGAACCACATTTTACTTCTTAATGACAACCATGTATGTCGGATTTTCAAAATTCAATACACATTAGTGGTAAACATTCATTTAACTGAAAAATCAGTTTGCTTGATTACCACTTAGTGGTTTCACTATTCATCAAAAATTGAAGTTTTTCAGAAAATTACCAAAAATTCACCCTAAGATATATTTGATATTCCGAATTCAAAAATGAAGTCCATTTTACAAAATTAAAATAATATAAGTCACATTAATTAATTTAATAATTAATTCCCACTGCCAGAGCAAATAGCGTGTTTTTACAAAACAATAAGTATCAAAAGATTGACACCAGTTTAAGTCTAATTTCAAAGTGAAATTGATTCCAATGACCACCATTGGATAAAATGGTAAAAATATATTCTAATTTCACTTCAAAACCAATTAAAAACATAATCTAATCATATTAATAAATTAGATTAAAAATCAGTTTTTATGTAAAATGCAGTATTTTTCACTATTCATTAAAAAATGAACAGTGTCAGAAAAATACCAAAAATTCACACAAGGTAAATTTTGATGTCCCAATCATAAAGGATAAGTTTATTTTGACAAAAATAGTTTATAAAATTGTCAAAATATAGATTCAAAAAGGGTTTTCCATCATAAGGCAGTAAAAAAATCTTTTAAGAATATTAGTGTATTCCATGCATAAGATTGTATTTATTTTCATTTTAAGCCTCTATAACACTATCTTAATCATTAATAGACATAGATAAAAATATCTATTATTCATTACTTACTTGGGATGTTACATCCTTCCCCCCTTTAGAAAATTGCGTCCCCGAAATTTATTTACTTATCGAATAAATGGGGGTACTTATCCCTCATTGCATATTCAGATTCCCATGTTGCCTCTTCAATCCTGTGGTTTTTCCACAAAACCTTTACCTGCTTAATCACCTTATTCTGTAACACATGCTCCCTATGGTCAAGAATCTGGACCGGTTGTTCCTCATAAGATAGGTTCTCTTCAAGCTGAACTACCTCTGGACACAAAACATGAGATGGATCTGGCATATACTTTCTCAAAATCGAAACGTGAAAAACATTATGTACCTGAGATAAACTCAGAGGTAAAGCCACTCGGTATGGAACTGATCCAACTCTCTCTAGAATTTCTTATGGTCCAATAAACCTTGGACTCAGCTTTCCTTTCTTACCAAATCTCATCACACTTTTCCAAAGAGAAACCTTGAGAAAAACATGATCACCTACCTCGAAAGATAGATCCTTCCTCTGATTATCCGCATAACTCTTCTGCCTGCTCTGAGCTGTTCTCATGTGTTTCTGAATCAGCTGAACTTTTTCTGCCATCTCTTCTACCAATTCTGGTCCCATCAACTTCCTTTCACCCACTTCATCCCAGAAAGCTGGAGTTCGACACCGCTTCCCATATAATTCCTGAAATGGTGCCATCTGTATACTGGATTGAAAACTGTTATTATATGAAAACTCAACGAAAAAAGATGTTGGTCCCAACTTCCCTGATAATCCATAGAACAAGCTCGTAGAATATCCTCCAATGTCTGAATTGTTTGTTCTGACTGCCCATCTGATTGAGGATGAAAAGCTGTACTAAAATTTAATTCAGTACCCAACGACTTCTGAAGGCCTTTCCAAAAGTTAGAAGTAAACCTGGGATCACGATCCGATACAATGGAGAGAGGAACTCCATGTAACATGGCTATCTCTTTAGGATACAAACGATAAAGTTGATCAAGAGAGAAAGTATCTTGTATTGCAAGGAAATGAGCAGATTTGGTCAAGCGATCAACAATAACCCAGATTGCATTATTAACTCGAGATGTCTTCGGTAATCCAACAAAAAAGTCCATGGATATATTCTCCAATTTACACTCTGGCACTGGTAACGTCTGAAGCATCCCTTTCGGTAACTGCCACTTTGCTTTAACCTGTTGACATGTCAAACACTTCACTGTAAAATCAGCAATATCTCTGTTCATTCCATCCCACCAGTAATACTCCCGCAGATCTCTATACATCTTAGTACTGCCCGGATGAATTGAAAACGGAGAACTATGAGCTTCGCATAACAACTCTCTCTTCAACTGTGAATCACAAGTCACACACAATCTCTTCCCAAATCTCATAAAACAATCATTATCAATGTTGAATTCAGGCAACTTACCTTTCTGAACCAGCTCTACCCTTTTCTGCAACTCACTGTCTTGCTTTTGTGCTTGCTTGATTCTATATGATAGAGATGATCTCACAGATACCTAAAACAAAACAGAAGGACTTCCTGCACCAACAACTTCTATGCCAAAGTTCATCAAATCGTTAACCAAAGGATCACGTTCCAAACGCAACATTGTTAATGAAGCATTACTTTTTTGACTCAAATCATCAGCCACTTTATTTGTTTTTCCCGGATGGTAATAAATTGTACAATCATAATCCTTGATTAATTCCAGACATCTCCTTTGTCTCATGTTTAACTCTTTCTGAGTGAATATATACTTTAAACTTTTGTGATCGGTATATATTTCACACTTTACTCCATACAAATGATGCCTCCAAATTTTTTAAAGCAAAAACAACAGCAGCTAGTTCCAAATCATGTGTAGGGTAATTTACCTCATGAGTTTTCAACTGTCGTGAAGCATAAGCAATTACCTGATCATTCTGCATTAGGACGCAACCAAGTCCTTTCAATGAAGCATCACTGTATATAACAAACTCACCATTCCTGGAAGGTAGTGCCAAAACTGGAGCATTCACCAATCTTCTTTTCAATTCCTGAAAACAATCATCACATTCTTTTGTCCAGATAAACTTAACACCCTTCCGAGTTAGCTTAGTCATTGGACTAGATAACCGTGAAAAATTTCTAACAAACCTTCGGTAATAGCCCGCCAAACCAAGGAAGCTATGAATCTCAGTTACATTTGTGGGTCTTGGCCATTCTTCCACAACTTTTGTTTTTGCAGGATCAACAGTTATTCCATCTTTAGAAACAATGTGACCAAGGAAAGAAATTTGTTGCAACCAAAACTCACACTTTCTGAATTTCCCATATAGTTTCTTTTCTTTTAAGGTTTGCAAGATAACCCTTAAATATTTTTCATGCTCCTCTTTACTTTTATAAAACACCAAAATATCATCAATGAAAACCACCAAAAACTTATCCAAGAACTCATGGAAAATTCTATTCATTAAGTCCATGAATACAGGAGGTGCATTGGTTAGCCCAAAAGGCATTACTACAAATTCATAATGGCCATATCTCATACGGAACACGGTCTTTGTAATATCTTCCTCCATTACCTTCAGCTGATGGTACCCCGATCTCAAGTCAATCTTTGAAAAAAACTGAGCTCCCTGGAGCTGATACCACTTCATTTGATGGCCCGACATCTGCTGAAGTAGTTGCAAAGGATTTCACCACCCCTTTCTGCTTGTATTCTAACTGCTTCCCATCACTCAAGCTCCTTTTCGGACACTCGTTTGCATAGTGACCCATCTCATTGCACTTATAACATTTCACTAACTGTAAATCAAATTTGTTCTTACCTTCACCTTGATCATTTTCAGTGCAATCACGAGCCTTATGTCCCATCTTACCACATCGGTAGCACTTTCCAGAATTCAGAAGACATTCCCCAGCATGCCTTTTGACACATTTATCACAAACTGGAAACTTAGTTCTCTTACCATCAGACTTTTTTGAAGAATTCTTACATTTCTCCTGCCACCTCGGTCTCTTCATCTGCTGGTTGTTATAGAAAACTTGGTTATCGGCAAACTCCATTTCCACCTCCTCAGCACATCGAACAAGCTTTTCATAAATTTTAAACTCACGATAAGCTAATTCCCTTCGATATTTTGGCTTTAATCCTGAGTAAAAACGATTGATTTTACTATCAAGGTCCCAGATAAAATTTGGAGCATACCTTGCCAATCGAGTGAACCTTTCTTCATAGGCAGCCACTACGTCTTCCTCTTGCCTCAATTCCAAGAATTGATTTTCCATCCTAAGTCGAACAGCCTTAGGAAAATACTTCTCAAGAAACATACCTTTGAATTCATCACAGTCAAGAGCATCAATCTCATCGACGTCCCTGATATTTTTAAACATAGACCACCACTGATCTGCTTCACCCTCCAAACGGTAAATAACAAGACTAACCTTTTGATTGTCCGAACACCCCATGACATCAAAAATATTCTCCAGTGCTTTAATCCACCCTTCAGCTAGAACAGGGTCAGATGATCCTCTGAATGATGGTGGATGTTGCCTCATGAAATGTTCTACCACTGACATGTTCCTCTGCGGTTGGTCTGGCTGATCTCGTGTATGGATACCACCGCCATTTATCGCTTGAGTCAACTGCGCCATTACTGCAACAAACTGTTCAGTTCCAATTCCGACCATTTCTGGATGCTGATTCGGAAGGTTATTTCCTTCTGTATGCCTTCCTAGCACTGCTTCCCTGTTTCCTCTGCGGAAAACCATTCTGAACAAACATGTCTTAGATAAAGCAACATGGTAATCTTTAAATGCTATATCATTTCAAAAAAAAAAATATATTTGGATAATCATTTAATAGAATTCTAACTCCTAAAGTTATCTAAACCGACCTTTGATACCAACTATAAGGCCCCAGCCTTAAACCATACTTAATCTTGAGTTATTACAAGATTTCACATTGAGGATCTTTTCGGGTTTAGAGTTTTAGAAAATTAGATCATAAAACTTGCATTACATTCCACATATAAACAAAGTGGTTACAGAAAGCTAGTATTCTTCATTCCCATCAATGGAAACACATTTAAAATAAAACATGGATTATTTCTTGACACATCCTTGACTCTATCATCTTATCATGTACCTTTCCCTCGACCTGTGAAAAACATTTCAAAAACTTGGGATGAGCATAAAAACTCAGTATGGGTTATAAAAAAACATGGAAAGGAAACATGAGTTCATATATACATAAGAATGAAATCATACATTACCCATAAAACATAGGCACTTTAACATACCTCATAAAATCATGAATAAATCATAGAAATCATAAGACATAAAGGTAACTTGAGGCATTCATAACATTCTTACGTAGGGAGTAACCCTCTTGGTTACGTTTGGAATACCCATCACAGTGTATTCCCTAAAATCTCTTCGGAGAAACCTTAACGTTTCACTCCTTCGCGTTACCCAATGCATTGGAGAGCTATATCAGGCTCACCCGCCCTTAGTATATCACGGAACCACCCATCTTCATAATAATGCCCAAGAACCATAACATAATCGTATCACATAAAACATGCATAAAGGAAACATAAAATTTCCACATTTCAATCACAAGATATCAATACAACACAAAAAACATTGTGAAAACCATTTTCAATACCAAAATAAAAGAAAAGTAAAACATGGTATTTATTTTTCTTTTAAAAAGAAGGTATGGCTTGTAGAGGAAGCCGAAACTCAAATAATGGTCACGGCGGCAGAGAAGTCGTTGTCGCCGCATACGTACGACAAAAACATTCCCTTTTGTCGTTTAGTAAACGCTCCATATTAAAAAGATTCCTTTTGTATAAACGTAAAAGTCAAAGGGGTTTATACACCGTATAAAATAAAGTTGTGTATAATAAAATATGCCTCAATGAAAGGAGATTGAGACGAAGTCCCATACCTCGTATCCGACTTGACCCGACCGTTCTTTAATCTCATGAATAATAAACTTGAGTTAATCTATACTTTCTTATGAATCTTTTTCAAGTTCATTATTCCTTTTATACCATGTTATGAACATCATGTAATCAGTTAAGTTAATAATGTTCATTTTGTCGGTATTTGGTTCTTATGTCAAAAATAGACTTCTTACACTTACATGTTGTTAATTTGGTCATAGGTTCGTTATATCTAGAATGATATTAATGATTTGGATAACATATATATCATATATATTCATCATATACATGTATTTATAATATTAAATCACATTTAGAGGTAAGAAATGAAATGCACCGATCATGGAAACGGTATGCCGTACGTACGCATGAACACTACTTACATTTCTATTTCATCTTTTCTGGAATGGAATCATAATGATATAAGAGTATATTATAATTCCAGAATAATAACATATATAATATCATTAACCTTATCCTTTACACATCCCACATATGGTATTAACGAATCAAATCACTTTCAGGGGGCGGTAGTCCGCACTTCCTAAAATGAAGATATCGTGTTTACCCATAATGGAAACCATAAAGGTATGCCCAAAATGAAAAAAAACAAAAGCTTAAAGAAAACATAAACATATTATATATCATATATAAAAATAGTGACATCATAATGGCCACCTTTGAAGGTGTTAAATGAGTATTGAACAATCGTCGTTTCGGGAGGCAGAATTTCGCCA
Source organism: Viscum album (assembly GCA_963277665.1). Classification (NCBI taxonomy): domain Eukaryota; kingdom Viridiplantae; phylum Streptophyta; class Magnoliopsida; order Santalales; family Viscaceae; genus Viscum; species Viscum album. Next base: position 1,797,242,200 of record OY728141.1, read on the forward strand.
CCCACGGAAACCGTATGTTCTTTAACCATTTGATGTAGTTGTGTGAGAGTGTAGCTCAAATAAATATTATAACAATATCCTAGTATATTTAGGATACTGGTGTTGTTACAAAAGAAGTAAATAAAAAGAGTTTAGGGTGTTTGAGAAGAAAAATAAAACAAATGAACATGAGAGAATGAATTACCTTTAAAAGTTTAACTCCTTTTGATTTGAGCCTAAAGGCTTCCTTTGAAAAGAATTCTGCCCAAAGGGAATCCTATAGGATGAGGAGAGGGATTTGGATAGAGTAAATGGGCAGGGTTTGGCCAAGCCAAAGGCTTGAGGAGTGTGTGAAATGAGGTAGAGGTGGGGGCCTTTTATAAGAGGAGAGGAGGGGCACTTTTGGAAAGTAAAGAAATATTACTTTATATAAAAATGTTTTTCAGTTTCAAAAGGACCCACAGTGATATAATTCGTGGATAAGGTGATAAGGGTTCGAAATCCACTCATCCAATTGGTTTTGTCCATGTGTAGTTCATATATTTTACATTATCTTTTCATTTTATTTAAATCGTCAAATAATGATGTCATTGCTGCATCATTATTATGTCATAAATAATTTCATTTATTTAATGTCTAAAAATTATAAAAAAATACTATGATGTAGGAAATCGTTTTAGATTTCCAATGACTATTTATATTCAAATATCTGATCTTTATAACCCCATGTAAAAATTGTTTTCGTGAAACATATTATGTTTGTGTCATTTTTACTTTATATTAAATAAAAAGTTATTTATGTCATTTCCAAACCAAAGTGTCTCCATGGGGTCCCCAAGTTGACCAATGGCTTTTCATGGTCGTCCATGACACAACCAATAAGGTTGGGACATGTGTCTAGGTCATTTCATATTATTAAAGCATTATTTATACCTTAAACTACACTAATTACCACTAATCGCGATTAAAAACTTAATAAGTTACTATTCACCAAAAAATTATTTTAATCTCATTGAACCACATTTTACTTCTTAATGATAACCATGTATGTCGGATTTTCAAAATTCAATACACATTAGTGGTAAACTTTCATTTAACTGAAAAATCAGTTTGCTTGATTACCACTTAGTGGTTTCACTATTCATCAAAACTTGAAGTTTTTCAGAAAATTACCAAAAATTCACCCTAAGCTATATTTGATATTCCGAATTAAAAAATGAAGTCCATTTTACAAAATTCAAATCATATAAGTCACATTAATTAATTTAATAATTAATTCCCGCTGCCAGAGAAAATAGGGTGTTTTTACAAAACAATAAGTATCAAAAGATTGACACCAGTTTAAGTCTAATTTTAAAGTGAAATTGATTCCAATGACCACTATTGGATAAAATGGTAACCATATATTCTAATTTCACTTCAAAACCAATTCAAAATATAATCTAATCATATTAATAAATTAGATTAAAAAGCAGTTTTGATGTAAAATGCAGTATTTTTCACTATTCATTAAAAAATTAACATTGTCATAAAAATACCAAAAATTCACACAAGGTAAATTTTGATGTCCCAATAATAAAGGATAAGTTTATTTTGACAAACATAGTTTATAAAATTGTCAAAATATAGATTCAAAAAGGCGTTTCCATCATAAGGCAGTAAAACAATCTTTTAAGAATATTAGTGTATTCCATGCATAAGATTGTATTTATTTTCATTTTAAGCCTCTATAACACTATATTAATCATTAATAGACATAGATAAAAATATATATTATTCATTACTTACTTGGGATGTTACACATGTTGGAGAACAAGTAAGATACCGAATAATAGTATTATTTGAGGATTGCGTCGACCTGTTTTTATTAAGAGGTCTTTTGGATGACTCACAACATGGGCGTCTTCTCTATTCAGTAGATTATATGTCATCTCCTGGCCCAAATGTTAGAAATATTAGAGGAAACATACTTATTTGTATTCCTTTTCCCCAAAAAATTACTTGTTTGAGTGTTTATAGTTTTTATTCTTCAATAAATATGGTCTATTTTACATCAAAGGTGATTTAAACTCACATTTCACTTGGAAATGATAGTAAAGGGATAATCATTCCTAGCCTTAGGGGAGGTAATGTCTAATTGAAATAACCCACTATGCCAGTGTCGATGGTGATTAAATTAGAGGTGGGGCTCCATCTTGGAGATATTGTAGGAAATGTTGAATTTATAGTGGTTGTGCATATTGATGATGATTTATCAGTAGAAGGATCTAAACATTAAGGTTCCGTGAAATATATCCTGGGTTCATGTGAAGGTGGAGTGAATGAAATGAATAGTATGAGTCTTAAAATAACCCCTCTATATCATAATATAGGAAATCTGTTTATAGGTTTAGATGTTCAAGGATCATATATTTATAATAAGGAGAAGGTGGATGCTGATCTAGTGAGAAGGAAGTATATCATTCCATGATGGAATATGGAGAAGGTTGTATGATGTTCTCAAGGGGTTCATCAATGGAAGGACATTGATCCTTACATGCACTCTTCTTCATAGGGTGATAGTGATCATCTTGAAATAATTATGATTGGGTGTATATTGGGGAATGGAGTATAAGGAAATACTACTTTAGGAAAATATTCATTCAATAAAAAGAGAAAATATAAGGAATGAATTGGATTTATAAGTGTTTAAATGTATATATCCACCTGATTAGTATGAAAATATAAGAAGACCGGGGCATGGGAATAACCAGATCTTGTGGGTGCTCATCCAGTTTAACATCTTGATGAGGAGGAAGCTAGTGACAAGGCTAATCTAGATACTTCTCCTCCAATATCTCTTTCTGATGGGGAGGTATCTAGTGATCGAGAAGGGGATATGAATGTTGACAATTCCAAATAAGCTTACTAGATTTTAGAACCAGATTCATTCGATGGTGTCCCGAAGGTTACATGAATGATGGATATTGTACTATAACTTCTATTTCATTCAATGAATGATTATTTGGAGGATATATTTTATATTTAAATTTTAATAGTTGATGCGGATATAATGTATATGATATAAATATGGGTAGAATATAATGTTGTAAATTTTGATTAGAGTATGAATGAAATATACTATTTGGGTATGGAATCAATAGAGGGAAAATAAACATGGAGGAACACATACAGACCAGGGATAGATTATCCCACCACATTGAAGACCTCATCAAAGTTCTTCTTAAAATGAATTTATCCTCTATCATATAGAAATCACACTGGGTGATTAATTCAACTTTTTTTTAATCTTTTCCCAAATAGATTAGTAATTTCTAATGTGCCTTTATTTTTCGTGTTTCTTTTAATCTTTTATTTATTCTTAATACAATTCAAATGTGATTTTAGGAATATGAAATCAATCAATTTCATTTGATCCTTATGATTGGTAAAATCTAATATTTCAACACCATTAAATAAATAAATATATAAATATATAATTTCATTAGTTTTCCTATATATAATTCATTGTGTTTCTTTTTAATCATATTATAATGATCTATCATGTTCTAATAACTCAACATAAACATATTTATACGTACATTAATGTTAAACATTTCTTACCTCAAAAAACATTATCTGTTTTTCCCTGTTACTAAAAAAAATAATGAGTTCTCATTTGATTGTCCGAGTGTAAAAACAGATGGGTTTAGATTTTGGTTATTCCCTAGTTTAATGAAAAAGGTAGTTTTCAAATAAGAAGCACTAACATTCAAAACAGAGGGTTATTTCATTTTATACCATACCTCTGGAGGAATTCTAGTGTGTGGGGAGTATAAAAAGGTATTTGTGATTAAAATTACTATAAATCCATGTTCTCTCATTCCCATTGTTATTATACATACACTCTTCACATTCACTAAAAAAATATTTTATGGATGAATTATTTATCAATAATTTACTCTATATTAAAAATTATATTATAACGTAATTATATTTTTTTAATTGAAAATTCACACATCCTCTTGTCATTTCCATTACAATATCTGATACCACAACAAATTGGACAAAATTTTGCTTCTGATACAAAAGAATTGGCTAATAAATTTTCTCTACAAGAATGATGAAATATCATGTGATGATTAATGTGAAAGATAATAAGATGTCTCAAAATATGAAGTATATATGTATATCAAGCCAAAATTAAATCAATATAAAAATCCATGAAGCGATAAAGAAGAAGGGAGTAGTCATGTGTATGGAAGTGATGCTGAAAAACCGAAGTATATCTAATTAAGGAAAGAGACTTCAGTGATCTTAAATGGAATAATTATTTCCATGTAAGAAAATTATTCTTGTAAGAATCAAATTATTCATTAAAAATTAAACTGATAAATAAATTTATAATGAAATTATTGAGAAGGAAATGGAATTCAGATGGAAAATGAGATATATAATAGCAATCCCTGAAGTAACAAATAAGAGTATTTATATTACTACTTGAAATATAATTTCTATGTACGATGTGGTTAATAAATTGTGGAATTATTTTTTAATTCATAAAATATCTTTAACTTAATTCTCAAAAATTAAATTAAAAAAATACAAATGATATATATGATTGTTTAAAATCAACCAATAATGATTTTTGTTCTACCAATAAAATTGTTTATTTTCCATGGATCCTTATAATGATCTTCTATAATGAAAACGTCATTCAGTCATCCCAATATGACACTATATGTACATTTTATATGAATTCATAATTATATGTCTTATAATATGACTTATATCTATCCTGTAGAACTAAACTGACTCCATGCATGTCTTCTGGTATCCTTGAACAATCTTCGTGCTTCATATAGTGATTCTCAGTCTGATATAATCTATATAATTCTCATTATGACATTATCTATCTAGTTATTTCATTACATAGACCATGTTTCTCATATATTCTATAAACATACAAAAATTATGCATGGTATTTATAAAATGATGAAAAAATCATTCATTAATTCCCTTGAAATGTATCCCTTTTGAAATAAATTTTGTTAATATTCATATTATATCAACATATATAGACCCTAATGAAGACTACATGAAGTCAACATATCTCATAATCTATCTTGAAAACATATTGAACCACTCTATGTAAGAATACACTCTCAATTTTTGCATACATATATTTTCATATACATAAATCTTCATAAATGTTTGTTCATCATCTTGGATGTGTTTTTCTACACTTTATATATGAATATTATCTTTCCATAATTTATTATGTTATAGTATCATATGAATATATCTATTCATGAATCTAATTTCTGGACCCTTATAATATCTCCTACCATTTATATATGTATGATAAAATGTTCATTTATTTCTATATGATGATGTTAGTCTATGTTATTTCATTTTGATTCCATTTCATTCATCTACTCTCCATTGTACATTCTCTTCATCACAAAAAATCACTTGAACATTAAATACACTCTATTTCATGTTAATATTTTGTTTTTACATCCATTAATTTGTAGAATGTCACATATATCTCAATTATAATTCTTATAATTAAACTGATACTATGTGATACACCATCATCACTTATAATGTAGATTTTTTAGGTTATATGATCTTGATCTAACTCATGAAATTTAAATAGAATATCCATTTATCATGAAAATATTACACATAAAATGTTATTTCTTCTTGTACCATCATACTCATTTCATTATACATGTTGTGAAAAATGAAATTCTGATAAAGACACATTTAATTGTTTTTCATTCCATTATATTCATTCCTTGTAAAATTTTTCCAACTAATAATATGACTTTATTTCTCCTAATAAGGTAAAAAATCATCTAGTGATTCTATATAAGAGTATTTATGTTGTGAAATAATATTAATTTATCTACAATTTATAATATTTCATAATCAAATACATTTAAAAACCATCTCTCTCCCATCCATAACATCTAGTTGATGGGTTTTTATTCTACTTACTCATTTACTAAATCATAATTCAGTAAAAATAATCCATATTACAAGATAGAAATGAAAGTGTTCCCCATTGTATTTTTTGTTAATAAATGTTCTCCAAAATTTAAATGATAAATTTCACCCCCATGTTGATAATGAATATTTTTCATCTCATTTTGTGATATTATTTTCTCTCCCCCTAAACAATTTAATTTTAATCCCCTATTTAGATTCTCTGGTGTGACGAAGGATTATTCTACACATTTTTTTATTCTTTTACCCTTTTCAAAAATTATACTTAATTGAATCCAACACTTAAATATAAAATAACATTTCATAAGAAAATAATTCATGAATCATTCAACTCATATTATAATTGATCAACTCTTGATATAGAAAAGAAAGGTTGTTAAGTGAGACATTGAAGTTGACAATAGAATATACCATATGATACCATCATTTATAGAAATATTATTCCAGGGAAATGTTCATAAAATATTCATTCAAATTTTTCTCTAATATATATCTTAATATATTGTTCATAATATCTATCAATTATAGTGAGATATTTTTTAATATCTTTTCAGGATATATTTTTATTCTCATGAACATACAAATATTCAATATTTATATTTCATCCTAAATTTTTATATGAGAATGAAATTGTACAGATATCATAACACAAGGATGAATAAAAATCAATTATTTATATACTAAATATATAAAACATCACCAAAATCAAGAGATTTAGCATCTAATTAATACAATATTAACATTACCAGTAAAAAAGAATCTAATATAATTAATTTTGGTCATCATGAGTTTTTGGGTTTTGTTCAACTAAATTATGAATCCAGAATCATTAGCATCCTTATTTTATTAGATTAAAACACAAAAAAAATTATATAACATTAAAGTCCCTTTTCCAATGATCATTATCACAACATATAAAGAAATAACGAGGACCTATAATTCCTCGTATGTTAGTTAAACATGGATTAGAATACCCCCCCCCCCCCCCCACAAACTCATTTTAGATTAACATTATTTTTCATCATTTAGTGCCCATTGACATTCCTTGAATTAATATTCTTTGATGGCATGCATTTTTTATTCGAACCTTTCATATTGTGATTCAGTTTCTATATAAGATCAATGAGAAATTTTAATAAATTAATTATTTACACTTCTTCCACCCTCATTTGTTCATTTACATTATTTTTACATACATTCATAACCACATTTATAAAAAAAATTCATTATTCTTAAACAAAATAATTTTATTTTGCGATAACATTTTTATCATAATAAGGTCATCTTATTTTACTTAACAATTTATCATATCGTTAAAACATTACGTTGAAAATTTTAGTTGTTTTTTAGACAACATATATATTTTACACAACTACTTTTATTCTGGTAATTCACTCACTATAGGTAAATTCATGTTTTCTTAATAATCTTTATTAGATATTTCTTCATCCATTCAAATTGGCCTATTTTTTAAATTATATTTAACTAAATTACTATATAGGATTTCAACTGTTAATATAGAAATTTATGAATATTTTACCATTCTTGTTATGTTTCTTTTTCTTCTACATAAGTAGAAATTTTTCATGCCCGTTAAATCATCAATAATCATCTCATTGGGTTCATCCTTCCTTGTATATTTCAATTTATTTCACCTCATGGTAGACTTATATTAAATGTTACATAAATATTCATTTAGATTTTGTGTCATCCTTCTATAATTTTTTCCTATGTTCTACTCTGTAATATTAAACTAGAACATTTTATCACCATGAAAACTTCATCCATAACATATATATAAACATTCAAGAAACTCTTATCATTTGATTATGAGTATATTTTTTTTCTATGAGGAATGGTTGTGCTTATTTCAACTTCCCTTATCTTCCCTTATTACTCCCCTTATTGTTTCCAATCATTGTTTTTCATTCCAGGGAATACTGTGATAAAATTTTATTTAAATTTGTCAAAACATTTCATAAATTAGAAATGATCCAATGATCCATGGATTCTTACATTGTGTTGAATTTTTTTAGGGTATACTTATCTTAAAAAGTCATACACATTGATCTAGTTTCTTCTTATAAAAATATTAATAGGGATACAAACATTTCTTTATTAAATCAAAATTAATATAATTGGTGGGATTCTCACATTTCTTCACCCTTATTTTTATATAACTAAGACTTATAATGTTATTTTTGTTAAATTAAATTTGGTGTGGACTTTTCATTGTCATTAATATATCATAAGTTGACGATTTTGTTAATTTCAAAATTTTCCAAACATTAGAGTGGGAATTTTTATAAGTATTTGTTTCACATAGATATTATTTAATATGAACATCATAATTTATATCATATATGACTTTAAACAACAAGATTAAAATGTAATGTAACAACCTAAGTATTTATGATATGTTTTTTAAAATAAATTCAATCTCTTTGATAACATGCAGAACTGGAAACTCCAAGTAAAACGTACCACAATAGTAATCCATTATAAAAAATCTATCAAATTTGTGTGTGTGAATTGTATTTGTAAAATTATGAATATTATATAAAGCACACATGTATAAATAAAATTTATTTGAATGAAAAAGTAATGCTTTCCAAAAAATAGTGTTATTTCTAATAAGTGGAATTTTTACCCTTTTCACACCATTAATAAAATTAATTTTGACAACATATATAAACTCATATTCAAAAAATAATCACCATTTTTAACATTATAGTTAAAAAATTATCAATGGTTATTTTTGGAAATTTCCAATAAAATATTATATTTTAAATGAATATTGAAAAAATACTATTTTTATAAAACACCATTTACTATTAAATTATTTTCAATGGTAAACATTATTTTAAATTGGGTTTATGGTTAAATAAACAAAATAGATGTCACGACCCGTCCTCGGGGACCGTGCCGTGACTACCCCAAGCCCGCCTTCCATAGGCCAGGGGCTGGCGACTAGCACCAAAGGCGTAAATCCGGATAACTGGGAAGGAATTGCCTTTATAAAAGTAAACAAAACACCACAGAGTACAAGCGGAAGTAAAACACTAAGTAAAAAAGAGAAGTGATGAAAGGTAAATAGGCCAGAATACAAACCCAAGTGAAAGTACAACTACAACTGAACAAAGTACAACAGAAAAAGACAACAGCTGGAAGAACGGAAGCGGCTCCTGGGTTGTACTACTCGGATCCTACCTGAAGGGTAGGTACAGATGGCTCAACTCCTAGATCGTCCACCATGGATCCTACCTGAAGGGTAGGTACAGATAGCCTCCACAACGCTCTCGCCCGTCAAGCTCCTCCGAGTGTCGTCTCGTCGTGAAGTCCACCTCCGGATACTGACTCGTCGTGTAGTCCACCTCCGAGTACCGTCCAGTCCCCGAACACTCGGCCTCTATTAGTACTGCCCGTCGTCTGCAACCAACACAATGATGTGCGGGCATAGCCTGTGCAGGGGTGAGTATAACGATACTCAGTAGGGACCCCAAGACCGTCAAGGTCTCACTAAAACCAACAAGGATAACCACAAAGAATATATCAACAGATAACCTCTACTTAGGTATATGCCCATACATATACCTAATTTATCAAGTAACCCATCTCAACCATGAGGAAACACAAGGATTAAGAAATTAAGAGATAACCACCACCCAGGTATATGCCTATACATATACCTAATTTATCAAGTGACCCATCTCAATCATGAGGTAAACACAAAGGTCAAAATTCTCAGCTCCAACCAGGATTTTCACTATCGAAACCGTAACTACTGAAGAGCTCCATCTCTGGAGTGTACAGTGGTCCTCTCACGACTCCGAGGTACTGCTCACTATCCTAAGACTGCTGAGGTTCTCCTCCTATCGAGTACTGTGGGCCTGCCACCTCACATAGTAGTGCTTCCCGCCGTGGTCTGCCACCCAAACACAGTAGTGCTCCCCCCTCATAGCCTACAGAGGTACTCCTCCTGTCGAGTACCACGGGTCTGCCACCCAAACACAGTAGTGCTCCCTGCTATGGGTCTGCCACCCAAACACAGTAGTGCTCCCCACTGGGCTATACAAGTCTCTCCAACTCGAATCGGCCAAGCAGTTTTCAGGTCCCTGCCAGCTACACGGTCTTCGTACTCCGTATGCTCGTCTCTGGGAGGGTCTGATCCATGATCTACTAGTCGATACTCCAAGTATCTCAATGTCCCACAAAGAAGTATCTCAAAGGACTGCCTCGTCATAGGGGTCTCAACGCAACAGACGACGCGTCAATCGGACGCCCGGTCTGTGAGTTACTAGCCTTTTCGTCCCAGGGGCCCGGTTGGTTTCGTGAGCGAACCAATCCTGGCCGTAACTCAACTATACCCAGAACACTCATAGGGTATACTCATAGGGACCATTTCTCACTGTTATCACCAACACTGCTGACGGTTCCTCAAACGGACGTATGGTCTGAATGATATCATATTTTCCCCTCCGAGGGCCCGGTTTGTTTCGTATCCGAACCAACCTGGCCGAACCCAAATTCTCTGAAACCTTGAGTGTAATATATAGAAACTACCGTCTATTTCCAAGGATCTCTACGCAACTGACGGTGCATCAATCGGAGGTCTGTAGCCAATGATATGGGCATTTGACCGAAAGTGATCTAAAAACGGGGGGTCTGGGCCTGGACTGACCCAGCCCGACCCCCCTGGGTCGGCCTGAACTGGGTCGACCCGTCCCGGCCCTGGTCCAACCCAGCGGGGCCCAGCCCGGCCGGCTCGGTCCGGCTCGACCGGCCAGCCGCGGCTCGGCCAGCGCGGCCGAGCGGAAGCCGTGGGCAGGGGTGTGCGCGGCCCGCCCTCGCCGCTAATTGAAGCCGGTGGCGACCGTCGCCGCCTTCCGCGGACCACCGGACACGCTCCGGTGGTTCGTTTCTCCTGTCGTCTTCGCCTACGGTCCTCCCGATACCCGACCCTAACTACGAAGGGATTCAAATGCCATAGCAGCCTGCTTCATCGTCGTCCGTCGATCCGCACATTGATAAACAAGCTGCGGAGGGTTGTCGGGCCATGTTTGTTCGGCCCACGCCCTCCGCATTAGGTGTTATCAATTGGAAAATAATAACACATGATTTTAATCATTGAAGAGGGTATAATTTATCCAAAATAAATTATACGATCACCTTGCAATCAAATACCCACACACGAGGGTTTAAAATTTTTGAATGCGCGGTGTGACGACGTCACGCATTCTTGCCGCTCGATCCCGCGTGGCGTGACAATGTCGCACATCCTTTCCGATCTTTCCCATGACGTGCGACGGCACCGCATCACTCTCTTTTGATCCGCAACGACAAGAAAGAATAAAAAAGGAGAAGGATCGGCCGTGTTCATGCGGTCTGGCCTCCTCCCGTTAAACGATAACAAGGGGTTCTCATTACTCGAAAAACATCAAAGATAGAATCAAGAACAAAATGAAACAAACCCCTAATTTGATTCATCGTTCGACGTTCATCGTTCGTTGACGGTGTTGAGGAAATAAGATGATGAAGTTCATCTTTCGCCGCGTTCGTCACACACTCCCAATCCCGAGCTACGTCGGCCGTGGAGGACACTACACATCGGTAGGATCCGAGGTAGGAAGTCGAAGATGGTTGTTGAAGTTCATTGCTTCTGTCATTGTAGAAGTGCACCTAAAGAAGAATCAGCATCTCCTCTCTTGTCGCATGAAGAAGAGGATAATGGGTGCGTTGTCGTTCTTCGTTGAAGAGGCACCGTTCTTCTTTGAAGATGAAGTTCTTCAAAAGAGGGAAGAGCTCTCTTCAAAATTCTCTCACACAGCCAAACTCCCAAAATAAAATAAGGCCTCTCCTTATTTTATTATTTTTCCATGCATTCAAACATACAAAAATTGAAAACTTAATTCACTAAATTAATTAAAAAATGAGTTGTCTAATTAATTAAGTGATAGTTTGGAAAGAATTTAAGAGGGAGAGAGGGGAGAGGAAGAGTTACACAACTTATGTGGGGGGGGGGTTAGAGGATTTAGGGAGTTATGGGGAATTTGAAAAGGTGGGGGCTCGTGTGTGCCCCACGACACATTATCCTCTCATTTATCCTCACATGGGTAGTTAAGTGCCACCCCAACTTCCCCATGTAGGATAAAACTACCTTAGACTTAAGAAATAAAAATGTCTCGCAATTTTATTCATTCCTCAATTAAGCCACAAATTTTAGCAACACCTCCCGTGAAAACGCAACTCTGGAATAGGCATTCCTAAGCAAATACTGACACTGTGGTTCCATCGGTGCCCTTAGAATTTTATTCCGAGCACCGGTTTTAAAGTTAGAAATTCTCGCTCGTTCGTTCACTGAACGTACCCGAGCTAAACTTTGGAAATTAATTCCGGGCACACCAGGCCTCAGAATCAGGCGCCGTCAGAAACTGCATTCTTGTAAAATTCCAAACAAAATTAAGAAATAAATTTCCTTGAAATTTCCGGGTCTTTACATTACTCCCACCTCAGGGATTTACGTCCCCGTAAAACTTCAACACAAACTAGGGTCACAAAAGCGGTACAGAGCAGGCATATGAGTCTTCCGCTCCCATGTGCTTACCTGGAGGTTTCCGTGCTGCCTAAGAAAACGCACAAGAGGAATCGACCGTCCTCGTAGAATCCACTCCTGTCGATCCTCGATCCTCACTGGAACCTCCATGCATGACGCCCAATTATCGACGTCCAACTCCCTGAGGTCGATGATGTGTGAAGGATCAAGCATGTATCTCCTCAGTTGAGATACATGGAAAAACGTCATGCACCTGGTGCAAGTGAGGTGGATGGGTCAAGCGGTAAACCTCCTCGCCTACCCTGCTGAGGACCTGAAAAGGTCTACTGAACCTTAGAGATAACATGCTGCCTAGGCCACATCTCCGTAAACCTCATCGAGGTGAGACCCTTAGGGAAACATGGTCGCCATCCTCGAACTGTAGTGGTCTCTACCTCCGGGATGACCTGGACCTTCTCTGTCGTGGCCTGGACCATCTCCGGTCCCACAAGAGCTGCAAAGATTTATTTTTTTCCGATTAGAGAAATCTGATCTAATCCCCTTGATGGACCACTTTCTTTGCCTAATACAGTCAATACCGACATGGATGATACTAATCCATACCAAGGATGACGTCATAAGGCCTCGATGATACTACCAATAGATCTAACCATTACTCTCGCCTCCAAGGGTTGAGTCACACTGTCGGCTTCAGGGTGTGGTAACTGGGTCTCTTCCAGTAGGTATCTCACACGTGAGGGTCTAGTCAACAGTTTAATCTGGAACCTCTTAGTAACAACACAAGAGAGGACATGATTGATAACATCACAAAGGTACGTGTCTTTATTTTATTACAGCTCTTGGTACAAAGACACAAATATAACAACAACATCATGGAACTAGATATACACCACAAGTTCCTCTCATGTCCACTCGCTTCTGGAGCTCCGTAGTCAAAACCTTCTACTCCCTGAAGCTGAGCTCTCCCATGTCCTCTTGTCCCCTGCAGTCGGGGTGGTCCTCCTGGTGGTGGTGGTGGAAACATCCCGAAGCGTCGTCCACCTATAGCTGTAGGGCCAGATCCTCTGCCATGGGCGCCTACTCTTTGCGGTCCGCCCTGATCGAACCTCTGCCTCTGCCTCGGAGGTTCTTCATTTAACTGCTGGTCATCTGCATGGTGGGTCGGACAGTCACGTGCCATGTGACCAACTCCGCTGCAGGAGTAACACTGCATGGAAGGTCTAGCTCTGTCACTTCCCTTGGTTCCTCGCACTACCGACCCTAAGTCATGCGGTCGACCCCCTGTAGGTCTGGTCCTCTTGGACCTCTGCGTCATTTGTCTACTGCCTACTGCTGAAGACTCTGCCGCAAGCCGGCAAGTGCTGGGTCCTGCTGCTGGAGACTGCTCAGCAAGGAAACCCTCCACTAATAGGGCTCTCTCCAACACCACTGTCTACATCGGAATGCTATGAGAAACAACAGAAGCTCTAATCTCTCGCCTGAGCCCCTGCTCGATGGTTCGGGCCCTGAAGAACGGGTCCCGTACCATATCTGCGGAGTAGCGCGAGAGGTCTGCGAACCTCGCTGAATACTGTGCCACTGTCATGCTGCCCTGCCGCAGCTGAAGTAGCTCCTGTATATGCACTGCTCGAAGGGTGGCTGGTACAAACTCTTCCTGGAACAGGCTCTCGAAGTCTGCCCAAAGAAGTGTCGCCTCGTCATGAATCTGGAGCATCAGGCTCCACCATCTGCCTGCTGCTTCCTGAAGAAGGCTGGCAGCAAGGATCACCATGAAGTCTGCCGGCGTTCCCACTAGCCTGAAAACTCTCACCACAGCCTCCATCCAATCCTCAGCCGCCTGCGAGTCCGTCCCTCCCTAGAACCTGGGTGGCCTCTGGCGCTGGAACTCGTGCAGTGCGCTCAAGCGACGTGCACCCTCTACTGCTTGGGCTAGTGGCATCGGTGGCCCAACGGGTAGTAGTACCATTGGTTCCTCCTCTGGTGCCTCAATTGGGATAGGGCCCTGTACTGAGGCCATGTCGCTCGGCGGGCTGTCAGTACGAACAACTCTCAGGGCTCAAGCTGGTCGTCCGCGATGAGGCATCCTTAAAGAAACAAACATGACATGGTCAAACGATTTATACCTGGTGAGCTGACCTGGTTTGAGCTGAATTTTATAAACTTCTGGAAACACACACGCAATCAGTGTTTTTGTGCACAAAGTCAGAAATCAGTTGTCAGGGTCCTGGTGTATGGATACGTCGTCCGCCCGCACCAACACTGGACTCCCTGAACTGAAGACCACACTCGGTACCTTTAACATTATTGGTTCACAGAAAGAAAATATCAGAGTTATAAGTTCTGCGGTAGAACCGACCCCTCTGATACCAATTTGTCACGAACCGTCCTCGGGGACCGTGCCGTGACTACCCCAAGCCCGCCTTCCATAGGCCAGGGGCTGGCGACTAGCACCAAAGGCATAAATCCCGATAACCGGGAAGGCATTTCCTTGATAAAAGTAAACAAAACACCACAGAGTATAAGAGGAAGTAAAACACTATGTACAAAGAGAAGTGCTGAAAGGTAAATGGGCCAGAATACAAACCCAAGTGAAAGTAAAACTACAAATGAACAAAGTACAATAGAAAAAGACAACAGCTGGAAGAACGGAAGAGGCTCCTAGGTCGTCCTCCTCATATCCTACCTGAAGGGTAGGTACAGATGGCTCAGCTCCTGGATCGTCCACCACGGATCCTACCTGAAGGATAGTTACAGATATCCTTTACAACGCTCTCGCCCGTCAAGCTCCTCCGAGTGTCGTCTCGCCATGAAGTCCACCTCCGGATACTGACTCGTCGTGTAGTCCACCTCCGTGTACCGTCCAGTCCCCGAACACTCAGACTCTATAAGCACTGCCTGTCATCTGCAACCAACACAATGAGGTGCGGGCGTATCCCGTGCAGGGGTGAGTATAACGATACTCATTAGGGACCCCGATACCCTCAAGGTCTTACTAAAATCAACAAGTATAACCACAAAGAAGATCTCAACAAATAACCTCTACTTAGGTATATGCCCATACAAATACCTAAGTTATCAAGTAACCCATCTCAACTATGAGGAAACACAAGGATTAAGAAATCAACGGATAACCACCACCCAGGTATATGACCACAATATACCTAAGTTATCAAGTGACCCATCTCAATCATGAGGTAAACACAAAGGTTAAAATTCTCAGCTCAACCAGGATTTTCATTATCGAAATCGTAACTGCTAAAGAGCTCCGTCTCTAGAGTGTATAGTGGTCCTCTCACGACTCCGAGGTACTGCTCACTAACCTAAGACTGCTGAGGTACTCAACCTGTCGAGTACCGCGGGCCTGCCACCTCACATAGTAGTGCTTCCCGCCGGGGTCTGCCACCCAAACACAGTAGTGCTCCCCCCTCATAGCCTACAGAGGTACTCCTCCTGTCTAGTACCGCGGGTCTGCCACCCAAACACAGTAGTGCTCCCCACTGTGGGTCTGACACCCAAACACAATAGTGCTCCCCACTGGGTTATACATGTCTCTCCAACTCGAATCGGACAAGCAGTCTTCAGGTCCACGCCAGCTACACGGTCTCTGTACTCCGTACGCTCGTCTCTGGGAGGGTCCGCTCCACGAGCTACTGGTCGATAATCCAAGTATCTCAAAGTCCCACGAAGAAGTATCTCAAAGGACTGCCTCGTCATAGGGGTCTCAACGCAACAGATGACGCGTCAATCGGATGCCCGGTCTGTGAGTTACTAGCCTTTTCGTCCTAGGGGCCCGATTGTTTTTGTGAGCGAACCAATCCCGACCTTAACTCAACTATACCCCGAAAACTCATAGGGTATACTCATAGGGACCGTTTCTCAATGTGATCACCAACTCCGTTGACGGTTCTTCAAACAGATGTCTGGTCTGAATGATATCAGATTTTCCGCTTCGAGGGCCCGGTTGGTTTCATATCCGAAACAACCCGGACGAACCCAAAGTTCTCCGAATCCTTGATTGTAATATACCAAAATGACCGTCTCCTTCCAAGGATCGCTACGCAACTGACGGTGCGTCGATCGGAGGTCTGTAGACCATGATATGGGTATTTAACCGAAATTGGTCTGAAAACGGGGGGTTCGGGCCCGGACCGACCCCCCCTGGGTTGGCCCAAACCGGGTCGACCCATCCCAGCCCGTGTCCGACCCGGTGGGGCCCGGCCCGGCCCGATCCGGCCGGCTCTATCCGGCTCGACCGGCCAGCCGCGGCTTGGCCAGCGCGGCCGAGCGGAAGCTGCGGGCGGGGGGTGTGCGCGGCCTGCCCTCGCCACTAATTGAAGCTGGCAGTGACCACCGTCGCCGGTCTCCGGCACTGCCGCACCGACATGGCGCGCCGCCGCCGCCTTCCTTGGACCACCGGACGCGCTCTGGTGGTCCGTTTCTCCTGCCGACTTCGCCTACGGTCCTCCCGGGACCCGACCTTCACTGCGAAGGGATTCAAACGCCGTAGCGGCCTGCTTTGTCGTCGTCCGTCGATCCGCACATTGATAAACAAGCTGCGGAGGGTTATCGGGCCGTGTTTGTTCAGCCCGCGCCCTCCGCATTAGGTGTTATCAATTGGAAAATAATAACACATGATTTTAATCATTGACGAGGGTCTAATTTATCCAAAATAAATTATACAATCACCTTGCAATCAAATACCCACGCACGAGGGTTTAAAAATTTTGAATGCACGGTGTAACGATGTCGCGCATTCTTGCTGCTCGATCCCACGCGGCGTGACGATGTCGCACATCCTTTCTGTTCTTTCCCACGTGGTGTGACGAAACCGCGTCACTCTCTTTCGATCCGCAACGACAATAAAGAATAAAAATGGAGGAGGATCGGCCGTGTTCGTGCAGTCTGGCCTCCTCCCGTTAAACGATAACAAGGGGTCCTCATTACTCGTAGAACATCAATGATAGAATCAAGAACAAAATAAAACGAACCCCTACTTTGATTCATCGATCGACGTTCTTCATTCGTTGACGGTGTTGCGGAATGAAGACGATGAAGTTCGTCTTTCGCCGTGTTCGTCACACACTCCCAATCCCGAGCTACGTCGGCAGTGGAAGACACTACACGTCGGTAGGATCCGAGGGAGGAAGTCGAAGAATGTTGTTGACATTCATCACTTCCGTCGTTGTAGAAGTGCACCCAAAGAAGAATCAGCATCTCCTCTCTTGTCACATGAAGAAGATGATAATGGGTGCGTCGTCGTTCTTCATTGAAGAGGCGTAGTTCTTTGTTGAAGATGAAGTTCTTTAAAAGAGGGAATAGCTCTCTTTAAAATTATCTCACACAACCAAACTCCCAAAATAAAATAAGGCCTCTCCTTATTTTATTATTTTTCCATGCATTCAAACTTACAAAAATTCAAAACCTAATTCACTAAATCAATTAAACAATTAATTGTCTAATTAATTAAGTTATAGGTTGGCAAGAATTTAAGAGGGAGAGAGGGGAGAGGAAGAGTTACACAACTTAAGTGGGGGGGTTTAGAGGAGTTAGGGAGTTATGGGGAATTTGAAAAGGTGGGGGCCCGTATGGGCCCCACAACACATTATCCTCTCATTTATACTCACATGGGTACTTAGGTGCCACCCCAACTTCCCCATGTAGGATAAAACTACCTTATAATTAATAAATAAAATTGTCTCACAATTTTATTCATTCCTCAATTAAGCCACAAATTTTTACAACTCCTCCCGTGAAAACGCAACTCTGGAATAGGTGTTCCTAAGAAAATACCGGCGCTGTGGTTCCATCGGTGCCCTCGGAATTTGATTCCGAGCACCGGTTTCAAATTTAGAAATTCCCTCTCTTTCGTTCACTGAACGTACCCGAGCTAAACTTCGGAAATTAATTCCGGGCACACCGGGCCTCAGAATCAGGCGCCGTCAGAAACTGCATTCTTGTAAAATTCCAAATAAAATTAAGATAAAATATTCCTTGAAATTTCTAGGTATTTAAAATAGAACTATCATTTCACAAATTTATGTCATTTTAATCAATTTCATGCTGACTTTCTGCATAAAAAACTTTTACGTTTTTGAATGTTTATGTTTGGAAAATTTTTTCTTCATGATGTGTGAGATATTAATTTTAAATAGATTTCTAAAACATATATGAATTGAATTTAGATAAATGGATTCCATATATAGAAGAAAAATAAATTATATTTTATAATAGGTTGAAAATAATTTTTGGTCTTTTTGAATAGAGAAAACAACAAAATTTAATTACAATGATTAATGTAAAAACCTGTTTACTAATGGATAATCTAATATGACAATGGTTATGAATGAGTGAAAATTTCACCGTATCTTATTTATATATATATTACCCATAATTATATAATTTTCGGTTTTATAATGTCTATTTTTTATGTATTTTTTTCTTTTAAAACACATGGGTATCATATTTTCTCTTCTAAATTTCATAGTGCTCCCTCTCCCATTCTAATAAATGGCCACTCCCCCCACCTCTCACCTTTATAATTTAATATACATTTTTTAATAAAATTCTTACCCAAATATAATACTAAAATCACTCCACACATATTACATAATTATTTTGATTATGAAACCCTCCTATTATGTCTTTTGCTACCAACCCAATATTGCTCTATAAGGAAGAGGTGTGGTCCTTTACCATGTGTTTAATTTTATTTCTTACTCCAACTACCTAAAAAATTCTCCATTTATTTAAATTTTAAAGCAACATTATCTAATATATAATAAGATGATATTTTGTTAATTTAATTACCCATAACCATCTCTCCTTTCAATAAATGGGAATCAAAACCTTCGATCATGTGATTGTCGGACTACCGCCTTATGAACCGATTTGATTTGTTTTCCATCACAGATTCTTGAGGATGTATATAATGATGATTTTAACATATTTATATTATATGAATTAAATTAATATATTATTTAAATAAAATATTATATATTTCTTCTTATTTCCAATCCATTGGAAAATATTGACATCGCCCGTGGGTACAAAAAAGTACCGGCTCGTGGATAGTGGTGATATGTTTTATTGATTTCTATTTTACGTAGATTGAAATATAGATATATTAAATGAGATTATTTGATATCATTAAAATAATTATACCTATAATAATAATTTAATTTATGCTTTATTACTATCCATTCGGTGGGCAATACAATAATGTAGTTTGTGTTAGTTGTGAATGATACCCTCCAGAAGTGATGTGACTCATTTTTCACTGATGATTTACAAAGAAGCAATGAAGGATAAATTTAATTAACTTATATGATATATATTAATTAATAATTAATTTTTAAAGTAGATATATTTTTTTCATTCTTTTCATTCTATTCGTTGAGATAAATGCAAACGGCATTAATGTGTACATATGACCTACAATCAGTATGCATGTTGAAATTTATTTTTTATCTACAAATATTTTAGATTAAATTAAGGATATATATATATATAATTAAGTTATATGATATTTATATCATGGATAATATTCTGGATATTATTATAGAATTACCATTTTAAAATGACCCAAATTACAAAACAAACTGATATATGGAAAATTAAGAAATTATCACACAGTATAGTGATTTTAACAAAGAATTTTTAATAATTAGGGGATAAAATATTATAACTAAATCAATAATGGTATGATATATTTTTTTATTAATAAATTAACTGAATTAAATTTATTTTTATTATATAGGACGTTCATACACAAATGGAGGAAGTCACACTTAGTTTAGGGGTTTCTCATATCACATTTACTTCTTTGATACATATTACATATTGACCACATATTTCATTAGTGTGGTGACTATAATTAACCCTTAATTTTTTAAATAATTATTTTCATTATATATGTTATATTTAACTAATTATTTTATTTTATTTCTTTTATGAGTCTTATGATTCTTATGACATCAATGTGGTATGGGTTTATATCATAATATCATTATTATTTGGTATTGTCTATGTTTATGTCTTTATATGGAAATTTATATGGTACTTATATCATAAACCAAAATTATTTTTGTATCATATTTTTATTCATGGAATATTCTTGTATTTGTAAACTTTTTTGTAACATATGTGCTTAAAATGATTGTGGAATTGTTTTTGAAAATGATATATTATTTCTATTTTCTATCATAAAGGATTTTTCTTCTAAATCCACATTTTCTAAAAAAAAATATATAGATATTATTAACGTTTTAAAATTTATTTCATAAAGGTATTTATTTCCATGTTTTCATTTTTATAAGTTTTTTTTAAAATAATATTTTTGTCACTATTTAAATGAGGTAATTTTATCCCTTTTTACAACTACGTGAAAAGAATGTTTGTAAAAATATATAGAATTCACTTAATTCTCCACAATCATGACCAATAGGTGTATTAAAGTATATTTTATTTTCATTCAAGATTAATTTCATATAAATTTACTATCAAATTTTTTTTAATCTATAATTGTTTATAATGTTTATTTTTGAATTGAAAAGTTAATTTTCCTCAAAAATGTTTACATGATCTTTTCAGGGAATTTCTATTCAACAATGGCAACAAACCATAATTTACTTATGCATCATTAGTAAAATATTGAAATGAAACCATAATGATTATTTATCTACATGTTATATACTAATTATGAAATGGGATATAATATGTTGTTACCATTACCCACAATACTCAGGATGAATTATGATTATGTTTATTGATTGGGGTATGTATTAACATTTTGTATGTTAATTTTTCTATATGAATAATTATTTGATTATTATTAGAAGAATCCATATGAGGAATGAATTATAATTGTTATGTGATGGGTGGGGATCATAACTACATATCCCCTTGATGAATCTATAGGTATCATGAGAGAAATCTGTTTTTAAAATTAAATAAGTTTTTAACTGTAGATTTAATCTCCATCCTAAAATTTATTAACAATATTTTTATTATTCTTGAGATTAATAATTCATTAATTATGATATTATTTATTTAATTAAATGGAATTTTTCAATAAGATATAATATAAATGGATATGCTTTAGGATTATGTGATTAATTATAATGAATTATTCTATGATCATTTATTCCTTCCATGTTGTTTTTCATGATCATGTTTTTATTTAAATGAAATTATTTTAGCTATTTAAAATTCCTTATTAAATGTACATATTTATTAATAACATATTTCATTTTGTTCATTCCATTATAGGTAATATAATATAATCCATTACATATGCTTAATTTTCCATAGGTTTCCATAAAGTGGTTTATGATTGATATGTAGGGATAATGAAATGGGTAATAATGGAGTTCATAAATAAGACACATTGTGTAGTTTAGTTTTTATAATGTGAATATGATTTTCAATTATATAGTTGGTTTACTAAGACTAAAAAAATATTCATTCCACTATCATTTTATTTCATGTATCTATTAGGATTGAAATATTGTTAACATCGGCTTAGGGATACTAAGGTTGAGGTCTTTATAGTTTGTATCATATCATGTTCAGTGGAATACATGGTATATTAAATAAGAAAAACATATATTAGGGAATAAAACCCTAGGAATTAACATGAGGGTTATTCTATTATAGTAAAAAATCATAAATTTTTGGTAAGGTATATATCATTGATTTTTAGCAATATATAGCTTTAAAATTTGTACGAATGGATATTGTTCTTAAAATGATGTACCCAGGGTTAGTAACTCCAAAAAATAGCTTTACTATTTACATCATATTTCCCTAGAACACTCACATTTTCCATAAAATTCATATAGTTTTTCCTCTTAGGGAATATTATAAGGAAGTGTCCTTAAAAATTACATAATCTTGAGTTTTAGTCAAGTATTGAAATTACTAAAAAATGAGAATCTATTCTGATTTGGAGATTTAGACATTTTTTCCATAAATAATATATTAAAAATAATATAATACAAAGTGGACACTTTAGATTTGTATAAATTTTTTCCACCATATATAACTTTCTAAAAAAAATATTTATTTATTTCATCAAGACTCCTCATTACATTAAACATTATGTCATCATTTCCCTTACCCATCATGTGGAAAACATTTAAAAACAAAAGATAATAATAGAAAACTCATTAGGATATATTAAATAAAGAAAAATATTAGTTTAGTGAAAAAATGAAAACTCATATAAGTTTTACCTTTTTCATAATAGTTATTTGAGCATATGAAATAAAACACAATCATATAAAAAAACCCCTTTTTTACCATGAAAATAATTAAAACACATATTAAGAATTTAAAAACCCTTCCTAGTAAAATTGAACATAAAAATAATAATCCATTTTAATCTCACGTTAGATGTAACTGGAGCCTAGAAAAATTCATATGAGAAAACCTTCTGTAACTACCTCCTTCTTTCCAGTTAAAGCAATGAACATTGTGAAATGTATTTGAATTCTATCTAGGGGAACCAATAATTTCATCTATATTAGGCTCACTCGGTGTAATATATCCTCCCCATAATATAAGCTATAAGGAGCTCATCCTGAAATATCTCTTCCACTAAATAATAAAATTTATAGTGGCTCACCTGGCATTATCTAGGCCACCCCATTGTATACTCTATAAGGGGATCACCTTATGCTATATAGGATACCCCATAATTTAATTCCCATGTGCCATATAACGAAAAAAAACTTTTCTTATCCTTAACAATCAAATTATAAAACATTTGACAAAGTCCATTTAAATCAGAATTGAATTATTATAGAAAATTAAATGAGTATTATGATCGAATATTAGTCATCATCACAATATAAATTAGAATTGGTAATTTATTTTTTCATTTTTCAAATTATTCAACATAAATCAAATAAAAACATTCCATTAGAAGGAAAGCAGAAATTAATGTAAAATGAGAAATAAAATATACTTTATAAATCAATTATTTCCTTTTATAAAATTTCATAGGATAATTTTAAAATACATGGTCATTTAAGAGAGAGATATTTGGATGGAAAATCCTTATAGGGTGATTTTTTAATAGGAAAAGTACCTTATCACTTGGATAAATTTCAATCACTAGACCCATAAATGAATAACATTAACCAATGAATTAAATATAATTAGATAAAATAAATCTATGATATATCATGTCATGAAGACTATATATTCACCCGGTAAAATAATATGTGTTCATAAAATCAAAAAATACCTCAATGAAAGGAAATTAATAATTAGTCACATACCATAGGTCTAACTTGTCGCGTGTGACATTGTATTCCAGAATAATAAACAAATATTTTTAATTTAACTTTCTGTGAAACGTTTTAAATTATATTTTTTATTTTACTTAACTTGCTATCAATTTATACATAATTACTCAATTAATTAATTTTCAGTTGGATGTTTTCACAACATTCGGTTTATGTGTCAAAAACTACATCAATAGGTTCATTATGATCAAATAGTTCATTATTTTAAAATATTCGGAATATTAATAATGAAATAGTTATCTTATTTATATATTAATTATACTTTTGAAACTAATAATTAATGATGGTTATGACCAATCTTTATATTAAGGTATATTTTAATTTCATTCAATTTTATTTTCATATAAAATTACTATAAATTATTTTTGTAAACTATTATTTTTTAAAATTGTTATTTTTGAATTGAAAATTTAATTTTCCTCAAGAATTTTTTAAATAATCTTTTCATATAATTTATATTCATCCATGACAACACCCATATTCGACTTATGCTTCATTATTAACATATTGAAATGAAACTATAATTTTTATTTATCTATATGTTATATAATGATTATGACGGGTTATGTAACAAGTTTTTACCATTAATCACATTACTCAAGACAGTTTATGATAATTTTTATTGATTATGGTATGTAATAACATTTCAGATGTTAATTTTACAATTTGAATATTTATATTGATTATGTTTCAAAAAATACATATGAGGAATTCATTTTAACTGTTAAGTGATGGGTGGGGGTCATAACTACATATCCCCTTGATGAATCAATAGGTATCATCAGAGAAATATGTATTTTAAATTAAATATGTTTTTACCTATAGATTTTAACAAAATCATGAAATGTCATAACAATATTTTTTTGATGTTTGACATTCTGAATTCATTCATTATGACATAATTATGTATTTCCATGTTATTATTTATTACATATAGTATAAATGGTTATATTTTAGGTTCATGTGATTATTTATAACGAAGTATTCAATGATTATTTTTTCCATCCATGTTATTTTTCATGTTCATATTATTATTTAAATGAAATGTTTAAGCTATTTACCTTTACATATTGTCTATAAATATTTATTAATGATAGCTTCCATTGTGTTCATACCATTACTAATAATATTATATAATCTATTACATGTTCTTAAATTTCCACAGGTTTCCATGAAGTGGTTTTCAGTTGATATATAGGGATAATGAAAAGGGGAATAATGGAGTTTTTAAATAAAATAATTTGTGTAATTTATTTTTATAATGGGAATATGAATTTATATTATATATTAGGTTTACAAAGACTACTAAACTAATCATTCAATTTTGATTTTACTACTTGTATCTATTACCATTGAAATAATGTTTCCATCGGCTCTGGAATACTAAGGCCTAGGTCTTTATAGTATGTATCATATCTTGTTTAGTGGATGCCTAACGATGTTAATTAAAGAAAACATATATTAGGGAATATAACCTAATAATTTTACATTATGATAATTCTATTATAGGATAACATCATAATGTTTTTGTATTGTATATATTATAGGTTTTATAGCAATATATCCCTTTACTAATTCTATAAATGGATATTGTTCTTAAAAAGATGTACCTAGCGTTAATAGCTCCATAAAGGAGAATTAATATTGACTTGATATTACAATAGTACACAAAAATCTTCCATAAAATGCATATGGTTTGACCCTATTATGGTATATTATATTGAAGTATCCTTTAAGGTTACTTAATCATGAGTTTTAATCAAGTATTGATATTCATTAAGCTTGAGAATATATTATTATATTGAGTTTTTGTTAATTTTTCAATTAATCATACATTAAAAACAATATAATACAATGTGAAAACATTATATATGTATAAATTTTTACCACCATATATAAAATTCAAAAAACAAAACATTATTTATTTCATCAAAACTCCTCATTACATTAATCAATACATCATCATTTCCCTTACCCTCCTAATGAAATTTTTTTAAAACAATAGATAAGCACAGAAAGGTCAGTATGAGATATTTAATATCAGAAACTGTTAGTATAGTGAAAAAATAAAAACACATAATTTTTAAATTTATCATCAATACTATATTATCATATGAAATACAACACATTCACATGGAAAACACAAACCATTCATTACATCGAAAATAATTAAAACACATAGAAATAATTTAAAAGGCCTACCTAGTAACTTAGAGCATAAAAATGATAATCCATTTTAATCTCAAGTTAGATGTAACTGAATCCATCATAAATATATAGGATAAAACCTTCAGTAATTACATTTTTATCAGTTAATATAATGAACATTTCCCAATTTTTTTGACTTTTATTTAGGGGAACCAATAATTTCATCTATATCAGGCTCACTGAACGCTATCTAGGCCACCCCATAAAATATGAATCCCAAGTAAAAAAGAATATAACATTTTCATATTTATTAATATAATTTAATTAAATATTAATTTGATTTTCAAGGGGATTCTATGTCTGATAGCCTACTCAACACGAAATAATAGGTTTCTTTGAAATCTTATGTTGCTCACAACTTTGAGTTAAATTGAAAAAATATAATGATATTGTTATTTTAAATGGTAGTTAAGATCTAGACATTGTAATGGTAGGAATGAAAAAAACTAACTAAAAGATGACTAAAAATCTCTTTTTAAGGTTTTTACTTTTATCAAATAAATTTTAGAGGTTTAAATAAATAATGACTCTGATTTTAAGCATGAAATACTTTAATATTCTTTCACAGGCTGATTTACCACCTTTAGATGGAAAACCAATTTTTAGATCTAGTTTTTTTTATAATTTATATATTATATTTGAAAAATTAAACTTATTATTTATAATAGGGACATAAAAAATTACATTGGGTAAAAAAATTAATTTTTTGGGAAAATTAATTTTTTTGACGAATAGTGAAATTTTCTGCATTTTAATTCAAAAATTCCTTTTAATCAAATTAATTCATATGATTAGACATTCCTTATAATTGGTTTTAATGTTCATGTAGATTATATTTGTACAATTTAATCCAATTTTTATCTTTGAATGTAATTTCACTTTGAAATTGGACAAAAACACTAGTCAGTGTTTTGGTAGTTTTTACTTCTTCAAAACACGCTTTTTGTTTTTGGCAACGGGAATGAATTTAAAATTAATTTCTAAAACTTATGTGTTTTTAATTTGAAAAAATTGATTCTATATTGGGAATAAAAATTATTTAAATAGTGATATTTTATTTTTATACATTATGAATATTAAATTCAGTAAATATTTTATTTATCATGGTAAAAGAGAAAATCTGGTAAATATAGGTAAAAAATAATATTATAATAATATAAAATTACAATAAATTGTGTCATAATTCTATTGGATGGTAAATTTAA
This sequence comes from Viscum album, assembly GCA_963277665.1. Taxonomy (NCBI): domain Eukaryota; kingdom Viridiplantae; phylum Streptophyta; class Magnoliopsida; order Santalales; family Viscaceae; genus Viscum; species Viscum album. The sequence goes on from OY728141.1 coordinate 1,797,269,448, forward strand.
AACCGTTTTCACCCTTGGGTAGATTCTATGACCACATGGAGCCACGTGTGTGTGAAAATGACATTTAATTTATTTTAAATTAATGTTATGGAAAATGTAATGTAATAATATATGTTTTAGTAAAACAATATTTATATGTGGATAAATAAGTCATTTATTTGAATATAAATATTAATTGGAAAAATAAATAGTTTTCCTACATCATGGTATTTAATTTATAATTTTAAGGCATTTAAAAAATAAATTTAATTATGATATAATTTTGATGTAGTGATTGCATCATTAATAAAGGATTCAAATAAATGATAGAATAAATATTAAAATAAATGTAAATTGTTTAGTTTGATTTCACCCACTTATTTATTGGATAATATATACATGATATATTTGTATTAATGATGTTTTTTTATCAATCAGGTTGATTTGTATTTTTAAAAAATTTCATGATATGAATAGTGTCAAAATTGACATAATTCATAATTTAAAATATAAAATATTTTATTAAATATTATAAAATTCCAAAAAAACTCTAAGATTCATAAAAATAGTTATATGAAGTCTAAAATGTTACTATTTACTCTTTAATTAACTATTTTTCATGTTTTGGTAAATATTGTGACTCCCGATGTGTTAAATGCTTGACAAAATGGTTAAAGAAAAAAAGTGTTAAATAAAACTGATAAGGATTAAAAAATATTTAGAACCTATAAAATTCTTATTGGATTATTTTATTTCGACTTATATTAATAATATATTCTAATTTAATGATTCTTAGACCTTTTGAAACGTAAATTATTTTTATAATAAAATAATTCTTTCAAACTTTATTAAAGAGCCCCTCCTCCAACTTATAAAAGGCCTCCACCTCTAACCCATTACAGACACCTCTCATGCCCCTTGTCTCATAAACCCTATAGACAAATAAACACACATAATCCATATTTTCCTCATAAAATACTTACCTTAGGTATAAAGAACTTCAAGAATGCCCATTGGTTCAAACCAAAGGGAGTTACCCGATTTAGAGGTAGCGTCTTCTCTTAAGTTCTCTCCATTTATTCTGCTTCTTCACTCCCTATTCTGTTATTTTATATTTATTACATAAAAACACTAGTATACTCTATATAAAAGTGTTTTTTATGAGAATTAGTCTAACTACACTTACACAAACCTCCATCAAATGAATTTAGAATATACTATTTCTGTGGAGAGGGATCTACAACCTCACTAAACAATGATTTTTCAATTATGCCCTACTGCCTCTCATGGTGGAAATTATGATGGAAATATATTTATGTATGGTATATATAATATAAATATTGTCCTTATTGTTCTTTATTTTTTATTTATATAATACCGTTATGCTTTCTATAATGCGTAAATTTGATAATTTTATTTGAGAAAGTGCAGACCACCTCCCCCTCAAAGTGGTATGAATCATTCATGCTATACATGGAACATTTAAAAGATGGAATTAATGAACTTATGTAACATATATAACATATATATTTTATTGTTTTTATAATATCCATAGGTATGATTTAGTTTCCATTCCATTGAAATTTAAAAAAAGAGGAAATGAAAGTTGCATTCATGTTAACGTACGACTTACTGTCTCCATGAACGGTGCATTTCATTTTCTTATATTCATATGATATGGAATATTCTAAATACATATATAATATATCTAAAGACATATATAATGTATATATATGATATATAAATCATGAATAAAAATATGGAGAAAATGGAACATTTACCACATGGACAAATTGTAATTATATGAAATTCATTTTTGACACAAGTTCCGAACATCGACAAAATATCTAATATGAACTCAAATAATTAACTAATTTTTATATCAATTTATTAAGTTATATAAAAGGAATAATAAAAATTAAAATGGGTTTTAATCAGGTAGAAACTAACTTAACATTATTATTCATGAAGAACATGGAACATAATGAGGAGTTAGACCTAAGGTAAGGGAACCCTTCACCATCTTATTTTAGTCAAAGAATTATTTTTTTGTTGTGTCTTTTAATTATAATTTTCTTATGTTGGGAGATATTATTATATATCATTATTGATTTAAATTTTGTTTCAAAGTGATGAGAGACCCATTTCTCTCCTATCAACTCATTTTCTGAATTTTAACAAGACACTGTTAGGCTGTCGAATTTTCGTAAGGGACTACGTCTCAATCTCCTTTAATTGAGGCAAATCTTGATATTGTGCACCTTGTTTATCCTATAAGGTGTATATACTACCATTTGACATATTTAATATTAAATTTAATTATTCTCATGATATTTTATGATTTTTTAAATGTTATAATTTAATTATTTTTATTCAAGTATTTTCTCAAGTGGAAAGGGACTATTTATCTAAAAAACTGTTTTAAATGTTTTAAAGATTTAATTTTTTAAATAATTATCATTAGTTTCCAAGTGTTTCAAAAATTGTTTTATGGATTTATTTATATGGATAATAATTTTTTAAAATTAAAATTCCTATAAATTTTTCAACATGGAATGTGACACTTTGATTACAAAATATATTTATTAAATGTTTGAAAAGGTTTTGGAAATGGATTCATTATTTCAATATCCTGAATTGATTCATTTTGGTTATTGAGTGTAATATTTATAATTTCAATATTTTATGTGTTATGATTATGTAATAGTACTTGGAAATTTGATGGGTGGTTATGTAATAAACTAGATACAGGTGGTTATGTGATAAACCTAGGGTGGGTGAGCCTAATATAGCTCTCCAATGCATTGGGTAACATGATGGAGGTAGACATGAAGGTTTCTCTTAAGTTATTTAGTGAATATACCATGATGGGTATTCAATATGCGAATCCCTATGTAATTGTGAAATCGAAAATGCTATTATGTTATGGATTCCACAAGTTACATTTATGATTTATGTTTTCTATATGTAATTCATAAATCTTAGGATTTTATGAGGTATGTTAAAGTGCTTATGTTTTATGATTGAAAAGTATGATTTAATTTTTTTTATGTACTCATGGAATAATTTTTTCTTTGCTTGTTTTATAACCATTACTGTGCTTTTTATGCTCATCCCAAGGTTTTTTTAATTTTTACCATGGTATAAGAAAGGGTAAGATAAAGGAAGTATTCAACAAGATTTATATCAAGAAAAGAACTCTTATTTTATTTAAGGATTTTTATTTATTTGAATTTTATTTTGATAGAGTACAAGTGTCTACTTTGTAATTTTTTGGATGTAATATAATAGTTATAGCCTAGTTCTCTAAAACTATAAATATGAATAGATATTAAATTTTAATTCTTGACAAAACACAATATTATGTAATTTTTAAGTGTGAGGCCTTATTTTTGGTATCAAATGGATGGTTTAGACATCTTTAGGGTTTATGTGTTTTCATTAAATATATGGTTAGTCCCTAGGTCTATTTTTTTTGTTAAATATTTGTTTTATAACATTTTATGATCAAGTTACATCAGTTATAATTGGAAGGAGGGGGATATAAAACAGAATTCATGTCGCTTCTTAATTAATTTCTTTTAATATTTATTACCAAGTCAGGTAAAGACTACTCTAAAACATTTTCTAACATACAACTCACTTTCATGCAATTTTTTGGGATATCAAACACCTCTACTATACCTCTAAACCATTGTGGATCATCAGTTGTATTTAATAAAATCTTTTTTTCTCAATATTATCATGTAATCACGAAATGTAAATATTTTCATGTCATTTTAAAATATTTTACCTTATCTCAATTTTTGGAAGCATACATTGGTTTTGAAAAATGTGTAGATGAAGTAGACACTTGCACAACCTATTTTTTTTTATTTTAAAATATTGTCTTTCAGCACATAGTTATTTTGTTTTAAGAGGAAAATTTATTGAATGTTTCAACTCAAACTTAGTCTAATATTTTAATAGAAGGAATGTTTTATTATATGTTTTGAAATTATATGTCATAAATGGTTATTTTCCATAACTATTTTTCTATGAAAACTCATTGATCCATGTGGTATGGGTTGTATTTGAATAAAATAAATGTATGAATTTGAATGATCTCTAAATCATTGTAGTAATGCATGAACCATCTATCTATGTGAAAAAGATAACGATGAAACCAAGTGGACACAATGATCAAGGTATGATGTTATTTATTGGGGAATAATGTTATTTTTTATAGGTAAAAAAGGTCAATATATTTAAGACTTCATGAATTATGATATTGAAGTCATTATGAGTTTGGATGAAAATGAGAGTTAGAGGACAACCATTGAGATTAAATCATGTTAGGGTAATTTTTTATATTTATAAAAGGGACAACAAGTAAGATGGTGGAAAACCTATCGCATCCAGCAAGGCCGCAGGAATCTAACCCACAACCAAAGGATGACATGGGTTTATCACCTACCAATAGCCTACATGAAGTCCCTGGTTAGTATAACTTATTATATTCGGTTAAATATTGTTATAGATCAAGAATAAGTTGATTTTAGAATATTTTTTTTATAAAATGGATATCCTTAGTTTAGGAAAATGATTTGGTGATTAAGTGATAAAGGTTATTTTGGAAGACGTTCTCTCTTTTGGGGAAACACTATATGCCTAAGTAAAATAGAAAACTATGGGATTTTAGATCTAGAGTAATTGTAAAAAATTTATTTTGGAAGAATCTATTTTTTTTATTATGGATATATAGAAATTTTGGTTATTTATGTAAATTATTTACCTTTCATAGAGAATATGTGATTAGGTTAATTAAGCTACAATATGAGACTTTATGAGTTCTTGATGTTATTTGGAGATAATTTATATGATTTATTATGAAAGACTATGTGATTAAATTATTCTCAATTTTGTGTTTTAAACTTATTTTTGATTATGTTGAATAATTTTAAGGAAAATGTTTTATTGAATTCCCTTTGTTGAACTTTGGATTTTTTTTGATATATTTTGGATATTAAGTGTAATATTCATTTATGTAAAACATTATCCTTTTTTTGGATTATTTAATCTCGTAGTAACCATTTCGGTTTTTGTTAATTTCTAATGACTAGGGAACATACAGTTCATCTATTGTGGATTATTTGATTCTCTAGAAGTTTAATTTTGAAATTCAGGTTTGACCAAGTCATCTGGAATACTCATTGTTTGGACAAAAGATGAGTTTGTGGTAGAAATTTATTAAATGAGGAAACTATAAAAGAAAAGTATATATATATATATATATCTTTATGTTCTTATTCAATCTCATAAAAAAAATTCTGCAACTTTATGGTAATGAACTTAAAAGAAAACGAAAATTTTGTTCGTTTACTTTTCCTACTAGGAAATCAAAGACTGTTAGACCTATCATAAGTTTGGGGTTTCTGGTCGTTAACATTCCCCTGGTCATGTTTTCTATCACTCTCTATCAGAACATGATGGTTAGTTTTCTCTTCGATATCCATGTTTTTATATAATCCTAGTATGGCTTATCTCGAGTGGCATTTTTTACTTCTCTTTATTTATTTTAAAGTGATAGTTTTATTGAATATTTCCTCAAATGTGGAATTTTTAATGAAGTTTCCAAGCCCAATTTTCAAATTCGAGGATGATATTCCCAAAAGTGGGAAGGATTTAACATCCCAGGTAAATAAAGAATGAAATTTTCATATTTATTAATATTTGATAATTATATATTAATTTTACATTCTAGGGGATTCGATGTTTGATAGCATACTCAACATGCAACAATGTGTTTCTTGGAAATCTAACATTGCACACACATTTGAGTTACACAAAAAAATAATATAATATTATTATTATATAAATGGTAGTAAATTCCTAGCCATTATATTTGAGGTAATGAATAGAAATATCTAAATATGAATAAACATGTTTTTTTAAGTTTTTAATTTAATCTAATAAATTTTATAGGATTAAAATAAGAATTAATCTGATTTAAGAATGAAATACTCTAATATTCTTACAAAGATGATTTGCCACCTTTTGATGAAGAACCCTTTTTAAATCTAGTTTATTCACTTTTTATGTTCTATTTTACAAAATAAACTTCATCTTTAGAATCTTGGCATAAAAATTTACTTTGGGTAAAATTTTGGTTAATTTCTCATAGAGTACATTTTTTATGAATAGTGATGAATACTCCATTTTAATTCAAAACTCCATTATAATATAATTTATTTATATGATTAGAATATAATTTTAATTGGTTTTAAAGAGTAATTAGATTATATTATTTTTATTTAATCCAATTTTGGTCATTGAATAAAAATTTACATTGAAATTGGACATAAATACATGTCAATCTTTTGGTACTTTTTACTACTTATAAACACACCATTTGGTTTTGACAATGAGAATTGAATATAAATTAATTTCTGAAACTTCTGTGTTTTGATTTCTGAAAAACGTATTCCATATTTGGAATCATTATTAAAAAATTGTGTAAATATATTACTTTTATTTTTAGAGATTATGAATAGTAAATTTATTAAATATTTTATTTAACGTGGTTAAATGGTAAATATAGTAAATAAGGGTAAAAAATAATTTTATAATAATATTAAATTACCCTAACGTGTGTCCTAATCCAATTGGATGTGATATTTATGACCTTTTCCATCCATGCATCTATTTTAGGACCCCATGGTGTCACGTGTGTGTGAAAATGACATTTAATTACATTTAATTTATTATTAAGGAAAGTATAACATAAACATATAACTTTTAGTAAAACAATTTTTATGTGGGGTTATATAAGTGATATATTTGACTATATATAGTAATTATAAATATAAAAATATTTCCTACATGATGGTATTTTATTTATAATTTTTAAACATTAAATAAATAAATTTAATTATGACACAATGGTGATGTAGTGATTTCTTCATTAATAAATGATTCAAATAAATGATATTATAAATATTTAAAAAATGCAATTTTGTTATTTTGATATCATCCACGAATATTCAATATTATAGTTTATTGTTATCTTTGTATTAAAAATGTTCTTTTCAAATCAATAAAGTTGTTTGGGATTTCATTAAAAAAATCATGATATGAAAAGTTTCAAAATTGACATAATTCATATTTTAAAATATAAAATATTTTATTAACTATTATAAAATTCCAAAAAATTATATGATCTGGCCAAATTGTAATCATAAGTCCAAAATTTTATTATTGACTCTTTAATTTGATATTTTTCATGTTTCGGTAACTATTTTGATTCTCAATGTGTTAAATGCTTGATAAAAGATAAGAGTAAAAATGGTTAAATAAAAATGATAAGGATTAAAAAATATCCAAGGCATATCCAATTCATATTGGATAATTTATTTAGACTTATATTCATCTTATCTTCTAATTTAATAAGTTGTGGACTTTTTGAAACTGAAATTCATTTTCTAATTAAATAATTCTTTCAAACATTCCTAAAGACCCCTCCACCTTCTTATAAAAGGAATCCACCTATAACATGTTACACAAACCTATTAAGAACCATGTATTATCCACTATATTCCTAAATAATCTCCCAAAATCCCTATATTCCAATTAGTTTCCATACCTTTGGAAGAAGGAACTTCAAGAAATCCTTTCGGATAAATCCAAATAGAGTTACCCAATTTAGTGGTAACATCTTCTCTCAAGTTCTATTACATTGTTCTACATATTCCACCCCTATTCTATTTTTTTCAATGATTGTACAAAAAACTATTATACTAAATATACTATGATTTTATTTTATGAAGTATTTGAACTACACTCACACACACCTCTATCTAATGGATTTAGAAAATATTGTTTCTGTGGATAGAGAACTATTACCTCACAAAATGATGATTGTAAAATTGTCTCTTACCATCTCTTGTGGTGGCCATTATGATAGAACTATATTTATATATGGTATATATAATATTGATATTTTCTCTATTATTCTGTACTTTTTATTTTCCACATACCTTTATTCTTCTATAACGTGTAAACATAATAATTTCATTTGAGGACGTGCGGACTACCGCCCCACAAAGTGATATGACTTGTTCACACTATATATGGAACATAAAAATGAAGGAATTAACGAACTTATGTAACATATATAATATATATATTATAATGTAATTATAATATATAGATGTATCATTTAGTTTTCATTAATTTGAAAAAGAAAAAAAAAAGAAAGTAGTGTTCATGCGTAAGTACGACATACTATCGCCATGAATGGTGAATTTTTTTTCTTATATCTAAATGTTATGGACTATTATAAATACATAAAAACTGGATATAAATAAAATATACTAGATATATATGATATTTAAATCTTTAATACAAATGTACAGATAATATATTTGTTACCACATGGACAATTTGTAATTATAAAGAGTTCATTTTGACACGAGTTCCAAACATCCACAAAATGTCCGATATAAAATTAAATAATTAAATAATTTTTATATAAAGGTAATAAGTGATATAAAAGGAATATAAAACTTGAAAAGTTTGTAATCAATTATAAATTGACCTAATTTTTTTACTCAAGAGGAAAAAAGAATATATGTGATGAGTCAGACTCAAGGTAAAGGAACATTTCACCCTCCTCTTCAAGTCAATGAATTATTTTCTGTTGTGTATTTTAATTTCCATTTTATTATGTTGGTATATGTTATTTTATATTCTTTTTCCTATATATTTTATGTGCAAGTTAGGAGATACCCATTTCTCTCCCATCAACACATTTTTTGAATTTTAAAGTGACATTATTAGGCTGTTGAATTTTCGCAAGGGACTACTTATCAATCTCTTTTAATTGAGGAATATCATGATATTTTTCCCGTTTATTATCCTATAACTTGTATTTAATACCCTTAGACATATTATATCAAGAATCTTTTTATTCTCATGATATTATAGGTTTCTTTTAATGTTAGTATTTAATTATTTTTATTCAAGTATTTTCTCAAGTGGAAGTGGACTCTTTACCTAAAACATTGTTTTTAACGTTTTAAAGATTTAATATTCTAAATATTTTTCATTAATATCCATGTTATTCAAAATGGTTTTAATATTTACTTTATGGACAATAATTTTTTAAAATGCTAATTCCTCTAAAAGTTTCAATGTGGCATGTGACATTTTGATTAAATAATATCATTATTTCATGTTTTAAATGGATTTTGAAATTGATTTAATATTTCAATATCTTGAATTGATTAATTGTGTTTGATAAGTGAAATTTTGATAATTTTGATATTTTATGTGATATGATTATGCAATGGTACTTGGACATTTGATGTGTGGTTACATGATAAACCAAATATGGGATGTTATGTTATAAAACTGGGGTGGGTGAGCCCAAGATAGCTCTCCTATACATTGGGTAATGTGACTGGGGTAAATTTAAATGTTTTTCCTAAGACATTTAGGGAATATACTATTATGGTTATCCCAAGCGTAACTCCTTATGTAGCTGTGAAAGCTAAAATGTAATTATGTTATGGATTTCATAAGTTACCTTTATGATTTATTATTTCTTAGTGTTATTCATTGATCACACGATTTTGTGAGGTATGTTAAAGATCATATGTTTTGTGATTAAAAAGTATGATTTAATTGATTTGTATGTATTAATATAATAATGTTTTCTTTTATTTTTTTATAAATCTTAATGAGCTTTTTAAACTCATCCAATGTTTTTTTGAATTGTTTTTCATAGAGTATATAGAAGGGAAAGATAAAGGATGTATTGAAGAAGATATATATCAAGAAAAGAACTCCTATTTTATTTAAGTAGATTTATTATTGTGAAAAAATTGGATAGAGCATAATTGTCTACTTTGTATTTTTGGGATTGTAATGTAATATTTACAGCTTAATTCTCTAATACTCGAATCCAGAAATGATCTACAATGGTAATTCATGACATAACTCAAGATTTTGTAACGTTTTAGGATGTGGAACTATATATAATATATTCCCCAAGTACCATATTAGGAATAAATAATTTTTTTCCACAACATTAGAATTATATAACATTTAAAAAACCATTTAAATCATAAATAAATATCTTTTGGAAATTGACCTGGAATTTTATTTTAGAATATTTATTTTCAATATAAATAAACATTTTTCTATTGAAAATAATTTCAATAAAAGAATTCAAAAATAAAAGTAAAATACTTATCATTGAAGGGTAACATGAAATTCCATAATGGAAGATAAAAATAAAATAATTATTATGATAGTGGATGTGTTGTTTTCACTCTATATATTAGAATAGTTCATTTTTGGGCATTTTTAAAAAATTCTATTTAAAAAACGCAAAACAATTCAGTTTGAAGGAAAATTTAATGTAAAGTAAATAAGTTAAATAAAATATAATTATTAATATATTATTTATTTTAAAAAATCATTTGTTAATTTTAAAATAAATGGTCATTGAAGAGAAATATATTTTGATGGAAAAACATTATAGGACAATTTTTTTAAAGGAAATGTCCATTATCACTTGGATAAATTAGAATCACTTGAACCATAAATGAATAACATTAAAACATTAATTAAATACAATTATAAGAATTAAATTCATGATATAACATTTCGTGGGGACTATATATGGACCTTGTAAAATAACATGTGTTCATAACATAAAAAAATTCCTCAATGATTGTGCATTATGAAGAATTCCCTTACGTTGGGTCTAACATGTCATGTGTGACATTGTCATCCAGAATAATAAAAATATATTAATAATTAAAAAAATTTAGAAACTTTTTAAATTATATTTTTTTACTTATCCTATTAACAATTTATACACAATTACTTAATCAATTAATTTTGAGTCATATTTATTTACTAGATTTGGTTTATGTGTCAAAAATGACTTCAATATGTTCACTATAATCAAATAGGATGTTATTTAAGAATATGTGGAATAATAATAATGACATAATTATCTTATTTATACAAAAATTATACTTTTAAAACCAATCATGAATTATGTTTATGAAAATTTAACTTCCATTAAGTATTTGTAGATCGTAGGTCGTACATACGCATGAGTAATGTTTCCATTTTCATGGATCAATATGGAATGAAGGTTATTAATATTTTAACATTAAAAATAATAATTATATCATAAATTCAATATTTTTTATTATATGTACTTATATTTATCATAATTGTGATGTGGGGGTTCAAAAAGGAATTGTATTGCATTAAGACAGTGATAGTCCACACATTAATGAATGATGCTATCACATTTTCAGTGAGTGAAACAGTAAGAATGAAAATGGTATATTATGTGTAAATAATGATACATATTAAAAGAATAGAATATTTATTTCAGTCATATCACATATATTCATTATCGTTATCCTTATTACATTCCTTGTAATGCATTATTGAAAACCAATCACATCACTTCAAGAGACGGTAGTCCATCGTACACATGAATGATATTATTTTATCATTTACCGAAAGTAATATAAAATGGTGTATATGAAGTAATTTAACTATAGTTATAAATTATATGTCTATATATCACATATAAACTCTAGATCTGTCACCATACCAAACCATCAGAACTTGTACTGAAGAAACAAATGACATCATTTCACGTGGAGTCATTCCTCCGTACACTCGAATGCTAATTTCATAACCCATTTGGAGGAAGTGTGTGTGGTTTTAAGTTATTCCAGTAAATTAAAAACATCAATGTTTTCTATAAAATATTAATGTTATTATATCATTATGATATGAGGAATAATTTAAGTGGATGGAGAATGAGAACGATAAATGCCTTATTGACGAACCTTTTCTTTTTTTGGGTAACTCATTTTAGAATTCACCAAAGGCCTTTCGTGGTTAGATTTATTCCAAGAGTAAGGATTATTGAATTAGGGGAGTTTATTTTGGATTTTCTTGGGTAGTTCTATTGGATCCAATGTGTTTTTAAGGTATGAGGAAATGATATGTGTGTGTGGACATTTATAAATGAGGTGAGTGGCACAATTGTTATTTTTTGGACGATCGAATTCCAAAAACAGTTTTTCATGTCACCAAGAACCATTATTTGTTAATTATCAATAATATATTCGATAAATTATAAATTTATTTGTCGAATGAGTTTTTAATACTTTTTCCCTTTAAAACACCAAATATTCTATGTTTAACCATTAATTGAACTCGTATTTACCTTATTCATTGTAATTAACAGAAGTTGTTTTAACTAATAAACTTGGTAAATAAAATAAGATGTGATTACTATAAATAATAAAATTTTATGATTCAAAATATCTTATTCATTTTTACAAAATCAGTTCATATAATTTTAAAATTTTAATTTCGTATTATTCTTCTACATGTGGTGAGAAAATGGGTTTTTAAGAAGATATTTTTTGATGATGATGTTTCTATATTTACTGTAATAATAATAATCAATATAGAAGGAAAAATATAAATTAATTATATATAATATATAAATATCACATAAAACACTCTTCAATGGGTATTTTTTTATTTAAAGATAGGAAACATTATCTATTTGAAAAGAGTTTTTAATAAAACATTTTTACAACACAAAAACAACAAATACTAAAAACCAATATAAATTTGATTAAATTTAACTAAGGGTATTAAATATAACTAAATAATACATTTTCCTATATAACAAATATTAAAATAATATTAGTAGTCATAAATTACTTAATTTATTATAATATGAAGACTTTTTATATAAGTTTGTATTTTTACAATTCACAGAATAATAAATATATTTTCAAATTTCCAAAAATTTCAACAAACAAAAATGTAGATATTATGATTTCAAAATTTATATAAATATATCCAAATTTAAAATTTAAAATTTATAAATTTTTCCTTTAAATTAAAACATATGGGAAAAGTGATTAATTAAAACAATGATCTTTTTTATTAAAAATTATAAAATATTTTTAAAAATAAAATAACAATATAATTCATATTAATAAATACAAAAATGATTTATTATATCATTAATCATGTTCTTAAATCCTTCCCCTATTTTATAAATCTCATCCACACAATTTTATTCACTTAATACACAAGGTGGGATATCATTCCCTCATAGCATTTTCAGAATTCCCATTTTGCCTTATAAATAATAAGGTTTTTCCAATAAAATTTTATCCTAATAAATTACCAAATCCCCCCACAGATTCTCTCTATAATAAAGAGTTATAGCTCTATGTTCCCCAAATTAAAATTCTCATACAACTAAATGACATCGGGTCTCAATACATTAGATGAATTCAGCACAAATTTCATTAAGAATGAAACATGAAATACGGTGTCTAACTCAGATATATTCAAGGAAAAGACATATTATTGGAAACTAATCTGACTCTCAAATTTTTCAGAAGTCCAATTTATTGTTGATTTTTTTCTAATTTGTTCCAAAACACATGACCCTTTTCCATGGAGATACTATTAGAATGTAATGTTGAAATACCTATAAATCAAATATATTTCCTCGCGTCATCCACATAAAATTCATACTATTTATGTCGCTGAATTAGATGAACCTTGTCCACCATTTATTCTACCAACTCTATTCCCATCAACATCCTTTATCCAAATTACTCCCAAAAATGGGTGTTTGACACCGTTATCCGTATAATGACTCAAATGATGAAATTTGTATACAGGAATGAAAACATTTATTATATGAAATCCCATCCATTGAATGATTATGATCATAAATTACTTGTTATTCTATTGAACATGAATTATGAATTTATTCCATGTTAACAATCATCTTCTAATATTATCAATCAGATTCTAGATAAAAACTATACTACATTTTAATTTTTTACCCATTGAAATATTAAGTCCCTTCTGAAAATTAGGTTTGAACCTTAGATTAGGTTCAGATATAATTGAATGAGGAACTCAATATGACCTGAAAATATCCTTTTGACATAGTTTAGAGTAATGATATAATGAAATTGTATCTTCAATTTGATGGAAATTTTAAATTTTAGTTAATTGATCAATAATAACACAAATCGCATGGTAACCTCCTAATGTCCATGGAAATCCAACCATGAAATACAAGGATATATTTTCATATTTCTACTATGGAACTAGAAATGGTTGAAGCACCCCCTTTAGTAACTATTTTTCATCTTAATTGAGCAAAAAACACAAACACTTGATGATAAATTTAAAAATGTCACATTTCATTCCATACTAATAGTAATACTCCTAAACTTATTTGTAAATCTTAGTACAACCCTGAAACATGGAATACAGAGAACTATGAACATAACTCAACAACTCTCTCTTCAAATGGAAATTATAAGGAAAACATTATAATTTATAAAATCCTAAAAAATAATATTTATCAATATTAAAATTAGGAAACATACCATTCTTACCAATTATAACTTTTCATACAAAGATTGATCCTCCTGAGAATTATTATATCTTTTTTAAAATTTTCACATTTTTTAAACCGGAAACAAACCAAGGATATCCATGAATTAAATACTACTATGGAATACTATTTCAAATTATTATGCAATGGGTTACATTCCAATTGTAAAATGACTAACGTAGCATTATTTTTTTGACTACATGCATCATCCACCTTTTCTAATTCTATATTATAGAAATGAATCAATAAATAATAATATTTCATGTTTTAATCCATATTTTCTGATTAATGGTATATTCATTCTGAGATAATATGTATTTCAAAATTTTATTTTCATAATATATTTTACAAATTACTTTATAAATGTGATTCCTCTAATATTGTTAATGAAAAGACCGAAGAAGATATTTTAAAATCATCTGACGGGTAATTTAATTCATAAGGTTTCAAATGAAGAGGTTTATAAGAAATTAATTCATATATTTTAATTATTAAACAACCATGTACTTCCAATTAATCATAACTATATATTAAATAGTCACCATTTTTGGAAGGTAGTGAAAAAACTAGAGCATTCAACAATAGTTTTTTTTTCAGTTCCTGAAAAAATTATCACATTCAATTGTCTAGAAAAATTTATCTTCTTATCATGTTATCAAAGATAGTGTGAAATAAAACTCGGAAGAGTTTTCAATAATATTTTTCTAGTAACCTCTATGTCTAGAAAAACTATATCTATGTGACATTTATGGCTTATATAAATTCTTCAAATGAATTTGTCTTAACAGTGTCAACAGTTATTCCATCCTTAGAAATAATATGTCCAATGAAAACAATTTTTTACAAATAGACTTCACACGTACTAAATTTTCCACATAAATTATGTAATTATATGATTTTAAAAACAAATTCTTATGATTTATGCATTTTCGTATTATCATTTATAATATACCAAAATTTATTTTATAATCACATCCAAAATATTATCCATGATCTAATGAAAATATCAAGTAATATGGTCCATAAATAAAACAGGTGAGTTAGAAAAAACAACCAACATATCAAAAAATATATTTATCCAATATCATGTCTGAAATAAAGTGTTTGGAATGTATAATTTCGTCGCATTCAATGTATGGTACCCAGCCTCAGTCCAAACATCAAAAAATACTGAGCCCCTTGTATCTGATCAAACAGACCATTAATGTGATTAGAATTACACTTCTTCAAAATAATGTTGTTATTCAAGGTTCAAAAATAAATAAAAAAACTCATTTATATAGCTTTATTTTTAAAAAATACAATGATCACCACATTGTCAAGTTCAATGTAAGATTCAAAATTTATCAAATAACTTCATCAATGAATTTTTCATTTATACATTTTCAACTTATCCATTCATAATGGGGGTTTAGAAAACGATTTAGAATTAGGAACTAACTCAATAGTATACTCAACTCCCAGTATGGAATAAAAAAGAAATTTGTCCCGAAATACATACATGTATTCATTTACTACTTCCATGTCACTAATTTTAATACTTTAATTATTTTCAACAATAGGATCAAGGGAGAAATAACTACCACCTATATTAAATTTTTCATCTTCTTAGTTAGTTATCAATGGAATGAAAACATTAAACTTATCATTCGGTGATTTTAAATATATTTTAGCATGATAAAATAAAATAAAAAAGATACCAAAAAATATATCAAACTCTTCTTTGTCTACTCTAATAATTATTTCAAGAAAGAACATCCCACTGGAAATAATATGACCATTCTTATAATGATTGGTTTCATTAATAATTCCACCTAGAGTTTTTCACACAAATTTATATCATACATTGGTTAGGTTACATTCCCTATTGACCTTAAAATTTATCAAAAATGGAATTATAAATAGATTTCTAATCAAGATGAGTATTTTAATAATTCAAATAAACAAGTTATATACATGTCAAGACATCATTTAATACACCAAAAACTACTATTGTAAAATAAAATAACATTGATACACCTATATGTTTCTGATCATGCTGATTTCATACACTTAAAACTAACTTTATACATGAATTATCATAAAAAACCTCATCATTGCAATGAAAAATCACCATTGTATAGATATATATTACTCCATAATTTGTTTCACTAGTACACATTTCATTAAATTTTGGAGACTTATGACCAATATAGACACACCAGAAACACTTCCCAGATCTATTCAAATGTTCCTTAAAATTTTATTTTCTACAAATTGATTATTTGGGGGATTACATATGGAATTATTAGTTTTTTAATCAATAATACCTTCATCCATTATAATTTCTAAACTTTTCCATATTGAGGAACATACGTATCAATAATATCTTTCTCAACAATATCAGAAGTATGAAAAACATTATAATAATGTTTAAAATCTCATTTGACCATTGTAGTACACTCATTTTCTTTTAATCTTGAGTAAAATATATATGTTTTACTATTTGTATACCAAATAAAATCTAACCCAAACCTATCAAATATCATGATGTTTTATTCATTTGAACATATACTGTATTCATATTTCTACTTCATTTTGAGTAATTTTTTCATTATCTCAAGTCGAATAGTTGAATGAAAATATTTCTCAATGAATGTATCCTTTAGTGTATCCCATTAAATGGAATGAAAATTATATTTTTCACTAGTATTGTTAACCGTAGACCATAATCGATTAAATTCACCTAAAAAATGATAAATATTTATAGTTTATTATTGACATTAAAAAATTCAATGAATAGAAATATAATTTCATGTACCTTGATCCATCCATTGGCTACTATAATGTAAGATAATCCATATAATTACGGTTTATTTTCCAAAATAAATTATCCACAATAGAAATTTTCCTTAATGGGTGATCAGGTATACCTATGTCATGGATACCACCACAATTTAAATCTCTTTTCAGTTAATCCATCACTATTATAAACTATTATTTCCCGATTCCAACTTCATCAAGATGGTGATTTGGAATATTATTTTATTATTGATTCATTCCCACTACATTTTCATTGTTTCCTCTGTATAAACTCATTGTAAATAGAATGAACTCTAGTAATAAATTATGGTAATTTTAAATTAGAAAACATTGTAATGTAACAATATGTGAAAATAATTATAGCGGATTCAATTAACATTATCCAGATCAAAAAAGTTGTTTAAACTATCCTATGATACAATATATAAGTATCAAACCATAAAAATTAAATGTTTTTTAGTTTTATCCAGGAATATACATTTTTTTCATAGAGTATCTTTTCTAAAGTCGAGCTTTTGTGAATTAGTCCATAACCCATATATTTAAAAAATCATATTATATAAAGTGAATACTTCTGATCAGAATCTATTATTACAACCATATAAAACGTTTTATAACAAAACATTTTTACATTCATGAAAATGTCTCATAAAATTAATCTTTACTTCATCCGTTGAATGAAAAATCGTGTGAAAAACATTTAAAAACATAGGATGAGGACAAAAATCATAATATGTGGTATAAAATAAATGAAAATCATAGTCCATCGAACAAATGAATACTCATATAAAATTTACATTATTTTTAACATTAATTGTGTATTATAAATAAAATCTTTTCACATGAAAGTACAAACACTATTTTGGAAATGGAAATTCATCAAATCCCATAGAAGGTAAATAAATACAATTATTGGTAGCATAAAACATGATATTCCGAATTCATTTTAAACCCCTATTAGAAGTAACTAGACCCTAGTTAATTGGTTAATATTAACTCTTTGGTGACTATCTCCATCATTCCTATTAGGACAGCAAACTTTATCCAATGAATTGGAGTGCTACATGAGTGCACCTATCATTTAGTTTATAACAACCTCACCAAGAATTATTAGGGTCACTCATTTGTATAAGTAGTAATACGGTCACCTAGTGCTATCTAGGACTCCCCATTCTGTAATCTCAAATAGAATCACTAGACACTATCTAGGCCATAACATAGTATAATTCTCTCGTACCATATGAGGGAAAAAATTCATCATTCACTTTACCAATATATAAAATTTGAAACCCATTTTTAAACTCATAAACAAATCAATTTCGAGTATCAAAATTACATTTCATGTAAAAAAACATTTTCATTATAAAAATATCTTTTATATTACAAAAATTAAATACCAAAATAAAAAAAGAAAAAAGGTTTTTTATTGAAGGATAATAAGAAATATTTCAAATTATTTGATAAATCAAATAATGGTCTCCATGGTGAAAACATAATTGCCATTGTGTTTATTTAGATTATGACATTACTTATGATGTTCTAAAAAACCTTCCATATAAAATATATAAAAATTATCTTTAACTAATTATAATGTAAAATAAATAATGGAAAATAAATATTACATTATAAACATTTTATTTCAATATAAAAATTTTTATAAAATCATTCTACAAAACATGATGTTCGAAATGATTGACAATTTAAAGGGAACACATTAAAACTATTTTTTAAAAGAATATTCCCATATCACATCAAAATATTTAAATCATTATCCCATGAATAATAACATTAAACAAAAAATTATGTATCATGTCAATAAATTCATGCATCATAAAAAATTTCCAGGGGTATATATATAAACCTAATAAAATAATATAGGTTCATAATATCTATAAAATGCCTCAATAAAATAAAATTGAGACAACATCCCTTACTATGATTCTGACATTTCACACTTGTCTTTATATAAGAGAATAATAAATTAGTTTAATTTATTACATGATTGAGAACCTATTTCAATTATATCTAGGAAGATATATTGTTAAATAATTTTATCCCTAAAATAAATGATTAATAGTAAAATTAAAAATGTTATGAATTGAATGAGGAATACAAATATGAGAGAGAACCGCTCCTTGCATGTCACCATCTATCATAATTTCACCAAAATATGTTGTTTGAATGGAAAAAATGGTATTCATTTCTACAATTTCTCTCTTTGATAATGCATATGAAACATGGTTAACTTCACTATAGACATCAAAAATACTCAAATTCAGGTGTTGTGCATGATTGAGGAACCTAACACAATGTGGAAGGACTTTTGATGGAACATCCCTGATTAATTATTTGAGATAATTAATTTTTAGTTAAGTAAAATTCAATCTTTGGATCCCGCATGCTGCATAGGTTACAGCTCAGCCAAAAATCCGCTTTTGAAAATCAAATAAAAAACCACAATTCAGTCAGTGAGAGTCAAATTTAGTCAATAGTGATTGTTGGTTGTGGTAGATAGCATGTTTTATAACCTAGATGATGGATCATATCTCATATTCTTAAGAATTTACCTTCCAAATAATGTGATGAAAGTAGCCTTTAATAAAACACCAGAGAGTATAGATGAATCCTCAATAGTCTGAAGGCCTTGTAATTCAAGAGGATTTTTATCAACATTATATTTTATGCATGAGGGAATTGGTGGAATCCAATAAATGTACTTTTGATCCAATTTTTTTCTTATTTTTCATGGAAATCCTAAAATTCTATGTGTATTCAGATATGATAATCTATTGTTCACTAGAAATGGATGTATGATTGTAGCAGCATGAAGGTCCCTATGTACTGTAGTGGTTGATGTATGATTTGATTCCCCATGGTTGTCAAATATGAACTTTTTGTTGTCTTCCTAGAAGGAGTTGAAGGCAGTTGTAGTAGAATCCAACAGCTTGTTATGTAGTTGGAAATATCTTCCACTCATTCTTATGAATTTTATTTACATAAACATGTTCCTTTATAATCATAAAACAATGAAAAATATATTTACAACATATTTCCAAATATCGTAAGAAAATACTCAGCCAAGAAACACATGTTGTATGGTCTCTTCAGTTTTAAAACAAATATGAAAATTTAAAACAATCTATTGGTCAGCCATCCTTAGTTGATCATGATTAGGTAGATGATTCGTCTATATTCTATAAAAAGAATAATTTTTGAGGGTTTAATAAAGGAAAACCTGAATTTTGTTAGCCTATATGGGGCTATATTAGAAACATCACAATGCATTCTGTAATACTCTTTGACATTGAGATTCCAATTTTTTTAGTTATCTAGACCAATGTGTCATGATCCATGAAGCTATATCATTGTGTTTCAATATCATCTTGAGGGGAAATAATTTTACAAATATTATGATTTTTGACAAGATATTACTAATAGACTAAAATATATTATTACATTCAAGTAATGTATTGTCATGTTATATACAATTACACAATAAATTAAATTCATGTAAGTTGTTTGGACCATATTAATTTTTTATCTCAAAAAAACATTTCAATGTTGAATATGGTAAAATTGATCATTATATAAACATGTCCAAAAAATAGAGACATAATTATGAAATTTATTCCTCAATTTACCATTTTAAAACAATCAATAACTATTTTTTTAACAAAAATGAACTGAGGTTATCATCATTGAGATAATAGGTAGTATCTATGCTTGAGTAACATTTTCATTATTCCTTGATCATTTTGAAAATATGGTAAGTGATACTATATAGATTAAAAGGGATCATTAAATTATAAATACCATGTTATTTAATTATATGTACTAATATATAGCATTATTTTTATGTGGGGTGAAAATGGAATCACATTGCTTCAAGGATGCAGTAGTCCATATACCCACATACGATGTTATATGTTTTTTAGTGAGTGAGATGTGAGAAATAAAATGATATATTATACATAAAAATGATAAAAATCCTACTAATATCTTAATTATTTCACTTATATCAGATATATTCATTATCTTCATCGTTATTACCTTTGATGTAATGTATTAGTGAAAACCACTCACATCATTTCACATTATGATAGTTTACAAAATATCTGAATGGAATTATTGCCTCCATTTCTAAATGGAATGTAAAAGGGTATATATGATATAATTACTAAAAAGTTATAATTTAGTTATAAATATAATATATAAACTCTAACTCTATCACCATACCTCACCATGATATGTGGGAAATGATGAAGGAATTGAATCATTTTGCGATGTGGCGGTCCAATAAAAACATAAATGATTATTTGATAACCATTTTAGTAAATGTGTGTGTTTTTGTAGGTTACAACTACCTTATATTAATTTCTACCCAAATTAAAGACTTTATGATGAGGGTAGGGGAGGTGGGAGATTATTTTGAAATTATTTAATGAGAAAAATTTGTTTGATGGTGTGAAGAGAGGAGGAGGGGTGGCATTTTATAAGTGTGGTAGTGGAAAGCTTTTAATTTTTCGTAAGTGTGAATTCCACCAAGATTATATTTCATGTCACTCTATAATTAACCACCCTATAGTAACATATTAAATGATATATTAGCCATTTCTCCACTACCTCAATTGGTTTTCACAATATCAATATGATGGTGACATGAACCTAGTCCTCAATAGAACAATGTTGTGTAAAATATATCCCACAACAGATTGATAAATCAAAGAATGTTGTGGATAAATAACTAGATATGTATATTCATATACTCATATCACATATATGTGGGTGATACAAAACTATGAATAAAACAAATCATCCATAAACCAATCCCCTAGTTTTCCACGACGACCAAAAAATTACTAAGACACCCATAATTGGTCACTTAAAATCAATCCCACAAAGGAAGATGAGTGAAAAAACATCTATTATAAGATCATAAAGGAATCAAATCCATATAGTAGAAGTATTGTTTGAGCTAAAATTCCCTATAGGATTCCTCTAAATATTTTATATAGTTACTTCATAAGGTAACTA
The DNA here is from genome assembly GCA_963277665.1 of Viscum album. NCBI lineage: Eukaryota > Viridiplantae > Streptophyta > Magnoliopsida > Santalales > Viscaceae > Viscum > Viscum album. Next base: position 1,797,291,730 of record OY728141.1, read on the forward strand.
AATATTATTAAAATTGAATAAAATAAATAGAGTATGTTACTTTTTTTTAAATATAGAGTTTTAAATATTAAAAAATCAATTATCAAATAAAACCAGTAAAGAATTAAATTTCATAATTTGAAAACAAAAAAATTTCTAAAAAATTGAAAACAATTGTAGATGATAATGTATTATTTTCAAGAAAATATGATAGCGTTCACCCGATATAAATGATGTATAAAATTCAATTCAATATATCCATGATACGTAATAATTGTAAATATATCAATTCAGAAAGGAAATTATGATTCGAGGTTTTAAAAACAAAGTATGTCATGTTTATAATATCTTGCTAGAATGGCCCAAAGTCCTTCATTTTTATTGATTTTAGAGAACCCCCTTTCAAGGGATGAGGGGGACCATTACAAGGCACGTAGGCTCAGAGATTACATGGCCCATAGGCTTATGATATTAAATGGAACTGCCCCTCGCCAGCCTCTGTATCACGATAGTAGCTCTCCACCTTCCCATAACCGTCTATCAAGGCTTCCCATGCAAGCAAAGGACAGTCTTGATGGCATACCCATACCCTCACATTCTGAAAAATCCATTTGGCTCTACTATGGTGATAGCACCTGCTCCGAATCCTCTTTTGGGGAAGCTTTTTTTTAGTGTATGTCTGGGGAAACTAAATGTGGCCTAAAGGAATTATGGTTGCTTTAAGGCCTTAAAGGTAGCCCGAATTCCCTACTGGCCCAAAGGCCTGGGTGGCCCAAAATCCTTAAAGACACCAACCCCAAACCGGTGGCCCAATGTGAATAGTTTTGTCTACCACAATATGGAACAGTACCTGCGACAATATCTTCTACAATGCCTACTACAGTTACCTGTACAGTGTACAGTCTACTACATTACCACACAGTGTACATCCTTGTACATTACTGCTACAGTGCATGCTACAGTACTGGTATAGTACCCCCTGGAAAATAAGCCTCTACCTGGATTTCAACCTTGGTCTCGTAGATGCTGCAGTAGTGCTACAGTACACCCACACAGTGTACAGTTCTTCTATTAGGATTTCATAGGTACAACATCATTACGATAGTGAGTCCACTATAGACTATCTAATAAAGATCATCCTTACCAATCATTAGGAAAACATGTACACTCACGTGTCATAAGAGAACATGTTCCATTCTCAACTAATTTCCTAGATGCACCACCATAATAGGAACATTTCATGTTATCTATAGATCTACATGATATGGTGTGAGTCTAACAACGAAGAAAATATCTAGGACAAATTATATATCTACAATTGTTCCCCTTACTATTCAAAATATGTGACTGATATACTCATGTTTTGAGGATTATATGTGTAACACCCAAGGTAAATAAAGAATATGACATTTCATATTTATCTATATTTGTGAATAAAATATTGAAATGACTTTAAAGGGGAAGCTATGCTCGATGGCGTACCCAACACGCAACAACGAGTTTCTTGGGAATCTTACGTTGCACTTTAATAATAAAATAATATTATTTAAAATGGTAGTTAATATGTAGTCGTTGTATTGGCGGGAATGGATAGAAATAACTAAAATATGATTATATATGTTCTTAAATATTTTTACATTTATACAATAAAAGATAAAGGCTTAAAATACGGAAAGAATTCAATTTTTGGCGTATATACCCTAGTTTTCACTAAAGGTTCACTTATCACCATTTGATGGAGAACCGTCATTAAATATAGTTTTGTTCACTCTTAAATATTCTTTTGGACCAAATAAAACTCTTATTAAGAATCGGGACATCAAAATTTACTTTGTGTAAATTTTTGGTATCTTTCTGATAAAGTTCATTTTTTTAATGAATAGTGTAAAATGTTGTATTTTAATTCAAAACCACTTTTTAATATAATTTATTTATACTATTAGATTATATTTTGAATTGGTTTTAAAGTGAAATTTGAAAATATTTTTACCATTAAATCCAATAGTGGTCGTTGGAATCAATTTCACTTTGAAATCAGACTTAAACTAGTGTCAATCTTTTGATACTTATTGTTTTATAAAACACGTTATTTGTCATGACAGCGGGAATTAATTATTAAATTAATTAATGTGACTTATATGTTTTGAATTTTGTAAAAAGGACTTCATTTTTGAATTCAGAATATCAAATATAGCTTAGGGTGAATTTTTGGTAATTTTCTGAAAAACTTCAATTTTTGATGAATAGTGAAACCACTAAGTGGTAATCAAGCAAACAGATTTTTCAGTTAAATGAAAGTTTACCACTAATGTGTATTGAATTTTGAAAATCCGACATACATGGTTGTCATTAAGAAGTAAAATGTGGTTCAATGAGATTAAAATAATTTTTTGGTGAATAGTAACTTATTAAGTTTTTAATCGCGATTAGTGGTAATTAGTGTAGTTTAAGGTATAAATAATGCTTTAATGATATGAAATGACCTATACACATGTCCCAACCTTATTGGTTGTGTCATGGCCGACCAAGACAATCCATGGGTCAACTTGGGGACCCCATGGATCCATTTTGGTTGGGAAATGACATAAATAACATTTTATTTAATGTAAAAGTAAAATTGACACAAACATGATATGTTTTACTAAAACAATTTTTAAGTGGGGTTATACAAGTCATCATTTTGATTATAAATATTCATTGGAAAGCTAAAAAGATTTCCTACATAATAGTATTTTTTTTATAATTTTTAGACATTAAATAAATTAAATTATTTATGACATAATAATGATGCAGCGATGATATCATTATTTGACGATTTAAATAAAATGGAAAGATAATGTAAAATATATGAACTACACATGTACAAAACTTATTGGATTAGTGGATTTCGGAGACTTATCACCTTATCCACGAATTCTATCAATGTGGGACCTTTTAAAACCGAAACACATTTTCAAATAAAGTAATATTTCTTACTTTCCAAAAGTGCCCCTCCTCTCCTCTTATAAAAGGCCCCCACCTCTACCTCATTTCACACACTCCTCAAGCCTTTGGCTCGGCCAACCCCTGCCCATTTACTCTTTCAACATCCCTCTCCTCATCCTAGAGGATTCCCATTGGGCAGAATCCTTTCAAAGGAAGCCTTTAGGCTCAAATCAAAAGGAGTTACACTTTTAAAGGTAATTCATTCTCTCATGTTCATTTGTTTTATTTTGCTTCTCCAACCCCCTAAACTCTTTTTATTTACTTATTTTGTAACAACACCAGTATCTTAAATATACTAGGATGTTGTTATAAGATTTATTCTAGCTACACTTTCACACAACTACATCAACTGGTTAAAGAACATACGGTTTCCGTGGATGGAGAAATTCTGCCTCCTGAAACGATGATTGTTCAATACTCATTTAAAACCTTCAAAGGTGGCCATTATGATGTCACTATTTTTATATATGATATATAATATGTTTATGTTTTCCTTAAGCTTCTGTTTTTTTTTCATTTTTGGCATACCTTTATGGTTTCCATTATGGGTAAACGCGATATCTTCATTTAAGGAAGTGCGGACTACCGCCCCCTCAAAGTGATTTGATTCGTTAAATACCATATGTAGGACGTATAAAGGATGGAAATATGATATTATATATGATATTATACTGGAATTATAATATACCTTTATATAATTATTATTCAATTCTATAAAATACGAAATAGAAATGAAATTAGCGTTCATGCGTACGTACGGCTTACCGTCTCCATGAATGGTGCATTTCATTTCTTACCTCTAAATGATTATGTAATGTTATAAATGCATGAATGTACTGGATATATATGACATATATTATATCTAAATCATGAATACAATTCTGGATATAATAAACATTTGACCATACGAACAACATGTAATTGTAAGAAGTCCACTTTCGACTTAAGAACCAAATATCGGCAAAACAAATATTATTAACTTAAATGATTACATAATGTTTATGACATGGTAATAAGTGATATAAACGGAATAATGAACTTGAAAAAATGTTCTTAAAGAAGTAGAAATTAACTCATGTTTATTATTCAGGAGATTAAAGAACGGTCGAGTCAAGTCGGACCCGAGGTAAGGGATCCTACTCCTCTCTTTCTTTTTAAGTATACACTTTTATGTCATTCCTTTTAAATCTCATCTTTCTTGTTATTGGGATGATATTTTATATTACATTTACTGTAATTTTTATGTTCATGTGATGAGAGACCCTATTCTCTCTCATCAATCCATTTTGGGAGTTTTGAGTGGCGCCGTTAGGCTGCCGAACTTTCGTTAGAGATCTAACCTCTCTCTTTCTTTTTAAGTACTCTCCTTTGTGTCACTTCTTCTAAGCTCCTATTTGTTATGTTGGGGGATTTTATTTTATATTACACTTTCTGTAAATTCTATTTTAATATGATGGGATACTCTATTTGATCTCATCAATCCATTTTGGAAGTTTTAAGTGGCGCCGTTAGGCTGCTGAGTTTCGTAAGGGATTTTTCATCTCACTTTTATTCTCGTGAGATTTATGCCACATTTTCAACAAATTCCATTGAGTGGTGTATGTACTACCCATTATTCTACTCTTTGTGTAATATACTTTCGTTTATGAGTATTTACATCAATGATCTATTGTCCTTCTTTCATGGGGTGTATGTTTTGAAAGATACCCAAGTCGGTAAGGGAACCTTTCACCCTCCTCTTTTTTAAAAGACTTCTTTTGTTGGGTCTTTTAATTTACATATTGTTATTTTGGGATATGTTCTCATATATCCTTGTTGATGTAAATTTTATGTCCATGTGATGAGATACTCTTTTTATCTCTCATCAACTCTTTTTGATGTGATGCCGTTAGGCTGTCAAGGGAACTTTTTAACCCAATTTCGATTTCTTTGGGTTCAACATGTAGTCATTGAATATGTCATCCATTGATTATGTGTGAATGACCTTTTATTGTTTTACACTTAATATCCACTTATATTGGGTGTATTTATATTTTTCACACATATTTTTTTTGAGATTTATTTGTCCTTAATTTAAGGATACATTCTTTATAAGGGATTTCATCACATTTGACATTTCTATTGAGAGTTCATTGTTGTTATGCACCAATTCACTCTTATATGGTGTATATACTGTCCTTTGGAGTATTATATCATGAATCCATTTATTCTCATGATATTATAAAGTTTTGACTAAATGTTATTCCTCAATTATTGTATTCAAGTGTCTTTGATTTTGGTAAAACCCCTTTAACCAAAATATCGTTTTAAATGTTTTAATTATTTGTTCTTATTAATATCCATGTTTTGAAAATGGTTTTAAGGATTTATTTATATGGATATTAATGGTTTAAAATGTTAAAAGCTTCAAGGTGGTATGGGACACTTTGATTCAAAAATCTCTTTATTAATTGTTTTAAATGGTTTTGGAAATGGTTTCTTTTTTAATGGATTCTTTATTTCAATATCCTAAAATGTTATATTGTGATTGAAATGTGGAAATTTTATGTTTCCTTTATTCATGTTTTATGTGATACGATTATGTTATGGTTCTTGGGCATTGTTATGAAGAACGGGTGGTTCCGTGATAAACTAAGGGCGGGTGAGCCCGATACAGCTCTCCAATGCATTGGGTAACGCGAAGGAGTGAAACATTAAGGTTTCTCCGAAGGGATTTAGGGAATATACTGTGATGGGTATTCCAAACGTAACCAATAGGGTTACTCCCCACGTAAGAATGTTATGAATTCCTCAAGTTACCTTTATGTCTTATTTTTTCTATGATTTATTCATGATTTGATATGCCTATGTTTTATGGGTAAAGTATGATTTCATTCTTATGTATATATGAACTCATGTTTCCTTTCCATATTTTTATAACCCTTACTGAGCTTTTTATGCTCATCCCAAGTTTTGGAAATTTTTTTCACAGGTCAAGGGAAAGTTACATGATGTGATGATAGTGTCAAGGATGTGTCAAGAAAGAATCCGTGTTTTATTTTAAATAGGTTTCCGTTGATGGGAAGAATGAATATTGTCTTTTATGTAACCACTTTTTTTAAATGTGGAATGTAATGCATGTTTCATGATCTAATTCTCTAAAACTCTAAACCTGAAAATATCCTCAATGTGTAATCTTGTAATAACTCAAGATTAAGTAAGGTTTAAGGCTGGGGCCTTATAGTTGGTATCAAAGGTCGGTTTAGATAACTTTAGAGGTTAGGGTATTCTTTAAGAATAATTGACAATTACCATAATGGTTAGGATTTCAGAAAGAGTCCTAGTTTTAGATAAAGTGAATGTGTAAGTGTATCTTAGTGTTTACCTTCTTCATTAGTACATGATGGTTTTGTTGATATACTCACACTGACATTTCTATTTTTAGTGAATGGATGGATCTAGCAGGCACCAAAGAGACAACAGGTTTGAAGGAAACTGTGGTGGTTCTTTGATTAAGATACTAGATAAAATGGAGGATTCAATGAGGAAACTCGTGGTTGTTCTAAACCAAATATCAAGGAGTCATGATCAACCACTTCAACCTTGGTGAGTTTTCTAATGCATCATGTACGAGATGGCCAACTCGATGTGGAAATTCAGGTAATAATTATTAAGGTAACCATTAGGGTTTATATGATACTTAATTTTTAGGTAATTATGGGTTACTCTATGATATGATGGAAAATGAAAGGAATGAGATAAACTTGAGGATTAAAATATGTTATGATTATTCTTGAAGATTTTATCTCATTTTGGGGAATGTTTTAAGAATTATATAGTTTTGGAAAAAGGACAACACGTAGACTGTGTGACATCCCGTCACATCGGACAAAGCTGCGGGAATCGAACCCACAACCAAAGTGCGACTGGTATTTATCGCCTACCACTGGACTAAGTGAAGTCCCTGGTTAGTTTGACTGATTATTTTTAGTTATATGATTTTATGAATTAAGATTACGTTTATTTTGGGTTATTTATGAAAATGATTAACCTATCATGGAGGATATGTGATTAGGATAATTACTTTTCAATGCGAGACTTTAGGAGCGACTAATGTTGTTTGGAGATAAATGTTACGATTTAAATTGGAAGACTATGTGACTAAATCCTTCAAATATTTGGGTTTCAATCTTATATTGGTTTAAATTGATGAATTTTATGGACAAATTGTTTATCGGATGGTCCTCGTTGAACTTTGGGTTTTGTTGGACAAATTTTGGAGATTAAGAATAGATTTTCTTTTTACAAGGGGTTATCCTTTTCTGGATTATCTGATCTTGTACTAGCATTTTTGGTTTTGGTTTGGTTAAAGCTTAAAGACATGGGATGTATATAGTTCTCTTTTGTGGATTAGGTTATTCTCTAGAAGTTGATTATAGTACTCTTAATGTGAACAAGTCTTCTTAAATACTCGTCTTTTGGAGAAAATACGAGTTTGTGTAAAAGTTGAAAGTCAACATGATAAGTGATTATGTTTCCTTATGAATAAATTCCTCAATAAAAAGTAACTTAAAACAAAAATGTTGTCTATTAACTTTTACTACTGGGGAATCGAATACCGTTTAACCCATCACAAGTTTGTGATTTCCTCGTGGTTAACTTTCTCCTAAACATGTTTTCTATCACTCTCCATCAGAACATGACCCTTTCTTTTTTCCTCCATGTCCATATTTTCATACTTGGAATCCTAGTATGGGTTAACTTGGGTGACCTTTGTACTTGTCTTTATTTATTTTAAAGTGTTTGTTTTACCGACTTTTGTTCCGATGTGGGACTTTCAAAGAAGTTTCCAAGCGTAATTTTAAAATTGCGAGGACGCAATTCCCAAAAGGGGGGAAGGATGTAACACCCCAGGTAAATAAATAATATTACATTTCATATTTATCTATATTTGTGAATAAAATATTGAAATGACTTTAAAGGGGAAGCTATGCTCGATGGCGTACCCAACACGCAACAACGAGTTTCTGGGAAATCTTACGTTGCACTCTAATAATAAAATAATATTATTTTAAATGGTAGTTAATATGTAGCCGTTTTATTGGCGGGAATGGATAGAAATAACTAAAATATGATTATATATGTTCTTAAATATTTTTACATTTATACAATAAAAGATAAAGGCTTAAAATACGAAAAGAATTCAATTTTTGGCGTATATGCCAAGTTTTCACTAAAGGTTCACTTATCACCTTTTGATGGAGAACCGTCATTAAATATAGTTTTTTTCACTCTTAAACATTATTTTGAACCAAATAAAACTCTTATTAAGAATCGGGACATCAAAATTTACTTTGTGTAAATTTTTGGTATCTTTCTGATAAAGTTCATTTTTTTAATGAATAGTGTAAAATGTTGTATTTTAATTCAAAACCACTTTTTAATCTAATTTATTTATACGATTAGATTATATTTTGAATTGGTTTTAAAGTGAAATTAGAAAATATTTTTACCATTAAATCTAATAGTGGTCGTTGGTATCAATTTCACTTTGAAATCAGACTTAAACTAGTGTCAATCTTTTGATACTTATTGTTTCATAAAACACGCTATTTGTCATGACAGCGGGAATTAATTATTAAATTAATTATTTTGACTTATATGTTTTGAATTTTTTAAAAAGGGCTTCATTTTTGAATTCAGAATATCAAATATAGCTTAGGGTGAATTTTTGGTAATTTTCTGAAAAACATCAATTTTTGATGAATAGTGAAACCACTAAGTGGTAATCAAGCAAACTGATTTTTCAGTTAAATGAAAGCTAACCACTAATTTGTATTGAATTTTGAAAATCCGACATACATGGTTGTCATTAAGAAGTAAAATGTGGTTCAATGAGATTAAAATAATTTTTTGGTGTATAGTAACTTATTAAGTTTTTAATCGCGATTAGTGGTAATTAGTGTAGTTTAAGGTATAAATAATGCTTTAATGATATGAAATGACCTAGACACATGTCCCAACCTTATTGGTTGTGTCATGGCCGACCACTAAAAGCCATGGGTCAACTTGGGGACCCAATGGATCCACTTTGGTTGAGAAATGACATAAATAACATTTTATTTAATGTAAAAGTAAAATTGACACAAACATGATATGTTTTACTAAAACAATTTTTAAGTAGGGTTATACAAATCATCATTTTGATTATAAATATTCATTGGAAAGATAAAAATATTTCCTACATAATAGTATTTTTTTTTATAATTTTTAGACATTAAATAAATTAAATTATTTATGACATAATAATGATGCAGCGATGATATCATTATTTGACGATTTAAATAAAATGGAAAGATAATGTAAAATCTATGAACTACACATGTACAAAACTTATTGGATGAGTGTATTTCGAAGCCTTATCACCTTATCCACGAATTCTATCAATGTGGGACCTTTTAAAACCGATACACATTTTCAAATAAAGTAATATTTCTTACTTTCCAAAAGTGCCCCTCCTCTCTTCTTATAAAAGGCCCCCACCTCTACCTCATTTCACACACTCCTCAAGCCTTTGGCTCGGACAAAACCTTCCCATTTACTCTCTCCACATCCCTCTCCTCATCCTAGAGGATTACCTTTGTGCATAATCCTTTTAAAGGAAGCCTTTGGGCTCAAATCAAAAGGAGTTATACTTTTAAAGGGAATTCATTCTCTCATGTTCATTTGTTTTATTTTGCTTCTCCAACCCCATAAACTCTTTTTATTTACTTATTTTGTAACAACACAAGTATCTTAAATATACTAGGATGTTGTTATAAGATTTATTCGAGCTACACTCTCACACAACTACATTAAATGGTTAAAGAACATACGGTTTCCGTGGATGGCGAAATTCTGCCTCCCGGAACGATGATTGTTCAATACTCATTTAACACCTTCAAAGGTGGCCATTGTGATGTCACTATTTTTATATATGATATATAATATGTTTATGTTTTCCTTAAGCTTCTGTTTTTTTTCATTTTGGGCATACCTTTATGGTTTCCATTATGGGTAAACGCGATATCTTCATTTAAGGAAGTGCAGACTACCGCCCCCTCAAAGTGATTTGATTCGTTAAATAACATATGTGGGACGTATAAAGGATGGAACTATGATATTATATATTATATTATACTGGAATTATAATATACCTTTATATCATTATTATTCCATTCTATAAAATACGAAATAGAAATGAAAGTAGCGTTCATGCGTACGTACGGCTTACCGTCTCCATGAACGGTGCATTTCATTTCTTACCTCTAAATGATTATGTAATGTTATAAATGCATGAATGTACTGGATATATATGACATATATTATATCTAAATCATGAATACAATTCTGGATATAATAAACATTTGACCACACGAACAACATGTAATTGTAAGAAGTCCACTTTCGACTTAAGAACCAAATATCGGTAAAACAAATATTATTAACTTAAATGATTACATAATGTTTATGACATGGTAATAAGTGATATAAAAGTAATAATGAACTTGAAAAAATGTTCTTAAGGAAGTAGAAATTAACTCAAGTTTATTATTCAAGAGATTAAAGAACGATCGAGTCAAGTCGGACGCGAGGTAAGGGAAACCTACTCCTCTCTTTCTTTTTAAGTATACACTTTTATGTCATTCCTTTTAAAGCTCATCTTTCTTGTTATTGGGATGATATTTTATATTAAATTTACTATAATTTTTATGTTCATGTGATGAGAGACCCTATTCTCTCTCATCAATCCATTTTGGGAGTTTTGAGTGGCGTCGTTAGGCTGCCGAACTTTCGTTAGAGATCTAACCTCTCTCTTTCTTTTTAAGTACTCTCCTTTGTGTCACTTCTTCTAAGATCCTATTTGTAATGTTGGGGGATTTTCTTTTATATTCCTCTTGCTGTAAATTCTATTGTAATATGATGGGATACTCTATTTTATCTCATCAATCCATTTTGGATGTTTTAAGTGGCGCCGTTAGGCTGCTGAGTTTCGTAAGGGATTTTTCATCTCACTTTTATTCTCGTGAGATTTATGCTACATTTGCCACAAATTCCATTGAGTGGTGTATGTACTGCCCATTATTCTACTCTTTGTATAATATAATTTTGTTTATGAGTATTTACATCAATTATCTATTGTCTTTCTTTCATGGGGTGTATGTTTTGAAAGATACCCAAGTCGGTAAGGGAACCTTTCACCCTCCTCTTTTTTAAAAGACTTCTTTTGTTGGGTCTTTTAATTTACATATTGTTATATTGGGATATGTTCTCATATATCCTTGTTGATGTAAATTTTATGTCCAAGTGATGAGATACTCTTTTTATCTCTCATCAACTCTTTTTTATGTGATGTCGTTAGGCTGTCAAGGGAACTTTTTAACCCAATTTCGATTTCTTTGGGTTCAACATGTAGCCATTGAATATGTCATCCATTGATTATGTGTGAATGACCTTTTATTGTTTTACACTTAATATCCACTTATATTTGGTGTATTTATATTTGTCACACATATTTTTTTGAGATTTATTTGTCCTTAATTTAAGGATACATTCTTTATAAGGGATTTCATCACATTTGACATTTCTATTGAGAGTTCATTGTTGTTATGCACCAATTCACTCTTATATGGTGTATATACTGTCCTTTGGAGTATTATATCATGAATCCATTTATTCTCATGATATTATAAAGTTTTGACTAAATTTTATTCCTCAATTATTGTATTCAAGTGTCTCTGATTTTGGTAAAACCCCTTTAACCAAAATATCGTTTTAAATGTTTTAATTATTTGTTCTTATTAATATCCATGTTTTGAAAATGGTTTTAAGGATTTATTTATATGGATATTAATGGTTTAAAATTTTAAAATATTCAAGGTGGTATGGGACACTTTGATTCAAAAATCTCTTTATTAAATGTTTTAAATGGTTTTGGAAATGGTTTCTTTTTGAATGGATTCTTTATTTCAATATCCTAAAATGTTATATTTTGATTGAAATGTGGAAATGTTATGTTTCCTTTATTCATGTTTTATGTGATACGATTATGTTATGGTTCTTGGGCATTGTTATGAAGAATGGGTGGTTCCGTGATAAACTAAGGGCGGGTGAGCCCGATATAGCTCTCCAATGCATTGGGTAACGCGAAGGAGTGAAACGTTAAGGTTTCTCTGAAGAGATTTAGGGAATATACTGTGATGGGTATTCCAAACATAACCAAGAGGGTTACTCCCCATGTAAGAATGTTATGAATGCCTCAAGTTACCTTTATGTCTTAGGTTTTCTATGATTTATTCATGATTTGATATGCCTATGTTTTATGGGTAAAGTATGATTTCATTCTTATGTATATATGAACTCATGTTTCCTTTCCATATTTTTATAACCCTTACTGAGCTTTTTATGCTCATCCCATGTTTTTGAAATGTTTTTCATAGGCCAAGGGAAAGGTACATGATGTGATGATAGTGTCAAGGATGTGTCAAGAAAGAATCCGTGTTTTATTTTAAATAGGTTTCCGTTAATGGGAAGAATGAATATTGTCTTTTATGTAACCACTTTGTTTAAATGTGGAATGTAATGCAAGTTTCATGATCTAATTCTATAAAACTCTAAACCTGAAATGATCCTCAATGTGTAATCTTTTAATAACTCAAGATTAAGTAAGGTTTAAGGTTGGGGCCTTATAATATGGGTAACCTTGTCAATATCAATCATGAGACGATGCCATCAAAATTTATATCATTGACGCATAGCCCCAAATCATAACTCACTATCACCCTAAAACACTATAAAATTAAATAATATTTTTTATAATACTAAAATTTGGATGCATAATAATAAAAAAATTATCAATAGGTTATTAATACATGATAGAATTATCTAATTCCAACCGAGCCATCAAGAATCGTCAATTTCAATACAAAACCTTTTATACAATATAATGATCAAAATGGTAATCTCACCATCCACCATAAATCATCACAATAATGGAAAATGTGACATAAAAACCATCATTTAATTAAAATAAACCATTAACCAATAAAATAATTTTCTTAAACATAAAATGTTTTGAATATGATTCGAAACATGGGTTTACAAATTCTTTCTATGGAGGAAAACCATGTATTGAAAATGTCCCAAGAGAATCCATTTTCAAAAAAGGTAAAATCATTCAAAGGGAGATCTTACTGATTCCACACCATTAAACATTTGAAATTATTTAGAAAACATCAAACATCTCAACTCATTTCATTCAAATCATGTCATTTCATTTTAGAAAAAATAACCCAATCCAAAATTCCTCAATTCAGCAAAAATATAGTTTCAAATTTCATTGAAATTAAATCCAAAAACAACTATCATTAATGAATTTAGAAAAATTTGATTGTGTTCAATAAAATTACAATTTAACAAACATTTATATATTAATTCTCATCAAAAAATATATTACAATTTGAAGGAAAAGAATATAGGCACCCACATTGAAATCAAGAATCCAATAAAAATGATTCCAATATGTGTCGCCACTAATGGATATCATTTAATCTTAGGAGTGGGTTATCAAAAAAATAGAGAAAATACCATAGATCCATATTTCATTATTAATCATCCTAGATCCAAAGAAACACAAGGGCATCAAAACCTCTCTGAAGAAGGAATGAAAATTATAATAGATATTAATGGCTATGGAGGGTAGAACTCACCAGATAAGGATCACTACCACGATTGGCTCTTAAATCAACCATGAAATGAGGTTTAGAGAGAAAAAACTTCCTAGATGGATCTAACAAGGTAATAAATTTGATTTGGTTTGAGTGGGAGGATTTTATGGTTAATTAGGTGGGTATTTGGAATTTCATTATGATTTTAGTGTATTTTACAATTATCCACATGGTTTCCTATGTTATGTCGCATGGGTTTTATAAACTTCTCTATTAATTGGAAATCCAATAAAGATTTATTAAAAGAGATTATTTGTTAGGTTTTATGGTCACTTTAACAATGATACGACCATTTGATTCCCATTATTAAATGTTTCAAGGTTTGGCTAACCACGCACATACCATGTGTAAATCTTGAGACCCTACCTTAGCTACTAGAAATGTTGCACAATTTTGCTGCATGTTTTTTGAACCATGTTCCCATGGTGAAAATTCCTAAAATCCTTAAAAAACTGTCTGAAAACATCATAAACAACCCACAATGAGATCCAATAATTTTATACTATAATTAATGGGTCAAAAAAAATAATATAGTAAACAATATCATACATTCTATCCACTATAGAACATTCTATCCACAAACATCTTTTAGTAAATTTGATAGGAAAATATGACCCATGAAAAATTCCATCAATAATCAATTTATGTGGATAGTCTATAGTCAATAAGAGAGGATCACCTAATTCCCCAAAACATGCACTCAACTCTAATATCACAATATTAGTGTCATCACATGTCTTTAAACCAACGAAATACTAGTGACATTCCTTTGGTATCCCAACCATTTAAATATTCATCAGAATGGTTTGACACATGAAACTAACATCCCTTCGACTATAGGAATACACATTATCATATAACCATGTATAATCACTTATGTTAAAAAATATTCACTAATAGAAAAAATGACAAGGATTTATAACATAAGTTTGTACTCAATGGTAACATAGGATTTCCCAAAATGGATACTCAACCCTTGATGAGTTCATCATGTCCAACACAATCACCTCAGGTTCATGGTCCATTAATGTCCTCCCACATTTTAGTTACATAAGTTGATTCTCATGATTTATCCATGTCCAATTGTAAGGAGAACAAAAATCAATATCACTGTACAAAATCTCACCACACTCTCATAAGGGAGACTACATATTACATCATGATTTATTTCGAACCACCATGGAAAAAAATTATTACCTAGGAACAATAAATCCCTAACATCATGGGGATTATCATCACAAAATTCCAAAAAATCATTAGGAGAACTACAAACATCAAGGAACTATTGTCGTTCGAAAAGCTTTGATAAGATATAATGTGTACACATCATTATAGAAGATCCATGAAGGCCTCATGAAAATAAATCCATTGTATCATTATCAATCCAAAAATAACCCAAAATAAGGTACAAAAGATATAATTACCATTGATCCCAAATATAAGGCACCTGACAATATACAATTCATAAGAATAAAAAACAAAAGTGTTTTCAACTCTGATATAAGAAACAATAATTCTGATCAACATCACCAACATCCAAAATAAGGAAGATGAAATCTCCTCTATTTCTTGAAATGAATCACTCTATATACTATAAATGAATCCCAATTACAAAGAATTTTTTATTTCCATGCCTTTAGGAGATGATGATCCCGACCAAAACATCAATTTAGGTTCTCCCAATAAACTGAACCCCTAAATGTGACCCAAAAAACTAAAACGTTTAAAAAAATGACATATTTCGAGCACTAACTCCTAGAAAAACTAGTTATTCTATGTTGGAAACACATAGAATGTATATTTTATTCCTTATAGGATTTTCATTTATCAAACATGAAGGGGAATTCTTCCACCCATGTTATTTCACAAGATCCCGTTCAGCTAAAAAAATCTTATTAGACGTATCAGAATAAGATATCAACCTAGACACATGCATTTGGGTTAAGTGGTGTGGATAAAGACCATTCATTGGATAAAGAACCTTAATGATATCATCAATGAATAGATCAACTATGAAACATACCCAAAAATATAATTTCATAGTTTACACCACAACAGATAGACCATCTTGAACAAAATTCATGAACTCAAAAACAATATCTTTATTTACATCCTTCTGATACACGAACATAATGTATATTGACTAAAATTATTCACATGTATTTCCTTGATGTATAAAATAGGGGGTCACATCATACCACTAGTCTTAGATAATTCCCTCATATTAATAGTTTACAAACATGACCATTAAATCAGTATGAGTCACAAAATAATCAAAATTATAATCATCTTCTTCGAGAAACATTACGTCCTCAAGTGTTAAATGTTTTCCATTATAGTAAAGTGGAATAAAATCAACGATTTCAAGGATAGTGTTCAATGTCTAAATGCTATCATCCTCCACCATTAGATAAATAGTCTTGGTAGAGTCGTCAACAAGATATATAACTTCTTGTAAACACGATGCACCACTCTAAGAATAGGACAGAGGAATAAAAAAAAATTCATCGAAATCTTATTGGGGCTATATTTCATTTCAATATATCAAACTATTATATGAACCCATGAATAATAGAAAACCAGAAAAATGGTGCATGAAATTGAAAATATTTTTAACATTATCTGAACCACAATATCAATGCATTATTTTTTCAAAACACCATACATTTTACCAATTATCAAGCACTACACATTCCTTTTAAAATGATTAATCATGTTATAAATCAATCAAAAAATGTAAGAAATGAATTAACAGCTCATAGAAATTATTCCATAGAATTAATAATATTATTAAAATTTTTGAATTATCAAATCTATTATATTTTTAAATCCATTGTAAAAAAAATTATTCATAAATTGTTCCTTAACACATAATCAAATATATTTTTTTAAAAAAATCCAACAAAAACATTTCATAAGAACATAAAAATTTGTAAATTAAAAATTTCTTAATAAAATCAATCCCTATATGTTTTAAGAAATATATTCATTTTCAAAAATGACATTAAATTAAAAAAATTGATTACATATTAAGAAAACAAATAAGGGAATGAATCATACCACATTCATAAACCTCTTTACTAACCACACAAAATTGATGACACCTAAAAAAATTAGATAACCATTCATGTTTATAACTAAGTTGGATAAATGCATGGATGGGTTATATGGTATGATAAACCAAAAAACATCCTTAAATTGGTTTTTAGATTTATTTACTTACCATTCGTGTCAATTCCTCACAATAAACTACATTGTGGAAACAAGATGTGATTGTGGTCATCCTTCCATTATAGTTCCAAAATTCATAACATATTCCCAAAATAGAATATTGTATAATTGGGAATCCAAATATTACTTTCAATAAAAAAATAACTACTTAATTCAAATACTCAATTCCCCCATATCCCTAATAAACCAATCATCGTCCTGATGAAATTGTGATCATGAACCACTTCTTGAACTATGTATTGAGTCCCAACAAATTATTAATATATTTTCTACAATGACTCCCAAAAAATAACATTGGATAATTCGTGGATAATTTCTTCCTCTGAATGAATGACATCCTATGATACCATTTATAATGAACTTTCTCAGAGTACTATTTAAACTAACATTCAATCTGATTCTCCAATAAAAGTATTTTAATCAAACAGAATGAAATTTTTTTCCACAAGTTATAGCTACAAACATGATGTAAATATATCATCACAATGGCCTATTATAGAGTATTTATGGAATGTGTATCACCCCTCCATACAACATCAGGTTCATCTACAAGATCATTACATGATATCTGATACAAATAAATGAAAATGTGTGAATTTCACAACATAGGGAATAACTATTGGAATCTATATTGAAATATGATACAATGGTACTATAGTACACCAATTTCATGATTTTAACTATGGGTATGACACTACATCAGACACTAGAGAACCAAAAAAAATCAAAAGCACCTTTAAATAATATCTGGTTTCATAAAAATGTCTTGAAGTGTATACTCCCCAAGGGTCTCTACATCAATGGGCCAAAATATTCACTATACAGGGGATCTAATCCATATATGGTCCCAACATATACATTATTCCACGAGTCCCATTAATGTTGTCTAGAGCACTCAACATCTATGAATATTAACCCATATCCAGTGAATTACCCATAAATAGAGAGGACCATTCAACTAGATATCCTGTGACCACCCTAATATCGTCTAACCATTGTTAGTCAAGGGATGAGAGAAACATAATTTGACTCAAGACAGACACTCTTTCAAAGATATCCCAAGGCTATCATCCTTAAACTATGAGATGAGGATAAACATCCTAAAAAAATTGTATCCACGTGTGACTAGAATAATTATTTAACCAACATTCAAACTAATTATCATGATCATGAACTCCATGAACTAAATTACTATTAGATAAAGTTCAATGATATATTTTTTACTTAACACTTTATCCCAACATCCAAAATGTCGATACATGTATAACCATTCATCATTAGGCTAATAAAACAACGAGATCCCATGGTTCTGTAGGTAAGAACATTATTTGACATCTAACTAGGAAGTCCCCTATTACACCCATGATCTCAAGCCACAACAATCAAATAAAACATATATTTCCAAAATGATCAAATCTAGAATATTACATCCCCTAGGAATTTATATATCTCATATAATCCATGAGAAATTATATGATTTATAAAAAGACTCAAGCATCCCTCAATATCCACCAACTTATTCTTAATCATGAAGACACCATCATGGGAATCATAAAGAATGGTAATAAGTATAAGTGAATTATAAATGGTCTTTATGATTTCCCCAAGAGTATAAATATCTATAAGGGATCCTCATCCATTTTGTGTCCTTATTGAAAATCATAATTCATAAAAATCTCAACCATACTCTCCAGAAAAATCAATCATTCTATAGAAATTTATCACCCATAAGGGAATCCATATGCATCCCACTGACCCTATATCAATATCAAATCAACGGTACACAGAATTAATATCTCTCCAAAGAAATCAAACTAGCTGAAAGTCTTCAACAACTATGATCCTCAATCAAAAGATCAAAACACAACTACTCTAACATCATGAAACAAGGCTCTATATCTAGGGATAGAATACAATCGCCATAGATATACTAATCATCCCCCCTTCCATGATACCTCTAAAAGATTCTAAAACTAATTTATTTAATTCCCATTCGAAGTCATCTAATTGTCTCACAACCATCACTATTGTATCATCTCAAAGCCTAACCTAATTATGGATTCATAATCCAAACATCAATGAAATCCTTGACTAATTTCACACCACATCAAACTATATATCAGGATAGCCTCTTTGTACTAGAATGATTCTACAATTATGATAAATATAGAAAAACTCTCATAATGGACTCCACATATGTTTAATTATTTATCTGAGAAAAAAATCCAAATCCCCTACATTGAAAAAGTACATTGTTTGTATATAACATGAATACAAATTACTCTCAAATCATCCATATTACATGGAATTATACAAGATCATGTAAAAATTTGGGTCTATCCTTGTAATTTTACATGTCTAGGGCATACATGTGGTATAGTTGGGTATTAATGCATTTCCATGTTCCCCATAAAATGGGACCTACCCATGAACCCAATGACAAAGCCATTTACTCCTACAAGACATATACTATGAGCACATAGAATTTAGTCACAAATACACCATTTTCCTTAGTACTCATCTACATGGACATGTACCACATGATGGTGTGTACTCAATGTAAATGTAACATTCATTCAATAAAATCATCGTCCTTAAATAGGATGAGGGTGACATGTTCCCTAGAAAAAAAATGTCATGTAATCACGATTTATGATTGAGAAAACCCTATAAAAAACTATAAACCACCATTTTTTTAATATGATTCACAGATTCTCATCCATTATGTCCTCAGTAGATATAAATGGCCTTTAAATTATAAAAAAGTACAAAAACACGAGTATCACTGAAGAAAACTAAAAAAACGACCTATGTCTGGAGTAAAATGCTTATACCTCACTCCAAAGCCACCACCCACAACCCTTGTACTCTAATACAGTCCATGAACAATCCCACAATGGAAAAAAATCAATCTCTCTCTCTCTCTTCAATCTAGGAATCATTATTACTATATAGGGGAGATCTCATATAAGTGAAAATCGAAGGATGGTGGAATTAAAATGAATAAAAAAAGATGAAAAATGAAAAATAAATTCAATGTAATTGGACCCTAGTATTGTTATTGGACTATACATCATCTGAGAAATGCCCACATGATGTTGTTGACCCAACTGTAGAGGTGGAATCATGATATGATTGTCCATTTAAATGGTATCACCACATGGACACACATGAGTAAATAATTTTTTTTATTAATAATATAATTAATATTAAATATTATTTGAGATTTTAATGGATTGGATTTACAACATACTACTATATTAGGATAAAAATCATATTCCATGACTGACAGTGATGTTAGAAAAATTATATGACATCTTTTAATAAGATAATTTTTTTTATCCCATACAAAATTATGATAATAGAAATTTCAATTTAATCCAACTTTACCATAATACATGATGATATGAAAAAGCACACCTATGACCTCAACTATCATTTTATCACACATGGACATCAATTAATCAGGTGGATCCACTTCTCAAAACAACAAATGATAACCTACTCTCAACTCATAAAGCTCAAAACCACCCTACCTCATGGTACCTTATGTTAATCTATTTAATTTAATTTATACCCTTATTGAGTCGGCATATCATATACCACATATTTATAATAAATATCTAAACCATTGGATACTATTGAATCAATCACTTTTCAAGGATCTTCTATGGCCTTTGACACAACTATAATACTTTTGGTGGAATCAGGGAAAAATTCAATTTAAACATAATGAAGATCACATATCACAAGCATAAAAGAAAATTTATAAACATTAGTGAGATGTTTGAAGTCCACCTATTGTAGTAATGGAGTTTCTTCCATATAAATTCTCATCCATAACTTGAACAAGATCAAACTATATTATTATCCCCTTTGTCAATTCATAACTCAAAAAAATCATTTATAAAAATTTATAGTTTATTGTTTTTTCTAATTCAATAAGTTTTGCCGAATAAAATACACTTTGTTCATCATAAAATAACTAAAATATCATGTAGTTTCATGTATATTTTCTGTTTAATTATCCTAGTAAATATATAAAATAATACATGTCAAAAGGCACAGTCTCACTCAATAATTTTATAAAATTTAAATCAAAATCCATAAAATATAATAGGTTTACATGGATTAAAAGAAAAAGGAAATATACCTGGTGATTTTTTGACACAAGGAAATGCTCTATCAAGAACATTATAAAGACCCACCAATACAATATGATTCCACCGTTCATTAGATAATTCATCATTAAACCAATATCTAAGACATAATGTTAGTGAACAAAAATGGGGGAACACTGTGTAGAATTTGTGAAGAACAATACCAATAAATTTTCACAAAATCCCTACTATGAATACCCCTCAACAAGTTAGATTGAATGGGAGGAACATAGGGGAAGGAACCAAACCAAAAGGGATCAACCCATATGGATTTACACCGAAACATTATGGTTTTGGTCCTGAAATGATGTTTTTGTCGTCATTTTATTATATATTAGGATTTTAGACATGGAATGACCCATATAGGTTATGATACATGAACCTCTATGGAGAGAGCCTGAAACCCTCACCGAAAAACATACCTGAATGACTAAATGATCATGGAGTGATTCCATATTCCCTATGTGACACACAATCCTCCAAATCATGGAATCTCATCCTTGTAGTTTCACAGTTTCAATCACCCCACAAAAAAATTCCTTACTATAGGACATAAGGAGTAACATCAGTGTCATAACATGACCTGGCTGAAAAACTGAACATTTTTAAATGAAAAACCATGTGGTTCCCTAATCCAATTCATACAATTTGATATCACAAAATGACAGACCCTTTAAGATTTGGCCATTTCACAAGAAATGTATTATTAAAAAAATTCACATAAAACCCCATTGTGTTATAAATCCATTATCCATGTAGAAAACATTTTTCTGAGAAAAACCTATTGGTTTTATATAATCCTTCCATAGTGTTTCCTAGGGACTAAAATAAAACCAAGTTCATTCTAAATATTTTAACTATTGGGATACCGTGGACCAATTAGAACATACTCCCACTAACTAGAAACACCTCCAATTATTCGATCCATATAAAATCATCTACTCACGAGAATTAATTCGTAGATTCATGATTTTATTCTCTATTATAAAAATTCATCCCCCTACACTAAGACCAAAAAATAAAAATACCCATGTATTTATAAAAATATTATGATCAATGTTGCTTCTATTCAAATAGGGGTTTTGTGGGAATTTAAGGAGAAGAACAATGATAAAGTCTAAATTCTGAATGCACTTGATGTATGGGATGAAGATATTCTTCAAATTTTTTGAGATTCTAGCTCATATTAAAAAAATACATCATGAAAATAAAATTTCAACATTCCATTTTCCTTGGATAATGAATTTTGATCATGGGTAGTCGGGTCAAAATAGTTTCACACCAATAATTATACACCTATGTATAAGTGTTAGTAAACATTGAAAAAAACACTTTGGTCCATGTGTGATCTATCTTTATCATTCTATAAAAATCCTATAATCATAATTGATATTATTTCATACAAACTAGTTTTATGAGTCACATTATCTAGAAGCTAAAGTTTTTTTACAGTGATAAGTGATTCACCCCTACCTCAGCGATTGTATATTATCCTATGGGTATATAAAGACAAAAATACTATCAAATCATAAACAATTTATAATGATCACATTTAAATTAATCATATAGACCCCTAATAAATAAGAAATGTATAATAAATATATATAAATGATTAAAAAAATTATATTGGGAAAATATTAATAAATTATAAATAGACCAATTTTTAATTTCATATAGTCAAAGTATGTTAAATTGTGTTAAAAATGATCTAAGGATAATCTTTTGAAACATAATTTTAATTCCCCCTTAACATGTTATCTTTATATTAAATATTTACATTATATATTTATAATGTATTATAATATATATATATAAGACCCCCACATTAAACATTACCTATTATTGAGTTAAGTTAAGAATTCACATTAAAGTTCTTTTCAGGTTTGGAGTTTTAGAGAATTAGGTCATAACTATTACATTACATCTCAAATATTACAAAGTAGATACTTATACTCTATCCAACTGTTTCACAAAAATAAAACTCCTTAAAAAAACAACATTTATTTCCATGATATTAATCTTCTTGAATACTTCCTTTCTCTTACACTTCCTTATACCCAGTGAACAACATTTCAAAAACTTTTGATAAGCATAAAAATCTCAGAAAGGGTTATAAAATAAGAAAATAAAACATTATCCCATCAAAAAATGCAAATAAATGAAACCATACTTTCAAATCCTGACATACCTCATGAAATCATAATATTTTTAAACAACATATAGAAATCATAAATCATTTAGGTAACTTGTGGCATACATAACATACTTACGTTGTAGATTTTATAGCTACATAAGGATTTAACATTGTAATTTCCTTCACAGTATATTACCTAAATCTCTTAGGAGAAACATTAACATTTACTTATGTCACCTTACCCAATAAATTGGAGAGCTATCTCAGGCTCACCCGCCCTAGGTTTATCACAGAACCACCTCTATACATAAACAATTCCCAAGAACTGTAACTTAAACATAACACATAAAACCAGCATAAAATAAAGATAACATTTCTACATTGCAATCACAATATATCATTTCTAGATATTAACAAAATCATTGATTTCAAAAAACCATTTTCAATACCAAAATACGTAAAAAGTGTATATGGTATTTACTTTCATTTTATAAAAAACTACGTCTTGTTAAGGATGCCAAATATCAAATAATTCTCACAGTAGTCAAAAGTTTGTTTTCACTCAAAAAATTAAAAAGAAACATTACTTTTGTTGTTGATTAAAACTCTTCGCATAAAATATTCTTTTTGAAAATGATTAAAATATTTCAATAAATATATTTTTGGAATCAAAGTGCCACATACCACTTTGAAAATTTTAAAGGAATTAACATTTTAAAACATTAATGTCTATATAAATAAATCCTTAAAACCATTTTTGAAAAATATAAATGAATATAAATGATTTAAAAGATTAAATCATTAAAACATTTAAAATAATGTTTTAGTTAATGAGTCCCTTACAACCAAAGAAAATAAACGAATAAAAATAGTTAAAGAATAAAACTGAACAGAACATATAATATGATGAGAATATAGAGATTATGATATAATATATCAAAGGGAATTATATAATTCTTATAGGATATTAGAGGTTCACAATATAATGATATTCCTCAAATGAATGGAGATTAAATCATAGTCCCTTACGAAAAGTTTCCAGCCTAACGACATCACTTTTAAATTTAGAAAATGATTTGATGAAAGAGAAAAGGATCTCTAATCACATGGACATAATATTTACCACCATAAGGATATATAAGAACATATCTTAATATAATAAAATGCAAATTAAAATATATGACATAAAAGATGTCTGTGACTAAAAGAGGAGGGTGAAAGGTTCCCTTACAAAGATCATATCATTACATTAAGGATAAATCAATGGCATAATTATTTGTGACAAATAGTAATACAAAAAAATTAATTGGATATTATGTGTAAAAAAATCCGAGGTCATTCACTCATGTTCATAGCACGACATAATCAAGATGTAGAAGTTTATCCCAATGAATAGAAATTGGGATAAGAAGTTCCCTAAACTTGAGTCCAACTTGTCTCATATGTTCATTGTTCTTCCTAAATAAAAAACATAAGAATATTTCTACTTTTATAAAAACATTATTCATGTTTATGATTCCTTTTATATCAATTATTTATATTCAATTAAAATTAGTTAATTATTTGAGTTCATATCGGTCATTTTGTCGATGATCAGAATTACAGTTAAAATGTAACTTGTTATAATTTCAATTTGTCCATGTGGTTAGAATTCTATTATTTATAGAATTATATTCATAATTTAGATATCATATATATCATATATATGTATTATATATATGTATTCATATTCTTCTAGAGAATTTTGATATAGGAAATTAAATGCACCATTCATGGATATGGTAAGTTGTACATATGTATGAACGCTACTTTCATTTATTTTTAATATGTAATAGAATGAAAACATAATGATATATAACCATATTATATGTCAAGTATAATATAATATTTTATATATGTTACATATGTTCGTTAACATCAACATTTATATGTTCGATGTATGGTATGAATGAGCCATATCAATTTGAGGGGTGGGAGTCAGCACTTCCTCAACTGGAATTATCGCATTAATACATCATGAAATGCATAAAGGTACATTATAAATGATATTTAAAGAAGAATATAGATAATATTAACATGAAAAGTAATTTATATAATTATAGTTCCACCATAATGGCCACCACATGTGGTGGTAGGAGATAATTGAACAATCATCATTTAATGAGGTCGTAGTTCACCGTCCATAGAAACAATGTGTTTATATCTATTAGATGGAGGTAGTTCAATGTGTAGATAGAATACTCATCATAACGGAATCCTACTATATTTATGATACTGTTTTTTCTATAAAATATTGTAATAAAGAGTTTTTAGAGGTTTGGAGAAGGAAAATAAAAGAAAAGAACTAGAGAGAAGACATTACCTTTAAATCGGGTAACTCCCTATGGTTTGAACCAAAATCCATTCTTGATTTTTTTTCTGACTTGGGTAAGGCTTATATGGGGAATATAAGGATTTTGGGAGATTCTTGGATTGGGTTTTGTACGAGTCAAGGTTCTTGAGTGTTGTGTGTAATCAGTTAGAGGGGGTGGTCTTTTATAAGAGGGAGGAGGGGCTATTTAAGAATGTTTGAATGTATTATATTATTATAAAATAATTTTTGGTTTCAATAGATCCAAAATATACTAAATTATAATATAAGTTCAATATAAGTCAAAATAAAATCATCCAATAATAATTGGACTTGTTTTGGATAATTTTTAATCCTTATCATATTTAATTAACCCTTTGTTAACTTATTTAACTTTTACCATGTCCTCTTATATATACATACTATATGGTAAATATATTTACTATAAAATTCTAAGTGACCTAAAATAGATCATTAATGATAGTTTAAACTTCAAATATGTTAGTTTTTTGAATCATATCCTTTTAGGATAATTTTATTATTTAATAAAATATTAATTATTTTAAAAACTCATTTATGTCAATTTATAAACTATGCATATCAAGACTTATAAAATATCAATAATAACTTGATTAATTTAGAAAATATTTATTAATTCAATGTAAAAATGTCATAATATTCCCTAAATTTCGGGTATGACCTAAAAAGTTTCAAAATAAATTTATTTTAATATTAATAATATCATTTATTTGAATCATTTACTAATGAAGAAATTACTGGATCACCATTGTGTCGTAATTATGTTTATTTATTTAATGTCTAAAACTTAAAAATAAAAAACCATGATTTAGGAAATATTTATATGTTTCTAATGAATATTTATAGTCAATAATATAACTTATATAACACAATAAATAAATTATTTTACTAAGAGATATATGTGTATGTTACATCTTCCGTAACTTTTAATTAAATTTTATATATTTTCATTTTCACTTACATGTGGCTCCATGGGGTCCCAAAATCAACCCAAGGATACCCATGTTCAGACAGGTATAATATAACAGGAATAGGACTCATTTTAGGGTAATTTAATATTATTATAATAATCTATTTTACCCTTATTTACCAAATTTACACTTTTACCACTGTAAATAAAATATTTACTAAAGTTACTATTTATAATGTCTAAAAATAAAAGTTACCTATTTATAAAATATGGACCTCCTGAATCCAAATATTGAATCCATTTTTTCAAATTCAATACATAGAAGTCTCAAAATATAATTTAAAATTAATTAATGTTGTCAAAACAAAAAGCGTGTTTTAAAAAAATAATAACTATCAAAATATTGCCAAATTTTTTATGTTTAATATCAAAGTGAATTGCTTCCAATGACTAGTTTTTATTAAAAGATAAATATATAATGTAATTAAACTTTAAAATCATTTTAAAAGATAAGATAACAATATAATAAATTATATTAAAAGAAAGTTTTGAATTAAAATGCAGTATTTTTCACAATTCATTATAAAATGAACATTAATAGAAAAATATGAAAATATCATCCAAAGTAAATTTTAATGACTTGATTAAAAAGAATAATTTTATATTATCAAATGTAAAATATAAATTTGAAAAAAAATTATTTAGAACGTATTTTCCATCAATAGGTGGTAAATCAATCTTTAAAATAATATTAGAGTATTTATTCTTAAAATTGGATTCATTCACATTTTAAGCCTCAAAATGTTATTGGGTCAATGTCAAAACATTTAACAGACATGTTAAATCACAATATGGTTAGTTTTATTCATTTCCTCCAATAGAATGGCTAGCCATAAACTGCCATTTAAAATAATTATTTTATTATAATATTTTCGGTATAACTCAAGGTTTTGTGCAACATAAGATTTCAAAGAAACCTGTTGTTTCATGTTGTGTAAGATATCAATCATAGCATCCGATTTAAATTTAAATTAATATTTAATTCACAAATATTAATAAATATGAAAGTGTAATTTTATTTTTTTATTAGGGATGGTACATCCTTCCCCATTTTTTGAAATTACATCCTCAAAATTTTATAATTGGGCTTGGGAACATTATTAAAAGTTTCACATCAGAAAGAGAATTAACAAAACTACCACTTTAAAATAATGAAAGAGAAGTGAACAGTTCTCCTGCGAAAAACCATACTAGGATTCCATGTAGGAAAATGTGGATATGGGAGAAGAAAAAACAATCATTTTATGATGGAGAGTGATAGAAAAAATGATCAAGAGAAAGTTTACCCCTAGAAAACCACAAATTTGTGATATGTTAAACAGTCCTTGATTCTCCAGTGTAAAAAGTAATGGGACTTTTTTTAGGTTACCTTTTATAATGGTGGAGAATTTATTAATTAGATTTGAATAAGAACATAAGGAAATATACATACTTTTCAAGTAGAGTTTCATCCTTTAATAAGTTTCTACCAAAAAAGCATCTTTTCTCCAAACAATGAGATTCATGTTGACTTGGTCACACCTGAAGCACTAGAATCAACTTCTAGAGAATAAAAGTTTCCACATAAGATGAAAAAAATATTTCCCCTATATTTAGACATTAACCAAAACTAAAATGGTTAGAAAAATATCAGGTATTCTCCCAAAAGTATAATCTTTTAAAAAAATAAATATTACTCCTAATCTCAAAAATTTAACAAACAATGCCCAATGTTCAAAAAATTAAATTCAATAAACTATTTTACTCAGAATCCTTCAATATAATGCAAACTAATATTGAAACCCATAACTCAAAATAATATAATCATGTAGTCTTCTATAGTAAATCATAAAATATCTCTTCAAATAACATCAGCTACTCTTAAAGTATCATACTGAAAAGTAATTAAGCTAATCACATTTTCTCAAAGATAGGTTAATCACATCCTTAAATAACCACAATTTCTATATGTCCATGATATAAAATATATTATTTCAAAATAAATTTTTTACCATTACTCCCCATTTTAATTCCCATAGTATTTTATTTCCCTAGGCATATAGTGTTCCCAAATGTGTAGACACGTTCCAAAATAAACTTTATTACATAATCACCAAATCCTTTTCTTATACTAAGGATATCTTTTTGATAAAACATAAGATCCAAAATCAACTTATTTATGATCAAAAAAATAATTTAACTAAAAATAATAAGTCATACTAATGAGGGAATTCACGTAGGTCAATAGTAGGTGATAAGTCCCAATCGCACATTAGTTTTCTATTCGATTCCCACAGCTTTGTCCAACGCGATGGGTTGTCACATAGTATGTGTGTTGAACTTTTTCATAAACTATACATTTTTATAGAATTCACAAAAATGATATATTCTCCTAAAAAATAAAAATTACATGATTTAATAATGATTTCTCCAATTATATACAATATTTTATGTATCTTTAAGAATGATTTACACATCTATTAAATTTAATTATATTGAAAAACACTCAGTTGTTACACCACATTGGGGAGAATATTATATTCATTCAATGATCATTATTTATGAATTTTAATTAGAATTAATCATTTGGATATTATCAAGAGTAATAATGGTTCATCACATGTATACATTGATTGAATGTACGAATACTACATGAAGCTATCCATGTGAATACATTCATCACATGCATGATATACATGCATCATATAGATTTTTTATCAATGAAATTTTTCCCCTAAACATATATATATATATATAAATTATTATATATATAAATATTATCTTATACTTCATATTATCATTCCATTTATAAATAAATATATGTATTAAATATATATAAATATGTACATTTATATATACATATTATTTTAGTACATTATTCTTCTCTTCTATGTAAATCTATCACAAACATGTATATTTTAGAGTACATAGAACCATTATAATAATAAAATTTTCTTCATAGAGATGAATGAGCCTGAATAAAATATTTTTAATACACAATTTATCATTATAAGTGCTCATAATAACAATTAACTATAATTTTTAATTCATTATATTATTATAATTCATTAAACTATGATCTTAGTGGTATAAAATTTAAATAAATTATAAATATTGTGATCACATCATCCAAATGACATTCCACTATAGTTAATTTTTTTCATACCTATATATTTTATCATTCATCTCAATGTTTAATTTTATAAACACTCTGAGGTCTCTCATGACTTTTCATATTAGCTATATAATTTAGTAATTTTCTTAAAATACAATATAAATTTTTTTTGATTTTTGTCATAAAATTCATATAAATCCTTCATAAACGTATAAAATTTGATGACATTTCTTGGGAATAAATATTTAAATGAAAATGTGTGATAAAAACCCATATTAGGAGGAAAATTAAGGAAATATAAAATTATATGTCAAAAATATGTGTTACTATGATCCAAAACTACATAATAATATCATGAACATATGGTAAAGATGATGTATTGAATATGATTAGGAAATATGAGTAATAATGTCATATCATAGACATAATTATATCCTCTATACAAAGAAAATCATAATATAGTGAGGTTAGATTACTTGACATTCCAAATAAAATTTTAGATAATAATTAAGAATAATGGGAAAAAATAATAATCTGTCAAAATTTTGGGGAATCAAAAAATAGATTTTGATTCATGGGTTGAAATAATTTACATAAAAACATAGAATAATAGTTTAGAACCATCATTGTTGTTTAAAAAATATAATATTTCATTTTTATATACTTATACCATCATGTCTTAGTGGATAAAATATCATCAATGTCTTCACCATTCATAGTGGACTAGGAATCTATAACTATTTCTCATAGAGGATTCATACATCAAATTGGTTACCGTTATTATCTAATGAGATAAAATTATTTACAAATTTTTTTTGGGTATATATAAATTTATTAGAAAAAATAACCTAATTAAAACCACACATAGGTGTGACATAAGATCATAAAACATTCATCATATAATTACTTCATTACCCACGAAAAGGAAACTAGTTTTATAAATATTTCATCATTTCATCGTAGCATAACACATCAAAAAGAAAGTAGGGTTCATCAATATGTCATCATCATATTCATAAACCATCATAATAATGAATGAATATAGTATTATAAGATAATATAACCACTGAGAAATATATAATATAAAATTACATTCTCATATATGAAAAATACTAATAAAGGATCACTATAATATCTATTGCATAAAATTACCTTTCCATTTTAAAATATTTTTTAAAAAAAATCCATATTATTATAGAAAGAATTTCTTTCGAAGGACCACAGAAATTAATAATAAAATATTAAAATAAAATATTCATCATGATTGAAGGAAGAGTTCTTCCTTTAAATCACAATAAAAAATTATTATGTTCACACCCTTAGTAAAAGTACATTGATGGAAAAAATAATCAGATTCATTTACTTTTTTTATAAAAAAGTAAAAAATTGGTAAAAAAAGTAAAAAGCACTAGCTAATGAAAAATAACGTCTTGAAAACATTTTAAGTAACATATTGATATATAGTAAAATATTATATACCAAATAATAAATGAGGTCTCTTTTCCCTTAAGAAAATAGTTTCTCGATATTTTTATGTATTGATGAGTGAAAATGATAAATAATACATGAAAATTATAGGAATAATTAAAGTATAATTATATATAAATTTTTTTTAGGATATGATCCATACAATTTCTGTAATATAAATTTAGCATTGATATTATTGAAATGAAATGAGATTGCAACATAAACAATTACCTCAATTATTTTTTTATTCTTCAAATGCATTTATAAATCCAATTTTATAAATATTTATTCATAATATATAAATTAATTAACTTTAACCATACATATCATATCATATTTGACTTATGTTTAACTTCCTATCACTATTTTATAAACAATTTGTTTTACTAAAATCACTGTTCCAGGTTATAACTCATTTGTTTTTCATGCTTGTTTTAGTTCATAAATTAGAGTCAATGTAAACTAATTATGGTTAATTAATATCAATCATTTCAATCATTTCATTAATATAATATTTTATCATTATATACACCTATCAAACAACTCATATAAAGCATTGAGTACAAATTAATTAAATCACTTCTTGGAGATGGTAGTTCGTACATGCGTATGAATGTTATTTGTACTCTAATATAGATGGAATCTAAATGTAAATTATAATTAAACTCTAATAAATCAAAAATATATAATATATATCAAATATACTCCTTAAATATATCACTATTATTATACATTTAATGTGAAATGAAAAAAATCACATTTCTTTATTAAGGTTGTAGTTCTCATGTGCGCTAAAGCAATGTTGTTGTATCCCAATATATGGAAATGTATGATAGAAGATAAGAATATATAGTTATGGATGAATAATAATTTCTTAAAAATAATGCATGAAAATTAATCCCACAATAATAACATTCTGTTTATGATGGTTGTGGAAAATGAATCATACCACAATAAGAACATGTTATTACACTCAGATGAAAAAGTCAAATATCCATTATTTAATTAATTTAAATGTGGTGGAAACAAATTGTACACGAAAATAATTACATATCAATTTATTTATGATACTCAAATAATTATTTTATTATGGATATTGAATTTTTATGGTAGTATTCATATGAAAACATACAATAGATTATACATTGGTAAGATTTTTACCCCATAGAGGGGAAACCTCCTTTGGATTAAATATTAATCCTTCAAATAATGTCCATATGGTCATACCAAGACCTCAATGTCATGTGGAGGGATTTTATGAATGTAAATTGATACTTCATTTCTATGATAATAGGTTCTAAATGTGTGGTGAATGGAGGAGAGTTGGTGTCCTTTTACAAAGGTGGGAGAGGATACACATGGAATATTTCAAAATTAATATATATTAATATATATTCGAGGAAAATGATTCTAAAATGAATATTCATATAATACGATTTGATATTGGTTAAAAATATTACAAAAAATTAATAATTATTCACCTTTTAAGGACATTCAAAAAATTATCATTATAGTTGTAAACCATTTAGTCTATTTTAACACATTACATATTAATTAAATTTTTATCAAAATTACTGCACATAATGAATAAAAATAAATGTTTCTGCATTATTAAATTTCAACATGTTGATTCCAAATACTTAGTATATATTAGGGTATATAATTAGTATTTGGGGAATAGATTAAACTTAAAACAATGATGTAAATTGTGATGAAAAATTGCTTTCCATAAAAATATCTTTTTAAGTGTAAAATGATTCTTTTCAAACATAAAATAAAATATTGATTACAGTTAAAGTAATTGGATTATTTTTAATAAAAATGGTTTAATGGTATTTTAAAAATTATAATATTTTATGCGACTTTTTAAACATATGAAATCAAATTATATTTTTCATAAAAAATCTGTTTTTTCTAATATTATTCTTAAAATAAACTTTTTGATAAATAAAATTAACCCTAACATAATTGCAGCATGGTTATTTGAAATATAACATTGATTGAATAAAATAAAATTTATAGAAAAGGTAGAAATTAATTAAAATTTATGTTCAACAATTTAAATAATAACCAACATTAATGAAAAGTGTTTTCTGAATCATAAAATGATTTTATGGAAATTGAGTACATATTTATTATGAATTAATAAATTAATTTAGAATATAAAAAACCATTATACATTTTTATAAAATTTTAATTATTAATATTAAAACAATTGATTTAAAATAAAGGTTATCATAATCACATTAATATAATAATAATTCAATTTTGTATAATAATAGACATAAATTTGATTTTGTTTATAATGCTTGTAATAAATTGAAATAATATTACATGAAGTTCTATATGTCATAATATATATGGTTTTTACATTATATAACCAGTACAAAAATTTCTTACTTGAAATTTTTAGCACTCGAATTCAAACAAATAGGGATAGTTTTTTCACATAAAATCCCTAGGATCCTAGTTAGATTCCCCAAATTAATGTTTTCATTCCTAAAAATTTAATAGATGAGTGGCCTTATTTCATAGAAATTTCAATATTAGATCAAAAAAATATCATCATAGTTACTCATTGTAAGAGAGATCATATTCTACTTGTATGAAATATGAGTTCTGTAAATGTGAAGGATTATGTCTGTACATCCTTATGAGATGTAAAATGAACACATCGTTGACATGAAATATTTTTAGTGGAAGTTCCAAGGGATAATAAATGATCCCAATATAATCTATATTACTATAGGGATGATATATCTTGGATATAGATTTCCCTCCCTTTAAAATCCCATATAATTATACTAAGGAGATATATTTTTGGATTACCTTGCTACCAACATTAATCTCTTGAACTTTATAATTAATTTCTACATAAATTTTCAGTTTCCTATGACCAAATTTGATGTGTTCTTAAATTCCACTACACTCTATATCCTTTTCCACAGATATATCAATTATGAAAATATGTATTTTGTTGATTTATCCTAACACATTGGATTTCAGAACAACCTTCATAGAGGGTTTCACATGGAATCATCTTATTTCTATTTTGAATGAAATGGTTTAAAAACACTCAAAAAATGAATCTTTTTATCCCAAAAATCTTTGAAATACACTGATCATGATCTCAAAATTTTATCATGGTTTTAAATTCTTATCTCAAAATGACCATATGTACAAGGATGATATATAAAAATTAATCTTAACTATGTATCCCTATCCGACTTAATAAAGATAATGAACATTGATTTAAGCCACAGATCACGATAATATATAATTGAATGTCATATTCAATGAAAGATCATAACTTACATAATGTATATCTATGTAAATTGATCATGATAGAAATATTCCCTAATTATATTAAAATTTCATTTAAATTTGAAGGTGATCATCCATAACCAAAATAGAGTTTTTTCTTTTAGATATTGGGTGGAATGTGATGTTGAAATCTATGGGGATATTTCCGGATTTATATTGTAGTGTCGGTACTATTGGTATAATCTTCTTGGACTTATATCTATCAACCTTAACTTTTTGACATTCCTATAATTGAGATTCATATTATGAAATATCTCCCTTCATAATGTCTATTAATAAATTCTCTTTCATATCTCCATACATCATCATACATTGAAGATGAATAGAGTATGATGGGCTATGGGAATCATCCAAAAGACCCATATTAAAATATTATATTTACATGACCCATACTCAGTTTGAAACACTTATCATTCATTCAAAAATGTTTTTTGAAGTCTAGAAAACATATCATATTCATCTATAATTTTATATCAACCTTAAGTTCCCCTTTAAGACTAACTTTGATTGATGGTTTAAAATCCATTAGATAATGATATGCTATCGTCCATTTCATTATGATTTTAGGATCTATGTTCTGAAAATCCATAAACATTAGATTCCTTTAAATCAATATCATGGAAAACCTAGCATTGACATACTGAATTAGAGTATCAACCACATTTTACTTCATTCTAGGATGGAAATTCATTGAGTAGTACTAATTTTTAATCTATATTAAATATAATTTATAGTGAATATTAAACTCTTTTTATGTTATTATATAATTTATGATTTTACAATCTATATATATATATATATATATATATCACCATTCACTATAATGATAATGCCTACATATATTCAATGTAAAAAAATTTACATCTATCTCAAAATCATGATTCATGTAATTTTACACATGAATTTTCATTTATCCATAGGAATATTATATAAATATATTTTTTTTGTATAATTCATCCCATCACTATATATGATTCATCATTATAGATCCCATTAGCTTCTCCACTATAGGGTAGTGTGAGAACTGCTTCACTAAACAAAATTCTCTTAAATTAATTGAGTTTATCATAACATCAATCTATCCACATGAACATAAACCCCTTCTTATTCATCATAGTTACTTTATTAGAAATCAATAAAAAAAATATCACACAAATCATTATTATTATCCATCTCAACTATGAATAAAATAGTTCCCAGCTATGAGGGTTTTCCTAGAACATTTGAAGTATATTCATTTCTCCTATATTATATAATAGTATCTTCTATAAAGACTACCATATACATTTCTAGGTAATCTCTAAGGACCCTTCTAATTAAAACCATAACTATAGAGGTACAATTCTTAAGTACAAATGGAATTACTATAAATTCATAATGGCCATATGTTATATTGATGTTTGAATTAAGTATATACTCTTCCCTAAACCACAAATGATGATATCTAGATTGATGAAAAATATTATATATGTATTTATCTCAATTAATTTGATTAAAAAGGTCATCAGTATAAGATAAAGGATACATATTGTTGATTTTTATCTTATTTTTTTGTCGATAATCAATGATAATATGCATTTTCCAATGTTACTTATCAAAAAAAGTAAGTAAACTCCTTCGTGATGGAATATGGAATATTAATAAATCATCACGATTTTCTTATAATTACATATTCAATTCACGAATCTCAATCAAGGCTATTTAATATGGAGTCTTTGTACTATATGTAAAACTTAAAAAGAAGTATTTTGAGAAGCCAACTTCCTGATTTTGGGAATGATTTGGAAATTTATTTGTTCAATCCTAAACAAACATATCATCAATGTTTTATTTATTCCCAACTATATGATAAAAATATCCCTCATTAATTAGAAGTACAACCCATATAATGGATGTAACTTTTAGTTTTTTTATATTTATCCTCCCATTAAAATATGAAAATCGGTTGATCCAAAATATTAAAACTAATTTCACATCATTCAAAATTGATATGGTGTCTATATAGAGTGGGTATATCAAATCCAAAATTCTCATAAACTTTTATTATATATTGAATGAAAATATTTTCTATAAGCACATTCCAATTCACTACTATCGTATATGAGCTATACACTTGAGATGTGATATTTGTACCAGTAGGATTTTTCACATATAGGAAGAAATTTTACACCCTTATAAAATCACATAAAAATAAAATAGTGTGTGTAGAATTGATAAAAATAAGATACTATTTGTTCTAGAGGGAGTCAGAAGTTTAACTTCCACTAATTCATTCTCATAACAAAATTTTTAAATCATGTGTACATTATATATCATTTTTTCTTTCAGCTAAAGAGTCTATTGACTCTGATCATCATGATTTACCTTAGGATTCATGAAATAGTTAGTTTAATTCCAATATTAAATAAATTTTATGCATTTAAGTGGGTTTAGTAAATTAATTTTCCACTTTTGTAACTCCAATGCATCAACATTCCTCTTTATAACCTTTTCTAATTCATGGGATTTATAAATATATTCCTTATATTGAAAGAACCTGTTAATTCCATAAAAAAATTTAATTGGTGTTTCTTCACACATTTATAGCATGCCGATTATTGTAATTTATTTTACCCATGTGATTTAAATCAGTTTTGATGAGCCTCCATGTGCCTTTTCATGTCAAAACTCTGGTAAGTACAATAATATCTTATTTCTGTTTATTCATTTGTAAATCATAAAATGATTTTTGTCAAATATATTAAATCATTTAATAGTTGTGTCCTTTAAGAAACATGTTTATTACCCCCAAATTAATCGATCAATTTTTCTTTCATAGATAGTGATTAAAACAAGAGCATACATTTCATGTACTACAAAATTTTACTGAAGGGTACAAAGCAATTCACTATCCTTCTACAGAAGGTAATGGAATTCCTTCTCCCTTATAGTATGTAGAATATGAAGTATGTACAATGATAAATTTCTCAAAACCCAATTCAATTCCTTAATGTATATTTCATCTTCATAAATGAAATTCTTAATAAGATTCAACCATTGATGTTCTTTCCATCTAAATGATAATTATCTAATAGTGATTTTACATGTAATTTAAAATGGAGAAATAAAATTATTTTTTCAATGTAATTTTTTCAATCAAATAGACACTAGTAGATATTTATTCCCACCAAATGAATATCTATGTTTCTTAATGAAAAACCTAACAACATGTTCTCCATCCTTTTATTATTAGGATCGTCATCCTGATTCATGTCTTGAGAATGTGGTTTGTGTTAAGAAAAGAGATCATAATTTCTATAAACCTTATTATTTATTTTCTATTGATAAAAATCATTTCATTTTCTATAAAATTAAATATTATAAATATTATTTATATTTCCATCCATTGAAAAAACCAGAAAAAATTTGTGGTTATAATGATTGAATAACAAAAATAAAAAATAATATAATCATGAAAAATATTATTAAGATGTTATAAATAATGCGCCCCTATTATCAACCTTTGAATATCATGGTTCGTCCAATATAACTCTTTTTCAACATAGGATATTTCAGGTAATATCACCTTATTCCTTATAATCTAATCTCAAAAAATAACTAACCTCTCCAATAATTCCATCAATAGTGACCCATGAATTATATATATATATATGTTATTTTTTATTATTATTCAATATAAATTCCTATAAAACATACCCTTGATCATTAATGATTTAGTTTACTTATAAAATAGATACATAAATATATTGTTATTGAAAAATATTCATCATCTAGAACAGAATTCGTTACATAAGGTCTCTTATAGACACATCCGAATTAATAAACTTCTTTATAATTAAGTAATAATTTAAACAGATTAATTGGTGATATTATATTCTTAGAAGGGGAAAAAATATGAGTTATCAAAAAGTTATAATATATAATAATTTCATGACAATAAGTTTATGATAATATGTTATTATCAATAGAAAATAAAATAGAACATTTTATAAAATAGATTTTAACTCAACGATTAGGACATTAGTATACGAAAAGATTATAGAAATATCCAAAAATGAATCTAGATTAATTATTTAAAATAAAAAGAATATAAAAATTTCATAATTTTGTATCATCATAACAACCATAAAAAATATATCATAATTAATACCCTTCTTTATAATGATGTTAAACATTAAACATAAAAATGGGTGAACGTAGATTCTTAGTAATAGAAAAATTTTGAGATATCAATAAATTAGAATATATAATAATTTCATGATAATAATATTATTATATTATGTGATTATCAATAAAAAAATTTACGAACAATTTCTAGAATAGAATCAACACCCAATGAATAGGACATTAGTATATCACCTAATTAAGGAATCATCAAAAAATGAATCTTGTTTAATGAGTTCAAATCAAAAGAATATAAATATGAAATATATATGTATCGCCATAGTAGCAATAAAATTTACACCAATTATCATGTTTGAATACTTATACCATCATATCATAGCGGATTATATATCGGCACTTTCTTCTAATATCATAATGGATAAGTATTCCTTGTGTATTAACAATAGTGGATCGATCATATCAAATAATTTAATATAATTATATCATGATATATATTTCAGTAACAAATAAATTATACGGATATACAATGATTATCCCACTATGAAAAAAAAATTGTTTCTACATTCTACAAGATCATAAAGCAGTCAACATATCATCTTTTCTTAACCTATGAAAAGAAAATAGATTTCATAAATATTACATCCTTTCTTTATAGAATGTCCAATGAAAAAAATTGAATTCATAGATATATAATTATTAGAAGAATAATCCATCCCAAGGAAGAATCAATATGGTAGCATATGATCATA
This sequence comes from Viscum album, assembly GCA_963277665.1. Lineage (NCBI taxonomy): Eukaryota > Viridiplantae > Streptophyta > Magnoliopsida > Santalales > Viscaceae > Viscum > Viscum album. The sequence goes on from OY728141.1 coordinate 1,797,331,082, forward strand.
TCCCTAATTAAGAATAAGTAACATCAGTTGATGTTATTATTGATGAATTATCCATTTAAAAAAATTGAATAATTCTTCAGAAAATGAATATTTCATTTTGAAACAAATTATATAAAATATATAATACACTATAATATTTAGGAAAAAATTTCCTTGAAATTTAAAATGGAAATATGATATTTAATATTCTATGTAATCAGTATTATGGGTGGTTGGAAACATTGTTCTTATAGAGTGCGTTAAAAAAATAATTTTTTTCACAACATCATTAAAATGTTCTCCATTGGGTAAATGACAAGAATATTACATTTAATCCTTTTTATATAAATTAATAAATTAGTAGAAATGAATTTAAAATACATTTCAAAATATTTAAAACCTATTTTTATTATTCTATAGAAAATATTAGCATTGAAGAAAATATTTCCTACCAAAGAGGATATAAGGTTTGATTTTCTATAAAAATAATTCTCTTTGTCATTTTAGTTAAATAAAATGTAAAAATTGGTAAAAAACATGAATATCAGAATAATAAATAAATTATAATAAAATATATTCTTTTAATGTATAATACCAATAATATTTCCCTCAATGAAAATTTAGAAAAGATAATCCTGAAATAAAATAAAATTGTAACAAAACCCCATACATGAAGGATAATTTTACATCATGTACATTTGAAACTCATGTAAAAATAAAATATATTTATTAAAAATCTTTTGCATATCCATGATTATTCATATCATATCATATATTATTTACTTAAAAATATCATCAGCAATTTATTATCAATTATTTATCTGTTCTGAATGTTAACTGCTTTATTTTTAATGGATGTTTCGGTTGGGAATTCTGATTTTGTGAACATTAATCATATTTAAATCATTTAAAGAATATAATAATGTAATGAGTTTATTATTTACATATTATATAAAATTATATATCTATTCATATAATTTGACGGTGAAAAGATATTTATAAAATTTCGTGTAGATGTAGTTCATACATACACATAGGTGTTATCTAAAATTATTGATGAAAGGAATGAAAGAATGGAAAATTGTAATTAGAAATCATATAATAATAATTATTTCCGAAATATAATTTTTATTAAATGAATAATTTCTTAATTTCATCCATATTAAAAAAATTGAAATGAATCACATTACATCGTGGAGTTGATAGTCCATATCTATACATGATTGATATTATTATTTGCTATAAATGGGAATGTAGGATGGTGGATAAGATCATAAACTTAAAGAAGTATAATTACTTCATTAATATAATATATAAATATTAAATTCATCATAATAACCAAACATGAGTGATGGTTATGGAAAATGAATCATATTGCTATAAGGAGACAATAGTCCAGACATGCTCAATAGTTATAATTTCATATCCAAATTCGTATAAAAGTGGTGTAAATGGTTTTGAAATCATTATAATAACAACTATTTAAATTGATGATACATTATTCATCATGTTATAATGGATAAAAAATTTTGGGACCTTATAAGAATAAATAAAATTGAACATACCTGGTAAAATGTTTTTTGTTATTTGTTGAGAAACCTCCTTTGGATAAAACTTTAATCAGTGAAAGGATGGTACTACAATAAAATATGTCCGTCAAAGGCATGTGTAGGGTTTTTATGAAATAAATTTTGTAGATATTGGATGCGATAATAGGCTCATAATGTGTGAGTAACAGAGGATATGTGGTTTTATTTTATGATAAAGGGAGATGACTCACTTGGAATTTTAAAAAACATGAAAAATAATAATGTCTTATTGAAGAAAAATGTCTCCAATTTGACTAATCATTGAATAAGATTTGTAATATGGAATAAATGTGGATATAAAACAGTATTTTGAATAGTTTTTATCTCAATTTAAAAATTTTCATTTTAGAATTAACCCTTTTTAAATTGTTCTTGTTGTATTTTATATTTTTACCAAAGTTACTAGTTATAATGACAATAATTGAATCAAAATCAAATTTTTTTAAATTATTTCACTAGATATGTATTATATATTGTAAAATAAATTTTTTTACAATTGGATTCTTTTTTTTTTAAAACAATCCCATAAAACATGATTAAAAATTGTTTCCTATAAAAAATCCATTTTAAGGATAAAATGTTTATATAAAAAAGTAAACTGCATTATAAACACCTATTAAATTAATTGGGTTATTATTTAATAAATATGATTAAATAAATTTTTAAACCGTTCCAAAATATAATATGACTTTTAAAATACATGAATGAAATGGAAATATTCAATAAAAAATTTTATTTTTCTACTTTTCACCAAATAATATTATTTTCCATAAAAAATCAACAAAATATATTTTGAAATTATGATTCAAAAATTTATTTTTAATTAAAAATTATAATTTTTAAAAACAATAGAAGTTATTAAGAATTTCAATTTAGAAAATTGAAGAAAACCCATTTTGGAAGAAGACACATTTTTTAAAGATAAAATGATTTTACTGAAAAATGTGTACCTATTTATTATGAAATATTTTTATAATTAGAAAAATATACAACATTTATTAATTTTTACCATAATATTGTTTATCTTATTCACACCTCCATAATATTCGATACATTTTAATGGAAAATTTATATAATAATAATTCTTTATTATATAATGGTTTGTTTAAACACATTGTTTCATGTAATGAAATATATCACCAAAATTAAATCTTTAAGGGAGAATTATATAATAAAATTATAGGGTGTAACATTGTCTTTAATGAGAATATATTTTACTACATAATTGTACCTTTATATAATAAATATTTTCAATATCATCTTCTACATCTAACAAAAAACTGAAATTTGTAACAAAATTTTAGAAAAATATTTTTATGAAATTTAAAATAACCAGAACACCTCTACAGAATAAAAAATAAAAATAAAATAATAATTAATAATGATTGGGAATAAATAATTAATATTGTTTAACATTAAAAGGATTGTCTTTCTCATATAACTATTTAAAGTTTTAATGAATTAAATAATTATATTTTAAATGATTAATATAATAATATATTTTGTTCCATTATATTAATTATAATATTAACATTCATTAAATTATAAATTAGTAAAAATAATACAAAAAATTAATAAATATTAATAAATTTATTCCTAGTAAAATCAATTTTCTTCATAATTTATATTTTCATTAAAAATATAAATACATAAATTTTACAATTATATTTTTATATAATGAACAATTTTTTTGATTTAATCATTTTAAAATTTGTCTAATGGAATTATATTATACTTTTTGAAATAATTTATGGTAATGTGAATATCGATAAACATTTATTTTTCAAAAATTATTAATTCAAAGACATTAAAAAAATAGAATGTATTCATAAATTATGAAAAACATTTTTCAATATAATATTTATTTCATATTAAAATATATAAATTAAAAATAAAATATATATATTTTGAAAAACATTTTTAACATTTTTTTAAGATGAATAACATTACACTCTAAAAAATAATTTTTAACCAATTGTATTAAAAAATTACATTTGTTCACATTTTTAAATTTAACTAGAATAAATAATTCTATGTCTGATATAAGAAATTAAATATTAGATAATAATGAAAATTTTCATTTTTAATCAAAAAAATAAGATTCTTAATATTAAATCTAATAACCATGATACTAGTGAAACTAACATTTTTAATGGAATTGTTCAGGAAAATTGTATAATTTTTATCCAATAATTTGAATTTATTTATATTTAATGATTAGTATAATTTTATGGATAAGATAATATATAAATATTTTTCATTTAGTATGAATCAATACAAAATAATACTTAGAATAATAATTGAACAAGAATTGATTTAAAAAAGTTTCTTTAAGTATTATATGTTTTAATTTAAAAGTAAATTTTGTAATTTTTAGAAAATTTATTGTGTTAAATAAGGAATAAACTAATATTAATAGAATAAAAATTCTATATTATGGGTTATATTATTTATTTAGGATCTCATAAATTTATTGGTTGAAAATCAGGTAAGTTAAAAAAAACTGTTAGAAGTAAAAAAATATACTAGTAAATTGTTAATAAATGATTAAAATATGTATGGAATTTTATAGTAGAGACATTATAAAACCAAGATATCCTCATAGTCTTTTATATCTATATTTTTTAGGTATCAACAAACAAATATTTTCTTTCCACTTTAAAAATGATGTGTGTTCATAAGAGATCAAAATTATTCACTTATAAGTGGGTTTAAATTAAGCACTATAAAAGTTACACTAAACCATCAATAATAAATTTATAATTTCCAATTTTATACTCTCCAAAAATTATCATTAATTACCTGAATCATACAATCACCTAATTAAGCATAATCTATTAATTTCCAAAGAAACATTCATGAAAATAGTCAATATACCAATGTGAATATTACATTATCCTTGACCTTTTATTCTTAATCATTCACATGGAACCCTATCATAATCATAATATTAACATCCTTAGTATCATTATAACACTCAATTATAATTATATTAATGTTATAATCTATTTTTCCCTTCCATACAGTTATAAAACCTAAAGAACTCTAGTTATGAGTACTTGCAGACTACCGCCTCCAAAATGTAATGTATTCACTTTTTTCATCAAAACCATTCATCGATAGAATTAATGATGGAACTTATTAATAAATATTATATATATATATTCCTAAAAATAAACATATTTTTTATCTTCTTCTACTAATTTTCATAGATAAATCAGAAATTTAATTATTTGTACATGCGAACAACTACCCCCACGAAGTAACATTTTTCATTTCCATCAGAATTTTAATTATTTTTGAAATTATATTAAAAATATTTAAAAATATAATGAAATTATAAATAATATAATTATTCATCATGTGTAGTTCCAATATTTCTAAACCAAAAATCTCTTAACCATACACAGCCATCAATTTATATTTTTTTAATGTTTCGTAAGTTTTAACAACCTAAATGAACAAATATATAAATTTATATCATGGATTAAAATGAAAATGTATCATAACATAATATTTGAAATTAATGATTAAATAATATTCCATCTATGATTTTACTATTTTTATGTTAATATTTTACTTATTGTTTACATAGAAATCATTATTCATTAAAAAATTCATAAATAACCCCATCACAGATTTAAATATAATATATCATAAATATAAAATATTTGAGATAAAGGATTAGTTTTATAATCCATGATGATATGATTATTCATGAATCATAAATTGTCTAATAATTATTAAATTAAATAAAAATAATATGTATTGACATCAACATTACAAAACACATAAGAAAAACTAAAAATTATTGCTTTTTGATAATTAAAATAATTTTTTTGTAATTGAATAATAAGTTATTTTAATTTAATATTTAAAAATAGTTTAGATATTAAATATTTTTTCAAAAATTTTATTATGATTTTTATGTATTTTCAATAATTTAAGTGCATTTGATAAGTGAATAGGGATCCATTTAATGGGTTATTTCTGTAAAATTTTAATTTCTTTAAAATTAGCTTGATTTCTATAACATTTTATTCTTTATGGTGTATTTTCCTATCATAAAATTAATATAAAAATAAATTTACTTTTCAAAATGGGGTTAAAGGTATATTTGATGTTTCATTATACTAAGGATTTTGATTCTAGGGTTACCAAAGGCATAAGAGTTTAATTTTGAATATCATTTATAAATTGAAATTTCACAAATGTGATGAACCTTATATGGAATTTTTATGTTCTTTTACAAAGAAACTGCTATTATTATGTTCTTCATTGGTTATTTCTTATGATAAATTTTTTTATTTACTTTTATGGAAATTTAATTTTATTATTCTTTTTAGGTTTGGTGGTTTTATTCAGGTGTGTTTAAAATACTAGTATTTTTTCCACATCCACTATTTTTTGGATAACTCTATATCTATTTAAAAAATTTATTTTTTCCACTTTTAACTAAGTATGAATTAATTACTAATGTTTAAAAGAAAATCGTTTTAAATTTTCCTAAAATGTCATTTAGATAAAAGTGTGAAAAGTTTACTCTTTTAAAAGTTATTATCATAGACACATTTTTTGCAGTGTTTATCATTTTTGATGAAACATATTATCAATGATTTGGAATGTTTTCTAAATAAAAATTAATTCCCATATTTTTCATAATATATTTCTATTGAAATAATTTTTTCAATATCCATGGATATTTCATATTTTGAAATTGATTTTCCAAATGATTTTATAATATGATTTTCATCACTATGATTTTATGTAAGATATATTATATAGTAGTTATGTTTTAAATTATAACATCGACATTGTTCGTATAAATAGATTCAGAGAATTGTAATTTATGATTTCACAAACCCATTAATTTTTATCATGGTGTTTTCAAGTGATGTTAGTACTTTTTTTTAATTCATGTTCTTATGGAACATTAAAATATTTTATCTTCATAAGATATTGGATAGTAAATATTATCTAAAAAATTATTTGGGTAATGTTTGCTATCTTTGGAAATAATATTGATTGTGTGTGAAACTAAATGTGGTTTTTCAATATTCACATGATTTATGCATAGACTGAGTTATTATTAAGCTACGTTTACATGATTTTACTTAGATTATGTGGTGGTTAATCTATGTTCATATGAATTTGTGTGGATCTAGTTTTTGTTAACATATTTTCACATGGATTTTGCTGGACATGATTATGGTAATGTTATGTTGAAAAAACATCATTTGGCCCTACTTATAGTTAATAAATGTTCCCAATTTGTGTTTTTCTATTCCAAAGCTAATTCCACATACATAAGTATTTGATGAGTAATATTCTTATGATTTATCATGTTGTAAGATATTATCAAGTATATATAATGTTTTTTATGTTATATGAAATGAAAATTTCGGTGTAAAAAGAAAATAACATGCACAATGATTTTGTTTTCATATAACAAATGTTTTCTTATACTCATGTATGATATTTGAATATTATCTATAATTATTTCCTTATTTTGTGTCAGAGATTAGAACCTTATTTTTTTCCCATTACATAGGTTATCAGAATATGTATGACATGGTATATTAATATAAGGGAGTCTATAGTGGTGTGGTTATAGATAAATGTTAACTAGAAATATTTTATAATAATATGTACATAATCTCTTGTGGCACTAAACCATTATATTCATGGTGTCGTGAGTTTATTTTGAGAAATAATGATTAATTATGGAAAATAAATTCTTATTTAGATTGGGTGATCTGATATTCTAGAAATTCCAATTTGATCAATTTGTATTTAGAACTGGATTTCGGAGTTTGGTATCAAAATTATCAACTAAAATCAGAGTGTTGTTTAGTTATTTTTGTCTATTTATTTATATATTTGTAATGGATCAGACCCTCTTGGTCCATTACATTTCCATATCATGATGTTTGAGGTGTCCTGGGGACCATTGGTGACTCATTGAGGAGTTTTAAAAATTTCAGATTTAACGAATGGTGGAACAAGTTGGCATCAGTGGAACCGATGGGCCATTAGTGGAACTGATCGGTAATGGTTTCAGGTCGACGGTGCCAGGGTGATGGTGACTCACCCATAACTGAGTCATTTCCATCTTCTCTTGGACTTTCCAATTTCATCATAGTAACAAATCATTTGGCATATATGTGTTTTAATACCCATTTTAATGTGATTTAACGCCAGTATAAGACGTTTTAAATTCTTTAAGAGTCAGGTAACCCATGAATTACCAAAATGTGTGGCCTATCAAACCCATTTTCTTATTTTCCAACCTCATGTGTTTTCCAGTTTCACTCATGTTATGCATTTTTCTACATATAAGTGAAATATATCAACTCACAGCCATCCTTTAGACTATCTCTGCTATTTTTGACAGGAATTATTAAATTTCAATTAATCCCAATCTGTGAAGCCACCCAACATCATGGTTAGGACATTGACTTTTTTAAGTACATCAAAATTGTCTCCCTGATTTTAGGATCTGAACTATACTTAAACCAAAATACTATCTTCATTATTCCTTTTGGTTTCTCATAGTGTGCCTCGTTACCTCCTCCCCAAAGAAATCGTGAGGCCATGTTGAAGCCCTTCATGCATAGCCTTGTATATTTCTTTTATTGAAAGCCGTGCCATCCCTAGTTCATTGCAGAAAGAGAACACTTTGATCCTTGATCATTGAGTTATGGGTTTTGCCTTCGTCTCCCATTAATGTGAATCATGTGGGGTGGGTTTGATAATTTTTCCCTCAGACGTAGATGAAACCAACATTCACTAAGATAATAAATAGACTATTATGGAATGATGGGGTTGGAACAATGATGTTGTTGTTGTGATTTACTTGTTTTTATGTCTTGGTTTTCATGGTCTTATGTCGACTAAAAATTGTGGTTATTTGTGTTCCTTTCTAGTGCACTAATGAGCCTATATTTTTGGATAATCCTATGATTGAATGGATGTAACATTGAAACTAGTTAAACATGTACAATCGGTTGATTAAATAGATGCATCGTGAATTAAAATCCTTTTGTGATCACTCTTCTTAACCAAAAGGGAAATGTATAACTTGATGAATGGTGTGGGATAAATCTAAAATCTTATTTGATCTATTATGGTGATATGTATGATTGTTTGGTTTAATTCCCTGTTGTGTAACATAGCGGGGAATAGAATCTATGGCTGGAAGGTTGTTGGTTTGTGAATCTAAAGCCATGTATAGAAGGAAGTAAATATTATGGACATGGTATTTTGGGGATTGGTTTGGTTCCAATACGTTGAAGAATCTCACAAATTTTTTTTTATGGTGTTACTTTACAAGATAATCATGTGTGAATGCTTAAAATCATGATTGGATGTTATGTTTAAGCTATTTTTTGGATTGTGGTTATGTCTGATTAGTTTCCCAATTGTGAATAATTATTTAAATGGAAATCACATGAACATGTTAATGAGAATTAGTACAATGGGGAACTGTTTTCTTGAAATGTGTTGTGCTCAGATTTTGGTTGTTGTGTACTTGTGCATGTAGGGATAAAAGCAATAGTGGTTTCGTATGGGATGGTTATTAGGTTCGAGACCCATAAGATGGGATGAGTTATTGTTTTCCTATATGTATAAATTTTAGTTTTTTTCTTATACGCAGCCCACCCATTTTAAGAAAATCTAGCTGAAATCCCCCATTTCATGAGGGAGGGCGTTTTTCCAACATTCCTATAAGTGGCTCGTTATTATCTCTTATATAATCCCTCTCCGAGGTAGCCCAAGACTGTACAGGCGGGCTGTGACGACATAATGTTCATTATGACTAAAGAATCTTTGGGCATGGTGTGTTCTGGTGGTTGGCCCTAGTGTTTGTGGCATTTTTAGTTTCCCAAGTGTCTTCGGGATGAGTACTAAGTTCCATCAGGCATGGTAGTGGTTGTTCTAGCCCTAATGTCTTCTTGCGTAGTATTCATTGTTCTAGACCATGTGTCTTCGTGTGTGGCAGTAGTGGTTGTGGCTCAGGGGTATGTTAGATTGGTTATGTGTGGTTGTGATGTCCCTAAGGTTGTTGTTGGGGTGGTAGTGGGACTATAGTGGGATATATTGGGGAGGTATGATATATAGGTAGTTGTAAATAACCAGTGGGAAAGTAGTGTAGTAAACTGAAATATCAATCTCCTATTATTTTTATTTTACTTGAGTTGCATTATTTTAGAACTGTTCCATAGTGTATCTAGGTGGATATTTTTTTTGAAGGTAATTTGGATACCTCTAATTTCTCACATGACAATAGATTGTCTCCCCACTTGTGCGCAAGAAATTTTGGTTTTCCCTATTGAGTATATATGTATATTCAGCCTGCACATATAAAATTGATATCATGTTTTAAGGAGGACATGAAGGATCATGCCAGACATTACTAGCTTGGTAATTGGGATAGTCTTCGTTGCTTTTTTTTCTATCTTTTGGTACTTTCCATTGTAGTTTTATTTTATTTTGTAGCACTTTATTTTGAACATGCATGTGGAAATATAGTTTTTGGATTTAATTTTTCATTCTTTATTTGGAGTTGTTTGGAATATACCATCATATCTCCCGATCATATTCTTCAAAAATGTAAATTCCTTACATATTATGTGAGATTTCATACCCTTGGTTCTAGTCGCCACTCTTGGGCTTATTGAAGGCAGGACTCGAGGGTTGTTATCTCTACATGAACTTGAAGAAGGAATGGTTTGGCAGTTTGTTGTCCCTTCCCTAATCTTGTGAAAGGCGGGTCCTAATAAAATGGTATCAGAGGTGATGGTTGAGAGATAGAGTGTTCTCGGTTTTAGGCATTGTGATGATTTCATGGGATGGTAGGGATACAGTGTTAGGAATTATTGGTTCTTGAAATAGGCCATGGAATACCAGCTTGGCCCAGGATTTTATGGCCCTCCGTGATCTGATTCAAGGACTCTGGACCTACCAAATGACCAAGTAATGATACACTAATTGATGGGTAGAGACCCTAGTAAAAGTAAATGAATTATAAGGACTTGTGTTATTTTGTGTATTGATTATTTTGGTATCATAAAAAATAAAATATTTAATCATAATTTAAAAAAAATATTATATGCTACTCAGGCTTAGGAATTCCTTGATTACTTTGCAGCTATGGAACCAGGACAACGTCCATGAGTAGTATAGGTAGTCAAGGCCTAGCAGTTTCATCTGGTTGATCAGTGGAGGAATGGTCAAGAGGAGGAGGATGACCAGTGGTAGATTATTCTTTGTTCCTTCCAACTGAAGGCTCTAGGGAAGTATGTGGGAAGAATCTTGAACATGGAGGAAGAGAGCTAGCTTGAGAATCTAGTGATAGCTTTCATCTTGATCTAAGATACATCAAAGTACTATTTTCCTTTGTCCATGAGATAGATATGAGGGGAGGCACATCAGTGCTAGATGATTTATCACTGGGAGAAGATGGTAGCTAAGGTTTTGTGGACTGACATTGAGAAGGAGTTATGGGTGGAATTCATTTCTACCACGATGAAGGCTGGAAATAAGAAAGAGTTGATCTCCCTCTAGCATGGGATTATGATAGTAAGGGATTTGGGGATCAAGTTCAAGGATATCCTTCATTTCTCTCTAGACCACTTCCTATATGAGGTGTTCTAGGAAAAACACATAGAGGAGGAGCTATGATCTTTTCTTTAGTATGTTGTCACTCACTTCACTATACTGACATATGTAGAGGTTCAAGATAATGATGATGTAGTGGAAGGGATGCACATGCTGGAAGGTTTACCACAAGAGGGGATCTAATTGAGCTTGTTAAAGGAGAAGACTGTCAGTTTTAGGTCTCCATAATTAAGGACATCTAGGTTTTGGCCAATGGTGAGATGACCTCAGCAGCCCCAATTCTGATCTTCCATCCATCACCCATTCTCTAAGATCATTGGACTGATGTTCTTTATCTATGGTAACTGTGGGAATCTTCATAATCAGTGCCATGACTGAGTGTAGTATAGTATGGGTGGGTAGGTTTATCACCCACCTCAGCAGCAACTGTTTTCTACTAGACATTTTTAGTAGCATCATCAGGGGTATTGAGCTCCCGCTCAACCGAGGGCGGATGGTGCCAGAGGAGGCCAACCTCAGGGCACTCCTCGGGGACCCTGGCTGGGGCATGGTTCGGGAGGTGGCCGACATCCGAGGGGTAGAGGAGATATCTGTGGGCATTTACAAGCCATAGAGGTAGCATCTCTAGTAGGACATGTGTTCGTTTGAGGTATGATTAGTCTAGTTAGTAATCTTGCACGGGCCTTGTCTGATTCTGGAGCTTCACACTCCTTTTTTGATCCTAGTCTATCCCATGCTTTGGGTCGTTATGTAGAATGAAATTTCATTCCCTTAGTGCTGAGACCATGTGTTAGAGGTCAGACCATCCTATTTGATGTTTTTTGAGGATTTAGATAGATTTTGTGGCCACATCATTCTAGTGGGGATATCATTACGCAGCGATTGTAGCCAAGCAATGTAATTCTAGCCATTGACTGGTTGTTTTCCATGAACGCTATTATCGACTACATCTAGGGAAGGGTACTATTCTAAAATATGGGTTACCAGTGTGTAGCTTTTGTTAGTGAGTGGGGTGGACAGGAGGGAAACTGGCGTGTGGAGCCCCTTATTTCCTTGTTAGCTGAGCTGTAGGGGGAATTAGCTTACTCAGAGATGGTGGATGATCCAAGGGTGTTCAGTGAGTTCTTGGATTTCTTCCCCAAATTTGTTGCGACTCTTCCCCCTAAACATGATTTTGCATTCGGGATAGACTTACAACCGAGTGCACATCTTATTTTTATGGCTCTCAATTGGATGGTGCCTTCAGAAATGCCGGAGTGGTGGATTCAGGTTGATGGCCCGATGAAGAAGGGTTTTATCTAACCAAGTGAATCACCTTGGAGTGATCCATTATTTTGGCAAAGAATGAAGGAGGGGGTTTGAGGCAGTGCATAGACTACCAAATATTGAATCAGGTGACAGTCAAAAACATGTACACCATCTAGAGGATTGATGATCAACTTGACTTGTAAAAGGGAGTAGGTTAGTTCCATAAGATCATCATACGACTAGGATATCACCATTTTAGGGTCAAGGAGGGAGACTTCCTGATGGCAGTTTTAGATAGAGGTATGTGCACTTTTTATTTGGGTTCATGTTGTTCGGAATTAAAAACGCGTCATCCATGTTCATGGGGATCATGAACTCTATTTTTCTCGAGTATCTAGAACATATCGTAGTCATGTTCATCGGTGACAACCTGATCTAATCATGAATAGAGGAGGATCACAGAGATCAGTTGAGGATATTTTTTGAGGTCATCAAACACCACTAGATCTACATGATGTTATCCAAGTGCATGTTCTGGATACTGTTGGTGCACTTCCATGGACGCGTGGTGTCCCAGAAGGGAATAATAGTGGACCCATCAAAGTTCAAAGCTGTTTTTTCTTGGGAAACACACAAGAATGTGTTAGAGGTTCATCATTTCTACGGTCTGGCAGGTTACTACAAGAGGTTTGTGCCAGACTTCTCTCGAGTTGCAGCAGCATTGGCATCTTTGACAAGAAACGACTAGGCTTTTGTATGGAGTGATCAGTGCTTGGTAGCTTTTAGTTGTCTGATGGAAATTTGGTCAGTGCCCCAGTGATGTGGTTTCCAGAGGATGGGGTAATGTTTGTAGTGTCTATGATGCTTCTCGTCTAGGTTCGATGTGTGTGTTGATGCATCATTAGAGAGTTATCAATTATGGGTATAGGCCGTTACACCCTCACAAGCATAACTATACTACCCATGACATGGAGCTTGTTGTGTCTTTGTTCACTCTAATGTTTTGGTGGCGTTACCTAATCAGTAAATGCATTGTGGTAAACATAGATCACAAGAGCATGAGGTATGTCTTCTCCTAGCGAGAACTGAACATGAGACAGTAGAGGTTGATGTCATTTCATCTAGACTATGACATTGATATCTCCTATACATAGGGAAAGGGGAATGTGGTGGCCAATTCCTTGAGTAGGAAGTCACAAAAGGATTTGGTTTGGGAGTCAGAAAATGTTTGGAAGGTAATGGGGGAGTCAGATTCTTTGAATCTTGGAATGAATGTGGAGGATGTTAGAGGCTGTCTATTTCATATGACAGTGACTTATTCCTTTGAACAATAGGTGGAGGAGTATCAATGGGGAGACATAGAGGCTGATGTGATACATGATCATGTTAGCTATGGTCATGCTCTAGAGGGAAGGTTAAAGGATGGTCAGAATCAGATTATTTTCTAAAGGAAGTTGTTTGTCCTAAAGACGATGCATGAGGGAGTTCTCTCTGAGTTTGATAGTTCATCCCTAGTGGTACACCCTGGAGTTTCTATGATGTACTGGGGATTTAGAGGTCATTTATGGTGGCCTAGAGTGAATTTTTAAGTGGTGTAGTTTGTGGAAAAGTGACTCGTGTGTCTTCCGGTGAAGGTTGAACATTGTGTTTCTAGTAGTATGTTTCTTCCCTTAGATGGTCTCGAGTGTAAGTGGGACGACATATCGATGGATTTAATCATAGTACTGACAAGGTATGAGGGAGGAAGTGATTAAATCTATGTTGTAGTGGATTTATTATTGAAATAAGATCACTTCTTAGCGATTAATGGGTCTAACCGCAGTAGATGGCTTAGCACCAAAGTACGTGGGTGAAGTTTTGCAGCTGCACGGATTTCCCAGAACCATAATTTAGGATCATGATAAACACATTAATTCACGATTTTGGAATGCATTACAGTGTTCTTTTAGCACCTAGCTTGCCCTTATCTCTTCATTCCACTCTCAAATGGAAGGGCAGACAGAGAGGACCATCCAAACATTGGAAGATATGTTGCGGGCATGTGTTCTAGGCTTTAGAGGATCATGGGTATGATAGTTTCCTCTATTAGAGTTTTCCTACAACAATATCAATCACTCTACCATTGAAATGGATCCATTTTATGTCTTGTATAAAATAACAATTCGTTCATCCTTGTGTTGGACATAGGTTGGGGAGGTAGCTATTCTTGGCCCTGAGGATGTGCAGAGCATGCCAGAGAGGGTTCTATTTGTGCATGAGAGGATGAAGGTACCCTTGGACTAGAAGAAGCTGTATTCCGATCATAGGAGGAGACTCGTGGAGTTTGATGTTGGATATGATTTGTTCTTCATGTTTTCCCCTTTGATGTGGACAGTATAGGTTTAGCAAGGGTTAAGCTATCCCCCAGGTTCATCGGACTCAACAAGATGTTCATATGAGTCAAAGAGGTATCATATTAGTAAGTGTTACCACCTCTACTAGAGAGGATCCACAACCTCTTCCATATATCATTGCTTTGTTTGTATCTAAACGATGTATCCCACATTCTTGATTTGTGAAGAGTTAGATATCGAGTACGATGCGACGTTCATGGAGTGATCAGTGAAAATCAAGGATTCTAAAGACAAGCTGCTTCCTGGACGAAACATTCCCTTGGAATATGTGTTGTGGAGGCATGGTGGCCTCGAGGAGGGTACATATGAACATGAGGAATATATGTGTTATCAGTACCCAATTTTGTTTTGGGTTATTATCTTGTGGGTCCTTTCTTCCTTGCATATGATGTAATGTTTGAACCTCACTTTCTATATGATAATTTGTATTCCATGTTCTATATTTTGTGAGATAATTCCTATCAATGGGGATGGAAGAACCTGATCCCTAATCAATATACATTATTTTTTATGTGATTAATCCCATGCGGGCAAGTCAGTGATGCCCAAAGCAGATAGTATATTGACAAGGAAGAATGATCTCACAAATCTATGTGTGTAGATGGTGTGATATTTTTTTCCTAGCGTGTTATCTTGAGGGATAGAAGTGGAAGTGCATATAAACATGTCCATGAGATAAATGTGAGAGTTGTGTTCCTGGATGTCGAGGATTTATTCCAATTTCAAACAACTCTACAGTTGTTTATATCTGAGAGGTATCTTATGAGGGGGTTGTTTATACACCTCTCTTTCCATCATGTTTACTAATGAATTATTGTGGGTGAGAATTGTTTGATAGGTATTTAATGTAATGGAATTGACCCTCCTGGTCCATTACATTTCCAAATCCTAAGGTTTGAGGTGCCCTGGGGGCAATCAGTCACTCATTAAATATTTTTCCATATTTTTGGTTAAATGAATTATGGCACCAGTCAAAATATGTGGCACTCATGGGACATTAGTGGCATCGATCGACAATGTTTCCAGGGTGACAGTTAATCAACCATAGGTGAGTCATTTCTAGCTTCTCTTGGACTTTCTTATTCTGCTCCGACAATGTAACTTTTGACATAAAAGTGTTTTAATACCACATTAAAAGTGATTTAAGGCCAATAAAATTTGTTTTAAATTCCATATGTGTTAGTAAATCCTTTAAATACCAAAACATGTGGCATATCACACCCTTTTCCTCATTTTCCAGCCTCACAAGTTTTCTAGTTTTCACCCCTGTTATGCGTATTTCTCCATTTAATGGAAATAAATAAACTCAAAAACGTACATTGGTATATCACCACCATTTCTGAGGGGAATTATTAAATATAAATTAATCGTAATGTGTGAAACTGACCAACCATGTGGTCAAGCCACTATATGATTTTTGAGTACATTGAAATGGTCTCTCTGATTTTAGGATCTATAATCTTCTTAAACTGAGACCCTATCTTCCACTCTACCTTTCCATTTATCCTTATGACTCTTAATACTTCCTCCCCAGACAAATCATGAGCACATTATGGAGCCCTTCCCACTCAGTCTTGGAGTTTTATTTTTCCTGGAAGTCAAGCGATTCCATGTTCCTGGAAAAATGATAAAACAGCGATCATTGATCATCCAGGTAGGGGTTTTCTGTCACGACCCATCCTTGGGGCCCGTGCCGTGACTACCCCAAGCCCGCTATCCATAGGCCAGGGGCTGGCGACTAGAACCAAGGCATAAATCCCGGTAAAAAGGGAAGGCATTTCCTTTGTAAAGTAAACAAGCACCATAGAGTACGCAAGCGGAAAAGTAAACACTAAGTAGAAACAGAGTACAACTTAAGTGCGGAAAAGTAAATGGGACAGTATACAAACCCAACTGAAAGTAAAGTACCACTCGAAAGGGAAAACAACAACTATAACGTAAAAGCTGCTACACCGAGCTGTCCACTGGAAATACCACCTGAAGGGTGGGTACAGATAGCTCCACTCCTCCTCGGGTCCCGCCGTCGCTCCGAGCACGTCCCTCCCAGTGGTCCACCTCCAGGTACTGACTCGTCATGTAGTCCACCTCTGGGTACCGTCCAGTCCTCGAACACTTAGCCTCCATCAGCACTGCCTGTCCTCTGCAACCAACACAACGAGGTGCGGGCATAGCCCGTGCAGGGCTGAGTATAACGATACTCAGTAGGGACCCCAAGATCCTCAAGGTCTCTCTAAAACCAACATGGATAACCACAAAGAAGATCTCAACAGATAACCTCTACTTAGGTATATGCCCATACATATACCTAAGTTATCAAATAACCCATCTCAACCATGAGGAAACACAAGGATCATGAAATCAACGGATAACCACTACCCAGGTATATTCCCATACATATACCTATGTTATCAAGTGACCCATATCAATCATGAGGTATACACAAAGGTCAAAAGTCTCAGCTCAAACCAGGATTTTCATTATCGAAATCGTAACTGCTGAAGAGCTCCGTCTATGGAGTGTACAATGGTCCTATCACGACTCTGAGGTACTGCTCACTAACCTAAGACTGCTGAGGTGCTCCTCCTGTCGATTACCGCGGGCCAGCTGCTACAACCAAGCACTCCCATGTGCCACTACAACCAAGCGCACCTCTTTCGTGGGTCTTCCACTATAACCAAGCGCTCCCATGTGCCTCTACAACCAAAGGCACCTCTGTCGTGGTTCTGCCGCTACAACCAAGCGCTCCCATGTGACGCTACAACCAAGCGCAGCTCTGTCGTGGGTCTGCCGCTACAACCAAGCGCTCCCATGTGCCGCTACAACCAAGCGCACCTCTGTCGTGGGTCTGCCGCTACAACCAAGCGCTCCCATGTTCCGCTACAACCAAGCGCACCTCTGTGACACACCGAGTCGTTCGATCAGCAGTCGTTGGGTCTCAGTCAGCTACACGGTCTCCGTACTCCGCACGCTCTTCTCCGGGAGGGTCTGCTCCATGAGCTACTGGTCGATACTCCATGTATTACAAATTCCCACAAGGAAGTATCTCAAAGGACCACCTCGTCATAGGGGTCTCAACGCAACAGACGGCGCATCATTCGGACGCCCGGTCTGTGAGTTATTAGCCTTTTCGTCCCATGGGCCCGGTTGGTTTCGTGTGCAAACCAATCTGGCTGTAACTCAACTATAACTCGAACACTCATAGGGTATACTCATAGGTACTCTTTTTCAATGTGATCACCAACGCCGCTGACGGTTCGTCAAACAGACGTCTGGTCTGAAAGATATCAGTTTTTCCGTTCCAGGGGCCCGGTTGGATTTCGGTGCGATCCAACCCGGACACTATCCATCTGCATCCAAAACTTAGGTGGAGGATGCCAAAAGATCTGTCTCATCAAGAGGAAAGCAACTAGATAGACGGCGCGTCAATCGGACGCCCGGTCTGTGAGTTATTGGCTTTTTCGTTCCAGGGGCTCGGTTGGTTTCGGGAGAGAACCAACCCGACCGAACACCGACGGCATCCAAACCTCGAGCGGAGTAAGCCAAAAGATCCGTCTCACTTAGAGGAATCCACCAAAGTCGACGGCACGTCAATCAGACGTCTGGAGCTCAAGATATGACCGTTTCCGCTGCGAGCGCCCGGTTGGTTTTGTGTACGAACCATCCCGGCCAAACCCAAAGTATTCCGAAACCTTGAGTGCGATATACCGAAACGAACGTCTCGATCCAAGGATCGCGTTGCAGCTAACGGAGCGTCGTTCGGAGGCACGTAGCTCAAGTTACGAGCATTTGACCGAAAACGGTCCGAAAACGGGGGGTACGGGCCCGGGCCGACCCGGCCCGCCCCCCTGGGTCGGCCGCACCGGGTCGCCCCGGTCCGACCCGGTTCGGACCCAGTCCGGCTGGTCGGACTGGCCTGGCTCGGCCAGCCTAGCCCGGCTCGGCCGAGCGGCCGAGCGACGCGATTGGGAGCCGCCGCCCCCATGTGACAACCCCGCGACACCTGCGGGGTTTCTCCCTGGACAGCCCGAGCGACGCGGGGGGGAGTCGGCGCCCCCGCGTGACAACCCCGCGGCACCCGCGGGGTGTCGCCCTGGACAGCCGGACGCGGCTTCAGCCGCGTCCCGCGTGCGCCGGACCCGCCAGGCCGTGGGTCTGCGAGTACAGTCGCTGCGGCTTTTGCCGCGGCGGCCTTGTCCTGCGGCGCGCCGGGGCACCGCCGCTCCCGGCTGCCGGCGCCGCCTCGCCGGCGACACGCGCCACTAGAGGCTTCAGCGGGCCCCTGGAGTCTCTCTGGTTGTCCGATTCTGTTCCAGTCTACGCCACTGCTCCTCCCGAGACTCTCTCTTCACTGCGGAACCATAAAACTTCCGTTGCGGCACATTCCGTCGTCGCCCGTCAAATCCGCACAACAATGAAGAACGATATAGGGTTGTCGGGCCGTGTTCGTTTGGCCCGCACCCTCCGCATTAGAGATAAGCCACGAAAGAAATAATCCAACACATGAATACATATCCGAAAACAATTTTTTAATGAATAAAATTGTTTTATGAATCGGGTTCTTCATTTTGAATGGAAACAACATGGGAAAAAGGAATTATTCACAACAACCCCTACCTCGCAGTCGTCGTTGTGCGTGCGCACATTCTTCGCAGATTTGTTTGTCGCGGAAAGAGGGGATTGTCAGGTGGTCGCGGAAGGGCGTCGCGTCGTCGCCGAATTCGGCGTTGAGTCAGCGAACTCAACGGACCAAGAAAAAACAGATTTAATTTAATTATATAAAATTAAATCCGTGTTTTGTTAAAAAAAACATCAGAGATATTTATGAGAATCCCGAAGTCTCTTACCTCAACAGCTGATTGAAGATTCGTTGCGGAGGAAGAGACGTCGCAGAAGAACGTTTCAGGAAGGGAACGCCAGCGTCGCGGAACACGGCGTCGCATCGTCGACTTCCACGGGTTCGGCGTTCTTCGTCGAAGGCCGGCGTTCTTTGCGTTCTTCGTGTTCTTCGTGATGGAGGATGAAGGCTCAAGAACTCTGTCAAAACCTCTCAATGAGTAATCCTCCAAAAATACTTGTTGGTCTTATTTTATTATTACACCAACAAATAAAAAAGGGGTAAGTAACAACCCATCAATTCATTGAATTAATTCAATGAAGGAAACTGCCCATTTAATTCACGAAATAAACCTCCCAATTAAATGGTGCGTTAAGGATTTAAGAAAACGCGTCAGTTGACTTCCATAATGATGGGTTTTCGCGGGTGTGTTACTTAGCGGAAAGAAACGGCGGGGCTCATGCGGGCCCCACCTAACAAATATCCTACCGAGAGGGTATGATATTTCTAGATAGTCCCCTATCCATTTCAACTCAGTTTAAGTGGCTTCCAAGTGGCTTCAAGTGGCTTAAGTGAAATAAAATAAAGTTGTCGTAAAATTATATTATTTCATAACTTTAAGCCCGAAAATTTAAATACCACACCCGGGAAAATGCAAATCCGGAAGAGGCGTTTCTAAGTGAATAGAGGTGCTGCAATTTCATCGGTGCCCTCAGAATTCAATTCTGGGCACCGGTTCAAAAGTTAGAAAAGCCCGCTCGTCCGTTCACTGAACGTACCCGAGCCAAACTTCGGAAAATGATTCCGGGCACACCGGGCCTTAGAATCAGGTTCCGTCAGAAACTGCGTTCTTGTAAAATTCCAAAGAAAATTACGAAAAAAATTTCCTTGAAATTTACGGGTCTTTACATTACTACCACCACAGGGCTTTACGTCCCCATAAAGCTTCAACACAAACTAGGCATACAAAGGCGGTACTGAGAACGCATCCGAGCCTTCTGCTCCCATGTGCTCACCTAGACCTTCTCTATCGTGGCCTGGACCACCTCTGTTCCCACTAGAGATGCTATGATTTCTTCCTTGACGATAAGAGAAATCTGGTATCATCCCCTAGATAAACCACGTTCTTTGCCTAAAATAGTCAATCCCGACACGGATGGTACTAACCCATACCAAGGATGAAGTCGTAAGGCCTCCACACTACTACCAAGAGATCCAACCATTACTCTCGTCTCCAAGGGTTGAGTCACACTGTCGGAATCAGTGTGTGGTAACTGGGTCTCCTCCAGTAGATGTCTCACGGGTGAGGGTCAAGTCAACAGTCTAAACCAGAACCTCTTAGTAACAACACAAGAGCGGACAGGAAAGTAAATGCCCCAAGAAAAGGTGTCTCTTACTACTACAGCTCAAGTACAAAGACACAAGACATCTATAAACATACATCAACAAAACTAGAAGCAACATGAACAAAAGTCTCCAGGTCTGGAGCTAGTCCCGCTCCTATCCATCTGCTCCCGGAGCTCCATGATCATAGGCCTCAGCTGCCTGAAGCTGAGATCTCCCATGTCCTCCTGTCCCCTGCGGTCGGGGTGGACCTCCTGGTGGTGGTGGTGGCAACACCCCGAAGCGTCGTCCACCTCCAGCTGCACGGCCAACTCCCCTGCCATGGCTGCCTACTCCTTGCGGTCCGCCTTGATCGAACCTCTGCCTCTTCCTGGGGGGCCCTTCGTTCATCTGCTGGTCATCCGTATGGCGGGTCGGACAATCATGATCCATGTGACCAACCCCGCCGTAGGAGTAACACTGCCCTCTCATGGAAAGGTGTTTCCCACCCCGAGTGCCTCGCGCAAACGATCCAGAGTCATGCTGTCGACCACCTATAGGTCTAGTCCTCTTGGACCCCTGCGTCATCTGTCTACTACCCGTTGTAGAAGACTGTGCCGCATGCCGGCATGTGGCAGGTCCTGCTGCTGGAGACTGCTTAGCAAGGAAAATCTCCACTAAGAGGGCTCTCTCTAACACCCCTGCCTGAGTCGGAATGTTGGGGAAGATCATCGAAGCCCTGATCTTGTGCCTCAGTCCCTACTCGATGGTCCGGGCCCCGAAGAACGGGTCTCGTACCATATATGTGGAGTAGCACGGGAGATCAGTAAATCTCTCCGAGTATTGGGCCACTGTCATGCTGCCCTGCCGCAGCTGTAGTAGCTCCTGGATGTGAACCGCTCGGAGGGTGGCTGGGACGAACTCGGAGCGGAAGTTGCTCTCAAAGTCCGTCCATAGGAGAGATGCCTCGTCGTGCACCTGGAGCATCAAGCTCCACCATCTGCCTACTGCCGCGTGCAGGAGGCTCGCTGCGAGGATCACCATGAGGTCTGCTGGTGTCCTCACTAATCTGAAAACCCGTACAACTGCCTCCTTCCAGTCCTCGGCGGCCTGAGGGTCCATCTCCCCGCGGAACCTGGGCGGTCGCTGGTGCTGGAACTCATGCAGTGCACTAAGGCGACGTGCATTGTAATGGACCGGACCCCTCCGGTCCATTCCTTTGTTGAAATCGATGTGGTCAACACGACGCGCATTATAATGATAATTTTAATACTGATGATAACGTAAAAATATGTTAAATAATAATGACATAAATTGTTGATTAATTAAACTAAAAAGAATAATCATGATAAAATGATTTAATTGGTGTTATTATTATTAATGATGTGAAGTGGGAAGGTGTGTGATCCATTAGACATTGATAAATGAAACATGCAGTTTTTTTATTAATTGAGTAATTGTTGAAATTAAATTTGAATAATAATTATGGCTGTTGTGTTATTAATATTATTCATAATATTAATAATAATGAGAAATTGATTAAATGAGTCATGGTATTTATTGAAAAAAAAAATTTAAATGAAGATGCAAGTGGAAGCATGGTGGTGCGTTCATAAAATTAAAGGTGAGTTCGTTATATTGGGTTTATGAAATCGAATGGTTTTTATTTAATAAATGTGGTTTCAATTTAATCAGTGTGAAATAAAAATAAATAGAAATAAAATAATTAAATTGATGGATGTTACGCGACATTGATGTGCCATGGTCGGATTCAGATATTCCACAGGGTGGTTTAACGTGGTCAATGCGACGAGCGTAAATATTTTTGTTATTAAAATCAATAACGTCGGTGAATTAATAAAATAAGTTGATGAAATATTATTGTTATTGAAGAACAATAAATAACAATGATGGCGTAAAACTATATGTGAGAGGTTAATAAAATTTAATGTATTAAAATGGGGTTGAATATGTATGTTATATTAATTTTGTTTTGTCATTTAATTCAATTAAATGAAATGGTTTTGAGTCGAATGGAATGGTTGTGCATAGGTTCTCCCAAAATTGAATTATGAAATTTATAACATTGATCGTATAATAAATATAATAATGAAATTAAAAGGGAAATGGTTTTATTTAATAAATTATAATAAATTTAGGTGGAGGCGCATGAGATGGGGAGGGGAGGCGTGAATGCCCCCTTTCCCTTGTATAAATCATATTTTTTTTATATAATTTGATTTAATATATCATATATTTTATATAATGTTGATTTAATATATTAAAATAGTAATAAAATAATAAAATAAGGGAGTGCGCATGGTGTAAGGAGAGAGATTCATGCCACAATCCCTTTTGATCAAAATATTAAATTATAATAATAATAATAAAATATTATTATTATTATTTTGGGTGATCAAAACTTAAAAAGTCTATAACTTCTTCATATGGTGTCGGAATTACGAACCGTCAGCGGCAGTGTAATCCTGTAATTAAGATGGTAATTTTAAGACCATTGATGGATACCTTTTTATGAGTTATGTCTCGGGTCAACGAAACACACATATTAATAAAATTAACGTTTTTTTAAAACGCGTGGAAACCGCGTGACGTGTCGTGTGTCGACCAGTCAAAACACGTAACGGGTGTACATTCACACCGTGTATTCATCAATACACACTGCATACTGTTTTACCTATTCGTTGGCTATATAAGAAAGGGGCGCGGATTATTTCCAGACCAATCGCTTCTTCTTCGCACGATGACACTCTTGGATGATCAAGCAGTCTTCCTCCTCTAACTTCTTTGTCCGAACTCCGATCGTCGATCCGTCAGCGGCCACAGGATCGTAGCGACGAGAGGAAGCTTCTAATCCCAGACTTGTCACCTTTCCTTC
Organism: Viscum album; assembly: GCA_963277665.1. Taxonomy (NCBI): domain Eukaryota; kingdom Viridiplantae; phylum Streptophyta; class Magnoliopsida; order Santalales; family Viscaceae; genus Viscum; species Viscum album. The sequence continues at coordinate 1,797,354,965 of OY728141.1, forward strand.
TGGCCTTCCTTCTCCAGCTTCCATCCTAGGAGGCGTTTGTCGGGTTTGGCGAAGGCAGAGGACACCGAAGGACGTCGTCGGAAGCGATGTGATCGGGACCTTTTGGGGTAGGGGTTTACCTTCGTCTCTCTTTTTTGGTGCAACATGCGTGGTGGGATATTTTTTTTCTTTTGTTCCATGGGATGCATTTGAATATTAAATAATGATAATAACCGGATAAAGAAGGGTTTGGGGTTTTGTGCTGTTTCTATTGCCTTCCAGTTTCTTTATCTTCTGATTGTGATTTTGGATTGAAAGGCCTTTGCCTATTGAAAATCAAGGCTTTTGGTGGCCTTTGCGTGCACAATTGATATCTGAATTGTTTGTGGTTGGTTTTGTTAAAACATGAAAAATGGATAAGCACGTAAAGACTGGCTGATTAAATGAGAATGAAAACCTTGTGGGATCACCCCGATTTAACAGAGTTGGAATAATGAACATGTTGGTGGTTTGGTTGTTTTGTGGAAAATGCCTTTATTTATGAAAAGTGTTTTGATTATGAAAAGTGTTTTGAAGTAAAATGTGTTTTCAAATGCGGAAATGTTTTGTGTGTGGAAAGGGTTTTATTTGTGGAACTTTGAAATAAACGAATAATGGAATGTTGTATGGTTGTGATAATCTTTTGTAAATGAAATGGCATGTGGTTGCTTGCGTTTTACCTAACCTTGGTTGTGGATGGCAGGGATATGTTTGTGAAGGTTTTGTCTGGATGATAGTTGCCTAGTAGTAATAATTTGTTAAACCGTTGCATGAAACATGAAAACCTAAATGGGGTTGGGGGATGATTGTTTGGTTGTTGATGCATGCTTCGTGGTAGCAGTGCCGAGGCACATGCTCAGTTCCTCTTTTTAAGAAGCCATAGGTTGGGATGTGTGTTTGGTATATGTATATATATAATTGTATCTTTGTGTTTGGTCGCACCACACCCATGTCAAGCACCTAGTGCCGAACACTCCCATTTTATGGGAGAGGGTGATCCCCCTTAGTTACTAGCTCATTCCTGATCCTTCTTCCATAGGCTATGATGGGTTGAGGTGACCTTACACCCAAGACTCTCCGGGTAGGTCTCGGAGGCTGTGATGGCTTGAGGAGACCTTTAGCCCAAGACTCTTCGGGCAGGCTTACCGTTCCCAAGAACCTTCGGGATGAGGCCCAGGTGTCTGCGGGCGGGTTAGTGGTTGTGGCCCAGGTGTGTGCGGGCGAGATGCGTGGTTGTGAGGCCCAGGTGTGTGCGGGCGGGATGCGTGGTTTGGCCCAGGTGTGTGCGGGCGGGAAGAGTGTGGTAGCGTCATGACGTTTTCCGTTAGGAAGAGCAGCATCTAATTAAGTGGGAAATGGTGCGGGGTACCCAATACTTTTGTTCTATATATATATACTAAACTTGTTTGTGTTACTTGGTTTGTGTGACCAGTGAGGCTGGGTGGATAGTTTTTCCTTGTTAGTTTCTGGTTCTTCTGTTTTCTCACGGGACCTTAGGGTGTCTCCCCACTTGTGCACGAGAGCTTTAGGTTTCCCTACTGAGTATACTTGTATGCTCACCCTACGTTTACTTTCAGGTTTCCAGGAGGACTACCAGGACCGTGCGGGACCCTACTAGTCGGGCAGTTGGAGTTGTTGCAGTTTTTGTTCTCTTGTTTTCTTTGGCATTGTACTTTTGAGCTTCCTTGTACTTGTACCTTGATATAAAAATTGTTTAAACATTCATGTGGGCTTGGTTTGGGTTTACTTATATACACTTGTCCTTTTCCCTTTTTGGTGGTTGACATGTCCTATTTCCCGATCCAAAATAATAAAAAGGGTAATGCCTCCCATATTTGTGAGAACTCATACCCTTGGTGCTAGTCGCCAACCCGGGGCCTACTGGAGGCAGGACTCGGGGGTCATTATCTTCCTTTCACCATTGTCAGATCACGAGGGGCATCTTTGGTGGGATGGGGTCGTGACAGAATGGTATCAGAGGCTGATGGTTGAGAGATAGGATGGAGTCTGGAGTTAGGCACAGTGAGGATTGCATGGGATGGTAGGGCAACAGTGTTCGTTAATCTTGGTGTGTGACATAGGCCAGGGAAGACCAGCTAGGACACGGGATTTTAGGGCCCCCCGTGATCCGATGCAAGGACTCTGAGCCTACCGAACGACCAAGTGAGACTATATTGATTGCAGGGTAGAGACCCTAGGGAAGGTACATACATCATCATGTTTGTGTTTTACTTGATTTGGGTGTTCTGGGAAAGAAATTGAAATAAAATGATAATTAAAACTTCGAGTTCTTCCTTACTACTTGGGCTTAGGAAATCCTTGTTTACCATACAGCTATGGCACCTGGACGTCGTCCCCGGGTGGCTCAGATGGCTGAGGCCCAGCAGATCCAGGCGGTCGATCGGCTGAGGATCGATCGAGAGGAGGAAGATAGCCAGTGGCAGAAGACCCTCCGTTCTTTCCAGTGTCAGACTCTCAAGAAGTACGATGGAAGTACATCGAACCTGGAGACGGAGGGGTGTCTTGAAGAGCTAGGGATCACTTTTACCTTGATCCGTGCTCTGAAAGAGTACTGGGTCCCCCTAGCGGTCAGTCAGCTGAGAGGCGCGGCACGCCAATGGTGGATGCTCTACCTCGGGGAGAGTAAGGAGGCAGAGATTCCATGGGATGACTTCGAAAAGGAGTTCCGAGAGTAATTCCTTTCTTCTTTGATCAAGGAGGAAAAGCTCCAGGAGTTGCTCTCCCTTCAGCAGGGGAGTATGACTGTTCTAGAGTTCGGGATTAAGTTCAAGAATCTCCTACGCTTTGCTCTGAAACTCTTTCCGGATGAATAGTCTCGGGCGAGACGTTTGGAAGAGGCGCTTCGTCCTTCGCTCCAGTATGTTGTGACCCCCTTCACCCTTCTGACATACTTAGCCATACAAAAGAAGGAGGAAGTTGTAGAAAGGATGCACTCGCAGGGAGGTGCACCACGTGAGGGGATCCAGCCTAGTTCGTCGAAGGGGAAGGCAGTCAGCAGCAGGTCTCCTGGGACGGGACCTTCCAGTTTCAGGCCAGTAGGGAGCAGGCCCCAGCAGTTCCAGTTTTGATCTTCAGGTCCTCGTCCCTTTTTCACGAGCCCAGGACCAAAGTGTTTTTCTTGTGGAGGTTTCGGGCATGTTCAGAGTCGGTGCCCGACCCATGCTCAGTACGGTGGAGATGGACAGGTTCAACGCCCTCCTCAGCAGCACCAGTCACCGACAAGACCCTTCCAGCAGCAACAGGCTCCAGTCCCTTTGAGGGGAGATGGAGCAGGTGGTGGCCCGCCACAAAGAGTTCCTCAAGGATCCCAGTCGGGACGTGGTCGAGGAGGCAGACGTCAACAGAGAGGCAGAGGAGCTCAACGAGGATAGTTGCATGCATCAGAGGCAGCATCTCTAGAAGGACCAGGGATCTATAGAGATGTGTTTGGGTTTTCTTGAATGATCTCCTTTATGTTTTGTTGGGAGAATTACACTCCATTATTGGAACTCTTTTGCTCATTCTTTGGGCCTGGACCTTGTTTTTGTGAGTTTTAATGCTATGTTGTTTTCTGCTTTTCTTTAAATATACGTGAAGAGCCCTATCATGTGGGGACGGGAAGACCTAATCCCTAATCGAGACGCATTAATGTGGATGCGATTTAACCCGTGCAGGCGAGTCAGTGCCGCCTAAAGCGGATAATATATCGACATGGGAGAAAGAATTCCTCAAGCCATGTGTCCGGGCAGTGTGTGGGTTGTACGTTGTTGGGTGCAGTGTAAGTTGGAAAAAAAAACCTAATATATGGAAGTGGGAAGGCCCAGTCCTTAATCGAGACGCATTAATGCAGATGCGATTAAACCCGTGCAGGAGAGTCAGTGCCCCCTAAAGCGGATAATATCTCGACATAGGAGAGGGAATTCCTAACTCACATAATTAAGGTTGTCGGTTGTTTCTTGTGATGACAAGAGCCCTAAGAGGTATCTTGCGGAGTGGTTGTTTGGATCCATTCTTTTCTTGGTTGGTTTTTAATTCTCGAGGACAAGAATGTTTTAAGAGGTATCTGATGTAATGGACCGGACCCCTCCGGTCCATTCCTTTGTTGAAATCGATGTGGTCAACACGACACGCGTTATAATGATAATTTTAATACTGATGATAACGTAAAAATATGTTAAATAATAATGACATAAATTGTTGATTAATTAAACTAAAAAGAATAATCATGATAAAATGATTTAATTGGTGTTATTATTATTAATGATGTGATGTGGGAAGGTGTGTGATCCATTAGACGTTGATAAATTAAACATGCCGTTTTTTTTATTAATTGAGTATTTGTTGAAATTAAATTTGAATAATAATTATGGCTGTTGTGTTATTAATATTATTCATAATATTAATAATAATGATAAATTGATGAAATGAGTCATAGTATTTATTCCAAAAAAAATTAAATGAAGATGCAAGTGGAAGCATGGTGGTGCGTTCATAAAATTAAAGGTGAGTTCGTTATATTGGGTTTATGAAATTGAATGGTTTTTATTTAATAAATTTGGTTTCAATTTAATCAGTGTGAAATAAAAATAAATAGAATTAAAATAATTAAATTGATGGATGTTACGCGACATTGACGTGGCATGGTCGGATTCAGATATCCAACAGGGTGGTTTAACGTGGTCAATGCGACGAGCGTAAATATTTTTGTTATTAAAAACAATAACGTCGGTGAGTTAATAAAATAAGTTGATGAAATGTTATTGTTATTGAAGAAAAATAAATAACAATGATGGCGTAAAACTATATGTGAGAGGTTAATAAAATTTAATTTATTAAAATGGGGTTGAATATTTATGTTATATTAATTTTGTTTTGTCATTTAATTCAATTAAATGAAATGGTTTTGAGTCTCATGGAATGGTTGTGCATAGGTTCTCCGAAAATTTAATTATGAAATTAATAACATTGATCGTATAATAAATATAATAATTCAATTAAAAGGAAAATGGTTTTATTTAATAAATTATAATAAATTTAGGCGGAGGCGCATGAGATGGGGAGGGGATGCGTGAATGCCCCCTTTCCCTTGAATAATTCATATTTTTTTTATATAATTTGATTTAATATATCATATATTTTATATAATGTTGATTTAATATATTAAAATAGTAATACAATAATAAAATAAGGGAGTGAGCATGGTGTAAGGAGAGAGATTCATGCCACAAGCCCTTTTGATCAAAATATTAAATTATTATAATAATAATAAAATAATATTATTATTATTTTGGGTGATCAAAACTTAAAAAGTCTATAACTTCTTCATATGGTGTCGGAATGACGAACCGTCAGCGTCAGTGTTATCCTGTAATTAAGACGGTCATTTTAAGACCAGTGATGGATACCTTTTTATGAGTCATGTCTCGGGTCAACGAATCACACATATTAATAAAATTAACGTTTTTTTAAAACGCGTGGAAACAGTGTGACGTGTCGTCTGTCGACCAATCAAAACACGTAACGGGTGTACATTCACACCGTGTATTCATCAATACATGTTTCATACTGTTTTAACTATTCGTTATCTATATAAGAAAGGGGCGCGGATTATTTCCAGACCAATCGCTTCTTCTTCGCACGACGACACTATTGGATGATCAAGAAGTCTTCCTCCTCTAACTTCTTTGTCCGAACTCCGATCGTCGATCTGTCAGCGGCCACAGGATCGTAGCGACGAGACGAAGCTTATAAGCCTGGACTTGTAACCTTTCCTTCCGGCCTTCCTTCTCCAGCTTCCATCGTAGGAGGCGTTTGTCGGGGTTGGCGAAGGCGGAGGACACCGAAGGACGTCGTCAGAAGCGACGTGATCAGGACCTTTTGAGGTAGGGGTTTACCTTCGTCTCTCTTTTTGGTGCAACATGCGGGGTGGGATATTTTTTTTCTTTTGTTCCATGGGATGCAGTTGAACTTTAAATAAAGATAATAACCGGATAAAGAAGGGTTTGGGGTTTTGTGCTGTTTCTATTGCCTTCCAGTTTCTTTATCTTGTGATTGTGATTTTGGATTGAAAGGCCTTTGCCTACTGAAAATCAAGGCCGTTGGTGGCCATTGCGTGCGCAATTGATATCTGAATTGTTTGTGGTTGGTTTTGTAAAAACATGGAAAATGGATAAGCACGTAAAGACTGGATGATTAAATGAGAATGAAAACCTTGTGTGATCACCCTGATTGAACAAAGTTGGAATAATGAACATGTTGGTGGTTTGGTTGTTTTGTGGAAAATGCCTTTATTTATGAAAAGTGTTTTGATTATGAAAAGTGTTTTGAAGTAAAAGGTGTTTTCAAATGCGGAAACGTTTTGTGTGTGGAAAGGGTTTTATGTGTGGAACTTTGAAATAAATGAATAATGGAATGTTGTATGGTTGTGATAATCTTTTGTAAATGAAATGGCATGTGGTTGCTTGCGTTTTACCTAACCTTGGTTGTGGATGGCAGGGATATGTTTGTGAAGGTTTTGTCTGGATGATAGTTTCCCAGTAGTAATAATTTGTTAAACCATTTCATGAAACATGAAAACCTAAATGGGGTTGGGGGATGATTGTTTGGTTGTTGATGCATGCTTCGTGGTAGCAGTGCCGAGGCACATGCTCAGTTTCTCTTTTTAAGAAGCCATAGGTTGGGCTGTGTGTTTGGTATATGTATATATATAATTGTATCTTTTTGTTTTGTCGCACCACACCCATGTCAAGCACCTAGTGCCGAACACTCCCATTTTATGGGAGAGGGTGATCCCCCTTAGTTACTAGCTCCTTCCTGCTCCTTATTCCATAGGCTATGATGGCTTGAGAGGACCTTACACCCAAGACTCTTCGGGTAGGTCTATGAGGCTGTGATGGCTTGAGGCGACCTTTAGCCCAAGACTCTTCGGGTAGGCTTATCGTTCCCAAGAACCTTCGGGATGAGGCCCAGGTGTCTGCGGGCGGGTTAGTGGTTATGGCCCAGGTGTGTGTGGGTGAGATGCGTGGTTGTGAGGCCCAGGTGTGTGCGGGCGGGATGCGTGGTTTGGCCCAGGTGTGTGCGGGCGGGAAGAGTGTGGTAGCGTCAGGACGTTTGACGTTAGGAAGAGAAGCATCTAATTATGTGGGAAATGGTGCGGGGTACCCAATACTTTTGTTCTATATATATATACTAAACTTGTTTGTGTTACTTGGTGAGTGTGACCAGTGAGGCTGGGTGGATAGTTTTTCCTTGTTAGTTTCTGGTTCTTCTGTTTTCTCACGGGACCTTAGGGTGTCTCCCCACTTGTGCATGAGAGCTTTAGGTTTCCCTACTGAGTATACTTGTATGCTCACCCTACGTTTACTTTCAGGTTTCCAGGAGGACTACCAGGGCTGTACGGGACCCTACTAGTCGGGCAGTTGGAGTTGTTGCAGTTGTTGTTCTCTTGTTTTCTTTGGCATTGTACTTTTGAGCTTCCTTGTACTTGTACCTTGTTATAAAAATTGTTTAAACATGCATGTGGGCTTGGTTTGGGTTTACTTATATACACTTGTTCTTTTCCCTTTTTGGTGGTTGACTTGTCCTATTTCCCGATCCAAAATAATAAAAAGGGTAATGCCACCCATATTTGTGAGAACTCATACCCTTGGTGCTAGTCGCCAACCCGGGGCCTACTGGAGGCGGGACTCGGGGGTCATTATCTTCCTTTCACCATTGCTATATCAGGAGGGGCATCTTTTGTGGGAGGGGGTCGTGACATGCATCGTCAGCAGCTGGGGCTGGTAGCATCGGTGGCTCGGTGGGTATAGGTACCGCCGGTGCCTCAGCTGTCAAAGGGCACTGTACCGAGTCCTCGACACTCGGTGGGCTCTCGCCGCGCACATCACTCGGAGCCCTAGTTGGCTGCTGTCGTGGGGCCATCCTGAAAAGGAAAAAGAAGCACCACGGCCAGAACAATATACCTGGTGAACTGAAACAAGTAATCACAAAGAAAACTTGAAACACACATGCAATCAATGTTTTCGTGAATTAAGTCGGAAATCAGAAGTCAGGGTCCTGGTGTACGGATACGTCGGCCACCGCACTAACACTGGACTCCCTGGACTGATAACCACACCCAATATGCAAAACATTATTGCTTCACATAGAAGAAAGATCAGAGTCTGCGGTATAACCGACCATCTCTGAATCCATTTTGTCATGACCCGTCCTCGGGGCCCGTGCCGTGACTACCCCAAGCCCGGCTTCAATAGGCCAGGGGCTGGGGACTAGCACCAAGGCGTAAATCCCAGTAAAAAGGGAAGGCATTGCCTTTGTAAAGTAAACAATCACTGCAGAGTACGCAAGCGGAAAAGTAAACACTATGTAAAAACAGAGAACGACTGAAGTGCGGAAAAGTAAATTGGCCAGTATACAAACCCAACTGGAAGTAAAGTACAACTCAAAAGGGAAAAAACATCTGTAAAGTAAAAGCCGCTACACCGAGCTGTCCACTGGAAATCCCACCTGAAGGGTGGGTAGAGATAGCTCCACTGCTCCTCGGGTCCCGCCGTCCGCTCCGAGCACGTCTCGCCTAGTGGTCCACCTCCAGGTACTGACTCGTCATGTAGTCCACCTCCGGGTACCGTCCAATCCTCGAACACTCGGCCTCCGTCAGCACTTCCTGTCATCTGCAACCAACACAACGAGGTGCGGGCATAGCCCGTGCAGGGGTGAGTATAACGATACTCAGTAGGGACCCCGAGACCCTCATGGTCTCTCTAAAACCAACAAGGATAACCACAAAGAAGATCTCAACAGATAACATCTACTTAGGTATATGCCCATACATATACCTAAGTTATCAAGTAACCCATCTCAACCATGAGGAAACATAAGGATCATGAAATAAACGGATAACCACTACCCAGGTATATGCCCATACATATACCTAAGTTATCAAGTGACCCATCTCAATCATGAGGTATACACAAAGGTCAAAAGTCTCAGCTCAAACCAGGATTTTCATTATCGAAACCGTAACTGCTGAAGAGCTCCGTCTCTGGAGTGTACAGTGGTCTTGTCACGACTCTGAGGTACTGCTCACTAACCTAAGACTGCTGAGGTGCTACTCCTGTCGGGTACCGTAGGCTAGCTGCTACAACCAAGCGCTCCCATGTGCCGCTACAACCAAGCGCAGCTCTGTCGTGGGTCTGCTGCTACAACCATGCACTCCCATGTGCCGCTAGAACCAAGCGCACCTCTGTTGTGGGTCTGCCGCTACAACCAAGCGCTCCAATGTGCCGCTACAACCAAGCGCACCTCTGTCGTGTGTCTGCCGCTACAACCAAGCGCGCCCATGTGACGCTAAAACCAAGCGCACCTCTTTCGTGGGTCTGCCGCTACAACCAAGCACTCTCATGTGCCGCTACAACCAAGCACACCTCTGTAACACACTAAGTCGTTCGATCAGCAGTCGTCAGGTCTCAGTCAGCTACACCGTCTCCGTACTCCGCACGCTCGTCTCCGAGAGGGTCCGCTCCATGAACAATTGGTCGATACTCAAAGTATCACAAATTCCCGCAAGGAAGTATCTCAAAGGACCACCCCGACATAGGGGTCTCAACGCAACAGACGGCGCGTCATTCGGACGCCCGATCTGTGAGTTATTAGCCTTTTCGTCCCAGGGGCCCGGTTGGTTTCATGTGTGAACCAATCCGTCCGTAACTCAACTATACCCCAAACACTCATAGGTTATACTCATAGGGACCGTTTTTCAATGTGATCACCAACGCCACTGACGGTTCGTCAAACAGACGTCTGGTCTGAAAGATATCATCTTTTCCGTTCCAGGGGCCCGGTTGGATTTCGGTGCGATCCAACCCTGCCACTATCCATCTGCATCCAAAACACGGGCGGAGGATGCCAAAAGTTCAGTCTCATCAAGAGGAAAGCAACAAGACAAACGGAGCGTCAATCGGACGCCCGGTCTGTGAGTTATTGACTTTTTCGTTCCAGGGGCCCAGTTGGTTTCGTGAGCAAACCAACCCGACCGCACTCCGACGGCATCCAAACCTCGAGCGGAGTAAGTCAAAAGATCTGTCTCACTTAGAGAAATCCACCAAAGTCGACGGAACGTCAATCAGACGTCTGGAGCTCAAGATATGAGCGTTTCCACTGCGAGGGCCCAGTTGGTTTCATGTACAAACCAACCCGGCCGAACCCAAAGTATTCCGAAACCTTGAGTGCAATATACCGAAACGACCGTCTCGATCCATGGATCGTGTTGCCGCTGTCGGTGCGCCGTTCGGAGGCCCGTAGCTCAAGTTACGAGCATTTGACCGAAAACGGGGAGTCCGGGCCCGGCCCGACCCCCCTGGGTCGGCCGAACCGGGTCGACCCGGTCCGACCCGGTTCGGAACCGGTCCGACCGATCAGACCGGCCTGGCTCGGCCAGCCCGGCCCGGCTCGGCCGAGAGGCCGAGTGACGCATGGGGGAGCCGCCGCCCCCGCGTGACAACCCCGCGGCACCTGCGGGGTGTCTCCCTGGACAGCCCGAGCGACGCGGGGGGGAGCCGCCGCCCCCGCGTGACAACCCCGCGGCACCCGCAGGGTGTCGCCCTGGACGGCTAGAAGCGGCTTCAGCCGGGTCCCACACGCACTGGACCCACGCGGTGGCGGGTCCGCGACTGCCGCCGTCGCGGCTTCTGCCGCGACGGCCTTGTCCGGCGGCGCACCGGGGCGCCGCCGCGCGGGCGACCCGCGCCGCCGGCGGCTTCCGCGGGCCTCCGGAGTCGCTCCGGTGGTCTGATTCTGTTCCTATCTGCAACGTTGCTCCTCCCGGGACTCGCTCTTCACTGCAGAACCATCAAACATCCGTTGCGGCACGTTCCGTCGTCACCCGTCAAATCCGCACAACAACGAAGAACGGCGGAGGGTTGTCGGGCCGTGTTCGTTTGTCCCGCACCCTCCGCGTTAGAGATAAGCCATGTAAGAAATAATCCAACACATGAATACATATCCGAAAACAATTTTTTAATGAATAAAATTGTTTTATGAATCGTGTTCTTCATTTTGAACGGAAATAACACGGGAAAACGGAATTATTCACAACAATCCCTACCTCACAGTCGTCATCGCGCGTGCGCACGTTCTTCGCGGATTTGTTCGTCGCGGAAAGAGGGGATCGTCGCGTCGTCGCGGGAGGGCGTCGCGTCATCGCGGAATCCGACGTTGAGTCGGCGAACTAAACGGACCAAGAAACAACAGATTTAATTTAATTATATAAAATTAAATCTGTGTTTTGTTAAAAAAACATCAGGGAGATTTTAAAGAATCCCGAAGTCTCTTACCTCAACTGCTGATTGAAGATTCGTTGTGGAGGAGGAGAGGTCGCAGAAGAACGTTGCAGGAAGGGAACGTCGGCGTCGCGGAACACGACGTCGCGTCGTCGACTTCCACGGGTTCGGCATTCTTCGTCGGAGGCTGGCGTTCTTCAAGTTCTTCGTGTTCTTCGCGTTCTTCGCGAAGGAAGATGAAGGCTCAAGAACTCTGTCAAAACCTCTCAATGAGTAATCCTCCAAAAAGACATGTTGGTCTTATTTTATTATTACGCCAACAAACAAAAAAGGGGTAAGTAACGACCCATCAATTTGTTGAATTAATTCAACGAAGGAAACCGCTCATTTAATTCATGAAATAAACCGCCCAATTAATTGGTGCATTAAGGATTTAAGAAAACGTGTCAGTTGACTTCCATAATGACGGGTTTTCGCGGGTGCGTTACTTAGCAGAAAAAAACGGTGGGGCTCGTGCAGGCCCCACCTCACAAATATCCTACCGAGAGGGTAGGATATTTCTGGATAGTCCCCTATCCGTTTCAACTCAGTTTAAGTGGCTTCCAAGTGGCTTCATGTGGCTTAAGTGAAATAAAATAAAGTTGTCGTAAAATTATTTTATTTCTTAACTTTAAGACCGAAAATTTAAAAACCACACCCGGGAAAATGCAACTCCGAAAGAGGCGTTTCTAAGCGAATAACGGCTCTGTGATTTCATCGGTGCCCTCAGAATTCGATTCTGGGCACCGGTTCAAAAGTTAGAAAAACCCGCTCGTCCGTTCACTGAACGTACCCGAGCCAAACTTCAGAAAATGATTCCGGGAACACCGGGCCTCGGAATCCGGTGCCGTCAGAAACTGTGTTCTTGTAAAATTCCAAAGAAAATTAAGAAAAAAATTTCCTTGAAATTTATGGGTCTTTACTTTTTCCTTCGTCTAACTTTTCTATACATCATGTAGTGTGTGTTTGATAATGTTTCCCTCATACGTAGAGGTAACTAACATTAATGAAGATAATAAACAGAGATTTATAGAATTAAGTAGGGGGGATGATGATGTTACTATTTTGTTTTACCTTAATTTTTATGTTGTAAATTATATGGGCTTATATCCATTGAAAATCATGGTTTTTGTGGTTCTTTATTTCACACTAATGAACCTATGTTTTCTGAATAATCTTGTGATAAAATGGATGGAAAATGGAAACTAGTAAACCATGTAAACTCAATTGATTAAATGGATTCTTGAAAAATGAATATCCTTCTTTGATCACCTCAGTTATCCAAAAGGGAAAATAGGAACTTGATGAATAGTGGTGAAAAAATCTGAGAACTTCCTTGCTCTGTTCTGGTGATATGCATGATTGTTCTGATTAATTCCTTCTGGGGTAACGTATAGGGAAATAGAATATTTTGTTAGGAGGTTGTCGGTTTTCAAATCTTAGGAAGTGTATTGTAGGAATTAAATGTTCTAGACATAGTATGTTGGGGCTTGGTTTGGTTCAAATACACTAGTGTTTACACAGATCTCATTTGATGTTGTTACTTTATAATAGAACTGATTATGAATGCTTAAAACACTTTTCTATTTGGTTTCATTTGTTGTTTTTGGCTGGTGGTTATGCCTGATTAGTTTCATGGTAGTGAAGAATTATTTAAATGGAAATCAACTGAACATGTTAATGAGAATTAGTACAACGAGGAACTATTTTCTATAAATGGGTTGTGTTCTGGTTTTGGTTGTTGTGAACTTGTGTAGGTAGGGATAACATCAATAGTGGTTGCATATGGGATGGTTGTTGGTTTTGGGACCCTTAGGATGTGATGAGTACTTGTTTACCTATATGTATAAAATATAGATATATTGTTTCTTATAAGAACCACAACCATGTTGATCACATCATTTCAAACACCACCATTTCATGGGGGAGGATGTTTTCAAACATTTCTATGAGTGGCTTGTTATTTTCTTTTTTCTGCTCCCTCTACCAAGTTTCCCAAGACTCCTTGGGAATACTGTGATATCCTAAGGTTCATTATGGAACAAGACCCTTTGGGCGGGGAGTGTGGGGGTGGTTGGACTAGGTGTGTGAGGTTAGGTTTATTTCATATGGGGCTTTGGGATGAGTTTTAGGTGTCTTCTGACATGGAATTGGTTTTTCAAGCCCAAGTGTATTTTCGCATGGCAGTGGTTGTTCTAGCCTTTTTTTCTTTGGGTGTGGTGGTGGTGGTTGTGGAATAGGTGTCTGTGGTTATCGTTATGCATGGTTGTGATAGACCATAATGTTATTGTTGGGGTGATAATGGGATTATAGTGGGATCTGTGGGGGATGTATGATGCACAACATGTCCTAAATAACCCATGGGAAAGTGGTATGGGGTATGAAAATATTGATGTGATATTATTATTATTTTACCTAACTTGTGTTATTTGGGTAGTATTCCATGGTGAAGCTCGGTGGATAGTTTTACTTGATAGGTGTTCTGGTTTTCTCTACTTTGTCACAGAGCATTAGATTGTCTCCCCACTTGTGCATGAGCGCTTTTGGTTATCGGTAATGAGTATACTTGTATACTACCCATACATTTATAATGCTCCTTTTAGGTTTCCAGGATGACATTTAGGACCGTTACAGACCGTACTAGCTTAAGAATCTTGATAGTTTTCATCCATGATTTTCATTCTTTTGGAACTTTCCTTCAGTGTTTTCTTATATTTTTATATCACTTTATTTTGAATGTGCATGTTGAAAAAAGGGTTTTTGGATTTACTTTTACTTTTTGTATTGGGAGTGGTTTGGAATTTACCTTGTTATCTCACAATATTGTTCTAAAAAAAGGGAAATGAATTCTATATTATATGGGATTTAACACCCTTACTTCTAGTTTCCACTCTAGGGCCATTTGAAGGTGATACTCAGGGGGTCATTATCTCTCCCTCATCTTGAAATAATGAAGGATCTAGAAGTTTTTTTTCCATTACCTCATCTTGCGGAAGTCAAGTCATGACATTATCCTTTAGATTATGATAAAGGGATATTATTTGAAACCTTTTACATAATATTATTTATATGATAGTGTCATTAATTTTATTGAAGTGATGTGTCTAAATTGTTTAAGAAGTATCCTCCTGATATTGATACTAGAATGTCAATACGATTATAGAATATATGCTCGTACTTTTAATAAACCTAAAAAAGAAGGTGGAGTCTCAGGTTGAAGTTCAAATGGTGCATCATGAGTAGGACTAAGGATACACACCTATTTTGAAACACCCTTGGAATATTATTGGTTCAATTCATATTCCGTTTATAAACCCTTATGAAGTATTTTAACACAATCAATTCAGTTAGAGTACAATGTAGTGAATCATTGACAGATAAAATGGATTAAAACCTATATATTTTTATGTTATGATATACACATCATATAAGTTTTAGTTTCTCAATTATTTTATCTTACCCAATGTATAATTTATCAATCTAGTATTCTCATACAATGATATTTCATGAGTTAAAATAAGGGTTTAATCCTAGTGTATTTGAGTTCCTAATTAGTGAATTGAACAATGATGAAATTTCTAAATGAGAAACATAATGGGATGGAAGATGGTTTGAAAACCATCATGGAAATGTTATCTGATGTTATAAAAAATTACATAAATTATGTGGAGCTCCTTAATACACCATGAAAATAGAAATTTATTATTTAGAATTTTATGAATCAATAGCCACTGACTTTCAATTAGTATCCAAATCCACTAATTTCAAATTAATGGATCAATGCGATACAAAATATATTTCCCATCCTCAAGAACATGTAGATTGAATTGTTTTTTAGTTTTTTGACAAATAAAACGTGAAAATGCATAATGGTTAACCATAATAAAAAATGTGGGGATAAAATAATATATTCAATACCCGAAATAGAAATATATAAATTAGTTGTTATTAAAAAATTATTTTCAAAAAACACTACAGGAAATAATAGATATATATTTCTATCAGTTTATGAAATAGGAGGATGAGACCATTAGAACCTATGAAGATAACATCACCAGACCTATACGGAATTCGGTAGATTTTAATATTAACCATAATATTTATATTGATTCTTTATTTAGTGGATAAAATCCATTTAAATTAAAAAAATCTCTATAAGGTTTTTTAAATATATGAAGATATTGTTAAAATTAAATTATAAGTGGAAATAGAAGTTTTTTAATCTTATTATCAATATTGTTTTGTTCATTATAAATGGAAATTAGGGTTTTATAGATTAATATATTAAAAACCTCAAGAAGGGAGGAAAAATGAACCTCTTATTTTCTATAGATTATGGGTATTATACACTATGAAATTCCAAAAATGAATACGGGAATTTAATACGGGTAGAAAAATAATCCATTGAGATCTTAATTGAGAAAAAAAAGTATAAATAAAAAATAATTGATTAGAATGTTCTCATTAATGTATCGCACACACTACAATGCTTAAATTGTACATATTTTAGGAATTAAGCCAATAAGTGCTCAAACCATAGTGATTATGATTATAATAGACATTGACAACGTCTAAGAACAAGTTAACAAGAAAAATCATATGAAATCACTCTGGAGAAGTATATCATGATAATAATGTAGGCCTTGAAAATTAAGGTAATATTATCTTGCACTTCAAATTTGATGATGCCTCGTTGTAATCATGATTTTTCCACAATATTACCTCTATGAAGACATCAAATCATCACCAAAATGAATTTTTAATTTTTCAACATAAAACTTCATGTTTCATGGATAATGTTTCCCATGTTGATGTTTGAGGGTATATACTTTTCCAAAATAATATTATCATTATTTTGAAATAATATTTTTTTTTTCAAAATTGACGAGTTATCATTTAATAGAATTAATAATAATTGAATAATTAAAAGTATCACATATTTTTTATCAATCTATCAATAAATTACCTCTAATAAAATGGGTTACATACCCTGATATGGTTATGGTAATAAACATATTATGGAATTATGTATGGTAGTATGTCAAATATATCACTTAACTTCATAAAAGGATTCATGAATGTATGATAGTTTCCCATAGTCATTTCAATTCAAAATATTTAATTAAGATTACTGGAATATAATTTATTTAAGTGGTATAAAGTAATAACCAATCAATTTACTATATAATTATTGCATTAAATACTCATTTTGATCAATATCTTGTTTCCTGTGGAAACCAAAAAAAAATAACGACGAGATATTAAAGGAATTTCATTAAAAAAATTGCAATGAATGAAAACATATAGTGAATAAAAATATTATAAATCATTTAATAATGCTTACATTTACAGAATAAAAAATTAATATAATTTAATATTGAAACGATTTATCTATATCAAATAAAAATATAATGTGTTAATGAATTAAAAAAATACGATTATTATTATATTATATAATATTTCTATAAATGAGTTATAATATTACCATTTTATAAATTATAAATAAGTGGGATATAATAAAGAAATTGTTAATGTTTAAAAAGGTAATTTTTATTAAAATAAATAAATAATTAAAATATATATTATCATTTAAAAGTAAAATAAAAATATTTTTGAATTTAAATTTCATAAAGAGAAATTAATATTGAATTTATTATATCAAAAATATCATATGTTTAATTTTTTGGATTTCTATGAAATTATATATTTTTAAGTGAATTTTGAAAAGACTGACATACAAAAACATTTACTTCTATGACATTACCATAAATCATTAACGAATTGAAAATTTATGAAAAAAAATTTATTTACAAAATATTTTTAAGAAGAAGACAAAATACTTTAAAAATACTATATGTAAACTATAAAAAACTGATTTACATTTTAGATGCTATGTAAAATTTGCATAAAAATTATTTTATAAGTTATATTAAAAGATATTTTCAAAATTTTATAAATGTAATATAAAAAAAATTATTTCTTATTTGATATAAAAATTTACACATTTGAAGATATTTCCAATTTCTTATATATGAATAAAAATAAAATTACTTTGTTTAAAATAAATTACCCCAATAACGGTGAAACAATAAATTTTAATCTTTTATTTTATTATCAATGGATGATTTTTCATAATAAAATAAATTAATTTATATTAAATAAATATTATAATATAGTTTTTTAATACATATATAAATTTACTAAAACACATTAATTTTTTAATTATTTCCATATATGGTTAAGAACTCTTAATGAATAAGTTATGATTTTTCTATAAAAAAATTATTATAAAAATAATCTATTAGATTAGAAATGTAAATTTTATGAATCATTGAAAATAAATTCTTATATATATGGAAAAAATTATTATTCATAAAATACAAATTCAATAGTATGGGTTATATCATATTTTTATTAAATCAAAAATTTATTGCATGAAAACTAGTTGACATAGTAAGAGTAAAAACATATAATAGTAAAAAATATAAGAGTAAACGATTTCAAACTTGTCTTAAAAATTTTTGGAATATTTTTTTGGAGACCCCATATACCATATATCCCCCCAAAAAACGATTATTTAAACCATTTGTTGAAACATACTCTTTAATATTTTAAATACGTTATTAAAAAATATTGGGTCATCTAGAAAGTTCATTTTTATTCACTTATAAAAGGGGTTCAATGTCACCCTCTCAATGTTAAACTAAACCAAAGATATTTTAATAAAACCATACCTAGTTTTTATATCCTATAATTTAATTGAAATTAGTAAATTCAATTTTCAACCAATTTATGCTTACATTCAATCTTACATAGGAGGATTTCAAGATAAAGTTGAATGTCTCAAATGGTGTATTATGTAACCATTAAACATGTGTTATTAATAATAATCTTCCAAACTATCCAAAAAATATTTGTATAATTAATTTATTATCATTATTACACATATTTTTAATTAAATAAATCGGAAAAAATATTTCTTCTTTTAAATCAACTGATAAACAATAGAACTGTAAAAATGTGTATGTGTTGACCACCACCTCCACAATGTGGGTTCATTAATTTTACAATCACAACCCATCATGATTTCTTTTAATTATTGAATTGATCAATAAAAATTATATATAAAAAATTATTATTTTAAACAAATTATTTTCTACCATAACCCCCACTCATTTTTTGAGATATGAGAACGATAATATTTTTTACCTGCAAACTACCACCTCAATCATGTAATGTTTTACAGGTTTATAAAGACTGAATTATTATTAAAAACAACTAAAAATATTTTCATTCAAATTAATATAAATATAGATAATATAAATAACCTTCTTTTGTAATTATATTCTGTCATAAGAGACACTACATTTACCATACTCACCTACCAAGTTAATGATTGTTCAGATTTTTTGTGCTTAAATCAGTTTCATGATCAATCCTGTATGTTTATATCATTTATGAGTATATCAACTTATATAATGTTGATATTTCAAAATAATGAGAAAATTATATTAATTATATTGTTCAGTTAAGGTGATATTAATTTTTTGTTTATTTTTAACATTTCTCTATACATTCATTGAAATTTTATGAAACAAGATCATCCACATTTCTATGTTAATGTATAAAATTTTTAAAATATCTTGATATAGGAATTTAATTTTGTAAATCATCAGTAGAAAACTATTCAAATATCTTCAATGATATTATCATTGTAAAATTTTATGAAAAATTATAACCATCAGCATCAAGATTATAAAAGATCGATTGAATAATAATGATTACCAATGTATTATAATTGAAATTAATTATTAGAAAATTTATAATAAGCTACTATCATTATAGAGTATAAATTGGTGTGCATATTAATAAATTTAATAAATCAAATTATTAAGATGATATTTATTGTTTTTCAGGAAGTTTGGAGTCTGTGCAGAGATAATCATGAAGAAGATAATGAGTATATTATCTAAAACTATAATTTATTGAGTCATAATTCATATTATGATCTATGATGTCCATTATAGTTTATATATGGTCCAATGAAACAATATTTTAATACAATTCATTTTTTCATGGATTTTAAAGAGACATAGTAGTTATATTTTTTTTTAATGGATTTTAATTTAATGGTTACAAAAACAATAAGAGGATTATTTCTAATCTAATTTATTAATTAAGAGTTTTCACCCATAATAACCTACAAATGAAAATTTTAGGATAATATTATTTTAAATGATGATATTATTATTATTCATTTGTGATCATTGGTGATATTTTTTATCTATTCAGTTTTTTTAAAATGGATTATTTTATATTATTTTTACCTGATGTGGTTCTATAATAGAATTTTAAATATATATTTTTTTATTTCACTCCTAATTTTATGGATTTACCTATATGTATTTCTAAATTTTCATAATGTCATTTTAAAAAACTTTTACGTTCCTTTAAAATATTTAAAATAAAATTATTTTATTTTTTCAAAATGGGGTTTTTATAAAATTGTGAAGAAAATATATTTGAAATTTTTGTAATCATTGTTTCTTTTCACCATCATTTTCAATTTTGATGAAACTATCACTTTAGGATTATTATGTTGTTCTATATAATTTATATTTTTTACCTTGTTTCCTACAATTTTAATATTTTAACAAATAATTACAAATGATGGGAATATATCTTATTTCAAAAAAAAATGTAAATCATTTTTTAGTTTTTATATTTTTACATACCCTACACATGATTATGTATATACTACAGATAATGAATGAATATTAATTAAATTTATTTATTTCGAAATTTTTGTTTTCTGTTTTTTGAGACTCATTCCATTTTATAATATGTTATTAATGTGGTGTAAGAACTATGCATGAATTCATGTTCTCGTATAACATATATGTATGGATTAAATTAAGGAGATAGGAGAGTCGTTTATATTCTATTAATTCATGGGGTATTTTTTGATATATCATTATATAATGATCTTTTTGCATTATCATATATTCGGTTGAGCTATGTTCATATGATCATGTGTGGAACAATTATTTTTAAGGTATTATTAGGTGATTATTTGTGATAATAGTTATTGTAAAGATATGTTCATAAAGCTATGCATGGATATAGTTGTTATTATTCTACATTTATATGAATGTGTAGGTACCTCGTTATGGAAAATTTATTTTATTTAACTATAGGTATAACTAATTACTGTTTATCTATGTTACCTATGTTTATTTTTCATTTCATATTCTTCTTCCATATCAATATGTTTTTGTATAGAACTCATATTATAAAGTATAAGGTAATATATAATTCCCAAATATTTATAATATAATACTATTTTATGTTCCATGTTCAATTTTGTATTAACTCCTTATAACATTCTCAAGGATCTTAATTATGTTTGTATACCACATGTTTTCATATTCCCACTCATTATATTTTATTATTCTATAAAATATTTTTCCATAAGGGTCATTGGAGCTCACCCCATTCCTATGAATCCATTCCCTATGTTATGAATATAATCATAATGTCTGTTATGACTAAAAGGGGGACTATAGTGGTCTGGTGGTAGTGAAATTTTGATTATTGCTATATAATTTTTTTATATAGATAATATCTATTGGAGTAACCTACTTTTATAATCCCAAATCATGTTTTATTTATGTCATAATTATGTTTCTCTTACCCGATAGTCATTTTTTTAAAAATTATGTTTATATCAAAGTAATAACTATGTACATTTAATCTCATTACTCCCTCATTTATTCGTACGATGAAAAGGTCACTGATGCAAAGGTCACCAAGGCAACGATTACTAATGCAAAGGCCAGCGATGCGAAGGTCATCGATGAAAATGTCACTGATTCAAAGGTCACCAATGTAAGGCCACCTCTGATGGATACCGCTGAAGGTTACCATTGAGAAGGTCACCGACGAAGGATACTCATGCAATCCTACTATTTAATCCTACCATTGTGCATGATATCATTACCAGTCTACCGATGCTTACCCTTCCATAACATTACAAATTTTAAAAATTATTCTAACGGTCATATTTGGTAACATAAATGATTCTAACATTAATTATTCCTGATTGTAGACATATCAAGAGACCTTACCTGGGGACAATACGAGGTACGTGAAAGATAGAAAATGATTAACTTATTCATATTGTTAGACCTCAAATATAAAAGAGAAGACTGAGGAAGAAAATAGTGAGGGTGATGAGAAGCGTATCTATCATGTGAAGGAACATACTTTCTACATCAAAGAAGATCCATTCAACGCTTACACTGAGAACCCAACAACGTCAATAAGATCATTTTAGGAGAAAAATTTAAAAGCTTCCTTTTGTGATTCAACAAATCTAGATCAAATCAAGAGGAATGACTCCTATTTCCTAAAATCTAGTACCTAGAGCTGTGATATTTTGTTTTGGAGACAACATCCAGAGAAAGACTCGATCATCAAATTCATCACTCCAAGGATTCAAGAGATAAACTAAAAAAACATAGGGATTTCTAAACTCAAGCTTACAATCTTATCTCTATTGTGTTCCTTCATTTTACATTTTTGAGAAGTTTTTTTATCTGTCTGTACACACATTGTCTCATGTGCATGAACTGATGGATACTGAATTTCCTCACAATAAACTTCACTTATATATTTTTCCCATGTATAACTACGGAAGATACCTTGTGTGGTGTATATTTTTTGTGTTTCCAATGAAGAACTGTGGAAGAGGGTCTGGACCCTGGACAGTTTGTGAAAGGTGTTGCAAAGTCCAATACATGCTGTGTATAAAGTTTATTGTTTATATAAATTGAATTGTGGAAGGAGATCCCCAGGTGGAGAGGATTAAGTATCATCTTGAGACTAAACCTTTTATTTAACTTCATTGTGCTATATATTTTTATTATACTATGTTTTATCAATTTTACGCTGCTTAAAATTTCTAAAACATAAAACTATTTTTTATTCACATTAATTGTTAGTGTTTGATAGTGTGTGTATATGGTTAATTTAGTAAACTTGTTAAAAAGTTGAAGAATTATTTCTCGCTGATGCATCTAAGGACTCATCACCCATTGAGAAACCTTTTAAACAACTAGACATTTACATCTCGACTGCCTTAATTAACTGGGCCGTTTCAAATTTTGGGGGTCTTTTTAAGAATGTTTTAAACAGAAATTTTAAGTAGCAACTCAATTCACCAACTCTAGGGATTCCACCCTGACCAACATTTGGTATCAAATGTGTAAATTTTTGTTGCTACTATATGAGTTGTTGTGCATGTCTTCAAATTCATTAACTATTGTTGTAGTTTTATCTTAAAAATATTTAATTTTTTTTCGTATGAAAATTTCCAGTTCGTTAAAATTCTAGTTAACAATACATAAAAAAGTTGTTGGTGCTGCTACTAATAGTCCAACTTTCATTAATGGTAATAACTATGCTCAGAGGAAATTAAAAATGAAATTGTATCTAGAGAGAATAGGTCCTGAAATCTGGGACACAATTGAAGAACAACATGTATTATCTGCTACTGGTTGAGACACAAGGTCTTGGTTGACTAATGATACATATAACAATAACTGTAAAGCAATGAATTCTTTGTACTATTCTCTAGGTGATGAAGAATTCAATAGAATATCTACTAGTAAAACTGTATATGAAATTTGGGATACATTAGATGCTTCTCATGAGGGAACAAATAATGTTAAATTAATGAGAATAAATACATATACTATTAAATATGATAATTTTAAAATGAAGAATGATGATGTTATTTATGAAATGTATCTCAGGTTCAATGAAATAGTGAATACCATGAGTCTTATTGGGAAACCAGTGGACAACAAGGATCAGATTATTATATTTCTTCCATTCCTACTTGATTGATGGAGAGTAACCTTTGTTTCCCTCAGAGAATCTTGTGATATAGGCAAGTTTCCATTGAAGGAATTAATTGGAATGTTTATGATGTATGAAGAATAGATTAAGGTAGATCAAGAATTAGAAGAAGAACCAATATAGAAGTCTGTATCATTAATGACAGATACATCAAAGAACAAGGACAAAGAAAGAGTTCATGCTCATGTAGACACTTCCTCCAGTGAATACTCATACTCTGACAGTGATGATGAGACAGCTCATATTGCTAGAAGAATCAAAAAGTTCTATAGGAAGAATAAGTTCATTAGGAAGAAAAAATATAATGGAAATTATGATAATATAGGATAGTTGAAAAGGGAGATAATGTGGAATGATAGCACAAATGAAATAGTCTTTTATGAGTGGAAACGAAAAGGCCATGTAAAGGCTGACTGCCCCAAGCTTAACTATAAGAAGAATTTTGATGACAAGGGAAAGGGTTATAAAAAGGCTATAAAAGCTACTTGGAGTGTCTCAGAAGATATCTCACGTGGATCTAACACTTCTGGTAGTGAAATAAAAAAACATGTAAATCTGTGATTCATGACAAAAACATCTGAGGTAACACCCAAATCTCTTGTACATATTACTTATTATTCAGGGAATGAAAGTGAATCTAATAATGAAGAGAATATGACTAAGGATGAACTATTTGATTATTGTGTAATGCATGAGGATACCTTTAATGAACTCAAAGATAAATATAAACTATTTAAAATACATCATACTTTAAACAAAAATTACAAGTTTGAGTTGGATATTGAGAATGAAAAATGTGCTCACATGTTAAAAGAAAATAATTAACATAAATTATAAAATGTGAAATTAAAATGGGATTTTGGGATGTTTACTGTAGGAAGAGATACCTTGAATAAATTTCTAAGGAAACAAATTGCTCCAAAATAAACAACTAGCATAGGATATCAACTAGGACAGAGAAGGTTTATTAAAACTAAATTTGTTCCAAAATCTGGACAGTTCAAAGCTTGTTCAAGTTCTGGACCATCATTTTAAAAACTATTCTCTAATATACCAAAAAAAGTGTTCATGTATCCTAATATATATGTTGATTATAGGAAACATATGAAACAAATATGGGTTCCCAAAGTCTTATTAGCTAACCTCTCTGGACCCAAGAAAATCTGGGTACCACCTTTACCCTACACTTAATCTGTTTTTCAAGAAAATACCGCTGAAGAGATCCTATAAAACAATATGGTATGGGTACAGTGTATATTAAAGACATATGACAGGATAATATTCGTTCTTTAAGAGCCTAATTAATGATGATGGTGGACATGTCACATTCGGTGATAATGATAAAGAGAATATCATCATCTTAGGAAAAATTGGTAACCCTGATATTGTATTAATTTCAAAAGTACTTTTTGTTTATGGGTTAAAATACAATCTTCTATGTATTTCTCAGTTGTGTGATGATGGATTCAATGTTAAATTTGAAAATGGTGCATGAAATGTTTTTAATTCTAAAAATTATTTAATTTCACTTCTCTTAGAAAGGAAAATGAATATGCTTTTGATTTAAATTCTTCACCTAAGAAAAAATGTTTCTTGTTTAAATGCTTTTTATAAGGAATCCTGGTTATGGCACAGATGATTAGGTCACAACAATATGCACTCACTTAGGAAACATACTAGGAAAGGTTTAGTTAGAGAATTTCCAAAATTATAATTCGTTCATAATAAAGAGTGTAATCTCTTTCAAAAGGGAAAACACCAAAATGTTTCTTTCAAAATATAGACAGAAGTTCCTACTTCTCAACAACTTGAGTTGGTTCACATAGACCTGTTCGGACCATATAAAGTTTCATTTTTAAATGCAATGTATTATGTTTATGTTCTTGTAGATTATTTTTCTAGATATACTTGGGTATACATTCTCTCTCACAAGAGTGAAGATTTTTCTTAACTCATTAAATATTCAAAGTCTGTAGAAAATCTTAGTGGACATAGAATTAAGACCTTATGAATTGATCATGGCCATGAGTTTGAAAATCAGTATTCTGAATCTTTTTTATCACATGATGGATATACTCACAATTCATCTACTCCTAGAACACCACAACAAAATGGAGTTGTAGAATGAAGAAATTGGATACTTCAAGAGATTTCCAGGTCTATACATAAAGAGTATAATCTACATATCTATTTTTGGGCTGAATCTGTTTGTACAACTAGTTACATTATCAATTGAGTTTTAATTAAACCAGTTCTTAAGAAAACCCATTATAAGATCTCAAATAATCGAAAGCCTATGTTTAATTACTTTAGAGTTTTTGGGTTCAATGTCTTTATCCTTAACACTAAGGAAAATCATGAAATTTTTTCTTCTAAGAGTGGTGAAGGAATTTTCTTATGTTACTCAATATCTAGTAAAGAATATAGAGTATTCAATAAGAGATCTAAATGCATGGAAGAATTAGTTCATGTCAAATTTAATGTTACTAGTCCACATGAACCCAAAACCTATATTGAACATCTTGAGGAAGATATGTCATCTATGAACCTTAATGATAGAGCTAGTGAACCCCTAGAAAAAACAACCATTTCTGGAGATTTTCTGGAATATGTGCATGATGAATCTGAACCTATAGACAATCATGAGGAGTCTAGTTCAACTATTTCTAGAGGTATTAGAACAGTCCAAAATCTTCCTTTAGATGTTGTACTGGTAGATCTAATAGAGGAACATAGACTAGAGCTTCTATCAGAAACCAAGTTAAACATCAATCCTATCTTTTACAACGCGAACCTAAAAATAACAACAATGCTATCAATGATGATTTTTTGGTGAGGGAAATGAAGAAAAATTAAATCAGTTTGAAAGAAACCATGATTGGGAATTATTTTGAAAGACCTAAAGACACATTCACCATAGGCACTAAATTGGTGATTAGAAACAATGTTGATGAATCTAGAAAAATAGTTAGAAATAAGGATAGATTAGTATCACAAGGATATAGTCAAATGAAAGGAATATACTATGAGGAAAGCTTTTCCACTGCAGCCAGACTAGAACCCATTTGGATACTACTTGATTTTTTAGCTCATCTGGATATCAAAATTTATCAAATGGATGTCAAAAGTGTATGTAATGTCTGAAAATTATGTATAATTTTTTTTAATTATATGGAATAATTACATGACCGTGAAATCTGACGGCGTGCGATTCTGAGGCCCAGAGTGCCAGAAATGACCCGTCGAAGCTTTTGTAATGCTTAAATTACCGGGCATAAGCAGATTTCATGAAAAAGTTTAAATACTCTTAAACGGTTCCCCATATTATAAATATTAGGTCACCGTTACGTTCAGAAGGGCGGGTTTACCCAAGGAGCGACTTAAGTTATCTCGGAACAGGCCTCATTTGTGAATTCCCAAAACTGGCGTAATTGTAAATAAAATAATAAAATAAATTATTTTATTTTTCAAATTCTTATATCTCACAAATGGATACTTGGATTGAAAATATGAGACAATCGCTGAACTCGTGAGGGCATGATTTATTTAAGAAGATACTAACTTTGGCTGGTGCATGCCACTAGTGGAAGTTAGTTTTTTGTCGTAAATAAAATAATTATGTGACAATTAATTTATTGTAAAATACATAACTTTTAAATGTTAACTCAGATTGGAAATCCGAGAGTACCATTGGGTTCATTAGGGCATGTTTCACTTTGGCAGAGCCTAAACTCGATTGGCTCTGGTCGAGGCTGACTGTTAATAATTTTCCGAACTTTTTTTCAGGCACTTGGGTGAGCCCCATGGTGTGAGGACCATGTGTTTTTGGGGAAACTGGTGGTACCTAGACATCCAGGACCAGACAACCATGTTAAGGCAGGGTGTATGTACGATCACTGGGGTCTAGTTGTCACATTTGGTATCAAAAAATGTTATGGTTTCTATACAACATTGGAATGAGGTTTTCCTTTGTCAGCGAAAAGGAAACCCAGGTAGCATAGGATGGACTCATGACATGGAGGGTGTAAGAACCTGAGTTCTTAGAAACGGGTCAAAACCCGGACCTGTTTAAACTCTTGACTGGTTTTTGGGAAGTTTTAAAAAATCTGGGCAGTTTCTGGATATTTCCAGACTACACGCCATGTAGTAGGAGTTCACGCTGTGTATGAGTTACCCGAGTGACCAGTCGTGTTCTCGCTGAGTACATTCCATGTGAAGGCCATGTAGAACTTCCTACCACACAATGTGTATTTATAGACACGTCGTGTATTCCTTACCCGTGCGAGGCCAGGTACATGTCATGTGGTGCCCAGGTGTAAATTTCTATCTACACGTCATGTAGCCTTCCTTGACATGTCGTGTACCCTTGCCCATGATGCAGCCAAGAACCTGGCCGTGTGCTGACCGTGTACCCAGTCCAAGCCGTGTGCTGGACTCCGCTTAAGTCGGAGTATTGAAACGCAGACACACGGCGTGTACTTTGGAAATACACGCCGTGTACTTTTTTTTATTTGAGCGATCGGACCGCGGTCGCGTCTCATTCCCAGAAGCCTCTTCTTTTTCCCCTTTGGACGAACAGATCGTCTGAAAAATCCCGAAAACTCAAACCCTCCCAGAATCTCCGTACGACATCCGTTCTTCGATCTGTCAGTGGAAGCGGGACCACATCGGAAAGGCTAACCCCACGCACCCTTCTTCGTCCATGATTACTCACCTGTTGCTCCACAGATTCCATCCAAATGGAATTGCCAGATTTGAAGGAAATGCAGATCTACCGCGATTTAGTCCGATTCAGAGGCTGAAATCAAAGGAGTGGCATCGTACGAGTACGGGGTAGGTGGTGTATACCTTCTTTCATGTTTTTGTAGACTTTTTTGGGGTGGAGACCTTCGGGCGCGGTGTCGGGTGTTGAGCGAAACCCTGTTTATTTTGTTTTTATTTCATTATATATATTGTGGGATGCCTCTGGGAATTCCCTGACCCTATTGCGATTGAGCAAGACCGGGTTAGAGGTCATTGCTCGTTTGGGGCAATTCGGACGGGGGTGCTGAAATGCACGTGAATTGGACCGTTGTTTAAACTGCTGTGTTTATACTGCTTATTGAATGTCTCGAGTTAAAATGTTTAGTTTAATTGTTAAATTGTGAATGAGTTAGGTACTAGTATGGGATAGCATACGTAGTGCAAATTGACTGTTTAGCGATTTCCTGTATAAAGTGATGCTTCCAAGTATGAATATGCAATTTTTGATATTGTCTGTGTTGAACTGCTTGTTGTGTTGGGCGTGGCCCAGATATATTGTTGAGTGATGGGGATCACTGGTTGGGGCTTTTAGCTTGGGTTGCTTTGGGTGGTTTCTACCACAGGATTGGGCGTCACAGACGTCGGTTGAGACAGTTGGACTATCAGTTTGGGCTTGGCCTGAGTTACTGGATAGCGAGCCCATTAGACTGGAGCGACAGGTTCGTAGGGACACGAGGTGTCAGAGGTGTTGTGTCTTGGGACATACTGAGGTGATTACCGCTCACTGGGTACTTTTGAGTATTGTGCACACAGATAAACTCCGAGATGAGGTGGAATGACCACTCGCTGGGTAGAGGCCCCCGGTAGATGCGGTAAGGTATATTTGGTTTGGGGGTGCTTACCATAGGAAGCCACGTGGAAGGTGAGGAGCCATCGGGAGATAGATTTGAGGCCGTCAGGTTGGGGGTAAAGGCTCGCCGTGATTTGAGGGCAGACATCTCTGTCCCTCTGGTTATCTTTTGAGGGAAGACATCACTCTCCCTCCGGTTATCTTTTGAGGACATGTATCGTTGTTCCTCCGGATGTTGTGCCTTGGGCAGGTTGAGATTTCAAGCTGGGTTACGATGGTTGGGCGTGCTTTCGGGACGTCGGTACTTGAGACAGATGGTGTCAGGTGGCACGAGGTGTCGAGCTGTAGATCAAACTTTCTGGCATTGGCCGAAGCAGGTGACACTTCATGGTGGCTGCTGAGCACCAGTGAAGTCTTTGTTTACTTTTGGTCATTTAACTGTTTACTGTTTTTCTTGTATAAGCATGTCTTCCTAAACACTTATATTATGTATTCACCTCTGGGTGGTATCCTACTGAGACTTGTCTCACGCCTACATGGGCCCATTGGGATACGTGTAGACTTTATGAAATTGCGTGCAGGTAAAGGGTTAGCCTCAGGAGATGGACTTTAGTGCTGTTGACATGGAGACTAGCACGGACCCTGAGGTCATGCCGTAAGGGAGTTATTTGTTTAGTATTATTTTCTTGCCTCAGCATGTTTATTTTATATTGTAGCTACAATTTTTTATCCATTGGTGCCTTGATATATATATATATATATATATATATATATTGATTTGTATGACTTGTTTGGATTCATTCTTTGTTGTATTTGCAGTTATTGCAGTTGATTGCTTGCATGATGTTCTGTTTAGTCTCCGCTGTTGCTGTTTTTATATTGCTTCAGATGTTTATTGTTATTGAATGTGCTTCTGCTATGTGGGTATGGTTCGAGTCTGCCGAGTCATTTATTTCCTCTGCATATTTTAGTTTATTACTTGGACCAATACTTTTAATTCCTCCGTGAGGTTATAGCCTCGCCACTATACCTAACAGGCCCTGTCTACTAGTCGGCAGCCTTTGGCGTTCAGGGGTGGTGCGCCTAAGGTAGTGACACCCGGCCCGTTCGGCACTGTTCGGGTGGCTGGCTGGGTCCGGGTCATTACAAAGTGGTATCAGAGGTGTTCTTGACAAGGATTTAGTAGCAGTGTTTTTCTGGATACTAATGAGATTGAGAATGCTCTTTTTATTTCTGCTGGTTTTACTATTTGGGATATGGTAGACTGGAGATAGGTTGTTGTTGGAACTTGATTTTTGAACTTGTGCTTGGGTGCCTGCAGCCCCATGTACGAGGGATGGATTGAGTTGTTGGGGGTAGGAATTGCTGTTTTCTTTTTGCTCAGATTACAGTTGATATGATTTCCACCTCGGTGGCTCAATTTTTGTGTGATGTTATTGATTATGATAAGTAAACCTTGGCCGGTATGGCAAGGGATTCTTTCTTGGCTTTTGATAGGCACATTTTAGGCTATTTCAATTTCATAACCGCATGTATGCTTTGTGAAGTGATAATACCATGTGAATAAAATCAATTGTCATTCTATGTATGACCTGAAATTTGAATAGGTAAAACTCTTGAAAGAATTGATTATTTATGGTAATGTATATGCCATGCTTTTTACTTTTGTAGAATTGCATGTGCAGGATATATGGGTTTGGCTCTTATGAGAGCAGGCAGGTACTATGGTTGAGGCCGTGTAACTGTCAGGATTGGGTGACTTGGTCGTTGGGACTGAGGCAACGTTGCTTGTCAGGATGGGCACGACCCGAGGTACTAATGATACTTGGCTCTGTTGAGGGAAGGTAAAGAGGCCATGAGGTCGGGATGCCGTGGGGCCTGGGTTGTGGTGAGGGGGAGTAAGGGTAGTTGTTATGCACTGACTTTTACTTCTTTCCTTATCTGCATAGAATATATTATTATATAGATATATGTGGGTTGTCTGACCATTTATGGTATTCAGTGGGTTACTTCATCATGACACAATGGAGCAACAGGTATGAGAGGATATGGTACCGCATGATCAGGTTCAGAATCTGGTGCAGGAAGAGCATGAGCCGTGGGTACAGGCTCAGGGACAGGATCAGGTTCAGGATCCAGGGCAGGCAGGGTAGCAGCTGGGTTTGGGAGCGTTCAGACCATGGCTCGACAAGCAGCTTCGAGATAGCCTAGTTCGCGTCTTGCAGGGGATTGATAGAGGTGCACAGGGTACAGAGCCTTCTATGGCGCATCTGACGTGGGAGTTCCAGTCGCAGCACTCGCCGCTTTTTCAGGGTTAGGGTGGTTCATAGGTGGCAAAAAACTGGATAGAGAGTATGCACATGATCATCAAGCAGCTCGAGACGCCTCCAGGGCGGATGGTCAAACTGGAGATGTACATGCTGAGAGGACTGGCGAAACGTTGGTGGGATGTGCAGGTACAGGCTCGTAGGCACGAGGGACTGGCGTGGAAGGACATCGAGGACAGGTTCATCGAGCACTTTTATCCGGAGACACTGAGGGCAGATAGAGCTTGGGAGTTCTTGAATCTTCAGCAGGGAGACATGTCCGTCATGAAATACATAGCTACATTCACAGAGTTGTCCCGTTTTTCACCTGGTATGGTGAGCGATGATGCAGCTTGGGTGAGGAGCTTTGAGGACGGCTTACGACACGCCATTCGGGTTTAGGTAAACATCTTCAGGATGGGTTCCTTCTCTGAGGCAGTGAAGCAGGCGCTCATAGCTGAGGGAAACGAGAGAGAAAAATATTGTTCTGGTCGGGTGACAGCTTCAGGTGATGATTCAGACAGCAAGAAGCGGCAGAGAGATGAGTTCCAGCAGGTTGGGCAGGCCAAGGACTCAGCTAGACCACCTCTTGGCAGTTCAACGGTGGTTTTCATTCAGTGTGGACAACCAGGACATGTTCGATCTCAGTGCCATACGACCCCGAAGGAGTGTCAGGTGTGTGGACAGGTCGGGCATCTGGAGAGGTTATGCAGGAAGCCTTCTCAGATAGTCGACAGGAAGGGACCAGGATATACTCTGTCATCAGGAGTTGGTTCATGTTCGGTACCAGGAGAGGTTGGTCGAGGATCAGCTGCACGCGGAGGACATGACAGGGATAGTAGGACCCAACTGAGGGGTCCATGGCCAGAGACTAGGGTAGAACCGCAGGGAGGTCAGGTATCAGGCAGTCGGGCTGCAGGCCAGGTGCATGATGTGGAGTTTCCAGGGATTGAGCTGGCTGGAGAGCCAACGATGGTTCCAAGTACACTACGGGGTGTGAATGTGAGTTTCTATACTTTCTTTTGGCGTGGCCTCTTGAAGCATGTCTGGTTGATTGCACGGGCTACACATGATACTTGTGGATTGACTAGATTCTAGTTAGTGGGATTGGCATCATATCAGATGTGTTTTATGATTTATTTATATATTTAAGATGAGTGGAATCAAGAGCATCAAGGACGCATATTACTGGAGGTGCCACGGGCATCGGGGCATCGTGGATGCGGGTTACTTGAGGTGCATGGCACCAGGTTTGAATTGAGCATCTATTAGATGAAGGACCTTAGGGAGGCGGATGCCGATGCTGTGAGAGTTACGTTGGGTGTCGAAAGCGACACGTGAGCACCGAGGAGGTGCATGGGTGATGATGCGTCACGGGAGGACCATGGGTCCGGGAAATCGGTCGTTGGGCCTTATTTGTTTATTTATTTTCTTTGAGCTTTGTTTGAGTTGAGACCGAGTAGGCGATTCTTAAGGTGGGTAGCCCTTTTTTAGGAATTTGTCCAGAACCATGAGACCGGGGTAGTCAGGGATGTTTAACCAGGATGGGCGTGTTAAGTGCCATCTCCTGGTTTTGTTTGGTAGCTTAGGGACGAGCTATGTTAAGGTGCGGAGTTTGTAAGAACCTATGTTTTTAAAAATGGGTCAAAACCCGGCCCTGTTTAAACTCCTGACTAGTTTTTGGGAAGTCTGGAAAAATCTGGGCGGTTTCTGGAAATTGCCAGACAACACGCCGTGTAGTTGGAGTACACGCCGGGTATGAGTTACCCGAGTGACCGGCCGTGTTCTCGCCGAGTACATGCCATGTGAAGACAATGTAGAACTTCCTACTACACTGCGTGTATTTATAGACACGCCATTTATTCCTTACCTGTGTGAGGCCAGTTACATGTCGTGTGGTGCCCATGTGTAAATTTCAATCTACACGGCGTGTAGGCTTCCTTGACACGCCGTGTACCATTGCCCGTGTAGCAGCGGAGACCCTGGCTGTGTGATGATTGCGTACCCAGTCCAAGCCATGTGCTGGACTCCGCTTAAGTCACAGTATAGAAACGCATATACAAGACGTGTACTTTGGAAATACACGCCGTGTACTTTTTTTTATTTGAGCGATCGGACCGCCATCTCGTCTCATTCGCAGAATCCTCTTCTTCTTCCCCTTTGGACGAACAGACCGTCTGAAAAACCCCGAAAACTCAAACCCTCCCAGAATCTTCGTACGACTTCCGTTCTTTGATCCTTCAGTGGCAGCGAGACCGCATCAGAAAGGCTAACCTCACACACCCTTCTTTGTCCTTGATTCCGCACATGTTCCTCTGCAGATTCCATCCAAACAGAATTTCCAGATTTAACAGAAACACAGATCTACCGCGATTCAGTCCGATTCAGAGGCTGAAATCAAAGGAGTGGCATCGTACGAGTACAAGTTAGGTGGTTCATACCTTCTTTTATGTTTTCATAGACTTTTAGGGGGTGGAGACCTTCGGGCGTGGTGTGAGGTGTTGAGCGAAACCCTGTTTATTTTGTTGTTATTTCATTATCTACATTGTGGGATGCCTCTGGGCGTTCTCTGAACCTGTTTTGATTGAGCAAGGCCGGGTTAGAGGTTGTTGCTTGTTTGGGGAAATTCGGCCGGGGGTGCCGAAATGCGCGTGAATTGGACCGTTTTTAAACTACTATGTTTATACTGCTTATTGAATGTCTCTAGTTAAACTGTTTAGTATAATTGCTAAATTGTGAATGAGTTAGGTACTGGTATGGGATAGCACAAGTAGTGAAAATTGACTATTTTTTGATTGCCTGTTTAAATTGATGCTTCCATGTATGGATATGCAATGTGTGATATTGCCTATGTTGAACTTCTTGTTGTGTTGGGCGTGGTCCAGATATATTGTTGAGTGATGGGGATCACAGGTTGGGGCTTTTAGCTCGGGTTACTTTGGGTGGTTTCTACCATGGGATTGGGTGTCACAAACATCGGTTGAGACAGTTGGACTGTCAGGTTGGGCTTGGCCCAGGTTGCTGGATTGCGAGGCCATCAGACTGGAGCGATAGGTTTGCAGGGACACGAGGTGTTAGAGGTGTTGTTTCTTGGGACATACTTAGGT
This sequence comes from Viscum album, assembly GCA_963277665.1. Lineage (NCBI taxonomy): Eukaryota > Viridiplantae > Streptophyta > Magnoliopsida > Santalales > Viscaceae > Viscum > Viscum album. The sequence continues at coordinate 1,797,389,226 of OY728141.1, forward strand.
GATTACCGCTCACCGGGTACTTTTGTGTAGTGTGCACACAGATAGACTCCGAGATGAGGTGGTACAGCCCCTCGCAGGGTAGAGGCCCCCAGTAGATGCGGTTAGGAATATTTTTGTTTGGGGGTGCTTGCTATAGGAAGTCACGTGGAAGGTGAGTAGCCTTCGGGAGACAGCTTTGAGGTGGTCAGATTGGGGGCAGAGGCTCGCCATGATTTGAGGGCAGACATCGTTGTCCCTCTGGTTATCTTTTGAGGGAAGACATCGTTGTCCCTCCAGTTATCTTTTGTGGACACATGTATCGTTGTTCCTCCGGATGTGGTGCCTAGGGCAGGTTGAGCTTTTGAGCTGGGTTATGATAGTTGGGTGTGCCTTTGGGACGTTGGTACTTGAGACACATGGTGTCAGGTGGCACGAGGTGCTGGGCTGCAGATCATACTTTCCAATGTTGGCCGAAGCAGGTGACACTTCATGGTGGCTACTGAGCACCAGTGAGGTCTTTGTTTAATTTTGGGCATTGCATTGTTTACTGTTTTTCTTGTATAGGCATGTCTGCCTAAAAACTTATATTAGGTACACACCTCTGGGTGGTATCCTACTGAGACTTGTATCACACCCTACACAGGCCCTTCGGGACACGTGTAGACTTTATGAAATTGCATGCAGGTAAAGGGTCAGCCTCAGGAGCTGGACTTTAGTGTTGTTGACATGAAGACTGGCACGGACCCTGACTTCGTACCGTATGGGAGTTATTTGTTTAGTATTCTTTTCTTGCATCAACATGTTTATTTTATATTATAGCTTCAATTGGTTAGTCATTGGCACCGTGAAATATATATAAATATTGATTTGTATGACTTGTTTGGATGCATGCTTGGTTGTATTAGCAGTTATTTCAGATGATTGCTTGCATGACATTCTGTTTAGTTTCCGTTGTTGCTATTTTTATATTGTTTCCGCTTTTTATTGTTATTGAATGTGCTTCCGCTATGCAGGTCTGGTTCAAGTCTGCCGAGTCATTTATTTCCACTGCATATTTTAGTTTATTACTTTTCCCCATACTTTGAATTCCTCCGTGAGGGTATAGCCTCCCCACTATACCTAAGAGAACCTCGTTGCTAGTCGGCAGCCTTTGGCGTTTAGGGGAGGTGCGCCTAAGTTAGTGACACCCGACCTGTTCGACACTGTTCGGGTGGATGGCCGGGTCCAGGTCGTTACAGAGGGTCCAAATGATCAATCATGAGTTGGCCAGACATACCCTTGTGGCAGCATGAGTTTTGAGTTTTTAGTTCAAAACAGGAGTGGAAGAGCATGGGGAAATATTTTCAAAATAATTTTCCAAGATTACCTTCCCAAAGAGAATGGGATGTCTATTTGGGCTAGGTATTACAGGAGATTTTTACCCGAATTTCCTAGGGTAGTGGCACCCTTGTCAGATTTGACAACAAAGGGGGGCAATTTCCTGTTGACAAGAAAGTGTTAGAAGAGATTTCAAGAGTTGGGATAGAGACTAACAAGTAAAGATACACTACCCATGAACTGGAGTTAGAAACAGTGTACTTTTCACTGAAGGTGCTGTGGAATTACTTGATGGGCGAACATTTTATAGTCTACTCAGAACACAAGTTTCTCGGGTTTATCTTCTCTCAGTATGACCTGAACCTGAGACAAAAATGGTGTCTCAAGTTCCTCCATGACTATGAATTTGAGATAGTCTATACTCTTGAGAAGGGGATTGTTATAGTAGATGCACCTAGAAAGAGATCTAGTGTAAAGCTACTAGGTGATGTGATGAAGCGGTTGGTTTCTTTACAAATATCATTTGTGGACCGAGATGGAGCAGTTTTTCATCAGTCTCTCAATGTCACTCCATGACTTCTTCAGCGAGTCAGGTAGGTGAAACATGGGGACACTGACTACGAGGATCGTTGTGTTGAGATATCCTTAGGGCAGGCACATGATGAATTTTATGATTGTGGGGGGCACGTCGAACTTTTCAGATAATATACCATGGTGACATGACCTTCAACGTCAGTACTGGTGGACAAGGATGAAGAAAGTAGTAAAAGAATTTGTATCACGATGCCTCACTTGTTAGCAAGTGAAAAATACTCAATGCTGGTAGAATTATTATGCTGACAGGAGACAGAGACCTCTGGATATTGGGGATGGTGACCACATCTTTATATGGGACTCACCTCGACAAGGTTTACAGAGATTTGGCTAGGGTGGAAAGTTATCTATGAGGTTCATTGGACCCTTCTTGTTCCTCAACATAGTTTTCGAGGTTGTGTACCGCCTAGAACTTCCCCTAAGTCGCACCAGGTTCACGGTATCTTCCATGTATTCTAGCAGAGGAGATACGTGCACGACCCATCTCACATCATCAACCACAGCGAGATGAACATTAGGGATGTGTAGATTTGTTCAGTGGTTCCAGTAGAGATTGAGGATCTATAGTAGAGGTTTCTTCATGGGAGATCAATAACTTTTTTTTGTGTGCATTGGCAGCACAGAATCCTCCTTGAGAGCACATGTGAGCGAGAGGCTCAGATTCATGCTCAGTACCCCCCACTTGTTTTCCTAGTTGTGGTCATGAGGCATTTGAGGACGTAAAGCCCAATGGTGGGGAGAATGTATTGTCCCTAAAATTATATATAATTTTTTTAATTATGTGGAATTATTATGAGACCAACAAAATTTGACGGCACATGATTCTGAGGCCCAGAGTGCCCGAAATGATCTGTCAATGTTTTTTTTTTCTTAAATTAGCGCACACAATCAGTTTTATGAAAAAGTGGAATAACACTTAAACAGTTTCCTAGATCAGAAATCTAAGGCACTATTGTGTTTAGAATGACAGGTTTACCGTAGGTGCGACTTATGCTTGGTCGGCATGGGCCTCCTGTGAGAAAACCAAAAAATGGAATAATCGTAAAAAAAATATTTAAATAAACTATTTTATTTTTCCAATGCTTATAACTCACAAATGGTAACTCAGATTCAAAATCTGAGAAAACCATTGAACACATGAAGGCATGATTTATTTAAGTAGATACTAACTTTGGTCGGTGCGCACCACCTGTGAAAGTTCATTTTTGGCCGTAAAAAATAGAATTAAGCGACAAATATTTTATTGTAAAATTCAAAACATTTAAACAGTAAATAGGATTGGAAATATGAGAGAATAGTTGGGTTCGTTGGTGTGCGTTTCAATTATGCAGATCCTAATCTTGACCAGCATGGGTCGGGGGTGACTGCTAATAATTTTCCGAACTTTTTTTTGGGAACGTGGGTGGGCCCTAAGGTGTGGGGACCACGTGTCTGTGGGGAAACTGGTGGTACTTGGTAGGCCATGACCGGACGACCATGTTAAGGCGGGGCGTATGTATGGTCTCCGGGTCCAAGTTGTCAACTGTATAGTAAACAAGTGAGTACATTTAGTAAAATGGGGCCAAAATACAAGCCCAACTGGAAGGTACAAGTACAAATGAAATGAAATACAACTGAAGAAAAAGAAAGATAGCTATTGGGTCATCCTCCAGGTTCCTACTTGAAGGGTAGGTACAGATCACCTCCTCAGCACTCCACATCCATCTGTCTCATCCACGTATCAACACCCCATATGGTCCACCTCTGGGCACCGTCCAGTCTTGGTACTCTCATCCACAGTAAGAACTATCTGCCATCTGCATCCAACACAACAAGTTGCGGGCATAGCTCATGCAGGGGTGAGTATAATGATACACAGTAGGGAACACGAGACCCTCATGGTCTCACAAAAATCCAACACGGATAACCACAAAGTATGAAATCAATAGATAACCCTACTTAGGTATATTCCCAAACATATTCTTATGTTATGAGGTGATCCATATCTATCATGACAAAAACACAGAAAAAATGACTCAGCTCAAACCAGGATTTTATTCAAGGGGTAGTATCAAGTAATCGACAGTCACATTGTCCAAACCTATGCTAATGGAAAACTCCTCCTATATCGTGTATAGTGGTCTTGTCGTGACACCATGGTGCTTCCCACTAACCTTGGACTGATGAGGTACTTCTCATGTCAAGTATCGTGGGTCTGTCGCGTCACCAAGGTGCTCCCCATCGTGGGTCTACCGCGTCACCAAGGCACTCCACCTCATAACCTACTGAGGTACTCCTCTTGTCGAGTACTGTGGGTGTGTCGTGACACCAAGGCGCTCCCCACTATGGGTCTACCACGACACCATGGCACTCCCCACTAGGCTAGTTGAGTCACATCGAGTCGAATCAGTCATCAGTCGTCTGGTCTCATCCTGCTACTACCTCTCTGCACTATGCTCGCTCATCTTCGGGAGGATCCACTCCACAAGCTACTGGTCGATTATCCAACCATCACGAAGTCACACGAAGAACTATCTCAATGGTCTGTCATGTCATAACAGTCTCAACGTAACAAACGGCATGTCATTCGGATTCCTGGTCTATGAGTTATTACCCTTTTAGTCCTAGGGGCCCGATTGTATTTGTGCTCGATCCAACCTGACCATTCCCTATCTCAAACCAAAACACAGTTGAGTATCACTCAAAGGGACCATCTCACTCCAATATTTCTAGCACCGCTGACTGTAATGCCTTGACCCTGGTTACCTAGATTCTGTGCATTATTATATAACATTGGCATGATATAAGGAAATCAGGTCCTAAATGACCGATCAGTTTAGTAGATTTGGAAATACCAGATACATTCATAAGTTTTACATTGCATTATAAAATAAAAAAATACAACAATATTTTTTCCATAGACCATACTCATATCCCCTCAGACAATCCCTACAGGTCAGTCATAAAATACTTTTCGCATCCTTGGAAAAATAAAAATATAGAAAGGGGAGAGCTCAGATGCTCAGTAAAGATAACAACATATCAGAAACATTCATAAATAAGCACAAACATTTAAGGCAATGTATAAGTCTAAAACAAAATCCTTTTAAACTTGAACTTTTTCATAATATGGAAATGATAAAATCAAATAATGTCATTTACATTTCCCCATGGATATTCAATAAGTTGAATAATCACATTCAATATCAATTGACACTTTCATAATGATGGAATGCATAATTCCAGAATTAATAACCACATAGTCAAGGCCTTGTTCCAAGACTAGAAATAAAAATTTTTCAAGGACTTGTGCCAAGACACTAAATTGTCTCGTTAGACCCACCGATGCTTCAAGGATCTATAGCGGGCTCCACCCATCACTTACGAAGTCCAATGCATTCCTCATATGAAAAGGTTTAAACATAACATAGTCATTCGTATTAAAACAAGCATAAAAAATTTCAATATTTTTCTATAAACCAGGAATGGTGTAAAAATAACACATCCACATTAAAAAATATCAAAAAACCTTCAATAAAAAATAGAATTTTTGTATCATAATAAATCAACCTCAAATAAGCTTCAAATCCATCAAAGGATGTTGACATAGATGAAATCAAAACCTTTTTTTAGAGAAATATATCTTTCTATTCTGAAATCATTTTAAATTTATATAATTATAAAATAAAAAATTCATTTTGTAAATATTCTTATAAGATTTTAAGTGATGCTTTGATGCTGTTATAATGGCGGAAAATAGCCGCACCCGCTATATAAGTTAAAAAAACATTATTACCTTAATTTTGTCGAAAACGTCATAAGGTACCTTGTTTGGAAAACGCCAGAATGATTCATTTCAAAACATCAATGGTCAAACAAGGTTATAAATATCTTTAACACATAGTAAAGTAAATAGTAAAAATGTTTTGAAATACATTTTTATGAAATATGGATGTGGATGATAAAGAGACCCCAGTAGATAATTTCGTATAAACTACAAAGGATAACTAAGAGATTGTAGAATTAACCATTACGTTGTAAAATTTGTTGGTCGAGTGTAAGTTATCCTCCTTTATAATGGTGAAATAATTGTTATTTAATTATACAAGAACAATATACATTAATATGATATCATATATGATCTTCTAATATTACCTTTTAATGGTATTTTAGTAGTATCATTGTTTCGGGTGTTATCTGATTCATTTTCCTTTATATGCAATATTATTTAAGTAATGTTTGTTGTGGATATGATGTATCTTATTCATATTAATAATGATATTAATTCATTAAAAATTATTTTTAATCATCAAATGAAAATTAGTCTCGAGTTGAAACGATGGGGAATGAGTCTCATCACGTTCGTGGAGACGATAATCCGTACGTACGCATGAGTGACAATATCATTGTTTTGATATTAAAATAATATATAATTGGATGGTATATCAGATATAAAGAATCATTATAATTTTATATTTATTATTTGAATCAATTATACATTTTTATTATATCCATCCAAATAATAATGTATTGAATAACAACTACACCATGATGTGGAGACGGTAAGCCGTATGTACGCACATATTATGACATGTCATTCAAAGGATGCATTAAATAATGAATATGGTTATACCATATTTATAATAACATGACAGTATATAGAATATACTGGAGTTATTATTTTAGAATGGAATCAAAAAATAAAGAGGATGTGGGAGAAGAAAGGAACTTGAAAGAGGTGATGAAATATTTACCTCTTCTTCGGGTTCTTCCTTTTGATTTGATCTAAAGGTATCCATATGTTGGATTTATAACTAAAGGAAGACCTCTAGGGTAAAAGAAGGATATTTGAATGGATATTTGGGAATGGTTTGTCTAGGATAAATGGCTTTGAAGGTCTGAATCTTAGAGAATGTGAATTTTCCTTTTATAAGAGGGGTGATGAGAACCTTAGGAAAATATTGAAATATTATTTTTTAATAAAATAATTTTCGGTTTCTAATGGCTAAAAAATGATTTATTTTGAGACTAAGGCAGGGATGGGTCGAAAAATATTCAACCATTAGGTTTTAGACATGTTTGGGTCACTATATTAACTTTATCTATTAGATTTAACTCTTAGTTAATTAGTTTGACATTTAGCATGTCTCTTTGTATTTTTTTAATATTTGGTTAATAAACATACTATAAACATACCAGAGAACCTAAAATAGTTTATTAATGATATATATAATATTATTTAATATTTTTGGTCAAACCATAGTTTTTTAGGAAGATAATATCAATTAATAATATAATATTTAAAAAAAACTCTTAAATGTCAATTTTGACACTATTTGCAATATTTTTTTAATTCATAACAGAAATATTTATTCAAAAAAAATTCATTTAATCAACTCTAAAATTACATATTAACCTATAAAATTAGTGTAATTCATAAAAAGACCCAAATTACATTTATTTGGATATTTAAAATATCAATTATTTTAATATTTCATTAATAAGGTTATTACGGTATCATCACTATGTAATAATTAAATTAAATTATATAATGTCTAAAAATATAAATAAAATACCATTATGTAGGAAATATTTTTATATTTATAATTAATATTTATAGTCAAAGATATAACATATATAACTCTATATAAAAAATGTTCTACTAAAAGATATATGCTCTTTTATGTATTTACTTTAACTTAATTAATATAAATTTTCATTATCCATTACATGTGGCTCCATGGGGTCCCAAAATCGACCCAAGGATGCCCACAGATAGACATGTATTGTCCAATAGGTTTAGAACACGTGTTAGGGTAATTTAAAATTATTATAATATTAATTGTTTTACTCTTATTCACCAGATTTACCCTTTCACCATGGTAAGTAAAATATTTACCGAAGTAATTATTCAAAAAGTATTAAAATAAAAGTTATCTATTTACACAATTTGGACGTCCTGAATCTAAATATGGAATCCATTTTTATAAATACAAAACACAAAACATTCAGAAATTAATTTGAAAATAATTTCCATTGTCAAAACAAAAAGCGTGTTTTTAAGAAATAATGACTATCAAAAGATTAACACTTTCTTATGTCTAGTTTAAATGTGAAATTATGTCGAATTACCAACATTGGATTAAGTGGTAAAAATATAATCTAATTATACTTAAAAACCATTCAATAGTATAAATTATTACTATAAATTATTTTGATTAGTAAATTTGTTTTTAATTAAAATTTAGTATTTTTTTCACTATTCATAAAAAATTGAATGTTTTGAGAAAAATACCTAATATTCTCCCTAAGATAATTTTTATATTCAAAAACCAAAAATGAGGTCCATTTTGATATATGAAATTGTTAAAATTTCAAAAAGTTGGTATTACTATTCCTAACGGGTAATTTGATTTGTCACGATGTGTTAGAATCTCAAAGTTGCGTACAATGCAATATATTTCATTCTTCAAAGGGAAACAGACCATGGAGGCTTGGAATGTCATATTCTCCCCTCCAAATAATTTCATGCTCAAAATTTCTATAATATTACTACATAAATAGATTCGGGTGGTTCTTCATCATACGTTTCTCAGGTTCCCACATTGCCTCTTCCATATTATAGTTTCTCCATAGAACATTTACCAGACGAGTCGTCTGGTTTCTCAACACTTGTTCACATCTATCAATAACTTTTAAAGGCTCTTCGCAATAAGACAGCTCGGGTTTCAGTTCTAATTCCTCATAGGTAAGTACATGTGTTGGGCCGGGCATGTATTTTCACAATAGTGATACGTGGAAAACATCATGAGCATTAGAGAGACTTGGCAGCATTGCCAAATGGTATGATACATCCCTAATTCATTATAGGATTTCGATAGGTCTGATGTACATGGGACTCAATTTACCCTTCATACCGAAACGTATAACACCGTTCCATGGAGATAACTTCAAGAAAACATTATCTTCTACCTGAAATTCCAAATACTTCCTTCGGTTATCGGCATAGCTCTTCTACCTTCTTTGAGATGCTTTAAGGTGGGTTTGGATTACCTTCACCTTTTCCATTTTTTCCTCAACAAGATCTGGGACTATGAGTTTTCATTCACCAACATCATCCAAACAAGTTTTTGTGCGACATCTCTTGCCTTATAATGCTTCATATGGTTCCACCTAAATTCTTGAATGGATTCTATTGTTATAGGAAAAATCTACCAGAGGTAAATATTGATCCGACATACCTTGAAAGATAAGCGAGGAAGATATCAACATGTCTTATTAGGTTTGAATATTCTGTTCTAATTTTCCATCAATTTCAGGGTGGTAGGAAGTGCTCAAATGATGTTCAGTATCCAGAGCTTTCTAAAGAATTTCCCATAATCTTGATGAAAAACGGGGATCACAATCAGAAAAAATAGATAGGGGTACACCATGATGTCTTACAACATCATTAAAATATAGGTTTCCTAAACATTCAAGTGGTAAATCTTATCTTATAGTAAGAAAATGTGCTAACTAGGTTATAAGATCATCAATGACCCATATTGCACCAATCCTTCTAAGAGTCCTTGGTAGCCCCATGAAAAAGTCCATTGTAATATTATCTCACTTCCTTTCAGGTATAGGAAGAGGTTTCATGACTCCTCCAGGCTATTGCCTTCCAACATTCACGTGTTGACATACCATACATCTTGACACAAAATCAGAAATCTCTCTCTTCATGTTATCCCACCAAAAATATTCCTTCAAATATCTATACATCTTGGTGCTCTCATGGTGTATAGAGAAATTGGATCTATAATCATCATCTAAAAATTCTCTCTTTAGATTAGGTATATCGGGAACACCATGTTTCACCCCAAATTTTAAAATTCCATCTTCATATACGATGTCACTCAATCTACCATTATTCACAGCTTTAATCTTCTTTTGATACTCATCATTAGCTAGAGAAATTTATATCCTTTCTATTAATGATGGTTTGGAAACGAATTGAAGAAGAATTGATGTTTTACCTTCCATGGTTATTCCCGTATCCATCTTCAATAGATCCATTAATATAGGATCCTTTTCAACAGTCATCTTGTTCAAAACTCAATGATACTTTCTACTCAAAGCATATGCCACCTTATTTTCCTTCCCCGAGTGGCAGTGTATCGTGAAATCATAATCCTTGAGTATTTCATTCCATCACCTTTGCCTCATGTAAAGTTCTTTTTGTGAGAAAATATACTTCAAACTTTTATGATCAGTATAAATCTCACATTTTTCACCATATAGAGAGTGTCACCATATCTTCAATGCAACGATTACAGCTTATAAATCAAGATAATGAGTAGGATAGTTTTCTTCATGAATTTTTAGCTGTAATGATGCTTAGGAAATAACCCTCTCATTCTGCATAAGGACACAACCATGTTCTATCTTTTATGCATCACTATAAATAACAAATCCATAATTCCCCAATGTTAGAGTCAATATAGAAGCACTGAATAATCTTCTCTTCAATTCCTTAAAAAAAATTTTCACACTCTTGTGTCCAAACAAATTTTACCCCTTTTCGTGTGAGCTTGTCATTGGGTTTTTCAATCGGGAAAAATTATGGGCAAAACATCGATAATAACCTGCTAAACCAATAAAATTTTGTACCTCAGTTATACTCGTATGTTCCGTCCATTCTTGGATTTTATTGGTCTTTGAAGGATCAATAGATATTCCATACTTATAGACAATATGGCCATGAAATGAAATCTCTTGAAGCCGGAATTCACATTTGCTAAACATCCCATATAATTCATTTCTTCTAAGAGTCTTCAGGATAATGCGTAAGTTATTTTCATGACCTTCATAGATTTTGGAGTATAACAAAATATCATCAATCAATACCACTACAAAGTCATAAATATATTCCTTCAAAGCCCTATTCATTATATCCATGATGAAAAATGGTGCATTAGTCAATCCGAAACGTATTACTATAAACTCATAATGCCCGTACCTGGTACGAAATGCTATCATCAGAATGTCTTCCTTTTCACGCACAACTGATGGTATCCAAATAGAAGGTCAATCTTTGAAAAATATTGATCTCTAGGTAGTTGGTCAAATAAATCATCAATGAAAGATAGGGGATACTTGTTCTTTATTGTTATAGCATTGATCTCCCTCTAGTCAATGCACAACCTCATAGAACCATCTTTCTTCATAACAAAAAGGATAGGGGCTCCCCAAGGAGAAACAATAGGGCTAATAAATACCTTGTTACTCAATTTCTCTTGGTGTTTCTTTAGTTCCACTAATTACACAGTGCCCATTCTATAAGCAGTCTTCGATATGGGACTTAAAACATGAATTAAATCAATGGAAAACTCAATTTATCATTCTGGAGGATGTCTAGGTAAATCTTATGGAAAAACATCAACATATTCTTGCATAATAGGTACATCCTCTATTTGAACATTCTTTTTCTTTCCCATAGTTATTTCATTCTCTTCCTCCCCAATGATTAAATTTAGTTGAACAATTGAGGGTAGATCAAGATAATAATTAGGTGGTGACGTTTCTCCTCTAAAGATAAGGTACCTCTTATCATCATCGAAAATTGTAACCTCCTTTTTCATACAATTAAAATTTTCATCATGGTCCGAAATCCAATCCATACTGAGGATTATATGAAATTCAAGCATAGGTATGACGATGAGATCAGTAGATAAAGAACATTTATATTCCCTAATGGTGACTGATTCACAAAACTTTGTTGCAATGATACTTCCCTTAGGATTTTTAACTGACAACTCCCTTATTAAATAAAATTAGAAATATCTAATTTTCTTAGAAAACTGGGATGATATGAAACAATGTGATGATCTAAAATCAAATAAAGAATTTTTTAAGCTTGAGAAACCATTAAATTACCTCCCACCACATCTTTCGGAGCTTCAACCTCAACAGTAGTGATAGTATACACTTAGCCTTGAACCATTGGAATATTTTGAGGTAAGTTTCCTTGGATCTTAGGACATTAATTTGAATAATTCCCCCTTTCTCTACAATTTTAGCATTCAACATTGACAACCTCTTTCTTCCCCTTGCAATCACGAGCTTGGTGGCCTTTTTCACCACACTTGTAATAGACTACCATTCCCTTCAGGCAAGTTCCGGGGTGTTTCTTCCAACATTTTCTGCATGATGGATATTCAACATTTCCATTCTTCCCCTTATTTACCTTTCCAGAGTGTTCTATATATATATTCTTCTCTTGCATTGAATTAATGTTATAAGACAAAGATAATTCATTTTCGGTCCAGATAGCACATGAGACAATGTCTTCGTATGACGAGAAGGATTGTGAGACTAATGCTCAGTGGAGAAATGGTTTTAACCCATCAAATAAACAATCAATCATTCATCTTGAGTTATGTATATAATATACATCATGCCTCGCTATCCTTGAAAAGGTAGCTTTATACTATGCGATATTCTCATCCTCCTATTGCCTCAGACACGGAAATTGCCTTTCCCTATCTACTTGATGGTCATGAGAAATGTATTTTTCTATGAAAATCTATTTAAACTCCCTCCATTCAATATTTGATACTTTATCATCTTCCTCTGTTTTTAGAATCCATGACCACCATTTATTTGCATCTTTAGTGAGGCGGTAAACTACCATGACAACAATTTCCCTTTCACTAGTCCCCAAGGCATGGAATATCTTCACTATGGAATTTATCCATTGATAATATACTAATGGATTTGTACTCCCATTTAATGTTAGTGGTTGTTGCTTCAAGAAGCGATCTAACATTGATCCTCCATGTTGTGGATCTGGGTGCTCCATATGAGTTAGGTTATTATTCATAACCTGAGTGAGTTGTCCCGGTATGGTGATAAGCAGATCATCACCAGTTTCTTCACCAGGTCCACTATAATTATATTGATTAAGAGGGTAATCCCTACATGTATTACGTGCATTGATATAGTTTCCATTACTTCATCTAGGCACCATTTCTAAAAAAAATTGCATTAACTGGATTAGTTTATGAATCACAATATAGAATTCCAAACTTGTAAAATAGATAACATAAATTGAACAGTTAATGGATATAATCCATAACAAAAATGTTTTCTTTGAGGAAGTATATAATCATAAACCCTTCATAATGGTTTGTAAATAAAATGAGTATTATCCTAGGCATATCCCCCAGTAGTTTCCTAACCAAGATTGCATCAAGGCCCGTTGTCATGCACCAGTTCCCATTCGACTCTAGCTCAGATGTTGTTTTCAGGTTTTACACCTAGGTACAATTGTGTCAGAGCTACCTCTACCTGCTCGTATCCAGATAGTGATATATTTATTTAAAACTCAAAAAATCTCTAAAGTAACAAAATTATCGAAAAGTCTTCTATACTAATCCGCAATGTCTATCTTAGGGTAATGTTCTCTAATCGGAGTTTATCTAAATCTACTTTCCAAGGTTTGTACTAAACTTCCTCTGATACCAACTGTAACGCCCTGACCCAAGTTACCTAGATTTGGTGCATTATTACATAACATTGTCATGATATAAGGAAGTCCGGTCCTAAATGGCCGATTTGTTTAGTAGATTTGGAAATACCAGATACATTCATAATTTTTACATTACATTATAAAATGAAAAACTACAACAACATTATTTCAATAGACCACACTCATATTCACATAGAATATCCCTGCAGGTCATTCATTAAATACTTTCCCGCATCCTGGAAAAAATAAAACATAGAAAGTCGTGAGCTCAGATGCCATGTAAGGACAACAATATAGCAAAGAGTTTCCTAAATTAGCATAAACATTTATGGCAATGTATAAGACTAAAACAAAATACTTTTAAGCATGAACATATGAATAATATTGAAAAGATAAAATAAAATAATGACATTTACTTATTCACTTGGATATTTTACTAGTCGAATAATCACATTCAATATCAATAGACACATTCTTAATGATGGAATGCATAATGCCAGACTTCATAATTACATAGTCAAGGCCTTATGAAAATACTACAAGTAATATTTTGTCAAGGCCTTATTCCAAAACACTAGATTGTATCATGAGACCTACCGATGAATCGAGGATCTATAGCGGGATCCACTCATCACTTACTAAGTCCAATGAATTCCTCATATGAAAATGTTTAAACATAACATAAACATTCGTATTAAAACTAGCAAACGAAATGACAATATTTTATCCATAAACGATGAATGGAGTAAAAATATCACATCTATAGTCAATCATATCACAAAACCATCAATACAAAACGGAAGTTTTGTATCATAATAAATCAACCTCAAATAAGCCAAAAATCCATCAATGGATGTTGACATAGATGAAATCAAAACATTTTTTAGTGAAATATCCCTTTCAATTTTGAAATCATTTAAAATTCATATAATTATAAAAGAAAACATTTATTTTTTAAATATTCTTATAATTTTGTTAGGGAATATTTTATGATGTTATAATGGAGGAAAATAGCCACTCCCGCCGTATAAGTTAAAAAACATTCTTACCTTAATTTTGTCGAAAATATCATAAGGTACCATGTTTAGAAAACGACGGAAAGATTCTTTTCCAAAAATCGATGGTCAAAAAAGGGTATAAATTTATTTAACCCATAGTCTTGGAAATAGTAAAAATGTTTTGAAATACGTTTTTATGAAACATGGGTGTGGATGATAAAGAGGTCCCCGTTGATTATTATGTATAAACAACCACGAATAATAAAGAGATTGTAGAATTAACCCTTACCTGGTACTTTTCCTTGGTCATGGTTAGGTTAAACTCCTATATAATAGTGAAATAATTGTTATTAAATTATACAAGAACCAGATACATTAATATGATATCATATATGATCTTATTATATTGTTTTATTAATGATATTTCAGTAGTATCTTCCTTTCAGGTGTAAACTGATTCGTTTTCCTTTATATGATTTATTACATATGTAATGTTTGTTGAGGATATGATGTATCATATTCATATTAAGAATTATATTAAGTGTTTAAACATTATTTTGAATCATCAAATAAAAATTATTCTTGAATGGATACGATGGGGAATGAATCTCATCACTTTCGTGGTGACAGTAATCCTTACGTACACATGAGCGAAAATATCATTATTTTGATATTAAAATAATATATAATTGGCTGTTATATCATATATTCATAATAATTATCTTGTTATATTTATTATTAAAATCAATTATACATCATTATTATACCCATCCAAATAATAACGTATTGAATAACAACTACACCACGATGTTGAGATGGTAAGCTGTGCGTATGCATGTGTGGTGAAATTTCATTCAAAGGATGGGTATAGTAATGAATATTTCTATACCATATTTGTAATAACATCACAATATATAAAATATACTGGATTTATTAATTTAGAATGGACACAACAATGAAATAGGATGTGGGATAAGAAAATAAATTGAATGAGGTGATTAAATATTTAACTCTTCTTCAGGTTTCTCCTTTTTATTTTATCAAAAGGGCTCCATAGGTTGGATTTATAATTAAAGGAAGGCATCCAAGATTAAGGGAGGATAGAATAATGGATATTTGGGCAGGATTTTTCTGAGCCAAATAGCTTTTAAGGTGTGAATTTGAGGGAAGGGGAAGTTCCCTTTTATAAGAGGGGTGAGGGGAACCTAGGAAAAGATTGAAATATTATTTTATAATAAAATAATATTGAGTTTCTAATTGCTCCAAAATGATTTATATCGAGGCTAAGGTGGGGATGGGTCAAAAACAACTCAACCAATAGGGTTTAGGCAAGTTTTGGTCACTATATTAACCTTATCTTTTAGATTTAACTATTAGTTAATTAGATTGAAATTTACCTTGTCTCTTTGTATTTTTATATGATATGATTAATAAACATGCTATAAAAATACATGTGAACATATAGTGGTTAATTAATGACATATATACTATTATTTAATACCATTGGCCTAACCTTATCTTTTTAGGAATAGAATATCAATTAATAATATAATATATTTTTTAAAGTTTTTTTTGTCAATTTTGACACAATTTTCTATTTTGTTTTTGTAAAATTTATAACAGCATTATTACCTCAAAATAAACTCATTTAATCAACCCTAACATGTAATATTAACCTAGAAAATTATTGGAATTCATAATAAGTCTCAGATTATATTTATTTGGATATTTCAAATATCATTTATTTTAATATTTCATTAATAATGTAATTACTACATCATCATTGTGTCATAAATAAATTAAATTATTTAATGTATAAAAAATATAAAGAAAATTCCATTATGTTTTAAATCTTTCTGGGTTTCTAATTAATATTTATATTCAAAGATATAACTTATATAACCCTATGTTAAAATTGTGTTACTAAAAGATATATGCTTATGTAATATTTGTATCTACTTTAACTTAATTAATATAAACTGTCATTATCACTTGCAAATGGCTCCATGGGGTCCCAAAATCTACCCAATGATGCCCACGGTCAGACATGTATCATCCAATTGGGATAGAACATGTGTTAGGGTAACTTAATATTATTATAATATTATTTTTTACACTTATTCACCGTATTTACCCTTTAACCATGGTAAGTAAAATATTGATTGGTGTAATTATTCAAAATGTCTAAAAATAAAATTTACCTATTTAAAAAATTTGGACCTCATGATTCTAAATATAGAATCCATTTTTCAAAATTCAAAACAATGAAGTAGCAGTATTAATTTAACATTAATCCTCATTGTCAAAACAAAAAGCGTGTTTTTATGAAAAATAACTATCAAAAGATTGACACTTGCTTATGTCAAGTTTAAATGTGAAATTATGTTCAATGACTAACATTGGATTAAATGGTAAAAATATAATCTAGTTATATTTAAATACAACTCAATAGTATAATTTATCCCTATAAGTTATTTTGATTAAATTTTTTTTATTAATCAACATTTAGTATTTTTTACTATTCATAAAAAATTGAATGTTTTTAGAAAAATACCAAAAATTTACCCTAAGCTAATTTTGATATTCCAAACAAAAAAATGAAGTACAAATTGAAAGATAAAATTGATAAAATTTCAAAAAGTGGGTATTACTATTCATAACGACTAGTTTCATTGGTCGTAATGTGTTAGAATCTCAAAGTTGCGTACAACACAATCTATTTAATTATTCAAAGGGAAACGTATCGTGGAAGCATGGGGTGTTACACTGATGGATTTTCAAACAGATGTTTGATGCCAATGTTATGAACAAATAAATTAAAAAGGGGTCATAGTGGGATCGGGTCCGGTGCGACCCAGTCGGACCGACCCGGCCTGACCTACAGGGTATGGCCCGACCCGCAGTACGGCCTAGCCCATTAGGTTCGGTCTAGAAAGATGGTTCCTGCCGAACCATCGCAAGGGGCCATGATGCGCCGCTAGTGTCCACGATGGTGTGAGACCATGGAGCGGCTCGGAGGACCCGCAGGCGGCGCGAGCCGGGGCGGTTCGGAGGGCCGACGGGGGGTGTGATCCAGGGCGGCTCGGAGGGCCACTGCGAGGATGGCTCGGTCTGGGCTGTACGCTAGTTCGGCCGAGAGGCCAGATCGCCATGAGGGCGCGAGGCTGGTTCATCCAGGAGGCCGGAGCGATGCGGGGGCGCGGGGCCGGTTCGGCCGGAGCACCGTGAGGGCGCGGGGCTGGTTTGACAGGGAGTCCTGAGCGCCGCCGGGGCACAGGGCCGATACGGCCGGGAGGCTGAAGCACCGTTGGGGCACCGTGGGTCGCGGTGGCCACGGGTGGAAATGCTGTCATCTTCATCACCTTCGTCACCTTCATCGACATCCTCCACCATCGTGAAGAATACACCAATGAATAATGACGAAGGGGTCGAGCTATGTTTGATTAGCCCACACCATCCACATTTAGAGTGGTAGAAAGTGGTTCACAAAGAACGAATCATGAATGTGAAATCATAATCTTCTGCAATGTTTGTTCATATCCCGCACAATAAAAGAAGGGGGTACATGGAAATAATTATCACACAAATAAACCCCTACATTGTCTGCTTGTTGATGATGATGAGGAGGGAGGGCCGGCCATTGAAGACGTCCCACGCTGGTTGCCTCTACAAGGTGCTTCTGAGGAAGAAGGTCAAAGTAGGCCGACGTTCTTCGTTGGCAGTGCATTCTTAATTGGAGAGCTTTCTCCAAAGTTCCTCCTCTCCCCAATTCCACCAAAAAGAATTCATAGTCCAAAACAACAGATTATGAGTTCCATTATGTTTGGTGTCATAAATTCAAATAGATTAATTAATTAATTGATGTGTCGGCTCAATTAATTAATTTTAAGGGTTGGCAAGATTAATAGGCACAATTAATGTAGGAGGGGTTAATGAGGCTCTCCCTCATTTATTGCGGGAGTTGATTTTTCACCCAATTAAATGTGGGTTTCAAGGGGATTTAATCCCGGGTGGTCCCCAACACCATAACCTCTAATGGGAGGCTATAGTTAGGTGGTCCCCCCCATGATAACCCCTCATGGTAGGTTAAGGTGTGGTGGTCCCCACCACCAACTTCCACAAGGAGTTTGGTTACAAAAATATAAAATAAATGTGTGTTTATTTAATTTTATTATTTCCACAAAAAACCCAAAAAACTAACTTTCACCCTCAACCAACTGCCATCGAGGTAAAATTTTCCATAAGTGAATATCTGTGTTGTGAGTACAACGGTGCCCTCAGATTTCAATTCAGAAAACTGGTTTTAAAGTTATAAAATCATGCTCGTATGTTTAATGAAAATTCCCGAAATAAGGTTCATAAATTCATTATGGGCACTCCAGGCCTCGGATTCACGTGCCGTCAATTTTCCCAGGCTCGTAAATTTTTCATTTATTTTAAAACTAATACATGGAAATTCCGGGAATTTACATTCTCCTCATCTCTGGGCTGTACGTATCTATAATCCAAAACTCATACTAGATAAACAAGTGGGGGTACTAAGCACGCATCTGAGCCTCCTGCTCCCATGTGATCTCATGGAGGTTCTCGTGCTGCCAATGAACACACCCCAGAGGTATCAGTCATCCACAAAGGACCTTCTTCTGTCGATCCTAAATCTCTACTAGATCTTTCATAAATGTTTCCCCATCTTCGACATCTTTCTCACCATGGTCGATGATGTGAAAAGGGTCATGCGTGTTTCTCTTCAGCTAGGATACATGGAAGACATCATGCACTTGGTGAAACTGAGGTGGAATAGCTAAGCGGTAAGCCACCACGCCAACTCTAATAGGGACCTGAAAAGGTCCTATTAATCTCGGAGATAACTTGCGGCCTCGGCCAAATCTATGTAAACTTCATCGGGGTGAGACCAGTAGAAAGACGTGGTCTCCGTACTCAAACTCCAGAGGTCTCCATCTCCTATTGGCATATGAAATCTACATACTCTATGTAGTCTTCATCTGCTCCTGGATGATTTGCACCTTCTCTGTGTTAGCATGTTCCATCACTGGTCCAACTAATGCTGACTCCTCCTGGTCAGCCCACCACAAGGGTGATCTGTAAGGTATCTCGTATGACGCCTTCAATGGTTCCATCCCAATGGTGGAGTGATGGTTGTTGTTGTATGAAATCTCCACCGAAGGAAAGTGATTCTCCCAGCTACGACCAAATTCGAGGACATAAGCATGCAACATGTCTTTGAGAGTCTGAATGGTCCACTCATTCTGGTCATCTGCTGAGGATGGAAGGTGGTGATCAAAACGAAACTGTGTCCCGAAATCCTCTTGCAACCCCTTCCATAGCTAGGAAGTTAATCATTTATCATGATCGAAGACAGTCGTCGAGGGTACTCAATGTAGTTGTGCAATCTCCTGCACATAGAGGTGTCCCAAGTTCTATAATAAACCCTGCTCTTTGATCGGTAGGAAGTGGGCTGAATTGGTGAGTCAGTTGACGATCACCCAAATCGTGTCATGACTACTATATGTGTGTGGAAGTCCTATAATGAAGTCCATGGATATCCCATCCCACTTCTACTCTGGGACCTCTAAAGGCTGAACCAACCCTGGTGGTACCTGATGCTCTTCCTTCACTTGCTGACAAGTGAGGCATCGAGAAACAAAATTTGTAAATGCTTTCTTCATTCCCGACCACTAGTGCTGTCGTGGGAGATCCCGGTACATCTTCGCCAGTCCTGGATGTACCGCTAGATGGGAAGTGTGGAACTTCCTCAACACATCCTCCTAAAGGGACACTCGTACCATGGTACTTCCTCTGAAGAGGATGACATTCTCCCCACCTTCAGAAAATCCATCAGGTGCCGATCCTATGGATATCTATGCACGTCGTGCCTCACAGTCAGTGTACCCACGTTCCGCCTCCCTGAATCGCTGAAGAAGTGGTGGCGTGACTATAAGAGACTGTAGACAAACTGCTCTGTCTCTATCCAAAAAGGATATCTGCAAAGCATCTAATTTCTCTGTTGCCTCGCCTAGCAGTTGTATACCAGATCTCTTGATGAGTGCATCGGCAACAATGTTCCCCTTACCAGGAGTATAGACTGTCTCAAAGTCATAGCGTTGCAGGAACTCATGCCAACGTCATTGTCTTAGGTTCAAGTTCTTCTGAGAGAAGATATACCTGAGAATCTTGTGATTAGAGTATATAGTAAAATGTTCATCCATCAGGTAGTGCCGCCACATCTTCAAGGTGAAGACCATTGCTGCTAACTCCAGGTCATGGGTAGTGTAGTTCTACTCATTCTATCTCATCTGTAGAGTACCATATGTGATTACCACTCTCTCCTTCTTCAGGACACATTCGAGTCTGGTCCCTGATGCATCGTAATAGACTTCGTACCCAACGACCTCCTCTAGTAGCCTCAATATGGGTGCACTAGTCCGCCTCTGCCTCTGCTCCTGAAAACTCCACTGTCATTTCTCTGAACAAAAAATGGGTTTCCTATTCTTCATCAAGGCTGATAGTGATGCTGGAACTCTATTGAAATTTGGCACAATCCTCTAGTAATAATCTGCCAATCCCAGGAAACTTTGTACTTCCGTCACACTCTTGGGTGGCTTCTATGAAAGTAGCACCTCAATATTTGATGGATCCACTGCAACTCTATCCTCCAATCTTACATGTCCCAGAAATTGAACTTCCAAGATCCATAATTATCTCTTTGAGAGCTTACCATAAAATGGGTTCTCTCGGAGTGTGTCTTGTACTACCTTCAAATGATCGGCATGCTCCTCCTTAGTAGTCGAGTAGATCAGAATGTCGTCAACGAAGACCACTACAAAGCGATCAAGGTATGTCTGTAAGATCTTTTTCAAGAGACCCATGAAAACTACTACAGCATTGGTTACATCGAATGGCATAACCAAGAACTCGTAGTGGCCATACCAACATTTGAAGGTCGTCTTCTAAACATCCGTGTCTCGAACGCTGAGTTGGTGATAGCCAGATATGAGGTCTATCTTCGAGAACCATTGGGCTCTCTTCAGCTGATCCAAGAGGTTGTAAATCCTCAAGAGTCGATACTTGTTCTTCATGATCACCTGGTTCAGGCGCAGATAGTCAACACAAAGCCTCATGCTCCCATCCACCTTCTTAGAGAACAGAATCAAGGAAGCCTAGGGAGAAACACTGGGCTAGATGAATCCCTTCCCCTGCAGGTCCTCTTTCTATAACTGCAGCTCACGAAGCACCGTGGGAGCCATGCGATATGGTGGTGTATATATCAGTTCCGTCTTGGGGTACATGTCAATATAAAATTCCCCCTCTGTGAGGAGGTAGACCCTGAACATCATTAGGGAACAAATCCGCATACTGGTCCACCATTATAGGATAGCTCAGACTTTCCACATCAACAGCTCGGAGGGTAAGGCAAGCCAACTGATGAGGGATCGACTACACTCTCCTCTAGGTAAGTCCATCATGCACTGAAAATGATCCTTTCTCACCGATGAAGGTAAACCTAGTCCCATCCGTGCAGACACACCACACTTTGTGTCTAGTACAGTCAATCTGAGCATGGACTGTATATAACTAGTCCATACCCAAGATGAGGTCGTAAGGCCTCGGCGCCACTACTAGGAGATCCTAGCTAAATCTCTCGCCTCCTAGAGTATGCTCACACTACCGACACTAGTTTTTAATCGTCGAATATTCTCCCGTAGGAGTCTCTAACCATAAGGATTGAGCCAATAACTCTATCATAATCACTGAGCTCCGAACGAGGGCAGTGACAATAAATGAATGACTGGAACCTGTGTCCATAAGTATTGTAGATAAGGTGGATTAGACACAAATCATACCTGATATCCCATATGAAGTGCCATTATCATAGGTCTCTACTTCATAGAGCTATGCTTGCCCCTGTCCACCTGGTCCCTATGGTCAAGGTGGAGAGACTGAGTTATCTTGTAGTGGTGGACCAGTACGCGGATGTTTTCCATGATGATGTTTCGGGTCTACCTCATCGCAGAGATGTGGAATTTTACTTTGGCTTGTACCCCAGGATAGCACTGATATCTACACCATAATATCAGATGGATTCCGTGGAGCTTCACATGATGCCGGTACAGGTAGAGGACTTGCAGGGGATGAGATTCATTCGGCCCAGTGTTTCTCCCTGGGTAGCTCCGATGATATTCTCCAAGATTTCTGATGGGAGCTTGAGGATTTGTGTTGACTATCGGCACTTGAACCCGGTGACCGTGAAGAATATGTACCGACTCCCGATGATTGATGACCTCTTTGATCAAGTGAAGAGAGTACAGTGGTTCTCGAAGATAGACATCAGATCAAGCTATCACCAAACTCAAAGTACGAGACGAGGATGTTCAGAAGACGGGTTTCAAATGTCGGTTCATCCATTACATGTTCTTGGTTATTCCATTCGGCATGACCAACTCTCCAACAGTGTTCATGATACTCATGAACTGGATCTTTCAGCCATACATTGATCGTATTGTAGTGGTCTTCATCGATGACATTCTGATCTACTCGACTATTGGGGAAGAGCATGCCTATCACTTGCGGGTAGTACTAGACACACTCTGAGAGCACCGGATTTTTGGAAAGATCTCAATGTGCCTATTTTGGATCTGATATGTTCACTTCCTGGGACATGTCATATCAGAGGTTGGAGTTGTAGTAGATCCAGCGAATATTGAGGCGGTACTTGTTTGGGAGACACCCAGAATTGTGACGGAGGTACGAAGCTTCATGGGTTTGGTTGGATATTACCATAGGTTTGTTCCAAACTTCTCTAGAGTTGCAACACCAGAACCATGATTAAAAAAGAAGTGGAAACCCTTCAATTGTTCAGAGAAATGCCAGTGGTGTTTTCAGAAGCAGAGGTAGAAGCTGACTAATGCCGCCATCTTGAGGCTTCCAGAGGAGGACTTAGGGTATGTAGTTTATTATGACGCATAAGGGAATGGACTCAGATGTGTCCTAATGTGGGAGCAAGTAGTGATCGTATATGGTTCTCGAAAGCTACGAGAACATGAGAAAAACTACGCTACCCATGACCTGGAGTTTGTAGCAGTGGACTTCTCCTTGATGATGTGGCAGCACTATTTGATGGGTGACCATTTTACCATGTTCTCTGATACCAATTTGTCACAACCCATCCCCCCAAGGCCCATTTCATCACGACCCCAAGCCCGCATTCTATAGGATAGGGGATGGCTACTAGAACCGAAGGCGTATTCCCTAAAACTGGGAAGGCATTGCCTTTGTAACCTACAAGCACGTGTAACTAAGCACGCAACCATATAGGAACACAAGTAAATTGAACTATATACGGAGTGAGTGAAGTAAGTAAAAGGGGCTAGAATACAAGCCCAACTAGAAAGTACAAATAAAACTTAAAAACAACCAACTGAAGAAAGAGAAAATACAGCTTTGGGATCGTCCTCTGAGGTTCCAACCTGAAGGGTAGGTACAGATCGGCTCCTCAGCACTTCACGTCCACCCGTATCGTATGCATACTGACATGTCGTATGGTCCACCTATGGGAACTGTCCAGTCCTGGTACTCTCAGCCTCAGTTAGCGTTGTACGTTTTCTACATCCAACACAACAAGGTGCAATCATAGCCCATGCAGGGGTGAGTATAACGATACTTAGTAGGGATCCCGAGACCCTCTAGGTCTACCCAAATCCAACAAGGATAAAACACAATGTATAAAATCAATAGATATACTTACTTTCTTATATTCCAATACATATACATAAGTTATCAAATAATCCATCTCAATCATGAGTAAAACACAAAGGTTCTAACTCAGCTCACCCTAGGATTTATTCTAGGGTAGTAAAAAGTAACATTCTGTGTCACAATGTTGAACACCTTGGCTCCTGGAGAACAACTCCACTATCGAGTATAGTGGGCTGCCACGTCACACAGAGGTGCTTCTCACTAACCTTGGACTGCTGAGGTACTCATCTTGTCGAGTACCATGGGTCTACCGCGTCACTATGGCGCTCCCCACCATGGGTCTACTACGTCACCAAGGTGCTCTCCCTCAAGGCCTACTGAGATACTCCTCCTGTCGAGTACTGTGGGTCTGTCACGTCACCAAGGTAGCTCCCCACCCACGGTCTGCCACATCACCAAGGCTTCCCCACTTTCCCAATTGAGTCACTCCGAGTAGAAACGATCAGCAGTCATCAAGTCTCATCCAGCCATTGGGTTCCCGCTCTATGCTCGTTCGTCTCTAGGAGGATCTGCTTCATGATCAACTTGTCTATTCTTCAACTACAATGAAGTCCCATGAAGAAGTATCTCAATGTTCTGCCATGTCAAAGGGATATCAACGTAACAAACAGTGCATCAATCAGACACTCGGTCTGTTAGTTATTTGTCTCTTTGTCCTAGGGACCCAGTAGGATTCGTGCTCGATCAAACATGACCATTCCCCATATTAATCCAAATCTCAGTGGGGTATTAGTCAATGGGAACGTCTCGGTCAAATATGTCCAACGCCCCTGACAGTTTGCCAAAAGGACGTCTTGTGCCAAAGTAATTGCCAAAACAATTAAATGGGTCATAGTGGGCCCGGGTTCGGTCAGAACAATCCTAGGCTGACATGGTTCGGGTTACCACAGCTCGACCCGTTGGGTCTCGCCTGGCCTATAGTACGGCCTGAACAATTGGGTTCGGCTCGGCCCGCTGAGTGGCATGGACTACAGGGTCCGTCCAGGCAAGCCTTGAGGTCTGCGAAGGTGCCGTAGGGGCGGATCGGCAGAGTGGCACCGCGAGGGCACTGGTTGGAATGATTTTTACCAAGGTGGCTCGACAGAGGATGACGTGATATTGCAGTGCGGCGGTCCGGCCGCGCGGGGGGGGGGGGGGGGGGGGGGTTGGGGTCGGTCCAGCTGCTATGCAGCGGTCTGATTATGGGGCGCCGGTCTGGCCGTGGGGTGGAGGTCTTGTAACACCTCAGGCTTCCATGGTACGCTTCACTTTGAATAATATAGTAGCGTGTGTTGTACACAACTTTAAGTTCTAACATACACCACAACCAATCAAACTAGCTTTATGAATAGTAATACCCACTTTTTGAAATTTTAAAAAATTTATCTTTCAAAATAGACTACTTTTTTGGATTCAAAATATCGAAATTAGCTTAGGGTGAACTTTTGGCGCTTTTCGGATAAATTTCATATTTTGATGAATAGTGAAAATTACGAAATTTTAATTAAAAACAACTTTATAAATCAAAATAATTAATAGTAATAAATTATAAATTTCAGTGGTTATAAAGTATATTTAGAATATATTTTTACCATTTAATACAATTGTGGTCGTTGGACATAATTTTACAATTAAACCGGACATAAACAAGCTTCAACCTTTTGATAGTTATCATATCTTAAAAACATGCTTTTTATTTTGACAGCCGGAATTATTTTTAAATTAATTTCTGCCACTTCTGTGTTTTGAATTTGGAAAAATGGATTCCATATTTGGAATCAGGATGTCCAAATTGTGTAAATAGGTAACTTTTATTTTTACACATTTTGAATTATTACTTCGGTAAATATTTTATTTACCATGGTTAAAGGGTAAATCCGGTAAATAAGGGTTACGAAATAATATTATAATAATAATAAATTACCTAAAAACGTGTCCTAACCTTATTGGTGGATACATTCCCAACCGTGGGCATCATTGAGTTGATTTTGGGACCCCATGGAGCCACTTGTAGGTGATAGGGACACTTTATATTAATTAAGTTAAACTGAATACAAAATTGACATAAGGTTATATCTTTTAGAAAAAAAAATTTACATCGAGTTATATATTTTATATTTTAGATTATAAATTTTCATTAGAAGGATAAAAATATTTCCTACATAATGTTATTTTATTTATAATTTTTAGATATTGAAAATGAAAAAATATAAATGACACAATAATGATGTAGTATTTTCCTTATTAATGAATGTATCAAATAATTGATATTATAAATATTAATATAAATATAATTAGAATGTTTTGATGACATACAAGAATTTTATTGGTTAATATGACATTTTATTATTTCTTAAATGAATTTTTTTTGAATTAATAATGTTGTTCAGACTTTAACAAAAATCAATTATTGAGTAGTTTTAAAATTGACATAAATGAGTTTTTAAAACAAATATTATATTATTAATTTATATTATATTCCTAAAAATATAACATTCTGCAAAGAGACTTATATCATGATAGGTATATCATTAATGGACCACTTGGGTGTCTCTTGGAGGTATATAGTAAGTTTATTAACTATATTATATAAAAATACAAAGTGACATGGTAAGTGTCAAACAAATTAACTAAGAGTTAAAACTAAAAGATAAGGTTAGTATAATGACCCAAACCTATCTAAATTCTATTGGTTGATTGGTTTTAGACCCATCCAAACCTTAGACTTTAAATAATATACTTTGGATCCATTATAAACCGAATATGAATTTATTATAAAATAATATTTCGATATTTTCCTAAAGAGCCCCTCCTCCCCATTATAAAAGGACACCAATTCTAACCAATTCCACACACCTATCAAACCTTTTGGCTCATAAAAACTCTACCCAATTAATCCCTCTACATCGCTATCCTTCACTTAGAAGCCTTACCCTATGAAGGAGGCACTTCAAGAGTCGTTTTGGTTCAAACCAAAGGTAGTTACCCAAATTAAAGGTAACGATTTCTCTTAGCTTCTTTTGTTTTATTTTACTTCTCCAAACCCTAAACTCTTATTATTATTTTATTTTGTAAAAAAACAATATAATAAATATACTAGGATATTGTTATTAGAAGTATTATAACTACACTTAAACACACATCCATCTAATGGGTGAAGAACATAATGTTTTATGGATGGCAACCAAACGCCTCACGAAGCGATTATTGTTCAATTATCTCCTACCACCTCTCATGGTGGCCATTATGATGGAACTATAATTAAATATGATATTAATGATATTAATTTTATATATAATCCTTTGTAATTCCATTTTATATAATACCATTATTTTTTTCATGTTGTATATATATACACGATAATTTCATTTGAGCAAGTGCGGACTACCGGCCCCGCAAAGTGATATGACTCGTTCATACCATACATGGAACGTCTAAAGGATGGTGTTAATGAACTTAAGTAACACATATAAGATATTATATTATACTGGAATATTTATATACCTATGTATCATTTGGTTTTGATTCCTTTAAAAATGAAAAATGAAATGGAAGTAGCGTTCGTGCGTACGTACGGATTACCGCCTCCCCGAACACGATGAGATTCATTTCCCCATCATAACCATTCAAGAATAATTATCATTTAAAGATTAAAATTAATTTTTATGGACTTGATATCCTTCTGGATATGAATAAGATACAACCTATCCATAACAATCATGACTTACGTAACGAAGCATATAAAGGAAAATGAATTAATTGACACCCAAAATGACGATAATACTAAAATATTATTAACAAATCAAATTTAAAAGATCATATATGATAACATATTTATGTATATGATTCTTGTATAATTTAATAACAATGATTTAACTATTATACATGATTTTAACCTACCCTCAACTAAGGAAATGTACAAGGTAAGGGGTTTTCATCTCACTCATTATTCCCGTGAGATTCATGCCATATTGCCACTATTACCTTTTGTGTGGTGTATGTACTACCCATAATTGTATTATTTATGTAATACACTTTAATTTATGTTTATTTACATATTCATTGTATGATACCTCTTTCATGGTGTGTATGTTTCGTATGTTACCAAATTGGTAAGGGTTAATTTCACAATCTCTTTTTTATCCAAGGTTGTTTTTACATAAGTATCTACTGGGACATATTAATTATCTATTTCCATGATTTAGGAAAGATTTTTCAAAGTAATTATTCAAAGGGGATTTTTACTAAAACATAATTTCAAATGTTTTAAATATTTATTCTTTTAAATATTTCATATTAATGTCCATGTCTTCAAAATATTTTTTAAGGATTTATTTATATGGACATGAATGTTTTTTTAAATGTTAATTCCGTTAAAAAGATTCAAAGGGGTATGGGACACCTTGATTCAAAAAGTTATTTAAATAACTTAATTTCCATATTTTGTGACTTTTAAATGTTTTCATGAAAAAAGGATTATTTCTCTCACAGAGTTTTACAAATCATTTTCATCAAAGTCAAAATCATTTAATTGATATTAAACTTGTTATGAAGTTGATTTATTATGAAACAAAATATCCATATTGTACTTAAGGTTTTGTGATATGTTTGACTATGGATGAGTTATTTTTATAAAATTCATGATTCCTGGTGAAACTATTGACATTTCTTATGCTAGTTTTAATACAAATGATTATGTTTTGTTTAAACCCGTTAATATGAGGAATGTATTGGACTTAATAAGTGACGGGTGGAGCCCGCTATAGCTCCTCGATGCATCCGGAGTTATAATGAGATAAACTAGTGTCTTGGAACGATGCCTTGACAAAAATATTATTTGTAGTCTTGGCACGAGGCCTTGACCACATGGTGATGATAGTCTGGAATTATGCATTCCGTCATTATGAAAGTGGTTATTGAAATTGCATGTGATTATTCGAGTAGTAGAATATCCATGTGAATAAGTAAATGGAATTATTTCATTTTATCTATGTCATATTATGATGAAGTTGAAGTTTAAAAGGCTTTTGTTTTAGTTATAGATTTCCTTAAATGTTTGTGTTTATTTATGAATGTCTCTGGTATATTGTTATCCCTATTGAGTATCTAACCTCACCCCTTTCAATGTTAAATTTTTCCCATGATGTGAGTATGTAATTTATGAATGACCTGCAGGGAATGTATGTGGGGATATGAGTGTGGACTATGGAGACTATGTTGTAGTAGTTTAAATTTTTATGATGTAATGTAAACTTTATGAATGTATCTAGTGTCTCCAAGACTGCTAAACTGATTGGTCCTTCAGGATGTGATTCCTTGTAATCATGCCAATGTATAAAAATAATTCATCGACTCTGGGGAACTGGGGTCGAGGCGTTACAGTTGGTATCAGATTAAGTTTAGAAATAAAATTGAAAGCTAGATTTAGATAAACTCTGATTAGAGCACAAATATACCTAGGGGTAAAACCCAAAAAACACCGCTTTGAGCTAGACTCGAATGATAACTGGTGCACGAAAATAGTCCATGCTGCACTCTTGGTTACGACACTCCCGGGGATATGCTTAGGATAAATCTCATTTTCATTACGAACCATTATGAATGGTTTATGAGTATATAATTCCTCAAAGAAACCATTTTTATGATTATGGATTATATCCATAAACTGTTAAATTTATTTTAAGTGTTTTACAAGTATGGAATATATATTTTGATTCATAAACTGATCTAGTTTATTCCATTATTTAGAAATGGCGCCCAGTAAAAAGAATGAGAACTCCAGCAATACGCATGATCCAAAGAGTAAGAAAGATCATATCTTTCATGTTCTTAAGCCAGAATTTAGATAGGAAATAGTATCCAACATATTATCATCATATGAAGAAATAGTATCATGTGTTGATATGATAAGAAATGAATTATTGGAGTCCTATGGCTTTGAAGGGAAGCAAGGGAAGGAAAGTATGGTAGAGAGAAGGAAATATAAAGGGAATAAGGTAAAGAAGGATTTTCTCATATGTGATAACTGTTGAAAGAACCACCTTGTAAAATTCTTGAAGGGAATGTGAGTATGTTATAAGTGTGGAGAAAAAGGACACCAGGTACGTGACTACAAGGGAAAGAAAATGGTTTCAAATGTACAATGATTCATCTGCAAGGAGTTTGGACACTATGCAAACCAATGTCCAAATCATCAGACTATGCAACAAATGATTCTATTGGATAATAATCAAGTTATGATACTACCACAGATGAAGAGGAACGACTAGTGACATTATGTTTTTATTTTGTAATTATTTCATTTAAGTGTGGTATCAATGATGTACTGGAAATAAATAAGGATTGTACTATCGTATTATTTCATTGAGGATTTGAGATTTTATGGTACTAAGAAGAGTGGATCAACAGCGAGTTAAACTTTTTGGAAATTAAATGGTTGAAGGAAAGATAATCCTTAATATGTTCCTAATATTGAGGTACAGATTTTGGAATAATATATGGTTGATTTGGGTAAATTATATTGGATATTCTTGAATGCCTTGAAACTGATTAAATATTTATATATTCCATCATTGTTGGAGTTTACTACATTTTTGGATGGATAAAGTATATCCAGTATTCTATAAGGAATAAGGGATCATGAATGTACTCAATAAGGTTTTATGGTAATTCAGGATGTTTCAGTGTTTTAATAGAATACATGATGACGGTATTCACATGATATTACGGGGTAAAAAGGATCTAAATTTTGTTTACCGTTCATATAAATTTTTGACTGAGAGTTTACAAATGTATTTTGGATAAGTATAAAGGTTGGAAGGGATTTTGTTTGAAAAGTTATTTTAGGATTTTTATAAAAGGACAACCCAGAGGTTGGGCGGCAACCCGTCGTATCTGGCAAGGCCGCAAGACTTGAACCCTCTAACGAAGGGCGACAAGGGTGTATCACCTACCACTAGCCCATGTGATGTCCTGGATTGAATAATGTAGTTTTTTTAAAGGGTATGATATGTGAATTATAAATTCATCATTTTTGGAACCCTATAAAATTATGATAAATATAATATATATAAATATATATTAAATCATTTCGAGTAAAAGATGAGTTTTTAGTTGGAATTAGTTGAAGGATGAAACTCTACTTGTCAAGTAGATGTAAATACACACACACACACACAAATATATATATTTCCTCTTATTTTATGGAGAAATTAATTATTAAACTTTAGGGAAGGGATATAAAAAAAGTGTGTTATCCAAATACCTTACGTTTTGTTAAACCGATGGTATTTTAAATCATCATAAATTGGTGGCTTTGAGGCCCATAATTATACATTTGTTTCTAATTGATGACCTCAATCACTCTCTATAAATATTTACGTTTTCCCTGCAATTACATGTCTCTAATTTCCACCATTGTTCTCCTAATCTAGATCACAATTTGGTGGTGACCCTTTCATTTCTGTTTTCCTCTTATTAAGACTAAATTTTATTAACCCAATCTTTGATGTGGGTTTTCCCACAAAGATACTTTCTATTTTCAACCATTTATTTTATAAGAACGATTTCAAAATGCGAGGAAGAAATTTATTCAATGAGGGTAGAATTTAACACCCTGATCTTCCATGGTATGCTTCACTTTAAATAATACAGTAGCGTGTGTTGTACGCAACTTCGAGTTCTAACACACACCACAACCAATCAAACTAGTCGTTATGTATAGTAATACCCACTTTTTGAAATTTTATAAATTTTATATTTCAAAATGGACTTCATTTTTTGGATTCAGAATATTGAAATTAGCTTAGGGTGAAATTTTGGTGATTTTCCGATAACTTTCATAATTTGATGAATAGTAAATATTACTAAATTATAATTAAAAACAACATTTTTCATCGAAATAATTAATAGTGATAAATTATGGATTTGAGTTGTTTTAAAGTATATTTAGAATATATCTTTACCATTTAATACAATGTTGGTCGTTGGATATAATTTCACAACTAAACGGGACAAAAACAAATTTCAATCTTTTGATAGTTATTATATCTTTGAAACACTCTTTTTGTTTTGATAGAGGGAATTAATTTTATATTAATTTCTACCACTTCTGTGTTTTGAATTTGGAAAAATTGATTCCATATTTGGAATCAGGATGTCCAATTTGTGTAAATAGGTAACTTTTATTTTTGGACATTTTGAAGAATTTTTTCGGTAAAAATTTTATTTACCATGGTTAAAAGGTAAATCCGGTAAATAAGGGTTAAAAAATAATATTATAATAATAATAAATTACCCTAAAGCATGTCCTAATATTATTGGTGGATAAATTTCCGACCATGGGCATCATTGGGTCAATTTTGGGACCCCATGGAGCCACTTGTAGGTGATAGGGACACTTTATAATAATTAAGTTAAAGTGAATACAAAAATGTCATAAGCTTATATCTTTTAGAAAAACAATTTTTACATAGTGTTATATATGTTATATTTTCGATTATAAATATTCATTAGAAAATTAAAAATATTTCCTACATAATGGTATTTTATTTATTATTTTTAGACATTGAAAAATAAAAAATATATTTGAGACAATAATGATGCAGTATTTTCCTTATTAATGAAACAATAAAATAATTGATATTACAAATGATAAAATAAATATAATTTGAAAGTTTTGATGACATAAAAGAATTTTATTGGTTAATATGACAGGATATTATTTCTTAAATGAATTTTGTTCGAATTAATAATGTTGTTACGTCTTTAACAAAAATCAATAATTGAGTAGTGTTAAAATTGACATAAATGAGTTTTTAAAACAAATATTATATTATTAATTTATATTCTTTTCCTAAAAATATAAGGTTTGGCCGAGAGACTTATATAATGATAGGTGTATCATTAATGTACCAGTTGGTGGTCTCTTCAAGTTATATAGTTAGTTTATTTATTGTATAATATAAAAATACAATGTGACCTGGTATGTGTCAAACTAATTAACTAAGAGTTAAAACTAAAAGATAAGGTTAATATAATGACCCAAATTTGTCAAAATTATATTGGTTGAGTAGTTTTCGACCCATACCTACCTTAATATTTAAATAATCCACTTTGTATCCATTATAAACTGAATATGAATTTATTATAAAATAATATTTCTAGATTTTCCCAAAGAGCCCCTCCCCCCTTATAAATGGACACCGCTTCAAACCAATTCCACACACCTCTAAAGAATTTTGCCTCATCCAAACTCTGCCCGATTAATCTCCTTACATCCCTATCCTCCTCTTAGAAGCCATAAATTAGGCATAGGGCATTTCAAGAGTCCTTTTTGGTTCAATCCAAAGGGAGTTACCCAAATTAAAGGTAACGATTTCTCTTAGCTTCTTTTCTTTTATTTTACTTCTCCAACCCCTAAACTCTTCTTATTATTTTCTTTTGTAAATAACCCATTATCCAAAATATACTATAATATTGTTATTATATGTATTAGAACTACACTTACACAGACATCCATCTAATGGGTGATGAACATAATGTTTATGTCGATTGGAACCAAACACCTCACAAAGCGGTGATTGTTCAATTATCTCCTACCAACTCTCATGGTGGAAATTATGATGACACAATAATTAAATATGATATTAATTATATTTATTTTATATATAATCTTCTGTAATTCCATTTTATATCATACTATTATTCTTTTCATGTTGCATATATATACAATAATTTCATTTGAGGAAGTGCGGACTACCGCCCCCTCAAACTGATATGACTTGTTCATACTATACATGGAACGTATAAGGGATGGAGTTAATGAACTTATGTAACACATATAAGATATTATATTATACTATAATAATTATATACCTATGTATCATTTGGTTTTTATTCCTTTTAAAATGAATAATGAAATGGAAGTAGTGTTCGTGCGTACTTATGGATTACCATCTCCAAGAACGTGATGAGATTCATTTCCCCATCATATCCATTCAAGAATAATTATCGTTTGATGATTAAAAGTAAGGTTTAAGGACTTTATATCATTCTGGATTTGAATAATTTACAACCTATCCATAACAAAAAAGATATACGTAACGAAGCATATAAAGGAAAACGAATCAGTTAACACCCGAAACGACGACAATACTAAAATATTATTAAAAAAGAAATATTAAAAGATCATATATGATATCGTATTTATGTATATTATTCTTGTATAATTTAATAGCAATTAGTTAACTATTATACATGATGTTATCCTACCCTCGACCAAGGAAAAGTACAAGGTAAGGGGTTTTCATCTCACTCCTTATTCCTGTGAGATTCATTACATATTGCCACTATTACCTTTAGTGTGGTGTATGTACTACCAATAATTGTAATATTTATGTAATACACTTAAATTTATGTGTATTTACATATTCATTGTATGATACCTCTTTCAGGGGGTGTATGTTTCGTAAGTTACCAAATTGGTAAGGGTTAATTTCAAAATCTCTTTATTATCCGAGGTTTTTTTTACGTAAGTATCTACTGGGACATATTTATTATCCATGTCCATGTTTTATGAAAGGATTTTCAAAGTAATTATTCTAAGGGACTTTTTACTAAAACAACATTTCAAATGTTTTAAATATTTATTCTTCTAAATCATTCTCATTAATGTCCATATCTTCAAAATGTGTTTTAAGGATTTATTTTTATGTACATGAATGTTTTTTTAAATGTTAATTCCTTTCAAAAGATTCAAAGCGGTATGGGACACTTTGATTCAAAAATATCTTTAAATTACTTCTATTCCAAATTGTGTGACTTATAAATGTTTTCATGAAAAAGGAGTATTTCTCTCAAAGAGTTTTAGAAATCATTTTCATCAACGTCACAATCCTTAAATGGATTTTAAAATTGTTTTGAATTTTATTTATTATGAAACAAAACTTCCATATTTTATTGAAGGTTTTGTGATACGTTTGACTATGTATGGGTTATTTTTATACTATTCATGATTCATGGTGAAAGTATTGACATTTTGTATGCTAGTTTTAATACTAATGATTATGTTATGTTTAAACCTGTTCATATTACGAATGCATTGGACTTAATAAGTGACGGGTGGAGCCCGCTATAGCTTCTCGATGCATCAGTAGGTCTCATTAGACAAACTAGTGTCCTGGCACGAGGCATTGACAAAAATATTATTTTTATTCTTGGCACGAGGCCTTGAGTACGTGGTGATGATAGTCTTGAATTATGTATTCCGTCATTATGAAAGTGGTTATTGATATTGAATGTGATTATTCGATTATTAGGATATCCATGTGAATAAGTAAATGGAATTATTTCATTTTATCTATTCCATATTATGCGAAGTTGAAGTTTAAAAGACTTTTGTTTTAGTTATACATTGCCTAAAATGTTTATGTTTATTTATGAAAGTCTATGCAACATTGTTATCCTTACAGAGAATCTGAGCTCACCCCTTTCAATGTTTTATTTTTCCCATAATGTGAAGAAGTAATTTATGAATGACCTACAGGGAAAGTATGTGGGGATATGAGAGTGGGCTATGAAGACTATGTTGTTGTAGTTTTCCTTTTTTATGATGTAATTTAAACATTATGAATGTAACTAGTGTTTCCAAGACTACTAAACTGATCGGTTCTTCGGGACGTGTTTCCTTGTAATCATGCCAATGTATTAAAATAACGCACCGACTCTGGGAAACTGGGGTTGGGGCGTTATAGGTCTTGCAGCGGGGCGGCAGTCCAGTCACGGGACGGCGCGAAGCCGCTGACGGCAGTGGTGGCTGCGGTCGGCACGGAGGCCGCGGAGTGGTAGTAACAGCAGCGAGGTGGATCAGTCGCGTCCTCGCCTTCATCACGGTCAATGGTGGTGTCGACCACTGTTCGTGTGCCCCAACCATGGATGATTTCCGTCTTCCTCCATCGCAAAGAATACACTATTCAAAAAGAACGACGGAGGGGTCAGGCCATGATTGTTTGTCCCACAACCTCCGCATTAGAGCAGTAGCAAATTCAGAGAAGAAAACGTGAAAAAAATAAGATTGGAGAGAGAAATAAATAGGAAGTGAATAAAATTTAAGGAGAAATAAATTATAAAGGATGATTGATTTGGGGGGTTGTGTGTAGGGTATGGGAGATGGAAGTTTTTGTACGTGGAATGTTATTTGGAGTTGAAGGAAATATAAAATTGTTAAATTGAAAATAATAATAATATAATAATGTTGTTATTATTTTCATTGGGAAAACCATATTTTGACTGTATCTTCTTCGTGTGAACTCTGTTTCAGGAACCATTAGCGGATGTACAACCCTGAATTCAAGGCGGAAATTACGATTCCAATATTTGACGTCTTTTCGGGTTTTTAGATTGGGTACCCGATATACTCAAATAATAATAATATATTATTATTATTAAATCTTTGACCCTCTATAACTTCTGCTTGTGACATTAGATGGAAATACCACCAGCGATGATGTGATGATATCATTATTGTGGTCGATTTATGTTTAATTTTAAAAATTATATTCTGGTTCATGGCTCAGGTCCATGAAACACCCAACAATATAATTAATATTATTATTATTGCGGGATCTTGTATTCTACATATCTCCCATGTACGGCGTCGAAAAGAAAAAACCATCTACGACACTGAAATCCATGAGTCAATGAATTTATTTAGAGATACTCCACATGAATTTCCGAGAATGTTTGAGTTTGGGTGGTTTGGATCGTACTTGAATCCAACTGGGCCCTCAGTACTAAAATTCCTATAGCTTACAGACCGGACATCCGGTTGACACACCGTTTGTTGGGTTGAGGTCCCAATTACATGGAGAACATTTGGGGTACATCTTTGGGGGACTTTGTGGCAGTTGGAGTATTGAGTAGTGGATTCTGGAGAGGAACCTCCCAGAAACAAGCAAGTTTAGTGTGGGAACCCAGTAGCTGGCTGTGATGTGAATAATGAATTGTGATCCTATGTGGGTCAACACTGAGCGATACTGTGTGGGTCAACACCGAATGATCCCGTGTAGTTCAACACTAAAAAATACGGTTTGAGTCATCACCGAGCAATCCTATGTGTGTCAACACCTAGCGATCATGTGTGGGTCAGCACCGAGCGATCCTCTGTGGGTCAGCACCAAGCGATCCTGTATGGGTCAGCACCAAGCTATCTTGTGTGGGTCAGCATCGAGTGATCCTATATGGGTTATCACCTAGAGATCCTATGTGGGTCTAACGATGTACTGACGATGTACTATGATCCACTATGAGATTGATGATGGTTTAGGATCCTTCATGGGTCTGCCTCTAAATGGAGTAAGATGATTTAGTAGTTACATCTAATCATCTCTACTACTATACCTAAAGATATAAATGGTGTGATCTGAGTCCATAAATGTGTCGTACATTCCTTTATGGTAATACCTTCACGGTATTCTTCTGTGTGGTGTACCTGTGTTGTACTTTCCTTTGTGGTTCTCCTTCCTTTGTGGAATAGTAGAACTTTGGGCTTTTGGGTTGGACCTTTGTGTTTCATGATGATTGAGATGGGTATACCTGATAACTTAGGTATATGTTTGGGCATGTACATAAGTAGGGTTTAAAATTGACTTCATGCTTTGAGGTTTATCATTTGTGGATTTTGGGAGACCTTTAGGGTCTTGGGGTCCCTACTGAGTATTGTTATACTCACCCCTACACAGGATATGCCCACACCTTGTTGTGTTTGGTGTAGAGGGCATACAACTTTGATCGAGACTGAGGGTACTAGGACTTGAAGCTGCCCGGTGGAGGACCTCACAATGAGTCAGTACACAGAGGAGACGGATGGACGTGGAGTGATTAGGAGGCTATCTGTACCTACCCTTCAGGTAGGAACTTCGAAGGAGGACCCAACAGTTGTCTTACTTTTTGCTCCAGTTTACTTGTACTTTATGTTTCTTGTACTTTCCAGTTGGTCTTGTATTCTATCCCGTTTTACTTACCGCACTCACTCTGTTTACTATTCAGTTAACTTGTGTTCGTATTATGTTGTGTTCTTGGTTGCATGTGATTACATGTTATAAAGGAAATGCCTTCCCAATTTTAGGGATTACGCCTTTCGGTGCTAGTCGACAGCCCCTGGCCTATTGAAGGTGGGCTTGGGGTAGTCATGGAACGAGCTCTGGGAGACGGGTCATGATAGTGTATTTCTAAATGGATACATAGGTGAAGATTTATTTGTTGAACAACTGCATATTTTTACAAATAAATTTTTTTAAATCATGTTTTTACACTATATAAAGCTTTTTATTGTCTAAAAAAAGCTCCAAGATCTTGGTATGATAGACTTAGTTATTTTCTTATTTCAAAAGGTTATGTTAAAGGAATTTAGGATCCTATTCTTTTTATTAAAAGGATTTACAAATATTTTTTAATAGTACAATTTTATGTAGATAACATTATTTTTGGATCCTTTATGAATTCATTTTGTACTGATTTTTTAAAAATGATGCAGGATGAATTTGAAATGATATTAATGGGGGAACATAACGTTTTCCATATATTTATAATTTTTCAAAATAAAAAGGGTATTGTTTTAAATTAAATTAAATATTCCAAATATGTTTTGAAACATTTTGGTTTGGACATCAATAATGGTTGTGATACACCTATGAGTACCACATGTAAGTTGGATGATGATGAAACTGGTAAACCATTGGATGAAACCAATTACAGAGGTATGATTGGGAGATTGATCTATCTTACTGCCAGCCGATCTGTTATTATGTTCAGTATATAAATGGGTGCTCATTTTCAATCCAATCCTAAAGAGTATCAATTAACTGCTATTAAAAGGAATTTTAAATATCTCAAGTATACTACAAATGTAGGACTATTTTATCCAAGAGGATAATCATTTGATTTAATAAGTTATTAAGACAATGATTTTTTAGTTACAATTTAAATAAAAAGATCACCTCTGAAACATGTCACATTTTAGGCAGGTAACAAGTATCATGGCGTAGTAAGAAACAGAATTCTATTGCATTATCTACTGCCAATGCTGAATATATAGTTGTAGGTAGTTGTTGTGCTCAAATTTTGTTTATTAAACACACTTTACTAGATTATGTCAATTCAAACATGTCTCTATAAATCATGACAATACATGTGCTATTAACATCTTTAAAAATCTAGTATATCATGCTAGGACAAAGAAAATTGATGTGAGACATCACTTATTATGAGAGCATTATCATATTGGTGAAATCACTCTTTAATTCATTGGTACTGAACACTAATTGGCTGATAAATTCATAAATCCATTGAATTTAGAGAAGTTATGTTACATCAAACATGAGTGAGGTATGATAAACTATTAAAGTTTTGAAACCACACCGTTAGAACGTCACTATTATAACCTCACCATTAGAACCACACCGTTAGAACCACAACATTGGACCTCAACATAACAACCTCACCGTTAGAACCTTGACGTTGGAACTATGCTATTTGGACCTCACCAATAGAACCTCACCAATAGAACCTCACTATTAGAACCTCACTTTTGGATCTCTCCATTGACCCTTACAATTGGACCTCACTATTGGACCTCACAGTTATGACCTCATCGATAGAACTCACCATTAGGACCTCACCGATTGACCTCATCATTATCACCTCACCGATTGACCTCAATGTTGGACCACACAGATAGGACCTCAATGTTGGCACCTTACTGATAGTTAGAATTCCAGGACATCATGTTTTTCTCTCTCGGAATCTGAAGAATTTTTAGTATTAATTATTTCTTTTACTTGATTTATTTTTTGATCCCTAAGTGATAAATTTAAAGTACATAACACATTTCGATCGATCTTAAACTCTCTCCCGAATCTCTTTATCCCTAACCTGAGAACCTAACCCTCTTTCGAAACCCTCAAACTGCTCCAGATCGCACAGAATGTGTGAAGAGACCATCGGTCAGTGGTGAAGGAGATGTGCCAAATCCAAAAAGACCTCGAGATGAGTCGAGTAGTGGAAGCTAGGTAGTGGAATAGTGGATTGGACCTCATCTGTTGATGAGAGAATCATGGTTTAAAAAGTGATCAGTTCCGAGTGGTTGATAACAAGAATATCATTAGTACTGAAGTCACATGAAGCGCAAGGCTGGGTCTAATTATTTATAAACAACAATGGACCCTACTTCCCAATGTTAGTGAAGCAATTTTAAGTGTTTTTAAAATTCAAACAAAATAGGGATGATAACAAAATGTATTCATGGGTAAATGGAGTAAGTGTAACCCTCGCCTCTGTTGAATAGGTTGAGTGTCTGAGACTACCACATGATGGGATTTATGATTACTACTCAGGAGTGGTGCCTCCCACCAATGAGTTCATCAATTATGAAGACCCATTAGCCGAAATGACAGGGAGTGGGGTCCAAGGAGTTTCATTTCTGTTGAGATGGTAGGTGAAGACAAGCTACTATTTATGTGTGTAGAACATGTATTGAGTCCCAGGAGAGGGGACTTTTCAACCTTGAAATATCAAGATATATTTCTTTTGTTGATGTTTATGCATTGATATAAGATTAATTAATGTAAGCTAATGATGAATCAATTAGAAGATATTAAAAAGACTAGCTACAAATGTAATTCCTTATTTTATGGTAGATTGATATCATTGATGTTGAAGGTGAAAGGAGATTTTAGAGAGAAGGAGAAAACAGATCTTGTAAGGGACAATTTTTTCATTACAAAGGTAATTTTCAAGTCAATGAAAATAAATTGGAACCCTAGGAAATGAAGAAGTGTGCATGATGAGGCTAATCTAGATGAGGAATTCAATCTTGTCACTCATCCTACTAGGCCTAAGAATAATAGAGATCCTGGTCTAAAGCCTAGTGATGTTGAGCCTACTTATTCTGATGAATAAGGAGAAGCTACTGATGTGGTAGAAACGGAGGATTGTCATATAGATAACAGGAGTGACCCTGACTATCCCTCCAATCCTCGTGGTAAGACTGTATCCTTTGCTGAGTCTAGACCCCCAAGGAGACTAACTAGAAGGGATACTATACTAAGGGATAGTGATGATGAAACCAGTGTTTAAGAAGAGGATGAAAATTTCTTAAGATACATTAGAGATACCTCAGGTGAGGATAAGGACTCTAAATCTAGTTTTGATGACTTTGAGACAGCTGCAAATGAGAGTGAGAAGGAAAGTCTCAGTCTCAGTCCTCTGAAAGGTCATACTAAAATGTTGGAATGTTTTGAAGAAGAAGTTTTTGATTCAGTAGAAACTATAATTGTTTTAGAAGTTGTTGATGATTCTATCAGGGAAGTGGCAGTAGACCCTTCTGCTGATTTTGTTGCTCAAGGAGGTGTGGAAGAACTAAATATTGTTGATTAGAAGATCTATCCATGTGAGGGGGAGTAACCCGTTGCAATTGGTTCTGTTGCTATTACTCTTGGGATATAAGACTAGTCTGATGACACTAGTTTTATTGGTTTTGGGTTTAGATTATGGAGATACTGATCATGACTAGCCTATCAGAAGTCCTAATATTCATCCTATTTCAAAAACCACAATCGTGCAGCCAGTAGTGCTTTTGCCCTGAGATTATGTAAAGAATGATGAATTGGATTCATTTATATCAGATATCAATAATCATTTGGATGATAAAACTACTAAGATGGAGAGAACAGTAGCTCAAAATCATGGACTCGTGACATCTTTAGTCGAAAGGCTAGTTTCTACCTCTCACTCAGCAGTGTTACATGAGGTCAAGTAATGTCATAATTATTTAATAGCATTGGAAGTGTCTATAGAATCTATGAAGCAGTCTATTTCCACTTTACAATCATATATGGCTTCAAGGTCTCAGGTGGAAAAAGATCTTAAATATGTTAAATGTATGTTTCAGAAAATGGTTATAGTGTTTGAGGGGTTCAATAAGTATATGAAAAAACAAGTGAGTGGCCAAGATGATGATGTTAAAAGGCTTATCAGTGGGATAAAAAAAGCTTTCAATGAGATATTAGCTTTTACTATGGCACCTCTGTGTGAATCTTCTTCTTCATCATCCTCTCCTCAAGTTGATCTAGAAGCCGTTAGGTCATTTTTCAGAGAAGAAGTGGAGAAGCTCTCTTGTACAAGTACCTCAGACCATCAGTTTATAAATCAGGTTATTCCCACTACCCTATAGATTCATAACGTTGTGGGAAATTATTTATTGGAATATTATCAATATTAGAAGTCTATCAAAGAGAACGTTTATTTCTACTACAAAAGGGTATACACTCAGCATCATATGCATGGTCACATTAAGGTGTTGTTGGAAAAAATAAGGATTCCACCTGTGACTCGGGCATTTAAGGATCATGTAAGCAAGATCATATAATTGAATCCTTCCTTGGATAGATTTATAGAGAATAAAGATGGTTTTATTTCAGTTATGGAAAGAAGAGGATGCACTATTTTGGATTTCAGAAGTCATCTTTTTTCCCTTCCTCCATGTGGAATGCACTCCTATCATTGTTCCTCCAGCCTTGCCTTCTACCTCTACTACTTCAGGATCTACAAGAACTTCTCCTGTAATGACTCCTCCATAGGCCATCAGAAGCTTGACCCCCATGATTCCTTAGAGATCTACTCACTACAGGTCTACTGATTCTACTGTTGCAGCTCCTCCTACTATGCTGACTGCCATCCCTAGGCCTCTCCCTCCATCTTCAGAACTTGTCTCATCCACTTCCAAATGCAAAAATCCCTTAGACATATCTGATGTAGATTGAATGTGGGGTGTCTTTGTTGATAGGGATATTTTTTAACTTTTTGTATTGTATACTATTGCTTCATTAATGTACAATCCTCTTTTGAATATTTTTTTCTTACTTTCTTTTTGTTAATCACAAAGGGGGAGAAACATGCCAGGTTACAGGTTAGGATTAATTTTTAATCCACCTAAATGGAAAGGAGGAGAAGTTCCTAAGATGAACTTGAATATATATACAATATTTCTTATAATAATCATGGTTAAAATTATCTTATGAACACCTCTAATGATATTAGAAAATGTTCTTAACCCTAATTCAGAAAATAATGACTTAATTTGTGATTATCAAAATGGCGGATATTGTTGGACTCAGTTGTTTTGATAATCCCAAATCATGATTAATTTATTTGATAACTATGTTTCTATTACATGATAAATATTTTGGTTAAAATAATGTTTATATCAAAGTAATAACTATGTACGTTTAATCTCACTGCTCTCTTGTATAATCTTACAATGGAAAGGTCACTGATACAAAGGTCTCAGATGAAAAGGTCACCAATACAAGGACACCAATGCAAAGGTAACCAATGCAAAGTTCACTAATAAAAATATCACAGATGAAAAGGTCCCCGATTTAAGGGTCACCGATGAAAAGGTCACTGATTCAAAGGTCAACAATCCATGGCCACCACTGAAGGCTACCGTTGAAGGTTACCATTGAGAAGGTCACCGATGAAGGCTACTAATGAACACTGACTTTTGAAGCTTGCCATTGTGTAGGATACCATTACCAGTCTACTGATGCGTACCCTTCCATAATTTTTCAAATTTTTAAGATTATTTAAATAGTCATATTTGGTAACATTAATGCTTCTAACATTAATTAATGCTGATTGTAATCATATCAAGAGACCGTACTTGAGGACCGTATGAGGTACGATAAATATTGCACGTGATTTACTTATTCCTATTGTTGAATTCAAATATAAAATGGAAGACCGACCAAGAAAAGTGTGAGGGTGATGAGAAGCACATCTGTACATGTGAAGGAGCTTACATGCTACATCAATGAAGAACAATTAAATGCTTACACTGAGAACCCAACAAACTCAAGAAGATCATTTTGGGAGAACAATTTAAAAGATTTCTTGTGTGATTCATCAACATTCGATCAAATCAAGAAGCAAAACACTTAGTTCCTAAATGCTAGAACTTAGATTTGGGATACTCTTTTTTGTTAAAAACTTCCAGAGAAGGAATCGAACATAAAATTCTTCACTCCATGGA
Organism: Viscum album; assembly: GCA_963277665.1. Lineage (NCBI taxonomy): Eukaryota > Viridiplantae > Streptophyta > Magnoliopsida > Santalales > Viscaceae > Viscum > Viscum album. The sequence goes on from OY728141.1 coordinate 1,797,433,444, forward strand.
GTCAATAGCGGAACTGAAAACACATAGAGCTTTATAAACTAAAGTATATAATATTAGCTCTATTGTGTTCCTTCATTTTACATTTTTGAGAAGTGTGTGTATCTGTCTGTACACACACAGTCTCCTATGATTGAATTAGAGTATACGGAAGGTCCTCACATCAAACTTTACTTACATCCTTTTCCCATGTATAACTGTTGAAGGGACTATGTGTTGTCTATATTGATAGTGTTTCCCATGAAAAACTGTGGTAGAGGGTGTGGACCCTAGATAGTTTGTGAAAGCCATTTTCAAGCCTGATACAGGCTTTGTATCAACATTTTTGTTTATATAAACTTCTCTGTGGAAGGTGATCACCGAGTGGAGAGGATTACGTCTCATCTTGAGACTAAACCTCTTGTTTATCTACATTATGCTATATATTTTTGTTATACTCTGTTTTTTCTATTTTTTCCTTCTTATAATTGCTAAAATATAAAACTCTATTGCATTCACATTGATAGTCAGTTTATGTTTGTTTGTGTATTTGTGTAATTCAGTAAACTTGTTTCAAAAGATGAAGAAGTATTTCTCACTGATTCAACTAAAGACTAATCATCCTTTGAGAAACTCGTTGACTAACTAGACATTTACATCCCTACTGCCTTAATTAACTAGGCCATTTCAAATTTGTGGGATCTTTTTAAGAATCTATTAAATAGATATTTTAAGTAGGAAGTCAATTAACCCCATCTTGTGACTCCACTCTAACAAAACGTACCGAAATACATAATCCATAAAATTCTACGGATTGGGACATTATTGGGCAATGTAATCTTTAATGATGTAAAATATATGAAAATTTATACATTTTTTCTATTACATTATATCAATTTTTGGGTATGGAATGTGTTTTTATCATATTATTTGGGAGTGTGGGTTTGGAGTATATCAGTATTGTTGTTTTCTACCTCCCCAGATCAACATGCATTCTTCAATGTGGGTGAAGATCTAGATATATGAATTTTTTTTCTTTCTTTTTATATGATAACATTATATTATATTTTTTTATAATCTTTTAAAACTATAATTTTAATTTATAGAAATGATTATGAGGGAAATTGAGTTATAGTTATGTGACAACACATATTGAATATGAGTCACAAGAAAAAACATAGAATCATATTTTCTATTTACTATGTTCAGGGTCAACATGGTGGTTATATGGATGTTATCTAATATCATGAGATAAATGAATGAGTGTTATACAGTATCCCATGTGAACTACATTTAACAACTATTTTAAAATTTTCCATACAAATGTCATGTGTTTCAAATTTGACATATAGGAATTAGTTGAGATATTTGCTCAAGCATTGCATAGAGATTTGGATTATAGAGTGAGGAATTTATATTGGGAGACATATATTGATATGGTGTTTGGATAATGTATTATTTGAAAATCCCATGTTGGGTTAGTAATTAAGGGGTGACATGAACTATATATAGAAGTGATGAACATTTTCTCATATTAGGGAGTCCCATACCCACTATTCAATTATAAGGGAATGTTTTTAATCATCCCAAACATGGATAGGGTCGACCAGTGAATCTGGTATGGATCCACACCACCCTTAGAGTCTATTTCCCCATGCATGGTATCTATCCTTTCTTGATACCCTGCACAGCGGCACTCCCACCTATAATACCATGAAAAAAATATATACTCACTACGTATTCCACGTAACACACTCGGTTGGCCTTAACTTGATCATAGTTACATGTCGCCTTAGCGACTACATGCTCGTGTGGGTTAGATAATGCCACTAAATATTTTTGAGTTATTATTTAATTAATATAAAAATATATATACATCTTTTTTTATTATACATTTAATTTATAATATGAATAAAATTTATTTGTAGGTATGAAAAATTATATTTTATATTTTTGAATTAAAATATTTATAAAATAATATTTGTCTGTCTTAAAAAATAATATTTATATTTATAATTTAAGAAAAATCACATAATAATTAAAATAAATTATTCAAAAATATTTTATAATTTGTCAAAATTTATTTTAGAATTATTTTGTAATTTATAAAAGGTTTTTTATAATTTAATTTTCTATTACATGTCTTTGGATGACTGATTTATTTTCAAACATTTAATACAGATATAACATTAGTATTAAATAGTTGGTATTACGTATATCATTTAAAATTCAAATTGATTATAAAATGGTTATAACTCATAATTAAATATTAATATGCTTTATAACAAGTTATATGTAATCTTTTTAATCATTAAATGAAATGTTTATATATATAAATGTAAAATTATAATGTGTTTAGAAATTATATAAATAAATATTAAATATAAATAAATTTATATTTAAAATATTGGGTTGTTTATAATTAATTAATTCAAACATTTTGAATGAATATTGGGGTTTTTTATAGATATTCACTAAATCAAATTAAAAGGTTTCTATTAAGGATATAAATGATTGATGAAATAATTTAACTCATATTTTTATTATGTAAAATGTTTACATAATATAGAAATTAATTTATGAAAATATTTATTAAATCAGTAAATATCATAAGTTTGAAATGAAATATAATATAATTTAAAATATAAATTAGTTCATTTTGAAATCGTATATAAAACTATTTAATTATATTATTATAAAATATTCCAAAATTTAAACTTAATTACTAAAGGATTATAGTATAAATATTTAAAATGTTCCTGTATTGCTTAAATATTTAAATTAATTAAATTTTCATTTATTTGAGGTATATTCCATGCATTATTCATATATATGTATATATATATAATTTAATATATTTTGAATATTTATTATGAAATTTGTATGCAATAAACTCCTTACATGATATATGATCTTCATTTAATAATAGGATTAAGACTATAATATCTAATTTTTCATCAACCATGAACTTGTTTTTTTATTAAACTAAGGAGATTTATAATAATTTTTCTATATATTTATTCATATTATCTTTTATAAATATAGAAAATTCAATTCTGTCATTGGTAATGATTCCCCAAGTAAAGGGTCTTCTTGTCAGATAACACATTATCATAGTGGTTGATTCATTATATATGAAGGAAGTGGTCATCAATCTATGGAATCGAGCATACACATGTATAAATTTTCAGTCTCATATATCTTCACAGATTAACATAAAATTTTCTTTTACCTTATTATTATGATGGATTTATATATATATAAATATTATTTTCTTCTATTTTAATGTAAACAGCACAAACATGTGGTTTGTTTAGAAGGTTACACATTAATCTATAATGCACATATATATTTAATGGATGGGATAAGGATTCAATAACCTAGTTATTTAATGTCTGCATTAAGACACAAATGGAACATATGATGATAAATATTACATAATTTGGAATATTTATTAATTTAATAAGCATATCATTCATATAAAAATGTTTAATAATTTAAAATAAATTTTTCTCAAATACTAATTGTGATATTTCTTCCAATGTAGAACTTGTCAATAACTTGATCATCCTACAATGTAGAATCATGACATAGTGGGGTTCCCCTTGATGATATACTGTATGGAAAGAAAATTATGAGTTTTACTCGATTTTTCAATTATATAATTTCACACCATATCGAGGTACAAGTGGATTGTCTTGATTAATATTATTTTATTTATATTTTCATTGGGCAACACTTTTCTAGGAAACCCCAGGGGTTAGGATTCCATATAAATATAGTTAAATATTTTTTATATTATGGATACATACATTGATTCTTCCACTTAAGTATCAATGATTTATAACATTTTTTATTTTCTTTGTAGAATACCATAATAACTAATGTCGTACGTTTCAGTCAAATTTGAGGTAATTTTTAGTGGAAAATGTATATTGTGTCACTAACGAGAAAAATTTAATGGGGAAATTTTATTAGTAAGAGAAATTTTAATGAAATACCTTGATGTAATTGTATAAAATAAAATTCTCTTATTATAAAATCTTATATTATAAAAAACTTCATCAAAATCAAGAAAACATTTACTCATGGAAAGGAGTAGATTAATTTTACAATCACCTAATACGGGTGTCAAAAGAAAATATATTAGGAATGTAATATTAAATAAGTTAAAAAATATCTTTCTAGGATTCCAGACCATTTAAGAATATCAATGGGTAAATATATGATTCTTAGGTGAATAATATAATGATTCTCTTAAGGATTCTTTATGTCTTGTTCCATTTAAACCATTATCATGTTTTATTTGATGTAAATGTCTTGGAAATTTGATGAATTAAATTATATATTGCCCATGTTTTTTAAGAAATGAGATTAGATGAACTAAAATTGCGATATGAAGGTTCTAGTACTGTACAAATAGCATAATTTTGTGAACATTCAAACAAGAAAAAAAATTATTTTAGGGATTCCATTAATGTTTCTTTAAATAATGAGCCCATTAAATCGTATAGTTGTTCATAATAGGGAGTAATAATTCAATGAGAAGGAAATTTTTTAGATTCCTGAAGGGGTTTATGAATCTCTATGAAATATCTATGTCAGGTACCTAGGTTATAACAATTGGTCCTTAAATTATGAAGGCTACGTAGAACCTAACATATTTTTACTTGTTTCACATTTATACCATAGTTTTTAAAACATGTACTAATTATTTATGAATTTATTTTTAATTTACATGAAAAATAATATATATTATAATTTAGGAATTTCAATGTAATTATATATTTAAATATTTTATGGATAAAAAATAAATGACGTGTATCATAATCATATTTCTCTTATTTGATAAGGGATGTATTTTATTATAAATGAATATATATATATATATAAATTGAAACTGCTGATGAAATACACATGTTAAATTATGTGTATAGACCAAATGAATATTCTTTAATCGAGATGAATAAAGGAGTTTTATCCATATTTTTTTTGATATGTCACGGAATTTTTTCCCACTATCCTATGGTGGTGAATTTTAATGAATTTCCATCTTTTCAAGAAAATTAAACCAAACACATTTAATTCCAAATGTGAAATGAAAATAGATTATTATTTAATTATTCCAACAAATAGAAAATTAATTTAATTTCCTAGTAAGAAGATGTTTTTATTGAATGTTATAATAAAAGTTCTATTAATTATGTATGGTTCAAGTGGATGGTTAGAGTATGTTTGAACATAAATAGGTTTTGATTTAAAATATAAAAAAAGTTTCTAGTATTATATTAAGTAACAATTATCATAATATACATAAATGTTATGATATATGAAAATAAATTAAAGAAAATTGAATAGTTACATTTATATACAATGACAATGTGAATATCATTCTTTATTAAATTAGTATTCAATCCAATAATGTAAATTTAATTTTGTCCTAATATAGTTTAGGATATGCTCATTATTGAATATATAAATAGATATATTGATTTCAAGGAGAATATTTTATTATATAAGTAACATATATGATGATGATGTTAATATTTTAAAATTTTAAAAGTGGTGTAAAATAGGGGGAATCAAAGCATTTGGCAATGTGATCTAAAAGGTTTCAGATATGTATAAAGATATTTACATTATTAATATTATTCAAAATGTTTTCCATTATTCAATATAAGTCTATTAATTTATATTACTAACTAATTAATTCAGTGGGTGGGTTTAATTTTGTCGTAAAAAAGTGAAGGGAAATGAATTACATATACATGTACGAAGTTCTTTTTGAATAAAGCTCTATTTAGTTAATAAAATATACATGTAAGGAGTTAAAAAACTAAAAAACATATCAAAAACAAGTATAAACTAGTATTTTATCATATAGGATATGAAAAACTAGTACTTATATATGGTTTCGATTACTATTCTAAAAAAGGATTATTAATATACTATGTATTATTTTTTATAAAAAAAATAAATCTACATTTATCATTCATTCAAGTGTTCTCCAACATTACGTGTATTAAATAATAATAAATATAACAAAAAATATATATTTTTAATTTATTCCTACTTAATTATCATCCTAGTGTATAAGGGGTTGTGATGATATGTTAAGACTAGTTTTAATATAATCTTTTACTTTTAAAATGAGTTGTATACTAAATTCATTAAATAGAGTCAAGATGTAATTATACAAAGTCATATTAGTTTTATTGAACTACCCATGTTTATCTTAAAGAATATCATGTAGTTATCAATAGAAAATGAGTTGTATTATTATTATATATCCCATTACCAAAGGTTTCTCAGATACATAGTATGGGAACCTTTATATATTTATATAGAAATTAATTAAGTAATAAGAGGCATAGATAATCATGGGGTGGGTGTGTATGTTTTTTATCATGTTATCAGTTGTTAGGAAACAAGTATGCAATTTTTCAACCTTTATGATGGTATAATAAATTTGGAAACATGGTAATTTGGATAGAGGGAATGCATGTACATATTAGTTAAAGCCATATTTAATGTTGTATGAATCTTAGATGAGGGACATGTTGTATAAGAATCTATCAATCAAATGATATATGATGTAATCATTAATTTGGTTAGTCTATTATAGAGAATCAAGAAAATATGAGTCATTCTATATAAGATTTTCAGGATCCATGAATGTCATGTAAAACCTGATACTATTGTTTTACATCAATTTTATAAGATTCATCGTGTGGTTTAAATGTCCATATATATATAAATATGAGTATGTTTATTATAGATAAAACCATACCCCTTAGTAGTGGGAATAACACTAATTCTTTACAAGGTGTTGAAAATATCATTCTTCTATAGAAATATTGATTTTATATTTTTTATCAATGCATTAATCTCTTCCTGTCACATAGTTAGACCCTTTGATATGTATATTGTTTTTAAAAAATTGATAGTTCCTAAATTAATACATCTTCGTGAAGCTAAATCATAGAGAGTTTATATCAATTCATAGAGTGCTGTATAAAATTTAAATAAGTCGAAATGAAAATTTTGTGCATGAAATATATTTTTTTCTAAATTTTGTAATTTATACATTAATATTTTAGTTGTATATAGAACAAAAGTATCTGATGCATTTAAAATGTTGGTCAGTGTGGGTAAATAATGTGTTTATCTATAGAATAATAAAAATATATATGTGATTTTGTGTATATATATATAACATTATATACATGTGTTACATATTATGATGAAATAATTATGGTATATTATTAATGTGTATGGTGTAAATGATGAATAAAGAATACATCCATATTATGCATGTATTTATATTGATAGTTAAAAGAAATATACATGAATATGATATGTGTACACAATTGATAAAACATGTGTATTTTAAATCATACCTAATATATTAAATTTGGTTTAAATTTTTTCATGATGGTTATGGAACAAAAAAAATATTCTCACCAATGAGGTGAATATCAAGGTAGTTAGTTGACTATACCCAAGTATAATATACATGTTCCATATTCATGATAATGCATTAGATATTGAATCTTAAAAGGGAAATTATTCTCTTATGTTATTTTATAATCAAATTAATTATAATAAATTTTTAATCACTAGGTTTGTGAAATTCTTTCTATAATCTCCTTGTTTATGAACCTCATTCATCTCTCTTAAGAAGATGTTAACACCCTTCTGAGAGCTCATGTGTCCTCAGACAATGAACCAGGATTTAGTGGATGATGTTTTCCCCCTTATTGAAGATGGTCCTTGATATTATACTCTTATTGATCTTCCATAATAATTCTTATATAACTATTTAATGATAAATCCACTATAAACACAGACTTTCTATGTTGTATTTTCATACATTTTCTCATATATTTTATCCATTTTATTTATTAAGGATAGATCCACCATGTGTCAATTTTATTATACTATTAAGGATTATATGATGATCCCAAAATAAATCACAATCATACCTCTACATGCTTATATTATGTAGAAAAATTAATAGAGGTACATATAAATCTAATGTTTTGATTATTAATGAATGTTATAGGAATTAAGGATTGATCGATCGAGTATTCACATTAATGGAATTTGGTTTTCATCAAGGTTAAAAACAGTGATATTAGGAATGGGATATGAATAATTATTTAAATATAGGATAAATAAATTATTAATTTAAATTTATGTTATATAATTATAGATAAATAATAATGATGATTTGGAATATGCCATTTTTCTATTGAAAAATTCATTATTATATCCATGAAATAATAAAAATATATTAAAGGATTTTGTGTATAATTTTTTTAATCATTACTAGTGTTGTATTTTTTAAAAATATGTGTATATAATATTTTGGGTGTTATTTAACAAAGTATTTACAAATCATGTGAACAGTAAATTTGATAAGGATATTTGGAGTGATATGGAATAATATTTTGAACTAATTTGTTAAGAGGGATGGTCTGAAATCTGTACAAGGAGATAGAATAAAATAATTAATATTTAACACAAACACCATAATGTTTTTTCATGAGATTTTTTCACTCTTTAATAATTATAGAATTGAATATTTACCAATAAATGTTCTTTCAAATAGGTAAAATAGTTCATCAATCATTCATGTAGCATATAAAAGCCCTTGTTTGTTTGATTACAATGGATAATATTTAAAGCATAGGAAGAAAATATATAGAATCAATAGTAGTTATAAAATTTTATATAATTTAATATTACAAATCATAAATTTGTTCAATGACTTCAAACACATTATTAAAGGCTTTTATAGAAAATTATCTCATATCTTTTACAACATTAATTAAATTTAAATGTGGACAATTTATCATGACCTAAAAGATTTTTATCTTTAATATGATACATATGGGGCAGTTATATGATGGATTATATATATATATAAACAAATTCAATATTTATATTTATATTATATTATATAATTTTTGAATAGATATCATTGGTCTTTAATGTAGTCTCGAGAGAGGATGAATATATATATTGAAAACTAAAGACACAAAATTTTAAATGGTAGAATATTTACAGAGAGATAAATATTGCTCTCAATGAATACATGATTCTAATAATTACATTTTACAGATAATAAATTTATTTCTATTATGATTAATATATGATTCATTTATTTTTCAAAAAATCTAATTTTTCCCATATGTTCTCACTTACACTTTTGTTATTTATTCTTAAATTCTTTCAGTTTAACATGTATTATTTTCTATTTAGTGTGTCAACATTATATTTTTTTTTGTGATTCATAAAATTAGATATGTGTATGAATTTATTATATATATCATATGAAATATAGAATTGATGGTTGTTGTTTTTTGATCAAATATTTGTGGAATCCTTTTTTATCCTAATATTTTTACTAAACCTAATGTATACTTATTTATAATGTATGTTTAGGGTTAGATAGGCCTTTAGTTAAAAAATAGGTTAATTGATCTGGTAAATTAGAAATTTTCAATGTTTTAGATATTCCACTATAATTCTATTGGGTTATCAAATATGTTCTACTTGGTGTTTAAGTTTCTACTTAAACTACCACTAGGAGTCCACTAGGCATGAAAAAATACCCCATTGGGGCCAGAAAAGTTTTAGTTGATTCTTAGAGGGGTACTAGTGTTTCAAGGTAGATTTTTTTTTTGTATAAATGAATTAATTAATGAAAATTAATGATTATTAAAATGATCATTCAACAACATTTCTCTAGGATATTAGTATTACACACCTTGTACCTCATCTATTATTTATTTTTTTCACCATGCTTGGATCTCTCATTTAGGATTTGATATGCATGTTTTCTATTTTAGGGGAGTTCCAAATATATTGATACATCCCTTATTGAATTATTCACTGGGATTCCTTATTGAATAAATTTATAGCATTACACAACACCTAATTTTAGGATTTTAGTGTTATAAGATTGCATCTATTTGCTGTTTAATCAACTAGGAATTTTATATGGGAAGAAATAATTTATACCCCAATAGGTGGTCACATTATTTCCAATGAATATTTCTTAATTTTTCTACATCATAAAAAATATGAGAAATTTAAAATAATAGTGTAGTAACTAAAATTATATTAAATAGGTTTCTTTGGTTTCCTACTGTATGAGTGGAAAATAATAGGATGTGAGTGGCCCACTAAATGTCTATGATGACACCATTGGTCACTAATATAAAATTATTCTTGGAATTATGTTATGAATCAATATATTTGGATATTATATAGGTTATTATGATTGAGAATGCCAAAAAACCTTTACTCTAGTGGTACAGGCTCCTGCATGGCATCTAAAAGACCCTGGATCAAATCCATGTAGGGGAAAAAATCCGGGGTACTATAGCAGGGCATTGTAGTAGACTGTAGCAATAGAAGACTATAGTAGTGGCGGCACTATAGCAGTGGAGGTACTGTAGCGGTGGTTGTACAGTAGCATGTATTATAGCAGCGCGGGTACTGTAGCATTACTGTTCACTGAGGGGGTCCTTTGGGGCAAAAAATGGGCTTTCAAGACTTGTATTCAGGACACTTGGCCTTGGGCATTCAGGCTGAGTAATGGGTCACCCTCTACCCAGTCTAAAAAGGTCTTTTCATTAAATAATAAATTGAGGCATCGACCCCAACCATTAAAAAAATGATTGAGAATCAACCATAGGAGAAGGTTGTAGTTCCCTATTGTATTAGATAGTGAAATTTAGTGTGAGTGTTAGCTAAGATATATGTGATATGGAATATTCTTAGAACATAAATTCCATTTTATGGATCAAGATACTCAACATTGATATTTATCATAATATTTAATTATTTATATTGAATTGTTGTGATATGTCATTCATTGAAATGGACATATTCCATGTCGTGGTAGCTAATGCGTTGAAATAGGGTTAATGACCCATCATCCACAATGAGGCCAACGAAAAAAGGAAATCTCATCTATATAAAATTATTTTATTAGTGGAATATCATCCACCAAAAATTTCATATTTTTTGGAAAATAATCACATATTATTTTTGACCTTGTATATTATTGTGAACGCAGGGACATGTTCTGTTGGAATATTTTTCAACATATATACAATCATAGTGGTGTATCAACAACTTGATTTTTAAAATATGTATTACAATTCCATCTTGGAATATTTAACTGTTGGTTTTATTTATTAAAATTCTTGTGGGTTTTTAATTCATATAGAAATTTGATTTTTAACAACAAGGGCAGGTTAATTGTTGAATTAGGATTCAATCCATGGTAATTTTCATTTTGATATACATAGATGTATATTTTTGAACATGGGTTGAGTCTTTGGTGTTTTACAAGGTGTTTATGAGCATATTAGAGGAGTGGATGGGTGGTTAGGATACAAGAGGTTTTAGTTACATTCCATTATTTTTCTAAATTTTGGGATTCAAACACAGAATAACAATTTATGGATTCTTTTTTTAGGTCATAAAAGAGTAGAAGGGGGAAGTGTCAACATTTTATAATGATTCACAATGTAAAACATGGACCATGACGTGAATGTGTCAAAAAGAGGTGTCCCCCCTTTTCCAGGAAGTGGTTTCATAGCATGGCCCTCTGTTTCTGTTTGAAAAATACTAGGACATCATCCTTTTTTAGAATATTAGAAATTTTAATGGTGGTACCATTTTTCAACACCAATGATTAATTGGTTTTGAATAGTTTAATATAAGTGTGAGACACATTTTCCCACCTCATCGTCCTTATATGCAATTAACATTTGTGGATTTATCATGGTTTATCATGTGGATTCATGGTGTGTTTTCCTAATTTCTTCAAAAAAATTTATCTTCATAATTATTTGTTGATTTTGGTTTTTCCATTTTGGTTGTGAGTATGATGAAATATCTAGAGAAATTGAGAAATCATCATAGCTAATCGAGATTTTGTATCGGTTATATAAATGATGTATGAGGAAATCTCATTTTTGTGACCATTTTTTGTTTTACATATATCATTTTGCATCATTAGTTTTTTAGGTATTTTGGACATTATTATTGAAATATTTAAGATGAAATGTCATTTTAATTTGGGTTATTTAATGGAAAAGGTCTAGCTGCTTTTTGAGCGGGGATTGATCCTTGTTGCTGATGTATTCAACTTTGTTGTGTTATGTGGAATGTTTGGTGACTATTATACCCACATAATAATTGGATTCAAATATATTAATAATTAAATTTAATAATATTTTTAGTGATATAGGTTCCCATAGACTCAATGGAAGTTAGTATGGGCTTCAGATATAGTGATAGAATTTATTTAGATATAGGGATCCTTTCTTTTATTTGTGTATCTTGGTCATTTTTATGTTCTTATGCATTCGTAAGTATTATTTGTATCCATATCACTAATATTGTATGAGTATCCCATATGTTTAGGATGTGCTCGCATCATCCTAACATTCAAAATTGGTCATGTAGCTTGGAAAATGGTTTGATGGTGAAATCATGGTCACACATGTGTCGGTGGACCCCCATATAGATTGGGTGGAGGATTATGTTGGTATTATAAATGTAGACTTTATATAATTTTTAAGATGCTTAATAAAAATCGTAATTGTTTGTAACTATAATGTCACGTTAAAATAGTGATTTGGTAAATTATTATTGAAATGGTACTCCAAAATCAGAAATCATTTTTCTAAAGCGTGTTTGATAGGATTTTAGAAAAGGGCCTCGAATGAGAACAATATAATGTGATTCCTTTTCTAAATGTTCTAAAAATAACATATATTATTTTATCTACAATAGAGGGAGGTTATTTTTGTGAGATTCTTTGGGTTCTCAGGAATGTGTGTGGGATGTTATCTATTTTTATGTGCCTTTTTTATTTTCCACATTTTTGAGTTCATGGTTTGTATGCTTTATTTTCATTATAAGTTGTGTTTTATGAGTAACACCATGAGAACATATTTTCTATGATAAGTCAGTCCTTGTGATGGTATCCCTGTGATAATTCAAATTTAGTATCAAACTAATGTTAGATCAGGATGTATGTAAAGACCCATTAGAGTGTAGAGATAATTGTGAATGAACCTAGATGACATATTCTAGATATTGGACAATACCCTTGGGGAATATGGACCTAGTGATTTTATTGAGTTACGTGATGGGTTTCATCCCTTTTTTATGTGACTAGGGTGTCTGTGATTAAGACTGGTGAGATACTAGAAGGGGAGAAGACCATTAAGCCAAGCCTGCTATGAATTGTGATTGGCATTTTCAATAATTATATGACTGATATCTATTAATTTTTGTATTGAAGTGAAGATATACATTGAGTGAAATGGAAAAGGTTGTTATATGTGGCTTTTCATTTAGTGATGAGGAAGGATGACTACATATATAGTGAAAAAGAGTGCATTAATAGTTCTTTAGTGAACCTTTATTAGAGAGGCATTGGTATTGTTAGTGGACTTACCTATGTGAGAGAGATGGATCATGATGTGATACAAGACGTGAATGATTAACCTATATTTTTTGGTAATGGAATTGTTAAGGATTATAGATATATGATAATTATATATTCATTAGGGTCATATATTGATGATTTTATGATTCTTTACCTTGACTCTTCGGGTTTGGGTATGGACATAAAACATACATTATGAAAGGAATCCTTTGCGAGACATGGAATGCATAAAGGTTAGGCCACAAAAACTATCCTTTTGGCCTTGGGAATGGTATGATGATTTTTTGGACACACAACCCAATGTATTATAGTATAGTTTATTTATGGTATGATGTTATTTTCATCTTTTTAGTGCAGAGATGAATCATTTAGTGTTTGGTGTTTTCATTGCCTAGTTAACACACGATTAATTGACATTTGTTATTGTATGTGATTGTTATACACTATTATGATGTTTTTGTGTTGCATTGAATGTGTTATACCATATATATTAATCATATTCATATAAAATTAATCATAATAGCTCTCAGTATGGTGAGTAATTGTTCATTCTAACTAGGTCATTGGACTCAACAACTACCCATATACATGGAATGTGTTTTGTTATATGTGGGTAGATATTCTTGTATTCTATCACAAATAAAATGTTTTGAATCATGCTGAAAACATATTTCAATTAGTGGTTTATGGAAGCTAATGATATAGTGTGATGCTATGTTTGTTGTTATAGTGAATTGTGAATTTCTTTCTAAATTATGTTCCTTCATGAACTATTTTTTGTTTCATTGGTATACATTTTTTATTTTATGTTTGGATTATTTTTTAAACTCTATTTCAGGTTGATTCATCGTACAAATAGATATACCATTTTTTATTTTATTCTATGACGGAATGTATGGATCCATGTAGTATATCTATAAGTATTTTGAGATATTTTTTATATTGACGGGTCATGGAATACAATATATTTTATTTTGTGTTGACCCATTTGGTTTATATGAAGGTAATATTATCCCAACCACATGATAGTCAATCTATACTAGTTGAAATCCAATGGGGTATGGGGTGGCTCATTTGAGATCATGTGTCGAACCTACTCCACAATATTCTGGGATATCTGGGTTGGGTTATTAAAAATGGTATCATGTTATTTTTTGGGATAAGATAATATTATTATTGATACAGATATATTTCTGTGATTAGAGATGATTATCGACTGCATTGTTGGTTAGTATGATATTTCGTGAAGCCTAATTTTCCATGGGATGTCTATTTTTGGGACTAGTAGCTCAATGATTATTCAGGTATTGGTTTTGACCCAAAATCCTAATTTTGGATGTATAATAATGAGGATGATTCATAGGGCTCAAATTTAAGCCAATGATTTGTTAGTGCATCTTGAATGTTTCATGCTTAGGGAATTATTAATGTTCCTATGGATGGTGATTTATGACATGAATACCCATTATAATTCATATTAATAGAATTAAATTACATCATAATTGATATTTTATCACATATATTACATGTTTTTATTATTTTATAATGGTAATGGGGTATTTATTGTTTGATAAATAGTGATTTCCCTTATTTTTAAATATAGGAAAATAATTTTTAAGGTGGTTGGTTTTGACACAACCCATGAAATTAGAGATGAAACATAGGTTTTCAAAGGAAAAACCATGTAGTTAAATTTAGAATGTGTATAAATATTTCATAATTTGGTTTTAGATGAAATTTCCCTTGGAACTAGTGATTTTGAAATGGTTGAGATTTTCGGGATTTGAGGAAATTTATGGGTAAATTGATTTTTAAATTGGATTTCTAATTTTTTTTCATTATCTAGGTATATATTTTGGAAATTTTCCTCATATGATAGGATTTTTACATGTTTTTTTGAGAAAAAACCTATTATAGAAAGGTGTGGTTCTGAATCTCAGGTGATTTTTGGTGCATGTGATATGATTTGGGATGGTTTTAAAAATAATTGACTAGTTCTTATGTACAAAAGGGCTATTTTTTTCAAATGTGATATAGATTTTTGAAAATATGTGATTCTTTAATTCGATGAGCTTCTTTGGGACCTCTAGGTATGATAGACTATTGCTGATCTTCTTCTTTTCTATATTGGGAAAAATAAAAAATTTCTTATATAGAACAGGATTCAGGGTTTTCAATAGTTCATCATGGGTAAATTGGGTTGATGGCTTGATTGATTGGTAATAATCTCATGGATGTTCAAGTGGGTCATGCATAGAAGGATATTGGGATGGATGTTTTATGTTGATGTTCTTTAGTAGCTATAGGCAGTTTAGGTGTGAAGAGGGGTTGGACCTATTATGGTACTTTTGAGGGATTTATTGGTTAGAAGACTTAAATTGTATTCCCCATAAGTGATTCCTATGTTTTGAAGAATAATTAGGTAAAATAATCAATCAGTAGTATAATTTTATGGGTTGAGAACTATATCTCATGGAATGAATTAGTTTTTAACACATTAGTGCTTTAGAATCAATGTGTGTGGATGAACATCGTCTTGATGTTTTGTGGTTGTGTTTCATGATAGTGAACTAGTTTGAGAAAAAATCCATATTGATTTATTTTATTTGGTAATTGAATATATATTGATCATAGATATTAGTTGTTTGTATTAATGATTCATTGAAACATATACTATTATAGGGGAATAAGACCAGTTATTCATGTATGAACAACATGTCAGAAGATTCATGGTTACCGTGGAAGAGATTAGTAGTTGAAAGAAATGAAAATGGTCACTTGGGATATGTTATAACTATTTTATATATTTGGATTTCTCTTTTGAATGATTCCATGTGATGATAATTGACTTGGGATGGTAGTGGTATGATTTGAGAGTGATTTAAATTGATGGTCCATTAGTTTTCATAGATATTCCATGATCGTTGGTTGGGTTAGTTGAGGTTTAAATACTTAAATCACATTGTTTTTTAGTCACATACCTGAGTGTGTGAATTTTAAATGTTAAATGATGCCTCTAGGTGTTAATTAATCATCATAAAATTAGTTGGTGTAAGATGTAGTGATTTATTAATAGGTTAGTCTGAGTGATATTGAGAGAAGCTGGCCAGAGGGAGATTGACTACACTTGTTTAGTAGATTCAAATGTCGTGATGTGGAAACCACTTCATAATAATCTCTCAAGAGTGGATAAAACTTGGGTTTTTAGTGAAAATGATCTATTTCTATGGTCGGTGTTTTGATTTGTACAATAAAATTGTATTGGTCTTTCAATGATGGAATATTTCCATTTTATTATGAATTAATGGCCAAATTTAGTCATGATTCATGGTCATAAAAATACCATGGATTCATGGGGATGAAAAGGGTAATGTTTAGTAGTGTGTAATTAAATGGTTCATTGACTATTTTGAGATATTTTGGGACATTCAATTTTGTCCCTAAGAGGGGGTTAGTTCTAGAATTAGAACTGAGGTTATGGTCAAATGCATATGAATATCTGTAATGGTTGATTTTGGATGTGGTTTTTGGTTTAGATTTTGTCCCAGGTGTTCAGAAGAGAATAAATGGAGGGGCTAAGTGGATGAGATAAAGAATCATACTATTACATACCATTCACATCGTAAATGGGATTATTTACTCCCTAAATGTACTTTGGATGGATGTGTTTGGTCCATGAATGAGTAGAAAGGGTAAGGTGGTACTTCCTAAAAGGGTTCACGAAATGAACCCATGGTTCAAAAAATGAATATTCATATATAGTTTTCCCACTCTAACTAGAAAATGATTTATGGAATTAACAATTTTTTCAATCCCTGAACCATTTTAGTCAGACCGCCTTTTGAGGGGTTTTTAATAATATTTTAGGGTTTTTAAAGAAACCCCATTGAGTATCTTTATTTTTAGAAACATATAATTTAGGGTGTGAGACCTTTTGGGTATTCTCTCCACCTCTACTTGTGTTACTTCTATACATGTATGACATTATAGTTTTATCTCTTCGAATAAAGATATGGTCTCTTCATTTTTCAATCTTGGTTCTCTATGCTATTCTTCATTGATTTTTGTTTGACCATATGGGTTTCAAAATGGACTATTTCACTGAAAAATTCATGAAAAATCATGCCTAATGGATTTTTAATGTGTGTATCTTATAGGATGTCCCTAGATTCCATATTCATTATGAAATTCCAAATGAAACATTAATGATGTTCCACTATTTGATTATTTAAGAATTTTTCAAAAAAATTAATTGTTTTTTGAATCATCATTATAATTTGGGGAATATTCTTGGTTTATGATTGGGTTCTTGTCGACATTATACCACACCCAATTTCTTATATATTCTTCTTTTTCACAATTACCAATGATTTTGGTATGTTTTATTCAATGTTAGTAATTTGATTTTAATTTTCAAATTAATTAATTATTTTGTATTATAGATTTGATAGGTTCTCATAGATATGATGGATGCTGGTATGGTATTGTACAGTATTAATGGAATGTTAAGTGATATGGGGCCCTTGAGTTTATTTTACTCTCTTTGTCTCTTTTATAGTTTATATTAATGTTCCTTCATTAGTATTTTTCTATCATCATATTTTATGTCTTGTTTGATATTCACAACTATGTAGTGATGGGCTTGTAATACCCAAATATTTTATAATATATTTTTTTAATTTTTTATTTATTTCATTAAACACAAAAATAAACTAAAAAAAATATGATTGAAATATTATATTATATTTAACATATAAGTTTGATTATTGAGAATTTATAAGACTAATTGAATGTTTTTTTGTGTAAAAAATATATATTTTTTAAACAAATATATTTATTAATGTTAAGGATATGAGAATTAAATTTGAATGATTTAGAATAAAATCATTTATTGTTAATTAATCTATTCTAAAATAAATTTTTGTATTCTATACATTATATATTCGAATAACTAATGAACCATCATTTTTATTACATATATTTTTATGTAATTAATTATCATTAAAACAACTTTTTACAATTTAATAGATATAAGCATATAATCATTTCAATCTAAACATTTAAATTTATCAAAAAACAAATTTTAGGTGTCCAATGTCTTATTTTTTTAATAAATTAAAATAATAAGTATTTATGACTTATTTTATCTTTTAGATAAGATGTTAACAAAATAATATATATTCATCTAGTTATTATTAAAAGGAAATGAATTAGTTTATGTTCATGTTATTCATGAATATTTCATTTAATTATTATTTTTTTCTTTTTGTTTTTTGGATTTATTTTTAAATTAATTTCTTCTACTAATATGAATTTAATTTTAATTTCTTATTAAAATTTATAAATAATAAATTTAAATTTTTTTAATTTTGCAATTACAATAATGGTAGTAGTGAATAGTAATCGAGGTAATAGATTTTTATTATAATAAAAGATAAAATTGTAAATCAGTTCATAAAAAAAGACTTAAAATATCATAAAACTAATAAATATAATATTTTTTATTAAACCCTAACACTATGCAACAATTTTTCAAAAATTTATCCAATTAATATAAAACTTACAAAAACATTATCCTTAAACTATTTTAATGTTAAGAATTATTACAAGTGTGTCAGGCCCCTCACATATAAATGGGAGCCTCCTCTACTCTCTTATTAACACATTATTAAAGAAACTATCTCAAACAAAATATATCCAAATATAGTGTCAAATACCCCTTACATGTTCTATAGGTTATGGTTTTGTTTTGAAACCAACCTAATAGTTCTTATGATGATACAAGTATGACCATTCTCTAGGAAGAGGTATGACACTAATGAAAATTATTTCATGTTCAATTCATCGAATATATTCCTCATGTATATTACAAAAATGACGGTATATTACATTTACTACCTCCAATATACTGAAATTTTTATATTATTATGGTATATAACTTTTTAATCTCTTTTTAAATCCAATGGGACCTAAAAACATCGCTCATGTATAGATGTGGTCCACCACCACAATGAAGGGATGTGTTTTATTTTTCTTCACCATCACTATTGGATATATAGATATATATAGATGATTTAAATATTTATATATTATTTCTATAAAATATTTATTAATCTATGAATTTGATATTTTTATATACCCTTTTTCCCTCTCATCCATTGTAAAATGATAACACCGATTGTGTGTATGTGCATACTAACACATCAAGGATGGGAAGTCATTTTATTAATTTCTTAATTACATATATCGTAATAAAAATATATTTAATTAATATATATAATATTTATGACTAAATTATAATTTTATAAAATTTAATTTATACCTATCCGTCTTTCATACAATCCATCAAAAAGTTGACACACCACTCATGTGTACATATAGACTACCATCTCCTTGAAGTGATGAAAATTATTTTTCACCACCACATTTTTTAACTTGATATAAAAATTTATTAAATGAAAAAATATACTTATGAAAATATAATTTTCGTTGAGTTGATTAATCCATTTCTACGGTTCCAGGATTAAAACTGTCTAAGTGAATCATATAGGGAAAACATACCAGTTTTTGCCCAAATAACGATTTTAATGAAGAAATGTTATTTAAATTTAAATTGGAAATTATAATGGAATTGCACATTGATGTAATTATATAGATATGGTTACCTAAAATATTAATAATTAATCTATATTTATTATACAAAGTTTATGAATGTGTATGAAGAAGGACAAGACATGAGGTATGGGTTCACTGTCTCAATATTCTTTTATTGAGAGATGTTTCATTTTATGAATCTTATATTTATTCTATAGTGTATATAATTAACATTTGTTAAAATAAATCATGAATATATTCATATTAATGTTATTTAATATTCTATTTTATGTTACTTATTTTAGAGGTCTTATGATTAAAAACATACCAAAGCTGTAAGGGTTTATGTTACAATCTAATTAAATTTTGGGATTGAATATTTTAAATTTCCATTAATGGAATTTATATGGTAAATGTCTTTGAAACCCAAACTATTTTATTCGATTGGGTAATTTTTCGAATCATCATATATTAGTGTGAGATTCATATATTTATTAAATAAAATGATCAAGAAATTTATTATCATAAAATATTTCATTTTTATTTCTTTGGTTTGGAATCTTTCTCCTCTATGTGTGTGTTCTAAAAAATTAATATGGATGAATTAATCAATATTTTAATTTCTAAAAACTATTATTTTAACTACAATTTACTTTATTTATAAAATATTATTAGGAATCTCTCCAAATGTGACCTTTAAATATTTACCAACTTGTGACAGTAAGGTTCCATTTTATCATATATGAAATTAATGACATTTCCTACCATTATGAAAATTATATGATATGTATATTACATAATATTTTTCATATTTATTTTTAAAATAATTTATTTTTCAAATTATTCATGAAGTTATATGTTTTTCAATTTTTTTAAAAAATATATGTTTTCTCTGGATTTTAAAACATCATTTTAAATGGTTTCATAAAAGTGATTTTGAATCTATGTCAACCTCCTTTGTGAGATTATATGATTCACTAGGAATATGATATTTTGATACCATAATCAAATTTTCACATTATGTATTAGGATGATGATATTTTAAGGATGAATCTATGAAACCCAATAATTTACGATGACTTAATTATGTTGTAATTTAATATTTATAAACACCATTTATTTTCTGTAGGTTATAAAGCGATGAATGTTTTTATAATATTCTGGAAGAAATATGTGTGGAATTCATTATTTGACAAGTTTGACCAGACTTATATAGCCCTCTAATGCATTGGGTAAATAGTTATAACTCGTGATATAATATTAGCTATAATGGAGAGTGATACCAGTTAAATGAGGGAGTATATCTTCTATGATAGTCTTCAAATTGATCCATAACAAAGAAAACGGTGAAATGGAGAGTGAAAATAACCAACTCAGGGAATTTTCTATAGTGATGGTATTATCATTCTTACATTACAAACTAAATTTTCTTATATTCATATTTGTATACTACATACATGTGTCTTATGATTATGTATGTATTCATGGATCATGATTTATTATTAATGATTCCACAATATTATAAATAATATATATTTTATGATATATCCTTATCCCATAACACATGATTATGGATCATTGACTAGTTATGTATGTCTTCTATGAGTAATTATCAGGTTCACATACCCTTGTATCTTTTTTCTTATGATGACATATAACATTTTACTAATATCTCTTATTCATACCCTTACTTTTGATCTATGATCCCCCTTTCTTATGGTTTCATTTTACCTTCTAATAAAGAAATGATTTATATATGGTATGTATAAAAACAGTTTTATGTGAGATTAATATTTAGGGATACATTGATGTTATCTCATTAAATAAGATGATTTTTTATATAGTCTCACAATAAACAATACTTTAATAGTTTTGGGTATCATATTATCTTGTGATGTATTGAATATTTTTCCGAATTGATGTAATATTTAGGTTTGTTAATATTGGCCAATGTTATTTGGTAACATTGAAGGTATTATTTGTTTTTAGATATATGTTCTAAAATATTTTCCAAATCACTAGTGATAAGTAATTTTATAGAATAACATCCTCAAATATGAGTAATATTGAGATTTTAGGCTTTCCTAGTAATTAATACTTTTATGGACACACACATGTCGATAGAGGATCTGGAATAGAGTACCTAAGACATTAGAACCCAGAAAAGGATAGTAGGTTATTAACTTGATCTTCACCTAAATAATTAAAAAGTGGCATGTCAAAATACATGGTTTGATAGTCCTAATGTATATTCTTTTTTTAATTCAAATTCTATTTGTGAAAAACTACGAATAATGCGATGATATAATATATGATAGCCAATGACAAAAAGAAAGGGTTATATGTTGATTCTTAAATGAAATACGTCGATAAAAATGGTCAATAATATAGAGTATATATGGAATTATTTTTATTCTAATAAGTGGTCTCACACTAATTAATTATGCTTGATGCTCAAACTATGATTATTTTAGAAACTTATGAAGGATAGTACAATGATATTAAACATTCGATACATAGGAAACAATATTGACATATAATATTTCAGATTAGTTATATGAATTCCTTTTTTTTATTAAAATCCACTAGTAAGGTAAATCCATATCCTCAATGATTTTATGTTGAGTTTGTTTTAAAACCTTATAATGGTATAATGATCACATTTCAAGTATATCGCTCATCTACGATAGATATTTTAGAGAATATGCTACCCAAAAACCATGTTATTCTCCCATATGTTTAATTTTATATTATTTTGTAAATTTATTGGCATTGTTAATATAGATCCCACATCTATTATTTTGTATGATATTTTACATTTTAAGTTACAAATAAACCTATTATTTTCTTTCAATGAGAGGATGATTATGAACTTCTAATGTGATTTAAAATCATTCAATAAGTTTTACTAAATAATCACAAGAAATATTTATCTCAAATGGTTTTAGCTAAACTAAACATTGATGATATTCTTATTGTCTCAGAATATGTGCATATATTTATAGAATTGTTTTTTCCCTTACCTCCCATATCTTGAATATTGGTTTTTAATAGAACTCATACATGATGTTACACAAATTTTAATGAATCCATTTATAATATTCATGATTTAGTGGTAATAATAGAAGAAGAATATATAAAAGAATATACATAATGGACTTATATTCCCTATTCAATCACCATGGGATGACCCTATACATCTTTATGATGAAAATTATTTCAATGTGTCTTTTCATTTGATATCTAGAACTCACAAATATCTCTATTAAGAAAATTTATCACCCACCCTGTATAGATGATCATTTGGATCAATTATGAGGAGAATTTTTTAGCTATTATCAATAATCAAAACATATATCATAATCTAAGACACATAAAGGAATGTGTAACCAAGAGAGGATTTTGAATGAGTTATGGATATTATGAATTTATAGGGTTTCTATTTGGACTTACCAATTTCCATTCTACTTTCATTGATTTATTGAATGGAGTCAATTATGATTTCATTGATAGGTTTTTGTTTTCCTTTTATAAAATATTGTTATATATATAGTTACCATGTTAAAGGACTAAGGTAATTTACTTATTAATCTAGAGGCCTATATAAAGGATATTTTATATAATAATTTTAGTATGTGTGAATTTTGGATGATGAATGATTCATTCATGGGTGATATAATTTAAATGAGGGGTATATCAATTTATCCTTAAATGTAAGAGGATAATTAAAAAAATTATAAAATAAACACAATGATATAGATCCAATATTTGCATGGGTTGGATGGGTAGTATATATTATTTATTAAAAATTTCTCATGTTTATAATATCTGATAAACATGTTTACTCTTAATTGATCCAAGACCCAATGGATAGAGTTATATGAAGAAAATTATGTTGACTTGAAATTAAGGTTTTTCAATGAACATTTTCTTATAGAAACATATATTATAGAATTGTTTATGATTTATAGTTATGCATTGAATAAGACACAAAGATGAATCCCGTGAAGAATTAAATGGTTACTGATTATTATTTCCTAAAAATCTTAAAATCATGTGTACATTTACTTGAATCATGATTTGGATTTGGAAACAATAGTCATTAATGAAAATATAGATGATTAATATTTATAGTGAAATTTTTTATTTATATAGATCATAAAACCATAATTTATATATTCAAATAGAAATAGTAAAATATGTTATAAAGGATATGGATTGAGTTCACTAAAATATGAATTATCAATAAATTACCACACTAGGAAACATAATAAAGTGGTTGATGCTATGGTTAAAAAGGTTCATAGTAGTTTTTTCAAAACAAGGACTAAAATAGATCTAATACACACTGATTTGTATAATATGTATCTTAAAATAATTTGGAATTTGGTTAGACCATATATCTCTCAAATTAGGTTTCAACCATCCATCCATGTTTGGATTAAAGATTTATATAAGGATGATGAGGAACTATTGATGTTGGTGAGGAAGGTTCATGAGTTCAACCATGATTGTGATGAAATTATAAGGTAAATAAACCTAGAATTTTCCCTTATAATTCCAAAATTGAAAAAGGATCTATTGGATTATTCTCATATTTCATAATTATCTATTAGTCCCAAAATTGTGAAGATGAATATAGATTCAAAAGATTATTTTTTTCAGAAAACCTGAAAATAGATATTGTAGTTTATGTATCTCATTTCTTGAAATATCGATAAGATACTCTTAGAGAAAAATATCCTAAGAGGGTTCAAGAATTATTAGAAATACTAGAATGGAAATAGGAAAACATGAAAAATTTATTCCATATTTGGAAACCTTAAACACCTAAAATCAATAATAATATTTCAGTTTTAGTCAGTAACCATATGAAGTTAACACATTTCATTACTATTAAAAAACATTACCCTCTTGATCAACTATTTCTGATACACAATATGGAAGTTGTAAAGTTACATATTTTATCGTATTCTATTCTATTTAATTATGATATAAGCTTTTAATAATTATTTTTGTCAAATATTTAATCTAAATATAATTTATCATAATATATTATCACTTCATATAATCAACATATTTTTTTTAGAATATGTATACTATTCAAACACTAGAAGAAATGTTGGGATCATATTCTATAGAATTCAACGGTGTTTGTTAACAACAAATTATTAATGTCAAGATTTCATAACAAAATATGTTTCACTAAATAATTCAAATGGATCCTTATGAATTCAAATATGGTGGCAAGTACATAACTCCATTTTTAGGGATGAATTTGGAAAAAAAAAATGCTATTTGGACTCGAGCTAGTTGAGGAAATGGTAGAGATGGTTTCTCTTTTTCAACAACAAATCAGGGATGCATATATTTCATATAAGAGTAAGTATTACAGTAGTAACCATGAAATATAGGAAATACATGGAGAAAATGTATTCAAAAAAATATCCTTAAAAAATGGTTTTGGTATTTGAAAAAAGGGAACCACAAAACCTTAATATATTGGCATCTTTTAAATTTTGGATTAAAGTAGGAATGTTTCTTATCATTTGGTTCATACACTAAACCTCTCTAGATTTCATGATAATCTCAATGTCTCTCACCTAAATAATTGCATACATGATCCATGAAATTTACTTATCTCAATGGTTATACCACGGGACCATGATTCTTATTTTAAGGAACTATCTGTGTAGATTCATGAACTAAGAGAGTATAAATTGTGGAATATTAAAACTCGAGTGGTCAATGTATTGGGAAATAAATATAAATTTCATAAATTGATATGGGAACCCAATTATGTGATTGGAAATAAGTGTTATATTTTCTTTATGATAAATCAAATTGTAAGGGGTAAATTTCTTGAAGGGGGTATAATATAACACCCAAAAATAATAGTAATATATTTCTTTTTTCCAAAATTTATGATATCATAGTTTACAAAAAGTAGTGAACATAAAAAAGTAATAATTGAATTATTATATTTTATTTAACCTAGTTATGTTGTTGTAATGTGTGAATTGGACTCACAGGATTATGAATTATATGAATAAAACATTTAATTAATTAAATTTCCATGAAAATTTACAAGTAAAATGAGTATTATATTTGGAATGCCGAGAATAAAATCATTTAATATTAAGGAATATTATTTATGATATTATAATTTTATATAAAATATGTTTCATGATCATTAATGGACATTTATTTTGATGAAATTTATTTTTAATGAGTGAATGCTATTTCATTCATTGGTTATTAATTTAATATAAATTAATAACTAATCATTCGAAGGTAAAATTATAAATTTTCAAGCAAATTAATTTAAGAGAATATTGTATTAAATTTTTTATCAATTAAATTAATCATTATTGATGAATTATTATAAAATTTATATTATATTTTAAAAAAATATTTCCTTTCATCTAAATTATATTTCATTTATTATAATTTGATTAATAAGATTTTTATCCTGAAAAATAATTTTTCAAAAAACATTTCTTCATGTTATTTTTATTTTGTTTTTAAATTAATTTCTACTTATAGGAATTGGATTTATTAAAAAAATTACATAGTTGTAATAAAAATGTTGAAATTTTATAAATAGTTTAGTTTTTTTAAGAATAGTAACCATTGTAAAAATATATTACTACCACAAAGGTTATAAGGGATAATGAGGTGTTAATGAAAAGATATAAGAATTAAAATACCCTAAAAACATTCCTTATACTATTGGTTGAATATAAATGTACCATATATAATCATATATTATAAATAATTCAATTTTTATCCACTTAATTAGGAAAATGACATTAAATTTCTTTAAAGAATAAAATTAATAAAAGTGTGTCACTCTATTTAATTAAGAAATGATCCCTTGTATCCCTTCATAATATTGATTTCATTATCCACTTATCACAACTAAAATTTACCTAAATATATTACCAAATTCAATTCCCATTTAATAGTGGACTTTTTATATTAAAACAAAAACACAATGGTCCTAAATAAGAGATCTGATGGTGGGTTTTCAAAGAAGTTGTATAACACATACCCATGTTCTTTCATGATCATTTCTTCTTCTAACTCCATCAATAATATCTTGAAGAATATGTAATAATAATATAAGTTTCAAAAATATAATGAAATTTTATTATTTTTATGTTACACCGAATTTTTATCTCATTGTCAATCATATGTAAAATGAACACATTGCTCGTGCATACATCCACAGTACCACATCTTCAAAGAAAAAAATTTCATTTTCTATATCACTATATTATATGTTTATATTGAAGAATTGAATTTATATATAATATTTTAGTATCATTATTATTATTATATATATAAGATTATATATTACTTCTTACCCTTCCATATGTTAGAAAATTATAATTTCACTCTAGTGTATAGATGGACTACCATCTTTCTTAATAAATGTGATTCATTTTTCAATTCATATTATAAGGGTTGGAAATAATTATTTTTTTAATCAATATATTTTCTATTAATTTTATAATTATGATCCGATAATGGGGAATTATAATTTTACATTATTGTTTCCATTGATTGAAAACTGAATACACCCCCATGAGTAAGTAAATACTACTATAGACATGAATAGATGTTATTAATTTTTTATAAATGATTTATATAATATTTTCTATAAATGTGTATATGATTAATAAATATGATAGTTATTACATTATTAAAATCATGGTGATGATAAATCCATGATCATAGTGAAATAACTCTAATATTTTAACCAAAACATTGATCGAAAACAGAACTATTTTGACCCAAATAATTATTTTTGTAATGAATTATTAATAAATTCCTAATTTGAAATTGTAATATAATTATATATAGTAACATTTAAATTAATTTTGTTCATAAATATATTTATAAGAAATATAAATTTATTAAACATGATGTTATAATTTTTAAGATGCATTATTAGACCGGAAGTAAGGGTTTATTATCCCAATACAGTTTCATTGAGACATGTTTCATGTTATTCATGTAACATCTCTACCATTAATAATTATATTATGATGTGGTGGAGGTGATAAGAACATTACCAAAAATAAATTGGAATGTACATAAATGAAAAATATCTGAAAAGATTTTTGAAAAAGGGGGT
This sequence comes from Viscum album, assembly GCA_963277665.1. Taxonomy (NCBI): domain Eukaryota; kingdom Viridiplantae; phylum Streptophyta; class Magnoliopsida; order Santalales; family Viscaceae; genus Viscum; species Viscum album. The sequence goes on from OY728141.1 coordinate 1,797,461,640, forward strand.
GATGTTTTCCTATTTAAGAAAATACAACATGTAGTAAACAATAAAATATTAACCGGGAGACAATAAAATTCATTGGAGAAAAGAAGTCAAAAAATAACCATGAAAAACAAAATAATGGTATGAGAATAAATAAATGATAAATGATTCTAAAAAACAAAAATACATTCCAAAATATTGACACTATCAGAGAATCACTCCAAAACCCAACCCAAACATCCCCATGATCCACCAACTGTCAACTAGAACATAGAATCATGATGATAGAATATAGAAATATGAAATCATTCCTTTAATTATGTCATAAAAATTAATATATTTATATGCACCAAGGTAAATATTTTGAGGAATAGTATATCGAATTAGTTGGTAATCTAATAGAATGTTCTTAATCATTTCAGTGAGATGTGAAAAGTATTGCTGAATATATATAGAAAAAACTAGTGTATAAAAATAATAATCCAATTTATTTCATACAAATAAATAAAATCACATATAAAAATAATTTAAATCAAAGAATAATTTAATATGATTTTGATGAACAATCAATTAATAAATAATTATTTTTTTAAAAAAAATAATCTTTCATTAAAGAATTCCAATTCTATAAACAAAATCACATGTGCATTCATTTTAGATGATAGTTCCAATACTTATTAGTGGTATTTAGACTTATCTTCCATGTTTCCATATTCTTGTAAATCATTATTCCATAATTTTTATAACAAACAATTTATAAAACCAAAAAGGCCCTTGAAATTCGATCATCAATACACACTAAGATGTTTATTAAACATTCACTTTATAAATACATTATTTATAGATTTTAATTTTTTGGAATTAATCCAAAAATCCTGTGTAATCCTCTAAAACATGATTTCAAAAAAAAAATAAGAGAAGATAATTTAAAAAAAACAACACTATGATTTTTCCACATTTAATCCTAATAATTTGTATGAGAAATCCCAATCATTCATTTTATAGAATAATTTGATAGAGAATTAATACATATACCTTAATCAAGTTCTATTAAATAAGAATCATATGAAAAAAATAGGTAGATCTATACTCGTTAATTCTGTTCATTTATAATGAACCAAAAATTCACTTAAATTTAATAGTTACAAATTATGGTTCTTCCTAGTTGTAAATGAAGATATATAGAAAAACTATAGAAACTAATAGAATATATTGATTAATTAAATCAATATCACTTTAATATATGGAAATTAGCTGTGGGTTGAACGGAATCTAAAAACACAACTAGAGGAATCAGCTAGTTCGACATACTAGTACATTTGAGCAATAATTAGGGACGTAATAGAGTTTTTTGATAAAAATAAAATTAACATATTTAAATAATCATAGAGAATGTGTAACACCCCGAGATTTTATGAAAAATATTCTTTTTAATTTCATTAATGTCTTGTGTTGTACGCTACACCAAAATAAGCTTTCACAACACGCATCCTTGACTTTTCTTCCATTACACGCAATCGCGACCTTCCTTGATAGCGTGTGTAGTATGCAATACCGAGTTTTACTAAACAACGATATGCTATTAAAATATTATTAAAACTAGCCGTTATGAATAGTAATAACCACTTTTTGAAATTTTCTAAATTTTATTTTTCAAAATGGAATTCATTTTTGGATTCGTAATATCGAAATTAGCTTAGGGTGAAATTTTGGTACTTTTCGGATAACTTTCATATTCTAATGAATAGTGAAAATTACTAAATTTTAATTAAAAACAACTTTTTTAATCGAAATAATTAATAGTGATAAATTATTAATTTTAGTAGTTTTAAAGTATATTTAGAATATATTTTTACAATTTAATACAATGATGGTCATTGGATGTAATTTCACATTTAAACCAGTTATAAACAAGTTTCAATCTTTTGATATTTATTATCTCTTAAAAACACGCTATTTGTTTTAACAGCGGGATTTAATTATAAAATTAATTAATGCAACTTTTATGTTATTAATTTGGTAAAATAGACTTCATTTTTGAATTCGGAATATGAAATATAGCTTAGGATGAAATTTTGGCATTGTTCTGAAAAACATCAATTTTTAATGAATAGTGAAACTACTAAGTGGTAGTTAAAAAACTGAATTTTTCATAAAACTTAATTTTACCGCTTCTATGAATGAAATTTCGAAAATCCGAGAGACACGGTTAATATCAAGGACTAAAATGAGGTTCAATGAGATGAAAATAGATTTTGGTGAATAGTAACTTTTTACTTTTTTTTACCGCGGTTAATAGTAAATAGGGTAACTAAGGGTAAATATGATATTACAATTATCCTAACACATGTCCTAATTCTATTGGATAAGTGTAATTCGACCAAAAACAAACTTAGGAATAAAATATGACCATTTAGGCCCACTTGGATTAGATTAGGACATTTATTATTAATTTATTTAAAGAAGGGTTAAAATAGTTAAAATCAATGTTTAATAAGTAAATCATTTTTAATATGGGGTTATACATAAGATAAATTCGACTATAAATATTCATTAGAAATCTAAAAAGATTTCCTACATTATGGTATTTTATTTATAATTTTTAGACATTATATAATTTAATTTATTTATGACACAATGATGATGCAGTAATTATCTTATTAATGCAATATTGATATAATTGATGTTATAAACACAAAAATAAATGTAATTTGAGACTTTTTATGAATTCCACTAATTTTATAGGTTACTATGATATATTAGTGTTGATGTAATTAACTTGGTTCGAACATATAATTCTGTTATGACTTTCACAAAAATCATATATCAAATAGTGTCAAAATTGACACAAAATAGTTTTTAAATCAAATATTATATTATTAATTGTTATTTTATTCCTAAAAATCTAAGGTTTTGCCAAATGACTTAGATAAGGATATATATATAAATAATAAACAATTTGGGGTTCGTTTGGCAAGTTATAGTAAGTGTATTAACCATATAGTGTAAGAAAACAAAAAGACACGGTAAAAGTTAAATTATTTAACTTAGAGTTAAATCTAATTGATAAGGTTAAAATAATAACCTAAACTTGTCTAAATTTTATTGGATGATAGGATTTCGACCCATCCCCACTTTAGCTTCGAAATAAGACCCTTTGGAACCATTATAAACTGATTTTGACTTTAATATAAAATAATATTTTGAGATATTCCTAAGGTGCCCCTCTCCTCCCTTATAAAAGGACACCTCCTCCCCCTCCTCCTCACACCAATTTGAGCACTCAAGCTCGGAAAAACCCTGCCAAAATCTCTTCTCCACTTCCCTAGAAACATCCTAGAGGTTCTGGTCTTCCTCAAAGACCTATTTTAGTGCCCTAAGAGGAGGTCTCAAAGAGGCGCTTCAAAGAAGAGGTAATTACCGTTACCAATTCTTTCATCTTTATTTCTTCTTCCACTTCTTCTTCTTAGGTTGTTTCATTATGAAGTAATAACATCAGTATCACTCATATACTGATATGTTATTATAAGTATGAAACAACCCTATTTCACCATCTATCCATCCTACGGAAAAAGAAATCACCACGCATGCGTACGTACGGAATACCGTCTCCACGTCGTGGTGTAATCTATTTTCCACCACCACCTTACATGGATGGGTATAATGGTGTAAATAATAACTATACATAGTTATTACAACATAATATTGATTCTGATATATTGTATAATCCACTCCAATTCAATTCAATATTTATGGAAATGATATCATCGCTCGTGCGTACGTACGGACTACCGTCTCCACGACGCGATGAGATTCATTCTCCATGTTAACCATTTATGAATGATTATAAAGTATATATAAGAAATAATAATGAAATATATGACATTATAAAGCTACTGGATTTATGTATATATATATATATGTATGTCATCTACTTACTTCCATTCAAGACAATAAGGAAAGGAAAACAACGTTCATGCGTACGTACGGACTACCGTCTCCATGAACGGTGTTTTTCATTTCATTTATCTATCTATTATATACATATATATATATACTGAATATATATGATATATAAATCATATTTTATATTCTGGAAGTAAGTAAATCATGATATAAGTAATAATAATGTCAAGAACAACAAGTCAAAACACCTACGATAAATGAAACGATTTTACCCAAAACGCTTCTTTAACATGGAATTTACAAAAGAACGGGTAATATAAAATCATAAGTGAACCATATATGATATCATAACAATTAATATGATTCTGTAATAAGTCAATGACATTATTTAAATCATTATACAGGAGGTTCAAACACATACGAAGCAAATCGGACCTAAGGTAAGGGAAATGTCACAATCTCATTTTTATCCGAGATTGTTTATACTTTGGTATTTACTGGGGTGTATTTTATCATCCACATCCATGTTTCCTCAATATGTAATATTATTTCCATTCACCTAAAAAAAATTTAAATCCCATTTTACCCTTCGGTGAGTTTTTAGTAAAAGATATGAAAGGAATATTTTGTCGTTTTTCGTATGAGGTACTTTTTTTTGACTTTTCCGAAAAAAGTACGAAGAATGTTTTTTTTACGGCATGAATGGATTTTTAAAACATTATTTCCAAGAATCTTCCTTTAAAAGTTTTCAAGATTATTTTTAATCAACTTCTTTTAGTTTATAATTTTATGACATATTAAGAATGGAAAAGTGTTTTTGAAGAAGAAAGGATATTTTCCTCAAGAATTCATTTCAAGTGTTTTATCAAAATTATCTTCCATCTAAGATAATAAAGGGTTCTGTTTTTATCCCAATTATTACATTGATTTGATTATGTTGTGATGGAATTATTTCTATGAATTCCTTTATCTTATATGAATTGTTTTATGATGTCACGATGTTTATGATTCCCATTTTTATTACATGGGTTATGAAATGATGTATGATTTATGATTTTGTGGCACACATAAGAATGGTATCATTATGAGATGGGTGGGACCTATATCTCCCTCCAATGCATTGGGTAAAGATTTTATATCTCATGAGATAGACATGGCTGGAATGGTAGGTTATACCGGTTCAGTGAAACAGGACTGAAACGAGGGTTACTCGATTCAGAAAGGGACTTTGTCCACTAAGATAGTCTTGGCAATGAGTCTTGACTAATAAGAAATGATTCTCTATGATTATGTGTGTATGCCACAAAGTTTCATGTTTTTATGTTATGATTATTGTGATTACATTTCACTTCCATGATTTATCCCATGTTCTGAAATTATGATCTCTTTTGCAGGTTAAGATTTCCAAAAGTTATGTGCTTGTGTATACGATGAGATTTATATTTCTTTTGTTTACCCTTACTGAGCATTTGACCTCACCCTTTTATGTTTTCTTTTCCCCAGGATATAAAGAAAGGTTTTAGGTTAAAAAAGAAAGATCTTTATCGGAGATGTTGAAGATCTTTCACCACGATTAGAAGATTTTATTCCGAGTTTCCAAAGACACTAAACTATTACGGTCCTTGTGTGTGTGTTTTTGTTATGTACTAAGTATTCCGCAAAAGTAATTTAATGTCCATGTACGTCAGGCTTTGGGTCTCTACAGTTGGTATCAGAGGCAAAGGAGGTAGGAATGTATCCGATCCTTGGGAACTCTCACATGTGAGCGTTGAACGAAGCATGGATCTCCGCCCAAGGGCTTCATGAGGAAATGGATGCCACTAGGGATGGTGGTGTGTCCCACCCAGGGGGTGTAGCCGCCCATGGAGTGCCCTGATAGGTATCAATTGTAGTCCACTGGAAGTAATTCCAGAACGCTACAGTTGGTATCAGAGGAAAGGTTTAGTCAACCTTTGGAAACTAGGATGCGAGAACTTTAGTGAGATCCCTAGAGATATTTATAAGGTTTGTCTAGGGATGTCCCTAAGGATAAGTATACGTATAGGATACAGTCCTATAACTACGGTAACGATCTTAGAATTTAACCTAAGAAGTTAGATATTGAGGATACTCCCCCTTTATTATGTTGTTTTCCCTAGCATTATTTTTGCCTCTTACACTATTCTTTTTGGGTTTTAGACGATGGTTGGAACTTGAAGGAACCGTGTTGATCAATGCAATGGACAATGCAATAATTTCCCTCCTGAACAAACAAATGTTATGGGATACGGAGTGAAAAATCGTATTGCTATACTTACACAAGCTATGAATCATTCTGGACTTCCAAATGAACAGAGAAGGGAACAATATTCTATTGAGTCCTTCATGAGGCAACGTCCTCCTTCTTTCAGTGGGACTTCTGATCCACTTGTTGCTGAACAATGGATCAGTACCACTGAAAAGATATTTTCAGTTCTACACTATTCTGAACATGATAAAGTCATCTTAGCAGTATATCGTTTGGAAGGTGAAGCTGATCAATGGTGGAATCTTATCAAGAATACGAGTCCAAGAGATGAAATTGAGTCCATGGAATGGGACGAGTTCAAGAACTTGTTTTTCAGTAAGTACTTCCCTCATATTCTTCGAACAAATATGGAAAAGGAGTTTCTTGAGCTGAAGCAGAAGGACGATGAATCTGTTGGTATATACGAAGTGAATTTTACAAGACTTTCAAGGTATGCATCTGGCATTATCATCCAACCTGAATGTAAAGTTGATTTATTTTTCAGTGGCTTAAAACCAAGTCTTCGAAGGGCATTGGCTATAAGAGACTTCAGTAGCTATGAAGAAATTGTGCGTTGTGCTATCAAGGTAGAAATGGATGTTGGTGTTACATATCCATCTCAGGGTTTTGACAAGAAACGAAATATGGAGTTCAAGGAGAAATCTCAGAATAATGGTGAAAATAAGATGAATGTTTCCTTATGCTCAAAGTGTGGAAAGAAGCATGGTGGAGATTGTCTTAAAGGGACTAGAAAATGTTTTAAGTGTGGAAAATAAGGTCATCGAGCAGCTGAGTGTCGAAGTAGTGGGAAAAGGGTTTCTAATGATGTGAATAAAGAAAAGACTGTAGAGAACGCACCACCAACACTTCAATGTTTCAAGTGCAAGGAGATGGGACATTATGCTAATAAATGCCCTAATCGAAGGGTTAGTGATGATCGACATGAGAAACCGCTTAAGGAGAAGGATAAAGGGAAGTCAGATGCGATCACAATTGGCGATGTTGAATATGACAACGATGTGGTGGAATGTTTAAGTGTTTATGTAATGGGATTCCAAAATAATTTTGTATCATGGAGTATTGGAATATCTATGTATTGGTCTAATGTGGTATTCAAATTGATTGAGATATTTTTGGAAATAAGATGATATGCACATAATGAAGGGAAAATGAGAAAATGAAATGTTTAACAGTATTCATGAGCTCAGGATTGATATAAGGACTAAGTGATATCATGGTTTGAGTATATAGAATTTTGAGGATTTTGGTATATGGAAAGTGTTAACATTTAACTGCATTCAAGTTTTCACTATGGTTCAATGGGTATTCAAGAGAGTACAAGATTAAGGCCTTTGAATGTTTGGAATGTGACCAATAAGATATATCTTATGATATATGGGGATCAATGATGGTATTAAATCTCTGAGAGTGGACGAAAATATTATGGATAAGCCTAAAGATTGGAATGGTTTATGTTGGACATAAGTTAGTATTATTGATGGGATGTTATAGAAATGTAGTTTTAGAAAAAGGAAAACCTGCAGGACGGGCGACAGCCCATCGCTTCGGACAAGGCTGTGGGAATCGAACCCACAACCGAAATGCGACTGGCCTTTATCGCCTACCACTGGCCTATAGGAAGTCCCTGTTTAGTAGAAACTAGTTTTATTTTATTAAGCGGTATGATATATGAAGTATAAGTCCATTTTAGGAACCATATATGATTAATCTCACTATAGAATGACTTATGTATATTTAATAACTTTTGCTAACCTTTTGATTAAGACAGATGGAATGACCCGTCATTCTATCACATGATCTGCTAACACTTCACGAATAACAAATTTAACTTCATTTATTTAAGAGATGAAGTGGAATTGTTCAAGGCACGAACAACAGTGAGATTGTACCAAAATAAAGTAAGTATTTATTCTAATTCAAATTCTTCAACTTTAGGGAAACGATCTTGAAAACCAAAAATGTTGTCCTAGTGCTCTTATATCTGATTAATCAGATGGTACCTTAGATCGTCACAAATTTATGGATTTGTGATTGTTGGCTTTTCCATAGCCAGGTTCTCTACCACTCTCCATCAGAACATGATGGTTAGATTTCTCTTCCATATCCATATTTTCACCTATGTGGAAACCCAGTGATTAGTTTATTTGGGTAACCGTTACGTTTCATACTTTTGTTTTTAAAGATTGGTTTTGGTATTACTTTTTACGATGTGGGTTTCTATTAAAGAAACTTTTGAGTAGTAAACCATTTATAACCCCGACGAATTTCGAGGGCGAAATTCATTTTAAGGGGGGTAGAATGTAACACCCCGAGATTTTATGAAAAATATTCTTTTTAATTTCATTAATGTCTTGTGTTGTACGCTACACCAAAATAAGCTTTCACAACACGCATCCTTTACTTTCCTTCCATTGCACGCAATCGCGACCTTCCTTGATAGCGTGTGTAGTACGCAATACCGAGTTTTACTAAACAACGATATGCTATTAAAATATTATTAAAACTAGCCGTTATGAATAGTAATAACCACTTTTTGAAATTTTGTAAATTTTATTTTTCAAAATGGAATTCATTTTTGGATTCGTAATATCGAAATTAGCTTAGGGTGAAATTTTGGTACTTTTCTGATAACTTTCATATTCTAATGAATAGTGAAAATTACTAAATTTTAATTAAAAACAACCTTTTTAATAGAAATAATTAATAGTGATAATTTATTAATTTTAGTAGTTTTAAAGTATATTTAGAATATATTTTTACAATTTAATACAATGATGGTCATTGGATGTAATTTCACATTTAAACCAGTTATAAACAAGTATCAATCTTTTGATATTTATTATCTCTTAAAAACACGCTATTTGTTTTAACAGTGGGATTTAATTATAAAATTAATTAATGAAACTTCTATGTTATGAATTTGGTAAAATAGACTTCATTTTTGAATTCGGAATATGAAATATACCTTAGGATGAAATTTTGGCATTGTTCTGAAAAACATCAATTTTTAATGAATAGTGAAACTACTAAGTGGTAGTTAAAAAACTGAATTTTTCATAAAACATAATTTTACCGCTTCTGTGAATGAAATTTAGAAAATCCGAGAGACACGGTTAATATCAAGGACTAAAATGTGGTTCAATGAGATGAAAATAATTTTTGGTGAATAGTTACTTTTTACTTTTTTTTACCGCGGTTAATAGTAAATAGGGTAACTAAGGGTAAATATGATATTACAATTACCCTAACACATGTCCTAATTCTATTTGATAAGTGTAATTCGACCAAAAACAAACTTAGGAATAAAATATGACCATTTAGGCCCACTTGGATTAGATTAGGACATTTATTATTAATTTATTTAAAGAAGGGTTAAAATAGTTAAAATCAAAGTTTAATAAGTAAATAATTTTTAATATGGGGTTATACATAAGATAAATTCGACTATAAATATTCATTGGAAAGATAAAAAGATTTCCTACATGATGGTATTTTATTTATAATTTTTAGACATTAAATAATTTAATTTATTTATGACACAATGATGATGCAGAAATTATCTTATTAATGCAATATTGATATAATTGATGTTATAAACACCAAACTAAATGTAATTTCAGACTTTTTATGAATTCCACTAATTTTATAGGTTACTATGATATATTAGTTTTGATTTAATTAACTTGGTTTGAACATATAATTCTGTTATGACTTTCACAAAAATCATATATCAAATAGTGTCAAAATTGACACAAAATAGTTTTTAAATCAAATATTATATTATTAATTGTTATTTTATTCCTAAAAATCAAAGGTTCGGCCAAATGACTTAGATAAGGATATATATATATAAATAATAAACAATTTTAGGTTCCTTTGGCATTTTATAGTAAGTGTATTAACCATATAGTGTAAGAAAACAAAAAGACACGGTAAAAGTTAAATTATTTAACTTAGAGTTAAATCTAATTGATAAGGTTAAAATAATAACCTAAACTTGTCTAAATTTTATTGGTTGATAGGATTTCGACCCATCCCCACTTTAGCTTCGAAATAAGACCCTTTTGAACCATTATAAACCGATTTTGACTTTAATATAAAATAATATTTTGAGATATTCCTAAGGTGCCCCTCTCCTCCCTTATAAAAGGACACCTCCTCCCCCTCCTCCTCACACCAATTTGAGCACTCAAGCTCGGAAAACCCCTGCCAAAATCTCTTCTCCACTTCCCTAGAAACATCCTAGAGGTTCTAGTCTTCATCAAATACCTATTTTAGTTCCCTAAGAGGAGGTCTCAAAGAGGCGCTTCAAAGAAGAGGTAATTACCGTTACCAATTCTTTCATCTTTATTTCTTCTTCCACTTCTTCTTCTTAGGTTGTTTCATTATGAAGTAATAACATCAGTATCACTCATATACTGATATGTTATTATAAGTATGAAACAACCCTATTTCACCATCTATCCATCCTATGGAAAAAGAAATCATCGCGCGTGCGTACGTACGGAATACCGTCTCCACGCCGTGGTGTAATCTATTTTCCACCACCACCTTACATCGATGGGTATAATGGTGTAAAGAATAACTATACATAGTTATTACAACATAATATTGATTCTGATATATTGTATAATCCACTCCAATTCAATTCAATATTTATGGAAATGATATCATCGCTCGTGCGTACGTACGGACTACCGTCTCCACGACGCGATGAGATTCATTCTCCATGTTAACCATTTAAGAATTATTATAAAGTATATATAAGAAATAATAATGAAATATATGACATTATAAAGACACTGTATTTATGTATATATATATATATATGTATGTCATCTACTTACTTCCATTCAAGAAAATAAGGAAAGGAAAACAATGTTCATGCGTACGTACGGACTACCGTCTCCATGAATGGTGTTTTTCATTTCATTTATCTATCTATTATATATATATATATATACTGAATATATATGATATATAAATCATATTTTATATTCTGGAATTATGTAAATCATGATATAAGTAATAATAATGTCAAGAACAACAAGTCAAAACACCTACCATAAATGAAACGATTTTACCCAAAACGCTTCTTTAACATGGAATTTACAAAAGAACGGGTAATATAAAGTCATAAGTGAACCATATATGATATCATAACAATGAATATGATTCTGTAATAAGTCAATGACATTATTTAAATCATTATACAGGAGGTTCGAACACATACGAAGCAAATCGGACCTAAGGTAAGGGAAATGTCACAATCTCATTTTTATCCGAGATTGTTTATACTTTGGTATTTACTGGGGTGTATTTTATCATCCACATCCATGTTTCCTCAATATGTAATATTATTTCCATTCACCTAAAATTTTTTTAAATCCCATTTTACCCTTCGGTGAGTTTTTAGTAAAAGATATGAAAGGAATCTTTTGTCGTTTTTCGTATGAGGTACTTTTTTTTGACTTTTCCGACAAAAGTACGAAGAATGTTTTTTTACGGCATGAATGGATTTTTAAAACATTATTTACAAGAATCTTCCTTTAAAAGTTTTCAAGATTATTTTTTATCAACTTCTTTTAGTTTATAATTGTATGACATATTAAGAAAGGAAAAGTGTTTTTGAAGAAGAAAGGATATTTTCCTCAAGAATTCATTTCAAGTGTTTTATCAAAATTATCTTCCATCTAAGATAATAAAGGGTTCTGTTTTTATCCCAATTATTACATTGATTTGATTATGTTGTGATGGAATTATTTTTATGAATTCCTTTATCTTATATGAATTGTTTTATGATGTCACGATGTTTACGATTCCCATTTTTATTACATGGGTTATGAAATGATGTATGATTTATGATTTTGTGGCACACATAAGAATGGTATCATTATGAGATGGGTGGGACCTATATCTCCCTCCAATGCATTGGGTAAAGATTTTATATCTCATGAGATAGACATGGCTGGAATGGTAGGTTATACCGGTTCAGTGAAACCGGACTGAAACGAGGGTTACTCGATTCAGAAAGGGACTTTGTCCACTAAGATAGTCTTGGCAATGAGTCTTGACTAATAATAAATGATTCTCTATGATTATGTGTGTATGCCACAAAGTTTCATGTTTTTATGTTATGATTATTGTGATTACATTTCACTTCCATGATTTATCCCATGTTATGAAATTATGATCTCTTTTGCAGGTTAAGATTTCCAAAAGTTATGTGCTTGTGTATACGATGAGATTTATATTTCTTTTGTTTACCCTTACTGAGCATTTGAGCTCACCCTTTTATGTTTTCTTTTCCCCAGGATATAAAGAAAGGTTTTAGGTTAAAAAAAAGGAAGATCTTTATGGGAGATGTTGAAGATCTTTCACCACGATTAGAAGATTTTATTCCGAGTTTCCAAAGACACTAAACTATTACGGTCCTTGTGTGTGTGTTTTTGTTATGTATAAAGTATTCCGCAAAAGTAATGTAATGTCCATGTACGTCAGGCTTCGGGTCTCTACAGAATGGTTTGGCTACACAATTTACCAAACCATCCACCAGATGTGAGGTTTTCATTATCCCTAAGGGCATAGATCACACTTGTTGTCCACATGGTCTATCTAATGTCACATGGTTACTAGGGGAATCTGTATAGTCTCCCCTAATACTGTGAAAATTTTGAGACTCTTTCCAAAACATCTAAGTATTTCATGATATTACCCCATGAATATGTATAGGATCTCCTAAATGTTCCCAAATCATGATTATAATAAATAACTTTAAAAAAAATTATAATCTCCTAGGAACATATCTATAATTATACCCACCAAATCATAGCCCAAAATATCATAAAATCTTGGAACATTACTAAAACCAGGGATGTAAAATTTCACATATTTATTATATGATGTATATACTACATGTTTGATAAATTATATATTTAATCAATTTATATTAATTATATTTAATGTTCAATTTATGTTATTAAGTTCAAGATCATTATGATTCGAGAGAATCCCAATTAGATGTTTTTTTGTAATATAATTTGAATTGGGGATTTTCCAAAATAAATTTACATTAAGGTAAATTATACGATCATTATACTTTAAAACACTTCTATTTTTATCTCAACTATTTTTTTCTATAATTTATAAATATTATAAACCTTCTCCTCTCATTGGTAATTAACGTGATCAAGAAAATATTTGTCAGATATGATTTACTTTTTTTCTTTTCAGGTTGGGAATCCTTCTCCACCATTTCCATGTACTGAAAAATGTTTTATGAACATTATTATCTCTATTTAAATGTTTACAAAATATTATTTCTACTACCATTATCTAACTATAACAATTATTAAAAATACTATTTTAAAATGTTACACATATAACTCACATTTTCCTTTTTACAAAAATAGAAAATAATATCTTTTTTAAACATATAAAACATGAATATATTTTCCTACATCATTTCCATTACCTGATTTAATGATTCCTTTAAAATATTACTTGGATATTTTCGATGAAAATTTCTTTTCTAGTATTCTTGATATTTTTATTTTTGATACAATTGAAGAATAAAATGGATAGTTTCTCAAGATATTGAAAATGTATTATAAAAATATTTTATAAGAACTGATTTCATATTTATGTAAGCATATATAAAGTGTTTTTAGGATTAATTAGGAATTATATTTTAGGATACTATAATGGTTCTTTCTTAAAAATTTTTTGTATATTAATTTTTAAAGATAAATCTATGATACTTTTTTTCCATGGGATAATTATATTTTGATGAAATAATTATTTAATTCATATATTTTCCATTGGTTATTTAATGATGAATATTTTTTTAGTCATGCTATACACATATGTATTTTAATGATTATGTCACTATTGGTATATGAATTTTATATTGCTATATTGGATCGGGTAAATAATGATTCTAATTAGAAAATTTGAAAAATAATATGGAGTGGTCACATTTTAGTAAGAGACATCAAATACTATGATAGTATTGGAGGTGATCATTGACTATGGATTTAATGGAATGGGGTGTCAACCAATTATACTATGTGATTTCTTCTATGATTATAGTTTTCCAAGTGATCCAAGACCTGTTAAAAAAATTTCTATAGTTTTGTGTAATTAAGAATTTTATTTACTATACTTGGGATATATTCTGACAACACATGATTGAATATTATTGATTCTTCACTCGTTTGTATTATGTTATTATTTATGAAAAAGGGATATTTATAAATCATAATGAACCTAATTTGAATAATTAGGTATGATTATTAGATGTTATGTTCCTAGTATCGAACAATTATTTTTAGGTTATGCTCATTTATGATCATTAATTGGTTTCTCATATTTTTACCCTCATTGAGTTTCTGAGATCAATTTTTCTTTTGTTTTATTTGGCCTAGCTTTTAATTATTATTTTTAAATAGGGAATGAAAAATATGGGTAATATTCTAGAAGAAATGTTTTTACGATGTTTAAGGTCACTAATGAAATATGTTGAACATATATATAGTCAACAAATACAACAAACTAGTATGGTTATAGGGTGTTTATTATTAAGAAATGTATTGAATATTCATCTAAAAAGATGTAATATTTATTTATGTTATTTTGGTGTTAGCTCATGAAACACATAAACGTAAAATTAAACATGGACCATATAGATTTCAAAATGGATATATGTGTAATCATGGTAAAATGGTAATCACTGTACCTCATTATAGATTTTTTTGGAGGCTTGGTTTGGTTTTTAAAAAATTAATTGGGATTTCTTTTTAATATGTCTATTAAAAAGTTTTTTCGGTTATAAGTTTAAATTAAATTTTAAATGATGAAATGGTAAATGTGATTTGAATTTGTATTTCAAAATAATAAATAGGCTAAATAGTGTTTTAATTGATTTTGGATAAGTGACTAGAATGATAATGATGAAATGTGATGGATTTTATAATAGTTATGAAAAAGGGTTTATGGCTTGATTTTTTGGGGAAAGATGAATGGGATTATTGTGAGATGTATTTGGTCTATCAAAATGTAGGTGGGAGATGCTCAGGTTTTCGAAATCAAGTCTTATTTTTATGTACCCCTTATTGTGTTTCTGTAGTTTCAATTCTAGTTTTCATGATGATTCATATTGTTTCTATAGTCATTTGAGAACATATTATTTTTTATGAAAATGACTTTAATTTGTGTGAATCATTGTTTGAGCTGTTTTTTGTATCAAAGTGATTGTTAACACATATTGATGAGAAAAAATACATAGACTGTATACACCGGTCTAAAAGTCCCTAATAGATGTGTTTGTGATGTGGGACTAGATCGTAATGGACTAGTTTAATAGAGACGAGTTAGTGAGCTATGTGATAGGTTTTAGACATATGTGGTCCAAATTATGTGTGATTATTCATATAATAAGTGATATATTAAGTGGTAGAGTGGATCATGAGGGATGGAAAACCATGATAGTACATTGACCTTAGCTGGAAATCTAGTGGTGAGACCAATTATTTATATGAATTAATTTAGGACATTCCTTACTAGATAAGGTTGATATTGTGTATGGTACCTTTTCCTTTAGTGGCATATCCTAGACTACAAAATAGTGAGTTTGAAAATGACAATTAATGGATGGTGGAGGGAACAGTCTATAAGTGGGATGGGTCCTAGAAATGGATTTATATGGTATGAACCACAATCATAATAGATGATTGAGATTTAGTCCAGAATAAAATTCAATTCAATTTTTGGATATTTTTAGGTTTACAGTTTTATAGAAATGGGTTATAACTCATACATAACAACAACATAATTTTTAAAAGTTGAAACATCAAATCAGTATCCCTTTTTGAACAATAAAATGAATTTAAAAATAATCACAATTTCTTTTCATCAAAATTCTTCACAACATTGCACGTTAATTCTTATTTATTCATATACATCCTTAAACATTATGAAACCAAATTTATTAATGGGGGATGAGAAACAAAATCTTAGTAAGGGGATAAAAAATATAAATATAAAATTTCGTTTTTAGATAAAAACATAAATTTTTTATTTCAAAGTAATATTTGGCCTCAAAATTAACATTTTCACACACATGAAGTATCATTTTATTCCTAGATATTATCATAAATTCAATAATAAAAATATAAAATGTAAAAAAATTCAATCATAATTATTTAATTAATGTTAGTAAAATTTCATTAAAACCATATCACAATGTCACAATTTTCAATAATAATAGGTTTTGAATTAATTATTTTGAAACTAATATAACTATATACATTTTTATTAATAAAATCATAAAAACTATAACACTTATAAAATGATGATAAAATATTTATGGATTGTAGGACATAATTTTCCTTATAACTCTTACAAATGAAATTACAATACAATAAAAATCAATACCCAATGAATTAGAGAGATATCACAGACCCACCCATCATTGGATTATAATGTAATTAAGAATATTTGGATAACAACTTAACCACCCATCCTTTGTTAATAATGAATCCACCCATCCTGGTGTAATAACATAACCATGAGTAATTTTTTAACAATGTTACCACCTCTCATTTCTTAGTAACATAGAAACCCATTATTGTATAATAATGTTACCACCAATCATTGGGTTTTAACAAAACTACGTAGAAAATAAATTCCAAGAACCATAACACAATCATAAAAAATAAAAAATTGAAATTTTGAAAAGTACAATAGTAAATTAAAATTTTAGACCCAAAAAATTATTTTTCAAAAGTAAAATATCCATCCCATTTAAACCAAATTTTCAATACCATAATACACATAAAATATATATAAGGTTTCTCAATAATGAAAACATGAAATATTTTAAATGATTTCGTACATAAAATAAAAAGTAATGTGATAGAAATTTTATTTAATCTAAAAAATAAAAAATAGAATATTTATTTTTTCTTTTAGAAAATAATTCAAACATTCATTAAAAAAATACCTTTTCAAAAACCATTAAATGAAATACAAAAAATTACATTATAAAACATTCATGCCCATATAATTACATTTATAAAATAAATTTAAACACATGGAAATAGAAGGTATAGGTTTTGAAAATAAATCTTTGAAACATTAAGATTGAAAATTTATATTAAATCATCATTAAACTTCTATATGATTTATCATGTACATTATTTATCTTCCTTTTATTTCAAAAAATTCTTTCAGTTAGAAGATAAACCATTTTAAGTATGTATTTATGGACAAAATTGTGGCTCTAGGTTGTGGGGAGGGATGTATAGAAGGTACTTGGGAAGGTATTATAAATAATATTCTTTGATGGTTTATAATGGATATGAGAGGGTTGGCCATTTATATGTAATGTATATGACAGACATGGAATATTTAAAAACATATAGTTATACCCAATTTTTTCACAAGAAAAAAGGCTCCAAAATATATCATTACCAAGAAATGTAAAGGCTAAGGTAGACATATTTCAATCCAATTGTTTTTATTGAATTATATATTTTATTTTAACTATTTACATTTTAATATAACCTCATAGTAAAAATGTTTTCCCTTCAACTAGTGTAAAAGATTTTCACTTTTTCAGTATTCATTATAATAAAATTTACATTGATCTTATTATATAATTTATATTATGTTAATTCTAGATATAGAATTCATTAGATCATATTCAATTCATAGGTTTTTCCTAATATAATATTATATAAAACTTGGAGACAGGACATATAAGTTTATTTTCATGAGATATATTTTTCAACAAGAAGAGGATTTTATATTAATTATATAACTTAAAAACCATAATATGAATTTAAATAATATTTATAAATATATATTGTGTATTAATATCTATTAATTGATTCCTTATAAGAGTTATTTTAATTAATTAACAAGGGAAACCATTTTTCTTTTTAAAATTGTATTAAGAAAAAGCCACTTTTAGACCCAAAAATAAACATATAAAAAAATATTGTATAAAGATGATTAAAAAGATAAATAATTAGATATAATATATCTAATGAATACTTACCTTACAATAGATAAAATTAAAATCATAATGAAAATTTTATATTACATAATTTAATGAATTTAAATGATGGTTTTACAAAATTAGTTATTTTTCCCTAATCGTTGAAAAATATAAATTTTCTAAAATATAAAAAAATTCCCTTATGATAATTTTTATATTAATATTTAATAATTTAATTTCTTTTTTTTTGCATATAATTTTTCTAAAGTTTCAAAAAAATAAATATTATATTTTTTCACCAAAATATATAAATTATTATTTTTAAAGAGAATATATTTTTGGTAAAATAAATTATTTTACTAAAAATTAAATATTATATTGTATGAATTTATATGTAAATTTATTTTGAGTATGAAATTGATATTTCTACGTATATATCATTATGTATAAAATACTATTCATACCCTCCATTTTAATATATATGTTATAATTAAAATATTTTAAATATTATTATGTCATGGTTCACTTATGCTATATATAGTGTTTTTATAATATCAACCATATATTCTACTTTAAAATAATGGGAGTGTTAAATTATGCATATTTTAATAAATTCAATCCTCACAATATTAAATTTATTATTGTAATCAATGGATAAACATTTGAAAATAACTTTGATGGAAACCCATATTATAAAAATGGTTGATAAAAATTTATCTTCTTTAGAGAAAATAGATAAGTACAAAGGCCATCTAGAATAACAGATAACAATGTTCTTATATTGGATAACGTTGGTGGTAAGTGATAATATGGATTGTGAAATAATATTCATTTAATAGAAAATGATATTTTTTTATGGAGAGAATATACCATCAATTTTATGAAAATGGTTAACATTTTTTTATCAATATATTTTTCCCAAAGTTATGGAACTCAATTTCCATATAGACTAAGAACATAAATAAATATACTTACCTGAAAGGTAAAAGTTCATCTTTATTAAATCTTTACAAAAATCCCTGATTTTCTCTAAATGAAAACAATTCATGATGAAGTTCTCATCCATAATGTGATAAAATCATCTCATTATAGAACAAATAATTCTATTAAAGGATAACATGATATTCCTATAATCTTTTGAAATTAATATCCCAAAATTAATAAACCTTCATAAGAAGAAATATTACATTATTCTTCATAATTATATAGTAATTACAAATATTTAAAAGATATATTTTCAAAGATAAATATCCTTACAATTATTCATAATTATCCTAGATAATATTTATTCCCATTAATTAGTAGAATTTTTTTTACATATTCTTCCAATACAATTTTAAAATTTATTTACAAATAACATCAATCACACATAAAGTAATATTCCAAAAATTATATATGCCCAAATCTTATAATCTCCAAAATATACTAATTATTCACACGCATTAAATTAATTTTAATATAAAAACATACATGCTTACATAAAACAATTCACCCACTATTCATCCAATATGATCCCATAATATTCTATATACCAAAATTATATAATTTTTTAAAAAATTATTGTGATATTATTCAAAAATAAAAATAATTTCCGATTCTCCAATTCAGTTTTTGGTCGCTTGATTATCTCTATGATAAGACATACATTCAAAAAATAAGAATAATTATTATATGTCATACCATTTTAGTAAAAAATCATTACTAACCAAGATAATACATTGGATAGTGGTTGGAATTTCTTCTTTTCCCTTTCAGTTATGGGTTTAGGCCTTGTGGAATTTCTATTTGTGATATGTCATCCTTTTTCTAAAATTGTACTATTATAATTCTTATAAAATTCGAAGAAATATTATATACATAATTAATCATTAATGGCTTATTGAACCCAAAAAGGTATCAAAAACAATAAACATATCTCCAAAAAATGATAAGGCAATTCTCCTTGAAATAATATTTTTACATAATATTCTTATAGTGACGTATACATGAAACATAAACATAAACTTAATAAATGTCTCCCAATATACACCCATGTCAAAATAGTACTAACGCTTTTAAAAATATTATAATATATAATCTACAACTGCATCAAATTTATTTATCACTATATACAGATATCTTCTTCACACAACAAACTTCATAATCCATTAACCATACTCTTACACCATATTCCTTAATACTTCATTCATAAAAAAAATAATCATGTCGAACGATTCAAAAATAATAAAAACATAAGATAATATATAATCCACATCATTAATATGTCATTTATAGTTTC
The DNA here is from genome assembly GCA_963277665.1 of Viscum album. Classification (NCBI taxonomy): domain Eukaryota; kingdom Viridiplantae; phylum Streptophyta; class Magnoliopsida; order Santalales; family Viscaceae; genus Viscum; species Viscum album. The sequence goes on from OY728141.1 coordinate 1,797,482,088, forward strand.
CTCAATATTGAATGTATTGAAATTATATATTTTCACAGAGTCTTGATGATAATATTCTTACGATTTATCAATTGGAAATTTATTTTAGTAATTACTATACTCCCCAAATTTAAGTCATTAAATTGATACATTGGGATCAATTTTATTTCCCTCCATGGTCTTAACTGAACTCTTCCTTTTCCATTTAATATTATTTCTCTTTTCCATCATTTACATCAAATAGAACATATTATCATTATCATTAGAAATTTTACTAGGATCTTATTCCAACATTTCAGAAACATCATTCATTGAATATATTTCCTTTATCATATCTATCAATATATTTTTTATATTCATTCATACCTCAGTTTATGAAATAAAAATACAATATAGTTTCATGTTTTTAGTCGCTACTTGAGATAGTTGGCGAATAATTACAATAAGGGTTTTCATTATAGAACCTATTCTGTTTATCATCTCATTCATTAAATATCCTGAGTTCCCATTAAATCCATTATTAATTTGGTTCGTTCAAGATATATCCATTTAAGAAAACTAAAAGGTTAGTTTGAGTATATCAAAAAAACTATAATAATACATCTTATTTATAGGAAAAATGATAAAATATACGTAACCATTCCATCCTATATTCAAATATTTTTTTCCTCCAAAATATTTTTAAATATCATTAATGTAGTAAATATTATTTGTATATAGTGATTTTTACTTATCATCATATAAACATACTAACCTCTAATGTTTTTTATACTATAAATAATGACCCATATATAAAAATAACATAATCTTGAGTTTTAGTATGGATTTAAAATTCATTATTTTTAAGATATTTTTAGATTGAGATATTGAGAGAATTAGGCCATAACTCATACACAACAATACCATAATTTTACTATATTGATATTTCTAATCTATTTCTGAATTTTTCATAATATAAATCAGTTTAAATGAGACATGTTTTCATTTACTAATAATTATTCAAGACATTCTACATTTATTCTATTTTTATAACCCTTCCATAAATCTTAGGAAAAAATGTTAATGCAAGGGATGTAATCAAGAATATCAGTATCCGACATAAAAATATAAAATAAATATACCGATTATTCTAAGAACTCTCAAAAAAATTCCTTTTTCAATATACGGTTTAGGATAAAAATAAATATTTTCATACCCAAAAAATAACATTCTATACCCAAATATTTTCATATAACATTTTATATGAAAACATAAATGAAATAATAAAACTCATAATGGTTTATATTAAAACATGATAACCTCATTATATATTTTTCATTAATTTATACTTTGTACCCTTAAAAATTGGTCAACCCATATTTGTAATATAAGGTCATTACAAACCTTTTTAGAAATCTCAATATTAACCCTAAAATACATAGAAGTCATAGATAAAAAATAAATATATCTTGGGATATAATTTTCTATATCACTTATACAAATGGAATAACCATGCAGTCGACTTCAATACGAAATGTAGTAGAGGGATATCATAGAACCACACCATCCTTTGTTGATAACGTAACCACCCATAATTAGTATATAAAATAACCATCATACTTGGTTAGAAATATAAGAACAATCCTTGGTTAATAACATAACCACCCGCCATTCGTTAATATCATAACAACCAATCATTGTATAATAATGTAACAACTCATCATTGGTTAATAACGTAACCACCAATCAATATTTCATAATGATACTACCCATAATAATAATTAATTTCCATGAAACATTACATAATAATAGAATATAAATAATTTCTATTTTATAAATTACATCAATAAAATATTATTTTTGCCTATAAAAACTAATTTCCAAATATCAAAATATTCATTCCATTTAAAACCCCATTCCTAAAACCAAAATATCAAGAAATTGGAAAGAGGGTTTTTATTTGAAGAACATGTGAAATATTTTTAAGCAATCCATACAATAAATAAATTTAAATGAGAGAAGAAAATCATTATCTATATATATGTAAATATAGAATATCCAATATTTCTTTTTTAAACAATTTCAAACATTCAATAAACAATCCTTTTTTGAAAACAATTAAAAGAAATAAAAAAATTATTTTATAAAACATTCATTTCCATATAAGTACATTCATAAAATCATTACAAAAACCTCAACATAAACGTTAAAGGTTTTGAAAAAAACATTAAAAATAGAAAATGTAGTTTTTAGATAAAATTTCCCCATACCTAAATCTAATTCACTACGTAGTCTATTTGTCATCTTCTTATTTGGAAATACACAATATGTTTCCCCAAAAACACGTATTTTGATTGGTTTGTGAATAAACTAGGGGATCAAGATCATGGGAACGGAAGTAAGGAAGGTATTTTTATAGGGCTTGTCTAAAACACATTCCATGATGGTACTAATAATCATTAATTTCTTGTGGACTAATAAAAGTGTGATAAAGAAATCACATAGATTTTTGACTAAAAAAGTGATACTAAGATTTTTCACATGCCAAAAGGAACCAAAATGGACTGTTCTTTAGACATTTATAAGATAGTGGAAATATGGAAATTCAATATATTTCAAAATAGTGTATAGGTTATTCTAACCCCAATCATATTCGTTTAAACCTAGGTTAACATGTTTTCACCATAACATAAATAAAATATTATTATAGTTTTCACTGTTCATTATGCCAAAAAGAATTACATTATTTTATAAAATAATTTATTCTTATTCCAAATATGGAAATCATTTTATCAAATTAAATTAACATAAGTTTCTTAATTTTATTTAAAAAATTACCTTATAACTCAATAAAAAATTCGTTCTTCAAAAAATATATTTTTCAAGCACAATATAATTTTATATTAACATTATGACTCGTAAAAAAATTATGATTTTAAAATTCATATTTATTAATATATAATATATAAATTTCATTTAAATTGATCCTCGTTTTTTTATTAATAAAATTTGGAATCATTTATGAACCATAATATAGTTTTCTTAACAACTATATTTTTAAACTGAAAATTAACCTTTTATTAAAATGTTGTATAAATATAATTAAAATGAAAATAATTATATTACACATAACTAAATAATTATTATGTAACATAAAATGAAATTATAATGAAAATGATCATTTTAAATTTGTAAACTTGTTTAAATGAAATAATTGTTTTAAAAAAATTTCTATTTTCACTATTTATTGTAAATTATATATTTTGTAAAAAAAGTCCAAAAAATTATACCGTATGTTAATTTGGATATGATGATTTTAAAAATTAATCCTATTTTCTTAAAATAAACTATCCAAATGTTTTGTAATTAATTATAGTTTATTCTCATAAAAATAAATAAAAATTATTTTTTATGACAACATATTTTGTATAGGAAAATTACTAACTAAAAATTGATTGATTATATAGTATAAATTTAATAATAAATTTAAATTAAGTAGGAGAGTTTTATTTATATATTTCAGATTTAGTTAATAATATTAATAAATATAAATTTAATATATAGTTTATAGTTTCCATAATTAAAATAATATTATTTTATGGTTCTCTTACTCTTGGAGTCACATGTTTTTTTTATTTTTAGGATAACATCCTTTTTTACAATTTCCTCATATTATTATATTTGTCCAAGTGGTAGGGTTGGGTTGTGAGGTATTGTGGGACATAAATGATGGATGTTGTAAGAGTGATTAAGTTTTCATTGAGACTTATGAATATATGAATGTGTCATATTCCATCTGGCAGTGGATTCAGGCTTAGAATATACCTTACTCAGAATTTTCATATTTGGGATGGGAATTGAATGATATATAATGTGCGATCTCTATTAGGCCATAAAGGATGTGATGAGGCTTTTCCAAGATACCCTACCTTGATCCTCTATGAGTGGTTTGAGGAAAATGTTGGAAACCCTACCACATGTCATTATGTATGAGTCAAGATACAATATTATGTGATATTCTTCCTTCAAGTATGGAGATAATTTAGGAAGGGACATGTGTCATGAAGGCCTCGCAAGTGCACAATGACTTGACTTATGTGATTTTATGTGCATTGTTTGCTATGTTTCTTGGTAGGTGTGTCACATTAACATGACAATACAATATATATATATATAGTCAATTAACATATAATTGGACATAAAATCACTTAGTTTGGTTGATGCATTGGATATTCCTTCTTGGTAATTGTACTCACCCCTACCCAATTAAACATTATGAACATAGATGTTTGTGGGTATATTTTATTATATTTTTTATATATATAGTTATTTAATGGATCTAGAAAAAAGTTTTAGTAATTTTGTCATGGAGGATGAGGACATTGTTGGATGATATTTATTTTTCACTTGAGTACATTGTATTAAATTTACAGTTATGGTTCATTGTGTGATCGAAAATGTTTCATTATAATATAGGTTCCTAATAATTCCATTCTTAATTTCATCCACTTTATTATATATTGTTTCACCAATTAGATTGATTTAATGCTTTATACTATAGACAGAAAAGTGTAGTGTGGATCTAGGTATTATGTTATCATTTATTTCTTGGATTTTCAATATATGGATGTGTCATGATAATTTTTTTTAGAAATTGGGCATGTTTTCCTGGGTTTATTTTGAGGGCATAGTCTCCACGTGACTATGATTTCCCCTTTCGACTAGTTAGTTGACTCTCTCATATGGTTAGGAAAGGATGAGGTCATGTAATAACCCTCACTCAGGATCAAATTAAGAGATATTGGATATGAAATTATAGTGGTATATTTTCCACCTATTGATTTTGTCTTTATGTGGTCTCATCCATTAAGTTCTAGGAAAAATTTGTATGTATTATAACACAAAAATTTAATCAGTGGTATATTATCCTCCTAAATAAGATTTGTTGGTAGTGTTTCACTCTACCGTATTATGAAATTATTTAATATCAAACACATAATCAGGGATAGTGGGAGTTTATCAGGCACATGTGATGGATGATATCTCATTCACTATGTGGTGAATCATTCTCCTTCAGTACTAGTTTGGTGATTACTTATTTACCTACATGTCTAGTAATGAATATTACTGAGGAAAACTGATTTTTATAAGAGGAGTGATATAACATTCCTCTTTATGGAGTGATCATACCATGGGTATATATCATCATTATGGAACTATTCAATGAATTTATTTCTAAACCGTTTATAGATGGATAACTACTTAGGGAAACATGATTATTTATTTATTTATTTAGTAGCAACTTTTATTGACAGCACATATACATTAGTAAGTGTTTTTAGAGTCATATATGTTGGTGACCAAACTAAGATATACTCCTAAATTTCATAGTCCCCCTGAACCCCGAGAAAAATATGTTGGATCAAATATGTAAATGTATATGTATATTAGATGGAACAATACAAGAGGGGGGTGAATTATAGGTTTAAAAACATTTTGTTTAATCACATAAGAGATTAGTTTAAAAGATCATAAACTAATTAAATTCAAAAAACAACAATTTTATTGAATATAAAGGTATGATGTAATGTAATACTATTATAAAAGTAAAGTAATTGTATTCAAGATGAATACAATAATCAAAGTAAAACAAGTGTTAGAGATTCTACCATAAAGCGAATAGAATCTATTAATACAATATGTAATAGAATAATCGTAATTGAAACAATTACAATTGAACATGTAATGAAGAAAGGAAACAACAAAAATTCCTTTCTAATACAAACAGCAGTGGGAGAGTGAAGTGCATTGTGTTGCATTTGTTGTCAATGAGACATGTTGTTGTCTTAGAATGAATGGATGTCAAGGAATCAAGATGTGAATGTCAAAGGATGTGATGGTGATGGTGGTGAAGGAGAATGGCCATGATACTAAGAGGCATGTCACTTAGGAGATTCACTAAGTGGCATAAGAGATGTGGTTGAAACATTCTCTAGTAACATCTGACGATTGTAGAGCTGTTCGTTAAGTTCAAAGAACTTGTATCATGATGATACAAAGTCACAACAATGTTTGAAGACCATGCATTGTAGTGACAATGCATGAGGAGTTGAAGATGATCCATTCACATGTTCTAAGTGGATGAAGTGGTTTAATAAAATCCATGCACTAACACTTAGTGCATGTGAATCTGAAGAAGTCCCAATTTGATCTCTGATTAGATCAACAAAGTTTATTGAAGAAATATTTGATTCAGGAGCTCGGTTGAAGATGAAGAAACCTTTTGAATTCCATATCCTAAGTGAAGATTATATGTTGACGAGGATTAAGGAATTCTTAAGAAGTAGAGAAGGGAAGAAATTGAGAAGAAGAATGAAAGGGCTTGATATGGCATTTTACATGGAGGACTTTGTTTTTTACAAAGTATTATTCAAGACTTAGCCAAAAAATATGGCCAGCCCGTGAGCACCTTGTGGGTTCAACCCCAAGGCTCATGTGGGCCTAAGGCGCCACGCCCAAGGGGGAACCCGTGGGGCGAGCTCAGGGCGGCAGGGGCGCACCCGCAGACACCACAGAGGCGCTGGGGCACGCCCGGAAGAGCGCAGTGTGCATAGTGGGTGCCAGTGGCGCGCCCGCAGGAGGCATAGTGGGCGCTAGGAGCGCGCCCGCAGGGAGCATAGTGGGCGCAGAGCGCGCCCGCAGAGAGAACCCGGTGCGGGGCGGCACCAGGAGGGGAGAAGTTCAACTGGCGTGTTGAGGCAGCGCCAGGGTTATAAGCCGCGGAGAAACCGGGCGAGGATTCGATGTGGGACGCGCAAAAAATCCCGGGAGCAAATCTCCACCGTCCGTCTCATCGCGCGCTTGATCTGCGCCGCACGATCCATCCGCGGCGCCGCGATCTAATCCAAGCCGTCGAAACACTTTTGATCACCGCATCCGACGGCCCCGGCATCGTCTCCTCCCTCGAACTCGACCGAAGCTCCCCGCGAACTCCGTTCGAACCAGGAGTAACCTGAGCAGTGTTTTCGAGCTCCCGGCCACCGCTGATCGAAGTAAAGCCTCCATGGTGATCGTCTGGACCTACTGAACCGATCCATGCTTAAAAATACACATGCATGCAATGTTTGGGAGATTTCGATGAAGGCCGAAGCAAACCGAAGGTGCGAGGGCATTCGGTGTTGATACTCTGCATGGTTTGGATCGAAGGAAGGCCGTGCATGCGTTCTAAGTCGCATGCACGTGAAGAAGGCCGAAAACTAAGGGAAGCCGCGTGAAACAGAGGAGAAACAAGATTTTGGAAATCTTGAAGATCCGAAGATCTCGGGTGTTTGAAGTTATTGCACGTGGATAATCTGAGGCAGTCTCTGCCTATAAAAATGAGGCTGAGCTCTCTGTGCCGCTTACTGATGCGCTGATCCTTTGTTGAAGATCCGGAGTCCCGTGAGAGCACCTTTGCCTCGCGAAGAAGAGCCTGCGTGCACCCCTGCGCGGCAGTGAAGCCCGGAGCCATCAGAGGCTCCGTGAGATCCTTTTGCGCATACTTGCGCGAAAGAAGAGGTCCCCTGCGCGCCTCCCTTGCGCGACAGGAAGACCCGTGGCCGCAACATCTTGCGCGCCCACGGTTGAAGCCCGAGGTGCCTTGCACCCGAGGCCTTGCGCGGCCCTTGTGCCCGAGACATAGGTTACTCAGGCACCCTGCGCGCTGCCTTGCACCAAGCACCCTTGCGCGGCTGCCCCTTGCACCAAGACACCGTGTGTGCCTCCTTGTAGAAAGGGTTCAAGTGAGAATACCATACGGGCAGTGGGTGTGAACAAGACAAGGCCACACCTAGTGTGTGCATTTTAAGAAAAGGCAGTAGCCTTGTCTGTGTGCAAGAAGGGAAGGAAAGGCCGTAGCCTTGTGCAACCAAAGAAGACCCAAGGCCTAAGTGTATTTGTGTGTGCAATTACAATAAGGTTGCAGTGGGTGTGCACCAAAGAAGACCCGAGGCATAGCCCTTGTGTGTACAAAATAGAGAACCAAGTGTGTGCATAAGTGAAGTGCACACTTTGAAGAAGATTAAAAGAACAAGGAAGAACCCGAGACCTTGGCTTGGGTATGTGCAAGTGGGTAAAGTGAAGACCACCACACTTTGTGTGTGTGTGCATTTGAGAGGAAGGCCAAGCCTTGTGTTTGCTAATTGAACAAAGGAAGTGTGTGTGCAAACAAAACAAGGAGGCCGAAGCCTAAGTTTGTGCAAAGAGGTTGTGCACACTTGGAGAACAAAGAATACTTTGTGTGTGTGCAAGAGGAAGTGAAGGCCAAATATACACTCATTGTGTGTGTGCAAATCAATGAACAAAGTTGTGTGTGCAAAACAACAAAGAGAAGTTGGCCGAACCTAGTGTGTGCACTAAGAGTGTATACACATTAGAAGATGAAGAAGAAGACAACTCACACCAAAGTAAAACACACTCAAAAGTGTGTAAACAAATTGGATAAAGTGTGTGAAGTTCGGAGAAGGTGTGTGCTATAATTGATTACACCCTTTGTAGGTCTACTGCACCAAGAAGAGGACAGGAGAAGTGCATGCATGCATGCATGCACGTGCACACGTGAACAGAGCCAAATCAGTGGTGTGCATTTGAGTTGTCCAAGACCAGGTGTGAGACTGGACCAGACCGAAGATAAAGATATTATTTGTCTGAGCATTCAGTAGTTGGAGAGAAGCCAGGTCATCCTTAGAAGAAGGAGATAAATCCTGAGCAAGGCGAGAAGACCTGATCATCACAAGTGATCAGAGGTACAGAGCAAGGCCAGCAGTCTTTATCCCAGACTGCTGAGGATACTTGAAGAACTTAAAGTGAAGAAGAGCTACTCGTGCGACTCGAGGAGCCAGGAGAAGACCCTGTGGGACTCAGGGAGAAGAAGTCTTCAGTGGGATTCTGGAGCAGGCCAGTGGGACTCTGGTAACACTGTGGGACGCAGTATAAAGACCCTCCTGTGGGACTCAGGATAGATACAGTGGGACTCTGTATCGACCATTGTAATTCTAACAAGTTATAATGGGAGAATCCATGCTGGGAGAGCATGTCAAGGATGTAGGCCTTTAGTGTCGAACCTTGTAAATCCTTGTGTCCTGTGCCTTTTCATTACTGCATTATCCGGGAAAGGTTGAGAGATACAAGAAGAGTGGATCGAGGCTTTAACCAGCCATAGAGGTTTAATTGATTAAGAATCAATTAGTAAAAAGTTTTAAGGGATCACTGATTCACCCCCTCCCCCTCTCAGTGATTCACACTGATCTGGGAACTTCAATTGGTATCAGAGGGAGGTTACCTCTAAAAGATCCAAGAGAGTCTATATGAAGTGCAGATTTGAGGAAATGAAAGAACAGCCTCAAATGGAGATATCTGCCAAGACTCTGAAAAACAGAATGAAGAAACAGGCAAAGAAGATGAAGAAGAAGGTTGTTGCAATCAGAGAAACTCCTTCTATGGAAAGAAATGTGACAGTCACATCAGATGAAAATTCCTTTTATCATTCTTCTGATGAAGCCTACTCTAGCTGTGATGAAGATGGAAGAAACAATGATCTTCTAAATGCAATCAAATATCTTCAGAAGAGAGTCCCCAAGGAAATTGCAATGTGTATAGCTACAGGCCTCCTTGATCTTCAAGAAGAAAAATTACAGCTAGAAGATGAAGCCAATTCTCTAGAAGTCCAATTGGAAAAAAGGGTTGGCATAACCAACACTCTCAGAAAGCTGGTGAAGGCTAAAGATGAGACAGTATCTCTTTGCAATGAAAGATATGAAGACACTACTGAAGAATTGCAAAGAAGCCTTTCTGAGAAAGAATTCTTTAAAGTAATGGTCAAAGAAGTTTTCCATGCACTGGAAAAGAGGCACAAAGTGTCAATGGTTGTCAAAGATGCTCAACTAGAAGACAAATTCAAAAGGGTGAAGGAGCTGGACAACTCATTGCTTGAAATGAAAAAGGTGCATGAAGACCAGATAAAGCAGCTGGAAGAGAAATGGGAAGGAAGGCTTAGAACTATTGAGGATGAGAAGAACTCCCTCAATATGAAATGCTTAGAACTAGAGGTGATATTGAAAAATCAGCAATCACCCAAAGCTGAATCCTCCCAGTCAGCTGAAAGAAGAAATGTTGCTACTCAAGTGAACCTTGAGCAGGATGATTCTAAGAGAAAGACATCCTCTAATAAAAGTGCAACATCTTCTAGAAAGAAGGTACCATCCATACCATCTTGTACTCATGCTTCTAAAAGTGTTTCTACTAAAAGTGCAGGATGGAAGAATGAATCCAAACAAGTATGGATGAAGACAGTAAAGAAAGAGAGCTCTCCTGAAACAGCACAACAGGTCAAGAAAAGTACCCTACAATCAGAAGGACTGAAAAGGTCAAGATTCGTGGGACAATGCTGGTGTTGTAATAAGTATGGGCACTGTGCAAAGGATTGTTGGTACAATCCACTAAATGACAAAGCACAAAGGAAGCCCATGCCAAGGGGGAGCAAGCCAGAAGGAAAGAAGCAACATCCACAGGTCCAGAGACATCTGTTTACTGCAAATAGATTTGGATTACTTGACAACATCTGGGATGATTGCAAAAGTGGTCAACAAAAAGATACATGTCAATTTCCAACTGTATCCAGAGCTCAAAAGAAGAAAAGATCACTAAACCTGGCTAAAAGAGATTCCTTGGGAAGCAAGCAGAAGAAAGTGGAAGATGCTCCCAAGAAGAGTTTGAAAAAGGAAGAGAAGACCTTGGAGTCTAAATCCAAGAAGGGTGATGCATCCAGAAGGACCACCAAGAAGAAATGCTTCTACTGTGGAAAGAAAGGACATATCATGGATCTTTGTAAAGAAGCCATGAAACTAAATAGAAGCAGACTGAACTCAAAAAGACAATCAATCCAGAAGAAGAAGAAGGGATTGATTGAAAACAAGTTTCCTAAGAGAGGTAGCTTGACAGAATCAAAGGAACCATGTGAAACTTCCAGAACTGAGGCCACACTTCCAAATGACTCTTTAGTCATATGGCCAAATCAGTTGCAACTTGCCAAAGATCTCCAGAGAGCTGAAGATGAAGTTCTGGCAATTGCTAAGGCAAAAAGGAAGAAGAAGATTTCACATGAAGATGTATTGAGATCCACACCAGCACAAACATCATTGAAGATCAAATGTGCAAGTGTGAAGAGTGGTGAAAATGGGGAATCTCAGTTGAGAGAATCTTCTCAACCTTGTTGTTCACATTGATGAACCAAGGAGGTTCCATCTTATTCCCTAATCACTTGTATTTACATGTGCTGACATTGCAGGGAATTGAAGATGATGATCATTCTCAATTGGAGGATGGTTTGGAAAGAATGGAGTGCACCCCTTGAGGGGGAGCCAATCTGAAGAAGATGGCATTCTTAGATTAATACCATCTTGAGAAAAGTGAAGGTATTCCAATAATACTTTCATCCCTTGTTTCTTAATTGAGTTTATCTTGTCAGTTAAGGGGGAGTATGGATTGAAGAAAAATGGATGAAAGGGGGAGCTTTATCATTGCACTGAACTTTCTAATGAGTTTTGTGAAGTATGTGCAGGATTTAGCAATTCATTGGTATATCTGAAAAATTTCAAACCCCTGAAGCATGATCTCACATGTACAGTGAATTTTGGACAGCTTTGAATTCCTTGGTCATATCACTCTTGTTTTCTACACCGGGTTAGCCCAAGTAGACTTAGAGCTGATTTACTAAAGGTTCTTTTCTAAAGAGAACATGTGACATCATCCCTCTCCTAGTGTTTTTCAAGAAGATACTTTTCAATGGGAGGAAGATATTTTTGTGAAAGAGAACCACACCACACCTTTGCATTTGATTGCCAATAAGGGGGAGAAATATTGGCACACATATTGACCCATTCATATGTGCTGAAGTGGTGTATTGACAACAAATACAAAGGGGGAGATTGAAGTGCATTGTGTTGCATTTGTTGTCAATGATACATGTTGTTGTCTTAGAATGAATGGATGTCAAGGAATCAAGATGTGAATGTCAAAGGATGTGATGGTGATGGTGGTGAAGGAGAATGGCCATGATACTAAGAGGCATGTCACTTAGGAGATTCACTAAGTGGCATAAGAGATGTGGTTGAAACATTCTCTAGTAACATCTGACGATTGTAGAGCTGTTCTTTAAGTTCAAAGAACTTGTATCATGATGATACAAAGTCACAACAATGTTTGAAGACCATGCATTGTAGTGACAATGCATGAGGAGTTGAAGATGATCCATTCACATGTTCTAAGTGGATGAAGTGGTTTAATAAAATCCATGCACTAACACTTATTGCATGTGAATCTGAAGAAGTCCCAATTTGATCTCTGATTAGATCAACAAAGTTTATTGAAGAAATATTTGATTCAGGAGCTCGGTTGAAGATGAAGAAACCTTTTGAATTCCATATCCTAAGTGAAGATTATATGTTGAGGAGGATTAAGGAATTCTTAAGAAGTAGAGAACGGAAGAAATTGAGAAGAAGAATGAAAGGGCTTGATATGGCATTTTACATGGAGGACTTTGTTTTTTACAAAGTCTTATTCAAGACTTAGCCAAAAAATATGGCCAACCCGTGAGCACCTTGTGGGTTCAACCCCAAGGCTCATGTGGGCCTAAGGCGCCACGCCCAAGGGGGAACCCGTGGGGCGAGCTCAGGGCGGCAGGGGCGCACCCGCAGACACCACAGAGGCGCTGGGGCACGCCCGGAGGAGCGCAGTGTGCATAGTGGGCGCCAGTGGCGCGCCCGCAGGAGGCATAGTGGGCGCTAGGAGCGCGCCCGCAGGGAGCATAGTGGGCGCAGAGCGCGCCCGCAGAGAGAACCCGGTGCGGGGCGGCACCAGGAGGGGAGAAGTTCAACTGGCGTGTTGAGGCAGCGCCAGGGTTATAAGCCGCGGAGAAACCGGGCGAGGATTCGATGTGGGACGCGCAAAAAATCCCGGGAGCAAATCTCCACCGTCCGTCTCATCGCGCGCTTGATCTGCGCCGCACGATCCATCCGCGGCGCCGCGATCTAATCCAAGCCGTCGAAACACTTTTGATCACCGCATCCGACGGCCCCGGCATCGTCTCCTCCCTCGAACTCGACCGAAGCTCCCCGCGAACTCCGTTCGAACCAGGAGTAACCTGAGCAGTGTTTTCGAGCTCCCGGCCACCGCTGATCGAAGTAAAGCCTCCATGGTGATCGTCTGGACCTACTGAACCGATCCATGCTTAAAAATACACATGCATGCAATGTTTGGGAGATTTCGATGAAGGCCGAAGCAAACCGAAGGTGCGAGGGCATTCGGTGTTGATACTCTGCATGGTTTGGATCGAAGGAAGGCCGTGCATGCGTTCTAAGTCGCATGCACGTGAAGAAGGCCGAAAACTAAGGGAAGCCGCGTGAAACAGAGGAGAAACAAGATTTTGGAAATCTTGAAGATCCGAAGATCTCGGGTGTTTGAAGTTATTGCACGTGGATAATCTGAGGCAGTCTCTGCCTATAAAAATGAGGCTGAGCTCTCTGTGCCGCTTACTGATGCGCTGATCCTTTGTTGAAGATCCGGAGTCCCGTGAGAGCACCTTTGCCTCGCGAAGAAGAGCCTGCGTGCACCCCTGCGCGGCAGTGAAGCCCGGAGCCATCAGAGGCTCCGTGAGATCCTTTTGCGCATACTTGCGCGAAAGAAGAGGTCCCCTGCGCGCCTCCCTTGCGCGACAGGAAGACCCGTGGCCGCAACATCTTGCGCGCCCACGGTTGAAGCCCGAGGTGCCTTGCACCCGAGGCCTTGCGCGGCCCTTGTGCCCGAGACATAGGTTACTCAGGCACCCTGCGCGCTGCCTTGCACCAAGCACCCTTGCGCGGCTGCCCCTTGCACCAAGACACCGTGTGTGCCTCCTTGTAGAAAGGGTTCAAGTGAGAATACCATACGGGCAGTGGGTGTGAACAAGACAAGGCCACACCTAGTGTGTGCATTTTAAGAAAAGGCAGTAGCCTTGTCTGTGTGCAAGAAGGGAAGGAAAGGCCGTAGCCTTGTGCAACCAAAGAAGACCCAAGGCCTAAGTGTATTTGTGTGTGCAATTACAATAAGGTTGCAGTGGGTGTGCACCAAAGAAGACCCGAGGCATAGCCCTTGTGTGTACAAAATAGAGAACCAAGTGTGTGCATAAGTGAAGTGCACACTTTGAAGAAGATTAAAAGAACAAGGAAGAACCCGAGACCTTGGCTTGGGTATGTGCAAGTGGGTAAAGTGAAGACCACCACACTTTGTGTGTGTGTGCATTTGAGAGGAAGGCCAAGCCTTGTGTTTGCTAATTGAACAAAGGAAGTGTGTGTGCAAACAAAACAAGGAGGCCGAAGCCTAAGTTTGTGCAAAGAGGTTGTGCACACTTGGAGAACAAAGAATACTTTGTGTGTGTGCAAGAGGAAGTGAAGGCCAAATATACACTCATTGTGTGTGTGCAAATCAATGAACAAAGTTGTGTGTGCAAAACAACAAAGAGAAGTTGGCCGAACCTAGTGTGTGCACTAAGAGTGTATACACATTAGAAGATGAAGAAGAAGACAACTCACACCAAAGTAAAACACACTCAAAAGTGTGTAAACAAATTGGATAAAGTGTGTGAAGTTCGGAGAAGGTGTGTGCTATAATTGATTACACCCTTTGTAGGTCTACTGCACCAAGAAGAGGACAGGAGAAGTGCATGCATGCATGCATGCACGTGCACACGTGAACAGAGCCAAATCAGTGGTGTGCATTTGAGTTGTCCAAGACCAGGTGTGAGACTGGACCAGACCGAAGATAAAGATATTATTTGTCTGAGCATTCAGTAGTTGGAGAGAAGCCAGGTCATCCTTAGAAGAAGGAGATAAATCCTGAGCAAGGCGAGAAGACCTGATCATCACAAGTGATCAGAGGTACAGAGCAAGGCCAGCAGTCTTTATCCCAGACTGCTGAGGATACTTGAAGAACTTAAAGTGAAGAAGAGCTACTCGTGCGACTCGAGGAGCCAGGAGAAGACCCTGTGGGACTCAGGGAGAAGAAGTCTTCAGTGGGATTCTGGAGCAGGCCAGTGGGACTCTGGTAACACTGTGGGACGCAGTATAAAGACCCTCCTGTGGGACTCAGGATAGATACAGTGGGACTCTGTATCGACCATTGTAATTCTAACAAGTTATAATGGGAGAATCCATGCTGGGAGAGCATGTCAAGGATGTAGGCCTTTAGTGTCGAACCTTGTAAATCCTTGTGTCCTGTGCCTTTTCATTACTGCATTATCCGGGAAAGGTTGAGAGATACAAGAAGAGTGGATCGAGGCTTTAACCAGCCATAGAGGTTTAATTGATTAAGAATCAATTAGTAAAAAGTTTTAAGGGATCACTGATTCACCCCTCCCCCTCTCAGTGATTCACACTGATCTGGGAACTTCAATTGGTATCAGAGGGAGGTTACCTCTAAAAGATCCAAGAGAGTCTATATGAAGTGCAGATTTGAGGAAATGAAAGAACAGCCTCAAATGGAGATATCTGCCAAGACTCTGAAAAACAGAATGAAGAAACAGGCAAAGAAGATGAAGAAGAAGGTTGTTGCAATCAGAGAAACTCCTTCTATGGAAAGAAATGTGACAGTCACATCAGATGAAAATTCCTTTTATCATTCTTCTGATGAAGCCTACTCTAGCTGTGATGAAGATGGAAGAAACAATGATCTTCTAAATGCAATCAAATATCTTCAGAAGAGAGTCCCCAAGGAAATTGCAATGTGTATAGCTACAGGCCTCCTTGATCTTCAAGAAGAAAAATTACAGCTAGAAGATGAAGCCAATTCTCTAGAAGTCCAATTGGAAAAAAGGGTTGGCATAACCAACACTCTCAGAAAGCTGGTGAAGGCTAAAGATGAGACAGTATCTCTTTGCAATGAAAGATATGAAGACACTACTGAAGAATTGCAAAGAAGCCTTTCTGAGAAAGAATTCTTTAAAGTAATGGTCAAAGAAGTTTTCCATGCACTGGAAAAGAGGCACAAAGTGTCAATGGTTGTCAAAGATGCTCAACTAGAAGACAAATTCAAAAGGGTGAAGGAGCTGGACAACTCATTGCTTGAAATGAAAAAGGTGCATGAAGACCAGATAAAGCAGCTGGAAGAGAAATGGGAAGGAAGGCTAAGAACTATTGAGGATGAGAAGAACTCCCTCAATATGAAATGCTTAGAACTAGAGGTGATATTGAAAAATCAGCAATCACCCAAAGCTGAATCCTCCCAGTCAGCTGAAAGAAGAAATGTTGCTACTCAAGTGAACCTTGAGCAGGATGATTCTAAGAGAAAGACATCCTCTAATAAAAGTGCAACATCTTCTAGAAAGAAGGTACCATCCATACCATCTTGTACTCATGCTTCTAAAAGTGTTTCTACTAAAAGTGCAGGATGGAAGAATGAATCCAAACAAGTATGGATGAAGACAGTAAAGAAAGAGAGCTCTCCTGAAACAGCACAACAGGTCAAGAAAAGTACCCTACAATCAGAAGGACTGAAAAGGTCAAGATTCGTGGGACAATGCTGGTGTTGTAATAAGTATGGGCACTGTGCAAAGGATTGTTGGTACAATCCACTAAATGACAAAGCACAAAGGAAGCCCATGCCAAGGGGGAGCAAGCCAGAAGGAAAGAAGCAACATCCACAGGTCCAGAGACATCTGTTTACTGCAAATAGATTTGGATTACTTGACAACGTCTGGGATGATTGCAAAAGTGGTCAACAAAAAGATACATGTCAATTTCCAACTGTATCCAGAGCTCAAAAGAAGAAAAGATCACTAAACCTGGCTAAAAGAGATTCCTTGGGAAGCAAGCAGAAGAAAGTGGAAGATGCTCCCAAGAAGAGTTTGAAAAAGGAAGAGAAGACCTTGGAGTCTAAATCCAAGAAGGGTGATGCATCCAGAAGGACCACCAAGAAGAAATGCTTCTACTGTGGAAAGAAAGGACATATCATGGATCTTTGTAAAGAAGCCATGAAACTAAATAGAAGCAGACTGAACTCAAAAAGACAATCAATCCAGAAGAAGAAGAAGGGATTGATTGAAAACAAGTTGCCTAAGAGAGGTAGCTTGACAGAATCAAAGGAACCATGTGAAACTTCCAGAACTGAGGCCACACTTCCAAATGACTCTTTAGTCATATGGCCAAATCAGTTGCAACTTGCCAAAGATCTCCAGAGAGCTGAAGATGAAGTTCTGGCAATTGCTAAGGCAAAAAGGAAGAAGAAGATTTCACATGAAGATGTATTGAGATCCACACCAGCACAAACATCATTGAAGATCAAATGTGCAAGTGTGAAGAGTGGTGAAAATGGGGAATCTCAGTTGAGAGAATCTTCTCAACCTTGTTGTTCACATTGATGAACCAAGGAGGTTCCATCTTATTCCCTAATCACTTGTATTTACATGTGCTGACATTGCAGGGAATTGAAGATGATGATCATTCTCAATTGGAGGATGGTTTGGAAAGAATGGAGTGCACCCCTTGAGGGGGAGCCAATCTGAAGAAGATGGCATTCTTAGATTAATACCATCTTGAGAAAAGTGAAGGTATTCCAATAATACTTTCATCCCTTGTTTCTTAATTGAGTTTATCTTGTCAGTTAAGGGGGAGTATGGATTGAAGACAAATGGATGAAAGGGGGAGCTTTATCATTGCACTGAACTTTCTAATGAGTTTTGTGAAGTATGTGCAGGATTTAGCAATTCATTGGTATATCTGAAAAATTTCAAACCCCTGAAGCATGATCTCACATGTACAGTGAATTTTGGACAGCTTTGAATTCCTTGGTCATATCACTCTTGTTTTCTACACCGGGTTAGCCCAAGTAGACTTAGAGCTGATTTACTAAAGGTTCTTTTCTAAAGAGAACATGTGACATCATCCCTCTCCTAGTGTTTTTCAAGAAGATACTTTTCAATGGGAGGAAGATATTTTTGTGAAAGAGAACCACACCACACCTTTGCATTTGATTGCCAATAAGGGGGAGAAATATTGGCACACATATTGACCCATTCATATGTGCTGAAGTGGTGTATTGACAACAAATACAAAGGGGGAGATTGAAGTGCATTGTGTTGCATTTGTTGTCAATGATACATGTTGTTGTCTTAGAATGAATGGATGTCAAGGAATCAAGATGTGAATGTCAAAGGATGTGATGGTGATGGTGGTGAAGGAGAATGGCCATGATACTAAGAGGCATGTCACTTAGGAGATTCACTAAGTGGCATAAGAGATGTGGTTGAAACATTCTCTAGTAACATCTGACGATTGTAGAGCTGTTCTTTAAGTTCAAAGAACTTGTATCATGATGATACAAAGTCACAACAATGTTTGAAGACCATGCATTGTAGTGACAATGCATGAGGAGTTGAAGATGATCCATTCACATGTTCTAAGTGGATGAAGTGGTTTAATAAAATCCATGCACTAACACTTATTGCATGTGAATCTGAAGAAGTCCCAATTTGATCTCTGATTAGATCAACAAAGTTTATTGAAGAAATATTTGATTCAGGAGCTCGGTTGAAGATGAAGAAACCTTTTGAATTCCATATCCTAAGTGAAGATTATATGTTGAGGAGGATTAAGGAATTCTTAAGAAGTAGAGAACGGAAGAAATTGAGAAGAAGAATGAAAGGGCTTGATATGGCATTTTACATGGAGGACTTTGTTTTTTACAAAGTCTTATTCAAGACTTAGCCAAAAAATATGGCCAACCCGTGAGCACCTTGTGGGTTCAACCCCAAGGCTCATGTGGGCCTAAGGCGCCACGCCCAAGGGGGAACCCGTGGGGCGAGCTCAGGGCGGCAGGGGCGCACCCGCAGACACCACAGAGGCGCTGGGGCACGCCCGGAGGAGCGCAGTGTGCATAGTGGGCGCCAGTGGCGCGCCCGCAGGAGGCATAGTGGGCGCTAGGAGCGCGCCCGCAGGGAGCATAGTGGGCGCAGAGCGCGCCCGCAGAGAGAACCCGGTGCGGGGCGGCACCAGGAGGGGAGAAGTTCAACTGGCGTGTTGAGGCAGCGCCAGGGTTATAAGCCGCGGAGAAACCGGGCGAGGATTCGATGTGGGACGCGCAAAAAATCCCGGGAGCAAATCTCCGCCGTCCGTCTCATCGCGCGCTTGATCTGCGCCGCACGATCAATCCGCGGTGCCGCGATCTAATCCAAGCCGTCGAAACCCTTTTGATCACCGCATCCGACGGCCCCGGCATCGTCTCCTCCCTCGAACTCGACCGAAGCTCCCCGCGAACTCCGTTCGAACCAGGAGTAACCCGAGCAGTGTTTTCGAGCTCACGGCCACCGCTGATCGAAGTAAAGCCTCCATGGTGATCGTCTGGACCTACTGAACCGATCCATGCTTAAAAATACACATGCATGCAATGTTTGGGAGATTTCGATGAAGGCCGAAGCAAACCGAAGGTGCGAGGCCATTCGGTGTTGATACTCTGCATGGTTTGGATCGAAGGAAGGCCGTGCATGCGTTCTAAGTCGCATGCACGTGAAGAAGGCCGAAAACTAAGGGAAGCCGCGTGAAACAGAGGAGAAACAAGATTTTGGAAATCTTGAAGATCTGAAGATCTCGGGTGTTTGAAGTTATTGCACGCAGATAATCT
This sequence comes from Viscum album, assembly GCA_963277665.1. Taxonomy (NCBI): domain Eukaryota; kingdom Viridiplantae; phylum Streptophyta; class Magnoliopsida; order Santalales; family Viscaceae; genus Viscum; species Viscum album. Next base: position 1,797,501,729 of record OY728141.1, read on the forward strand.
GAGGCAGTCTCTGCCTATAAAAATGAGGCCGAGCTCTCTGTGCCACTTGCTGATGCACTGATCCTTTGTTGAAGATCCGGAGTCCCGTGAGAGCACCTTTGCCTCGCGAAGAAGAGCCTGCGCGCACCCCTACGCGGCAGTGAAGCCCGGAGCCATCAGAGGCTCCGTGAGATCCTTTTGCGCATACTTGCGCGAAAGAAGAGGTCCCATGCGCGCCTCCCTTGCGCGACAGGAAGACCCGTGGCCGCAACATCTTGCGCGCCCACGGTTGAAGCCTGAGGTGCCTTGAACCCGAGGCCTTGCGCGGCCCTTGTGCCCGAGACATAGGTTACTCAGGCACCCTGCGCGCTGCCTTGCACCAAGCACCCTTGCGCGGCTGCCCCTTGCACCAAGACACCGTGTGTGCCTCCTTGTAGAAAGGGTTCAAGTGAGAATACCCTACGGGCAGTGGGTGTGAACAAGACAAGGCCACACCAAGTGTGTGCATTTGAAGAAAAGGAAGTAGCCTTGTGTGTGTGCAAGAAGGGAAGGAAAGGCCTAGCCTTGTGCAACCAAAGAAGACCCAAGGCCTAAGTGTATTTGTGTGTGCAATTACAATAAGGTGGCAGTGGGTGTGCACCAAAGAAGACCCGAGGCATAGCCCTTGTGTGTACAAAATGGAGAACCAAGTGTGTGCATAAGTGAAGTGCACACTTTGAAGAAGATTAAAAGAACAAGGAAGAACCCGAGACCTTGGCTTGGGTATGTGCAAGTGGGTAAAGTGAAGACCACCACACTTTGTGTGTGTGTGCATTTGAGAGGAAGGCCAAGCCTTGTGTTTGCTAATTGAACAAAGGAAGTGTGTGTGAAAACAAAACAAGGAGGCCGAAGCCTAAGTTTGTGCAAAGAGGTTGTGCACACTTGGAGAACAAAGAATACTTTGTGTGTGTGCAAGAGGAAGTGAAGGCCAAATATACACTCATTGAGTGTGTTCAAATCAATGAACAAAGTTGTGTGTGCAAAACAACAAAGAGAAGTTGGCCGAACCTAGTGTGTGCACTAAGAGTGTATACACATTAGAAGACGAAGAAGAAGACAACTCACACCAAAGTAAAACACACTCAAAAGTGTGTAAACAAATTGGATAAAGTGTGTGAAGTTCGGAGAAGGTGTGTGCTATAATTGATTACACCCTTTTTAGGTCTACTGCACCAAGAAGAGGAAAGGAGAAGTGCATGCATGCATGCATGCACGTGCACACGTGAACAGAGCCAAATCAGTGGTGTGCATTTGAGTTGTCCAAGACCAGGTGTGAGACTGGACCAGACCGAAGATAAAGATATTATTTGTCTGAGCATTCAGTAGTTGGAGAGAAGCCAGGTCATCCTTAGAAGAAGGAGATAAATCCTGGGCAAGGCGAGAAGACCTGATCATCACAAGTGATCAGAGGTACAGAGCAAGGCCAGCAGTCTTTATCCCAGACTGCTGAGGATACTTGAAGAACTTAAAGTGAAGAAGAGCTACTCGTGCGACTCGAGGAGCCAGGAGAAGACCCTGTGGGACTCAGGGAGAAGAAGTCTTCAGTGGGATTCTGGAGCAGGCCAGTGGGACTCTGGTAACACTGTGGGACGCAGTATAAAGACCCTCCTGTGGGACTCAGGAGAGATACAGTGGGACTCTGTATCGACCATTGTAATTCTAACAAGTTATAATGGGAGAATCCATGCTGGGAGAGCATGGCAAGGATGTAGGCCTTTAGTGCCGAACCTTGTAAATCCTTGTGTCCTGTGCCTTTTCATTACTGCATTATCCGGGAAAGGTTGAGAGATACAAGAAGAGTGGATCGAGGCTTTAACCATCCATAGAGGTTTAATTGATTAAGAATCAATTAGTAAAAAGTTTTAAGGGATCACTGATTCACCCCCTCCCCCTCTCAGTGATTCACACTGATCTGGGCACTTCAATTGGTATCAGAGGGAGGTTACCTCTAAAAGATCCAAGAGAGTCTATATTGAGTGCAAATTTGAGGAAATGAAAGAACAGCCTAAAATGGAGATATCTGCCAAGACTCTGAAAAAAAGAATGAAGAAACAGGCAAAGAAGATGAAGAAGAAGGTTGTTGCAATCAGAGAAACTCCTTCTATGGAAAGAAATGTGACAGTCACATCAGATGACAATTCCTTTTATCATTCTTCTGATGAAGCCTGCTCTAGCTGTGATGAAGATGGAAGAAACAATGATCTTCTAAATGCAATCAAATATCTTCAGAAGAGAGTCCCCAAGGAAATTGCAATGTGTATAGCTACAGGCCTCCTTGATCTTCAAGAAGAAAAATTACAGCTAGAAGATGAAGCCAATTCTCTAGAAGTCCAATTGGCAAAAAGGGTTGGCATAACCAACACTCTCAGAAAGCTGGTGAAGGCTAAAGATGAGACAATATCTCTTTGCAATGAAAGATATGAAGACACTACTGAAGAATTGCAAAGAAGCCTTTCTGAGAAAGAATTCTTTAATGTAATGGTCAAAGAAGTTTTCCATGCACTGGAAAAGAGGCAAAAAGTGTCAATGGTTGTCAAAGATGCTCAACTAGAAGACAAAGTCAAAAGGGTGAAGGAGCTGGACAACTCATTGCTTGAAATGAAAAAGGTGCATGAAGACCAGATAAAGCAGCTGGAAGAGAAATGGGAAGGAAGGATAAGAACTATTGAGGATGAGAAGAACTCCCTCAATATAAAATGCTTAGAACTAGAGGTGATATTGAAAAATCAGCAATCACCCAAAGCTGAATCCTCCCAGTCAGCTGAAAGAAGAAATGTTGCTACTCAAGTGAACCTTGAGCAGGATGATTCTAAGAGAAAGACATCCTCTAATAAAAGTGCAACATATTCTAGAAAGAAGGTACCATCCATACCATCTTGTACTCATGCTTCTAAAAGTGTTTCTACTAAAAGTGCAGGATGGAAGAATGAATCCAAACAAGTATGGATGAAGACAGTAAAGAAAGAGAGCTCTCCTGAAACAGCACAACAGGTCAAGAAAAGTACCCTACAATCAGAAGGACTGAAAAGGTCAAGATTCGTGGGACAATGCTGGTGTTGTAATAAGTATGGGCACTGTGCAAAGGATTGTTGGTACAATCCACTAAATGACAAAGCACAAAGGAAGCCCATGCCAAGGGGGAGCAAGCCAGAAGGAAAGAAGCAACATCCACAGGTCCAGAGACATATGTTTACTGCAAATAGATTTGGATTACTTGACAACATCTGGGATGATTGCAAAAGTGGTCAACAAAAAGATACATGTCAATCTCCAACTGTATCCAGAGCTCAAAAGAAGAAAATATCACTAAACCTGGCTAAAAGAGATTCCTTGGGAAGCAAGCAGAAGAAAGTGGAAGATGCTCCCAAGAAGAGTTTGAAAAAGGAAGAGAAGACCTTGGAGTCTAAATCCAAGAAGGGTGATGCATCCAGAAGGACCACCAAGAAGAAATGCTTCTACTGTGGAAAGAAAGGACATATCATGGATCTTTGTAAAGAAGCCATGAAACTAAATAGAAGCAGAGTGAACTCAAAAAGACAATCAATCCAGAAGAAGAAGAAGGGATTGATTGAAAACAAGTTGCCTAAGAGAGGTAGCTTGACAGCATCAAAGGAACCATGTGAAACTTCCAGAACTGAGGCCACACTTCCAAATGACTCTTTAGTCATATGGCCAAATCAGTTGCAACTTGCCAAAGATCTCCAGAGAGCTGAAGATGAAGTTCTGGCAATTGCTAAGGCAAAAAGGAAGAAGAAGATTTCACATGAAGATGTATTGATATCCACACCAGCACAAACATCATTGAAGATCAAATGTGCAAGTGTGAAGAGTGGTGAAAATGGGGCATCTCGGTTGAGAGAATCTTCTTCAACCTTGTTGTTCACATTGATGAACCAAGGAGGTTCCATCTTATTCCCTAATCACTTGTATTTACATGTGCTGACATTGCAGGGAATTGAAGATGATGATCATTCTCAATTGGAGGATGGTTTGGAAAGAATGGAGTGCACCCCTTGAGGGGGAGCCAATCTGAAGAAGATGGCATTCTTAGATTAATACCATCTTGAGAAAAGTGAAGGTATTCCAATCATACTTTCATCCCTTGTTTCTTAATTGAGTTTATCTTGTCAATTAAGGGGGAGTATGGATTGAAGACAAATGGATGAAAGGGGGAGCTTTATCTTTGCACTGAACTTTCTAATGAGTATTGTGAAGTATGTGCAGGATTTAGCAATTCATTGGTATATCTGAAAAATTTCAAACCCTTGAAGCATGATCTCACATGTACAGTGAATTTTGGACAGCTTTGAATTCCTTGGTCATATCACTCTTGTTTTCTACACCGGGTTAGCCCAAGTAGACTTAGAGCTGATTTACTAAAGGTTCTTTGCTAAAGAGAACATGTGACATCATCCCTCTCCTACTGTTTTTCAAGAAGACACTTTTCAATGGGAGGAAGATATTTTTGTGAAAGAGAACCACACCACACCTTTGCATTTGATTGCCAATAAGGGGGAGAAATATTGGCACACATATTGACCCATTCATATATGCTGAAGTGGTGTATTGACAACAAATACAAAGGGGGAGATTGAAGTGCATTGTGTTGCATTTGTTGTCAATGAGACATGTTGTTGTCTTAGAATGAATGGATGTCATGGAATCAAGATGTGAATGTCAAAGGATGTGATGGTGATGGTGGTGAAGGAGAATGGCCATGATACTAAGAGGCATGTCACTTAGGAGATTCACTAAGTGGCATAAGAGATGTGGTTGAAACATTCTCTAGTAACATCTGACGATTGTAGAGCTGTTCTTTAAGTTCAAAGAACTTGTATCATGATGATACAAAGTCACAACAATGTTTGAAGACCATGCATTGTAGTGACAATGCATGAGGATTTTAAGATGATCCATTCACATGTTCTATGTGGATGAAGTGGTTTAATAAAATCCATGCACTAACACTTAGTGCATGTGAATCTGAAGAAGTCCCAATTTGATCTCTGATTAGATCAACAAAGTTTATTGAAGAAATATTTGATTCAGGAGCTCGGTTGAAGATGAAGAAACCTTTTGAATTCCATATCCTAAGTGAAGATTATATGTTGAGGAGGATTAAGGAATTCTTAAGAAGTAGAGAAGGGAAGAAATTGAGAAGAAGAATGAAAGGGCTTGATATGGCATTTTACATGGAGGACTTTGTTTTTTACAAAGTCTTATTCATGACTTAGCCAAAAAATATGGCCAGCCCGTGAGCACCTTGTGGGTTCAACCCCAAGGCTCATGTGGGCCTAAGGCGCCACGCCCAAGGGGGAACCCGTGGGGCGAGCTCAGGGCGGCAGGGGCGCACCCGCAGACACCACAGAGGCGCTGGGGCACGCCCGGAGGAGCGCAGTGTGCATAGTGGGCGCCAGTGGCGCGCCCGCAGGAGGCATAGTGGGTGCTAGGAGCGCGCCCGCAGGGAGCATAGTGGGCGCAGAGCGCGCCCGCAGAGAGAACCCGGTGCGGGGCGGCACCAGGAGGGGAGAAGTTCAACTGGCGTGTTGAGGCAGCCCCAGGGTTATAAGCCGCGGAGAAACCGGTCGAGGATTCGATGTGGGACGCGCAAAAAATCCCGGGAGCAAATCTCCGCCGTCCGTCTCATCGCGCGCTTGATCTGCGCCGCACGATCCATCCGCGGCGCCGCGATCTAATCCAAGCCGTCGAAACCCTTTTGATCACCGCATCCGACGTCCCCGGCATCGTCTCCTCCCTCGAACTCGACCGAAGCTCCCCGCGAACTCCGTTCGAACCAGGAGTAACCCGAGCAGTGTTTTCGAGCTCCCGGCCACCGCTGATCGAAGTAAAGCCTCCATGGTGATCGTCTGGACCTACTGAACCGATCCATGCTTAAAAATACACATGCATGCAATGTTTGGGAGATTTCGATGAAGGCCGAAGCAAACCGAAGGTGCGAGGCCATTCGGTGTTGATACTCTGCATGGTTTGGATCGAAGGAAGGCCGTGCATGCGTTCTAAGTCGCATGCACGTGAAGAAGGCCGAAAACTAAGGGAAGCCGCGTGAAACAGAGGAGAAACAAGATTTTGGAAATCTTGAAGATCCGAAGATCTCGGGTGTTTGAAGTTATTGCACGCGGATAATCTGAGGCAGTCTCTGCCTATAAAAATGAGGCCGAGCTCTCTGTGCTGCTTGCTGATGCGCTGATCCTTTGTTGAAGATCCAGAGTCCCGTGAGAGCACCTTTGCCTCGCGAAGAAGAGCCTGCGCGCACCCCTACGCGGCAGTGAAGCCCGGAGCCATCAGAGGCTCCGTGAGATCCTTTTGCGCATACTTGCGCGAAAGAAGAGGTCCCCTGCGCGCCTCCCTTGCGCGACAGGAAGACCCGTGGCCGCAACATCTTGCGCGCCCACGGTTGAAGCCTGAGGTGCCTTGCACCCGAGGCCTTGCGCGGCCCTTGTGCCCGAGACATAGGTTACTCAGGCACCCTGCGCGCTGCCTTGCACCAAGCACCCTTGCGCGGCTGCCCCTTGCACCAAGACACCGTGTGTGCCTCCTTGTAGAAAGGGTTCAAGTGAGAATACCCTACGGGCCGTGGGTGTGAACAAGACAAGGCCACACCTAGTGTGTGCATTTGAAGAAAAGGCAGTAGCCTTGTGTGTGTTCAAGAAGGGAAGGAAAGGCCGTAGCCTTGTGCAACCAAAGAAGACCCAAGGCCTTAGTGTATTTGTGTGTGCAATAACAATAAGGTGGCAGTGGGTGTGCACCAAAGAAGACCCGAGGCATAGCCCTTGTGTGTACAAAATGGAGAACCAAGTGTGTGCATAAGTGAAGTGCACACTTTGAAGAAGATTAAAAGAACAAGGAAGAACCCGAGACCTTGGCTTGGGTATGTGCAAGTGGGTAAAGTGAAGACCACCACACTTTGTGTGTGTGTGCATTTGAGAGGAAGGCCAAGCCTTGTGTTTGCTAATTGAACAAAGGAAGTGTGTGTGCAAACAAAACAAGGAGGCCGAAGCCTAAGTTTGTGCAAAGAGGTTGTGCACACTTGGAGAACAAAGAATACTTTGTGTGTGTGCAAGAGGAAGTGAAGGCCAAATATACACTCATTGTGTGTGTGCAAATCAATGAACAAAGTTGTGTGTGCAAAACAACAAAGAGAAGTTGGCCGAACCTAGTGTGTGCACTAAGAGTGTATACACATTAGAAGACGAAGAAGAAGACAACTCACACCAAAGTAAAACACACTCAAAAGTGTGTAAACAAATTGGATAAAGTGTGTGAAGTTCGGAGAAGGTGTGTGCTATAATTGATTACACCCTTTGTAGGTCTACTGCACCAAGAAGAGGAAAGGAGAAGTGCATGCATGCATGCATGCACGTGCACACGTGAACAGAGCCAAATCAGTGGTGTGCATTTGAGTTGTCCAAGACCAGGTGTGAGACTGGACCAGACCGAAGATAAAGATATTATTTGTCTGAGCATTCAGTAGTTGGAGAGAAGCCAGGTCATCCTTAGAAGAAGGAGATAAATCCTGAGCAAGGCGAGAAGACCTGATCATCACAAGTGATCAGAGGTACAGAGCAAGGCCAGCAGTCTTTATCCCAGACTGCTGAGGATACTTGAAGAACTTAAAGTGAAGAAGAGCTACTCGTGCGACTCGAGGAGCCAGGAGAAGACCCTGTGGGACTCAGGGAGAAGAAGTCTTCAGTGGGATTCTGGAGCAGGCCAGTGGGACTCTGGTAACACTGTGGGACGCAGTATAAAGACCCTCCTGTGGGACTCAGGAGAGATACAGTGGGACTCTGTATCGACCATTGTAATTATAACAAGTTATAATGGGAGAATCCATGCTGGGAGAGCATGGCAAGGATGTAGGCCTTTAGTGCCGAACCTTGTAAATCCTTGTGTCCTGTGCCTTTTCATTACTGCATTATCCGGGAAAGGTTGAGAGATACAAGAAGAGTGGATCGAGGCTTTAACCAGCCATAGAGGTTTAATTGATTAAGAATCAATTAGTAAAAAGTTTTAAGGGATCACTGATTCACCCCCTCCCCCTCTCAGTGATTCACACTGATCTGGGCACTTCAGAGAGTAAAAGTATTATAATGATTTTTAACCCAAATAGAAGGGTTATCCTTTCACATAGGATAAGAGGTCTGTTTTACCACCACCTCGTAAAGCCCTCGATACGATGATCGGTTCGTCTGTCTGCATATCCCCTGCAGCCCTTGATACGATGATCGGTTCGTCTGTCTGCCTATCCCTGGCATCCCTCGATATGATGATCAGTTCATCTATCTGCCTATCCCCAATAGCCCTCGATTTTGTAAGAAATCGGAACCTCTGTCTTTCAATCACTTGAAAGACCTCAATACGAAGATCGATCACACAAAGCACAAAGCATGAGAGAAGTCACAACGCCTCTCTCTAAAACTTGATAGAAGCAAAGTATCACAATTGTTATTTCTCGGGTTCAAATGACCTCCTATTTATAGGCCTCCGGCTCCAATGGTCACATTTCCTCCAACGATCATATTTCTCCGAAAAACTCAGCTGGACTTGGACACCTGACATTATAATGGTCATATTGAAACAGAAAGCATGACATCGTTTTGATTATTTTGTAACTAACTAAATGACATCGTATTGTTTAAAAAAAAGATATATGAACATGATAATCATTATTACGATTGATCTAAAACAAATACTTTGGTAAAATAAATAAAGCATGCATGTGATAAAAGTATGAGTACTATAAGTATTACTAAATGTAATGTATTGATATTATACAAAGTAAGATACAAAAAAGTGAGAATAATTGACAGAGTCAGTACGATACGATTGATAGAGTCAGTACGAAAATTATAGTCTGTATGATCAGTATGGTGAGTACGACCAGCATGGTCAGTATGATCAGCATGGTCAGTATGATCAATATGGTCAGTACAATCAGCATGGTCAGTACGATCAGCATGGTGAGTACAATCAGCATGGTCAGTACGATCAGCATGGTCAGTACGATCAGCATGGTCAGTACAATCAACAAGGTCAGTACGATCAGCATGGTCAGTACGATCATCATGGTCAATATGATCAACATGGTCAGTACGATCAGAAAGGTAAAAGACATTTGTGAATTCCAAAACAAGATATAGAAGTCAAAGGAGAACTTTTGACCCAACAATCTACCCCTTTTTGGAAAAACACCAAACACAATGTAAAGATAACAAGAAATACTTATCTCACCCTGAGTTATAGAAAACTCTTCTGAATATGATACTGAATACAACTAATTCCCCATTAGATATGTATTTTCCTAAGTATTGAATTCATAGATTTTCCTTGGTTTCAAAGTATTCGATTAAAACATTCTACCTTTGTAAAAAATTCTCCCCCTTTATAAAACATTCTCCCTCTTTGTGATTTACAAAAAGAATGGAGTAATTTTGAGATTCCTGAAAGAGTTAGAGAATATAATTTCAAGGAAATGGAATGAGTAACATAAATATCATTACGATAACCAACAGGGTTCACAAAAAAACAAATACAAGTCATTTGTTTCCTCCTTCCTTTTCCTTCTTTATTAATTCATTAAGAATAGATTTCATCTTTTTGATTTGTTTCTTGTCTTCAGCAATTGAATCACCCTGAGATCTTAGAATCTCTTGTTGGTCAGCAAAAAGCTGATCTTGATTCTTAATAGTCTCCTCTTGGACTCTGATTACTTCTTCAAGAGTATCAATTCTATCTTGAAAATTCTTGTTATATTTGGATTGCACATAATTTTGTTTCTTTAACTAAACCATTTCATCTTTGAAAGATAAAACCTTCGAACATTTAGACTGAAAGGTATTCATTCTTTCTTGCAACTCTTTCACTGAAGGGATATCTACTCCATGAGTTACCTGATTCAGTCTTTCAATAGTTTCATTGTCATGCTTATTGAAAGCATTCACAAGATCATTTGACAAACTATTTATATCTTTAATTGCTATCTCATGGTCAATCACTGAGCTTTTTTTTATATGACCACTTGTTCATCCTATTGCAAGCCTTCTTATGAGCTGTGGAAGTTTCATATAGAACTTTCAAGTCAGCTTCCACTGACAGAACAGTCGTTCTTAATTCTCTTACAGAACAAAATTTCTTTTTCTGATTGTCAGTAATGAAATCAATCTTTCCCTCAAGACTGGGAACGCATGGAATAGTCTTTTTAACCCTCCTTAAAACATGAACAGTGTAATCACTCCTCTTGAGAGATATTGTTTTTTCTGAATCAGAATCTTCATCGTATGAATGCAGTTCATTCGACCAGCTTGATTCTACAACTGTTTGTTTTACTTTTACTTTTTCTTTCTCCTTTATTTCTTCCTCCACTTTATCAATTATGAAAATAACTTTTCCCGTATGAGAAGATTGAGCACCTTTCGTTTCATGAGAAGGTGTTTTATCTGGAGTTTCAAAAGATTCAACCAGTGCTTGATCTCCATGAGGAACATGTTGAATACATTCACTATGCTTTTGGTAAGATTCTTCTCTACTCTTTTTTGAACATTGAAGGAATTCTAAAAGAAAATCTCCTTCCTCTTCTTCAACTTCCTCTATCCCTTCTAACATTTTTTTCCCTTTTTCTTTCTCTAGATGACTCTGTAGGATAGGTTCTGGATGTATCTCTTCCATTAGTTGAGCACTAGCATCCTCAACCATTTTCTGTACTTAAGAGATATCAAAGTCTTGAGCCTTTCTTTTCAAAATGTTCTTCTTTTTCTTTTCAGCATGAAGGGTTTCCTATAACCTTATTCTCTCAGCAAAAGCTTCAACTTGATCAAGTCAAAACTTTGGATCACCTTACTTTCTCTGTTCCTTATCTTTTCTCCACTTGGCCACGACATCCTTATTGTACCTTGGTTTCTTCTTTGTCCTGAACATGATTGTGGATATGACTTTTAAGAAGCACCAATAGAAGGATTTTCTTTGACTGGCATAGGTTCCGATTGATTTTGAGATGATTCAGCTTATAAATCTTTTACAAAAATGTTTTGAAATCGGATCAAAACAAGCATTCAACTTCAACAATGTACTCTTACTAATCCAGGATGGCTTCAGATCTATCAGAATTCCATTCAAAGGAATATTACAAAACATCATACTCTCGAGAATAAACTTTCTAAGGATAGCTGGATACATAATCAAATGATATTTTATTGCTCCTGACTTAACATTCTTAATCGTTTCAAAGATGTATCCCATAAGATTTACTTTTCTCATGTTGACAAGATAGTACAACATGAAGATATCAAAAACCTTCAAAGTCTCTTTTTCCCCATTCCTTGGGATAAGAAAACCATGCATGCACAGCGACACAAATCTGTTATCTGGTGAAAGATGAGCCACTTTCCTCCTCTCTTCATTTATAATAAACATAGAATTTTCAGAATTTTCTTTGTTAAACGTACCAACTTCCTCTGTTAGTTTATGAGATGGATAGAAAGAATCACCTTCTATCAGAACAATTCGAAAATGAGCTTCTTGATTCATAGACATAGAAATATTTCTATCGTACACAGCAAAGTTGATATTCATGTTCTTATCAAATGATAGGGTTTTGTAAAAATGACTGACTTCATTAATAAGAACCGGATCTTGGGATACTGGTTTTTCAACACACAAATGCTCCCAGCCTTGAAACAAAATGATTCTTTTGATTATAGAATCGTATGAATCGAAAAATCCCCGAGAAACTAACCTCTCTCTGAAAAAATCTTTCTCTGAAATGATCTATGATGACATTTCTGCAGGAGTATTGGTAGAGGACTGAGACATATAGTTGAAGCTGCGGAAAGATCGTACGATGACTTAACTCAGTGGAGTAGAGCTTCGCCACAAATCCTTAAAACAGGTGTGGGTTTGCGAAAGAGGGGGGGTCTATTTATAGGCGGAAAAAGAGTGACCGTTGATCTTCTACGGTTAATATTAGAAGAAATAAGGTCAACAGATAGGATTAAAACAAAAAAAAATTAACAAAAAAATATGTACCTACCGGAGATCGTAAGGAAATTGTTGGTTTTGGTAGAATTAATAATAAAAGAAAACACAAGCGTGCGAAGAAAAAGAATAAAATCAACTTTCATGCCGATGGAAAACAAAGTTGTTACCGTGAACTAACGTGCTGATGGAAAGCAATCTTGTTACCACAAACTGACGAGCCGATGGAAAAGAAATTCATTACCATGAGTGGACGAGCCAATAGAATAGAAATTCATTAACATGAATGAACGAGCTGATGGAAAATAAATTCATTACCATGATCAGATGAGTTGATGGAAAAGAAATTCATTACCCTGATCGGATGAGCCGGTGGAATAGAAAATCATTACCATGATCGGACAATACGATGGAAAATAAAATCATTACCATGATCAGATGAGCTGATGTAAAAGAAATTCATTACCATGATCGGATGAGCCGATGGAAAAGAAATTCATTACCATAAACGAACGAGCTAATGGAAAACAAATTCATTTCCATGATTGGATGAGCCGATGGAAAATAAATTCATTACCATGATCGGAAGAACCGATGGAAAAGAAAATCCTTACCATTATCAGACAAGCCGATGGAAAAGAAAATTATTACCATGATCGTACGACCCGATGGAAAAGAAATTAATTACCATGAACGGTCGATACGATAAGCAGATAGGTAAATAATACAATAAAACTGGAAATATCATAAACAAATAGGTAAATAATACGATAAAACTGTCAATACTATAAACATATAGACAAAAACACATACCAAGAGAATAAATAATTAAAGATCATAAGATAAGAAGAAACACAACAAGAAATTTTCTCCCCCTTTTTAAGAGTAGTTGTTTGATGTAAGGAGAAATGTAAAAAATGACGTAGATATGAATGATTATTTTAATGTAACCATTCCTAGCTTTTATTTTATAAACTCAAATCTATCAGAAGGTAATGGTTTTGTAAAAATGTCAGCAAGTTGTTCTTGCATTCCGATGAATTGTAATATAATATCTTCTTTTTGTGTGTGATCTCTAAGAAAGTGATGCCTAACATCTATATTTTTTTCATGAGAGTGGTGTGATGGGTTCTCACTAAGAGCTATGGCACTAGTATTATCACATATAATTTGGGTTTTGGAAAAACTCAATCCATAGTTAGTGAGTGTGTGTTGCATCCACAACACTTGAGCACAACAACTTCCAGCTGCTACATATTCAGCTTTAGTAGTGGAAAGTTCTATCGAGTGTTGACTATTGAAGGACCAAGAAACCGGATAATCTTCTAAGAAATGACATGTTCCAGATGTACTTTTTATATCCATTCTACAACCACCAAAGTCAGCATCTGAAATTTTTTTTAAAACAAACTAATTTCCAGAAGAGTAAAAAAGTCCTAAATCCATAGTGCCTTTTAAATACCAAAAGATTACCTTTACGGATTTTAAATGAGACACTTTTCGATTAGATTGGTATCTTGCACATATGCATACAGAAAAAATTAAGTCAGGTCGACTAGCTGTCAAGTATAGCAAACTTCTTATCATACCTCTGAAAATTGTTTGATCTATTGGTTTCCCAGTTTCATCTCGATCAAGTGAATTTGTGGTACCAATTGGAGTGCTATTACTTTTAGTATTATCATATCCATAGTTTTTAAGTAAATATTTAATATACTTATGTTGGGATATATATGTTCCTTCTAGTTTTTAGGAAATTTGAAAACCTAAAAATAATGTTAACTCACCCATCATACTCATTTCAAACTCAGACTTCATTAAATTTGTAAAAGAATCAGTTAAAGATTGCTGAGTTGAACCGAATATGATGCCATCAACATAAATTTGAACAATCAAAAAAATTTTCTTTTCCATTTTTATTAAAAGCGTTGGATCCGCTATACCTTTTTCATAATTGTTTTGTAAAAGAAATCCTCTAGGTCTATAATACCTTGATCGAGGGTATTTTTTAAAACAATATATGGAATTGGTAAGTTTAAAACATGATTAGGATGTTTTGGGTCATGAAAACTGGGAGGTTGTTCAACACAAATGTAACATCCCAGACCCGGGTGCCATGCAACGAGTGCCCTGAGCCCGATTTTCCACGTGACCTCAAGCACATTTCCCCAAACGCCAGAGGCTGCCGACTAGCAGTGAGGGCCTATGTATGATAGTGGAGAAACTATGACCTCATTTATCAAAGTCTAGCGCAGAAGAATTGAAATCAAACATACAACAAACAGCAGAAGAAGTAAACCATACACATTTGAAATAAACTACAATAGTGGATATAACCAACAATATATAAATGATGATGCTACATGTTTCATGTTCTAAGAAAAACAGCCAGAACATGTTATACATCAATGCAGTACAACAAAAGTAGAGTAAAACAAAGAAAAACAAATAGATGGCAGCAGAATTGAGAGCCTAGGCTCGGTCCCATGCCCTCCTACTCCACAACAAGAGTCAAGTACCTGTGTATGGACTCTTGCCCCTATCCACACCTGCAAAAACGTAATCTGTTTGGGCCGAAAAGCATGACCCAAACAGGGTGTGAGAAATATATCTCAATAGGCACCCACCACAGACTCGTGCCCAACTGCATGTATGCATTCAACAATAGTGTGCAATGGTAAGATGAAATAAATTAAGCAGTACTGAAAAGTAACTATCTTAACAGTCAAATTTCCATTTAATTCATTAAATATTAAAAATCACCACAGTGCATTTCTAATTAAACAGTCTACGTCCTCAGAAAAGAAAAATCTTACCCTCGAGTAAGCAGAATCCAACCCGCAGGTATAGCCCTCAAGTGTAACAGAAGTAGCCCTCAGGCATAGGAAGTGTCGCCCTCCAGAATAGAGTCTATTGCCCTCAGGCACGAAAGATGTTTCCCTTAGGCTGAAAATATCTACTTCCCTCAGGCTAAATAGTGCAGTGACCATAGGATAATCACAACAACTCCCTCAGGCTAAACAGGTAACAGGGCCATGCCCAATAGGTAAACTAGTAGTAACAAGAAATTCCTCTTAGGGAAATTCTACAATTACTACTTTAAAGGCATACCCTCAGGTATCCTGGCTAAATGGCTAAATAGTGGAACACACCCCTGGGGTGGTTCCGGATCCAAGCAATGATCCCAACTAGCAATTTAATATCATATTTAAATACCTAATCAATTCTAGGTGGTTAATTTAGCAACTCCTCAGCCACACGACACCCCAATATGTGTTCTTGGCACAAAAACGTACAAAACACAAGGCAGTTGGAAAATAAACACTATGCCACCTGCCTTATATGCCAACGAACATTATACTCGAACGCCGACTCTAGAAATGCCCAAGAATGGCGTAGATCTGATAAAGAACAAAACCCAAACAAACATAAATAACTATTTTTAGGATAAGAATTTGTAAGAACCAGCCAAGGAGGTGGAAGCCCTTACCCATGCGATTCCAAAGGGAACATCCGAGGCGGAAACCGATTCCAGGCGAACACACGGTGGATCTTAAAAGGTCTGGCCTCCTCCTTTGGCTCCAAATCGGGTCAAGTGTCCCCTCTTCCAAATGAGGAGTCTACTACCTATTTTATTCCAAAAAAACAAAGTACACAATGTGTACTTTTGAGTACATGGCATGTACTTATTTCATTTAACTGTTCCTCTAGAGGCACCACCACACTATTCATTCGTCGACATATGTACACGGAATGTACTCCAGAGTGCACGGCATGTACTGTGGCCCATCTGGCGGCTGTTCCACCACCTTACTATTTAATCATGCCGACTGACTACACAGCGTGTAAGGTACCACTACACGGCGTGTAGTCGGTTCTTACTCCCCTAGTCTCCTGAAAAGTCTACACACCCCGTGTATCCAATCCACACGGCCAAAAGTACACGATGTGTGGTAAAGTACACGACGTGTAGTTCCAAAATTTAGGATTTTCCCCATTTTCCATATTTTCTCTAAAACAGTTAAGGAAAAGGAAAAAGAAGAAGCTCGTACCTCCAAAAATAAGAAATGGGTTCTTACAAAAATCCCCCCTTATAGCAATTCTTCCCCAAATTGCCCTTCCAAGGGTGGTGAAGATAAAGTTCAGAACAGCTCTGGCCACTGAGCACGTACATCGGCCTCCCACTCCAAAGTCCCGTCCTGCACTCGGCCATGCTACCATAGCACCCGTACGAGAGGAATTGGCCAGCCTTGGAGAACCATCATGCTCTTGTCAACAATATGAATTAGATGCTCCTCAAAGGATGCATCGACTTCCAGCTCAACCTCCTCAGGCTGAAAGACGTGAGATGGGTCTAAATGATAGCGACACAACTGAGATACTTGGAAGACATCGTTCATGGCTCGGTATCGCTGTGGTAACTTCAACCGATAGGAAACCAGCCTGACTCTCTCCAGAATCTCAAATGACCCCACATACCTTGGTGAAAGCATACCCTGTATCCTGATCTGCTTGTGGTCCAGCCTCGACGAAACACATAGAGAAACCTGATCCCCGACCACGAACTCTAAAGGTCGTCTGCGGCAATCAGCATCAGACTTCTGACAAGACTGCGCGGTAGCCATCCACTTCCGAATCAACTGGACCTGCTCAAATGTATCCTGCACGAGCTGTGGCCCTAGTAAAGATTCCTCACCTGCCACTAACACACACAAAGGTGATTAGCATGGCCTACAATATAAATCCTCGTCAGGTGTCATCTCAATAGTCTCCTGAAATCTATTGTTATAGGCAAACTCAACAAAGGCTATATGCTTCTCCCAAGATCCCCCAAAGTCTAGGACGCATGCACACATCATTTCCTCTAGCACCTATATCGTACTCTCTGACTAGCCATTAGTCTGAGGGTGGTATGTTGTGCTCAGAAGCACCTGTGTACCCAGCGCCCTCTGAAAACTGTGCTAGAAACGAGATGTAAAGTGGGCATCCCTATCAAAAACGATAGAACGAGGGAACCCATGATGTCATACGATCTCTCAAATATACAACCTTCTGAGCTCGTCCACACAGAAGGTCTCCATGATCGGCAAGAAGTGAGCTACCTTCGGGAGTTTGCCCACAACAACCCACACGACGTCATTGCCACGAGGTGACCTCGGAAAACCTGTCACCAAATCCATCATGACATCATCCCATTTCCACTCTGGGATGTGTAACAGCTGTAACAGCCCATTTGGCCTCTGATGTTTTGCCTTCACCTGTTGACAGGTGGAACACGTCGTAACAAAACTAGCTATCTCTCTCTTCATACCTGACCACCAGTACTGACGCCTCAAGTCACGGTACATCTTGGTAAACTCGGGATGAACTGCCCAAACCGAAGCATGAAACTCCCACATCATATCCTCACGTATATCCCCTGGAACCCACACTCATCGATGGAAATGCAAGAACTCATCATCGACTATCATCCAAATGGGAGGAGGGTCCTCACCTGCAACCGACTCTCGTAGAACTAGGCCTTCTGAATCCGATAGCTGCCTCATCCTCACTCTGTCCAGGAGGGTAGAAGTCACATATAAAGTGGAAAGATAAGTCTTCCCCTGACTGTCGTTCACCTCCAGATGCATCTCAGAGAACAAGGCCATGATCTCACACTCACCACTGGCCTCCTGCACCGCCTATATCTAGGTCTTCCTGCTCAGTGCATCAGCTACTGCATTACCTTTACTAGGTGTATAGGCAAGCTCAAAATCGAAGGACTGTAGGTACTCGACCCACCTCCTCTGCCTCAGATTCAGGTCATGCTGAGTAAAGATATACTTGAGGATATTGTGGTGTGTGAAAACCACAAAATTCTCCCCCAATAGATAATGTCTCCAACAGCGCAACACATGAACCACTGCAGCCAACTCGAGATCATGCGTCGGGTAATTCCTCTCATGTGGCCTCATCTGCCGAGACCCGTACGCAACAACTCAGTCGCCCTGCATCAAAACTGCTCCCAGCCCAATCCCTAATGCATCATAGTAAACTGTATAGCTCTTTCCATGTTTTGGGAGTATTAGGATAGATGCTAAAGTCAACCTTCCTTTCAGGTCCTAAAAATTTGTGTCGCAAACTTCTGACCAAACGAAATTCACACCCTTCTTAATCAGTCCCGTCAACGGTGCTACTAAGCGTGAGAAGTCCTGTATGAAGCATCTATAGTAACCATCCAGCCCTAAGAAACTCAGTAACTCAAACATGTTCTTAGGATGCTCCCAGGAAATTACTACTCTCACCTTCTTTGGGTCTACTACAACTCTAACCTTTGAGATTATATGACCCAGGAAGTGAATCTGGTCCATCCAAAAGTGGAACTTCGAGAGATTATCATATTAGAGATGATATCTCAGTGTACTCAGTACTATCTCAAGATGGGTGGCATGGTCATGTCGAGTGAGAGAGTACACCAAGATATCGTCCACGAATACTACCACAAAAGAATCAAGATATAGATGGAAGACATGATTCATCAGAACCATGAAAAATGCTGGTCTGTTCGTCAGTCCAAATGGCATAACCATGTACTCGTACAGACCATATCTACTCCAAAAATCTATAAGCGGGATATCCAATGGTCTCACGCGCAGCTGATGATATCCCGATCTCAAGTAAATTATTGAGAATACTCGTGCTCCACGAAAGCTGATCAAATAGATCCTCAATCCTCGGCAAGGGATATCGGTTCTTAAACGCCAACTGTTTCAGCTTCCAATAATCCATGCAAAGTCTAAGGGTACCATCCGCCTTCCTCGCAAAAAAGGACCAGAGAACCCCAAGGAGAAGTAATGGGTCAGATAAAGCCATTTTACGATAACTCCTCTAACTGCCTCTTGAGCTCCTGCAGCTCTGGAATAACCATCCTATAAGGAGGAATGGACACTGGTGCCACTCCTGGCACTAGCTTAACAGAGAAATCCACCTCACGCATCAGAAGTGGAACTGAAAAGTCATCTGGTAAGACATCCCTGAAATGATCAACAACTGGAGGGAAATATGTCTGACAAGTCCCCTGATCATCTAGATATAAGCTTCCAATCTGGTATGTGACTCCACCTCACCCATGATGCTCCGGTCCAGATCGACTCGCCTGAACATCCCATTCTCCCTTGTATAGAAACTCTCCGCCCTCTGGTGATGTGAAACGCACCCTACGACGATAGCAGTATACAATGTCTCGAATGGGAACCAACCATTCCTTCCCGAGAATGACATCATAGCTCTTCATCTCCAAGACATAGAGGTCTAAACAGAAGTGACACCCACCAACCACACGGGGGAACTCCTTGAACTGATGCAAACCAGCCGTCCTAGTACCCAACTAAGTGTCTAGAATCAAGATATCAGATGAAGTAGAAATACATAGCCCAAGGCTCTCCACAACGGGTACAGATATGAAACTATGTGTAGAACCCGTATCGAAAAGTACTGAAGATTAGACCGAAGCTACTAGAATAGTATCTCTGACTGTCGAAGGTCCGGGATCTTGCTCTTGTTGGGTCTGTTGCACTGCATATGCCTACCCAGCGCCATGGCCCTACGACACAACTTAGCTTCCCTGAGCTATCTCGCCCTGCTGCCTCTGCGATCTTGGTGTCTGGCTACCACGACCACGACCACCATCTCTGCCTGCATGCCCTGATGTACCCCAGTTCCCTGACTGGTAAGAAGCCACTGGTCCTGCTCCAGCACGCGGAGTCTGCACAGAACCCCTCTCACTAGCCACCGGTGGAAACGCCCTGCAAAAGCGCTGCAGATGACCCATCTTGCCACAAGATTGGCACTCCCTTGGGTCTGTGGACACTATGGTCTCTTGTGCCCATATCTGCCACACTGGTAGCACCTGATCGGACCACCTGAAGAAGCTTCCTGGATGGTACTTCCACCATTAGAGAAATCCATCTGTCTCTTCCTCTTGCCAATAGAAATAGTACCAGTAACTGGTGCTGGACCGCCCTGGCTGACACCACTAGATTCCCGCAGGTTACTCTCAATAATCAGCGCCTGTTTCACAATAGTGTGTACTAATGGAAACCTAAAAACATTCAACAGTGCTCAGATGTCATAATGAAGACCATCCTCAAAACGTCTGGCTCTCAATGTCTCATCACCCACCATCACGGGTGAAAAACGCTGAAGCTCCATAAAACGAGCAGAATACCCCATCACCGAATTGGCGCCCTGCTGCAGATTCATGAACTCCTGAGCTCTATCTGCCCTCAGCGTCTCAGGAGAGAAGACGTAATAGACGACTGCATGAAAATCTTCCCACGTCATATCTCTGTGATGCTCTGACTAGGTGGTAACATCCCACCACCTCTTGGCGGAATCACGTAGCATATACGTCGCGATCTTGACCCTCCTCCCTGGAGGCTCCTCAAGATTCTCGAAAATAGTCTTCATCGATCCTAGCCAAGACTCCACAGCCTGTGGTCCACCATCCCTTGAAAACGTAGGCAGATGATACTACCGAATGATACGTGTCTGCTCGGCCATAGATGTGGTAGCCTGTCGTGCTCCCTGAAAGGTCTGCATGAACCCCATAAAGCCTTCACAGAACTACGCCTCCGTGCCTGTGTCCAGTATAGCAGCGGGCACCGCATCTGTCTCTGCAGGAAGATCAACCGGTAGCCCATGGACCACCATCCTTGGAGTATAATCATTGCCGCTCTCCTGGCAAACAACTCGCGGTCATCTAGGCGGCATGGCACTATTGGGTCAAAATCACACCTTAGATTCAATATTATTATGACCGAAAGGTGAAGGAACCACAAAGGAAACAAGAGGAAGAAGGAATTCGAAATTTGCAAAACAAGACTACACAGCATGTACACTGACTACACGGCGTGTACTTGACTCCTGTTCCCCTACCTGGGTCCTTCTACATGGATAAGCCACACGACTTCCGTTCAACAAAAACTATACGGTGTGTAAATAATCTACATGGCATGTATAGTGTTATTTCCCAACTACCTGTGTCGTCTATGACACGACCGACTACTCAGATTGACATTACACGGCGTGTTACACTCACACATGGCATGTACACCATCTCGATTACCAGCCACAATGCTAAAACCACATGGTCTGTCCTCGGACAAGACTACACGGCGTGTCCCAACAGTACATGGCTTGTTTAGGTAGAGGTGACATCATCCAGTGTTGTTAGTTACACTACTGAGTCCCCAGGTCACACTACACAGCGTGTTCATCATTGATACGATGTGTTCTGTACATGAGTTCACCGACCCGTGTTGTTAGTTACACGGCCGGACTCTGGGTCACACTACACGGCGCATAAAAAAGCTACACAATGTGTTTTACCCAAGCATTTCCATACCCTTTATCGCCTCCAACACGGTTTGTGACACGGGAAGAGACTACACGGTGTGTACTCAGGGTACACGGTATGTACTCAAAAAGTTTATTTTTATTCCCGAACAAAAGAACATACAAGGCGTGTATAAAAATACTACACGGCGTATATACCGGGTTTCCAGACAGTATGCCCCAGAAACTTCCCTGGAACCCATAAAATACTGAAACCAACACCTAAGTGTCAAATTATGACCCGTGGGGGCCCATAAACCCCATGAATCAAAGTTTGACATCTTATATGTGTTATAACCAACAA
This sequence comes from Viscum album, assembly GCA_963277665.1. Classification (NCBI taxonomy): domain Eukaryota; kingdom Viridiplantae; phylum Streptophyta; class Magnoliopsida; order Santalales; family Viscaceae; genus Viscum; species Viscum album. Next base: position 1,797,523,414 of record OY728141.1, read on the forward strand.
ACAGTGAATGATCCACCAAATTCCGGTCAATGGGGGCCCATACTCCCCAAAAACCAAAGTTTGGCGTCCATTCTACAAACAAGCTCACACAAGAAAATACCCTATCTAATAACTGTATTTTATCAGAGCAACTATCACAACAACATGCTTTTATAGCACAAAAACTATCACAACAACATGAAGTTTCTAATGCACCTACATGGCATGGAACTATGCATGGCATGTGATATCTAGCATGTTCCTATATGATGCATGAGACAGTATACCCTCATCTCATCGGGTTGCAACTCAATAAAACCCATAGATAAATTATAAACAACACAATCTCAAGTGCGTCACCCAACGGTGAAAACAAATCAACTGTAAAATTTACAAAATCAAAAGAATTTCAAAATATGAGGTAGACTGGATTTTCCCTGTACACAGGTTAGCTACGCATGTGCACATCTTATTACCAACTATCGTTCTTCCTATTCCTGACCGTGGCTCCAAATAGTAAGGCAACGAAAATAAACCCTCCGATACCACTTTGTAACATCCCGAACTCGGGTGCTACGCAACGGGTGCCCCGAGCCCGGTTTGCCATGTGACCTCAAGCGGATTTCCCCAAACGCCAGAGGCTGCTGACTAGCAGCGAGGGCCCATGTCTGATAGTGGGGAAATTGTGCCCTCATTTATCAAAGTGTAGCGCAGCGGAATTGTAATCAAACATACAACAAACAGAGGAAGAAGTAAACCATACACATCTGAAATAAACTACAACAGTGGATATAACCAACAATATATAAATGAGGATTCTACATGTTTCATGTTCTATGAATAACAGCCAGAACATGTTATACATCAATGCATTACAACAAAAGCAGAGTACAACAAAGAAAAAAAACAGTTGGCAGCGGCATCGTGAGCCTATGTTCGGTCCCATGCCCTCCTACTCCACAATAACTGTCAAGTGCCTATATAGGGACTCTTTCCCCTATCCACACCTACAGAAATGTAATCTGTTTGGGCCGAAAAGCATGACCCAAACAAGTTGTGAAAAATATATCTCAGTAGGTACCCACCAAAGGCTCGCGCCCAACTGCGTGTAAGAATGCAACAACAGTGAGCAATGGTAAAATGAAATAAATTAAGCATTACTGAAAAGTAACTAACTTAATAGTCAAATTTCCATTTAATGATTCATTTAATTCATTAAATATTAGAAATCACCACAGTGTATTTCTAAGTAAACAGTCCACGTCCTTAGAAAAGAAAAATCTTACCCTCGGGTATGCAAAATCCAACCGACACGTATAGCCCTTAGGCGTAACATAAGTTTCCCTCAGGTGTAGGTAGTGTCTCCCTCAAGCACATAGTCTATTTCCCTCAGGCGCGGAAAAAGATTCCTTCGGGCTGAAAATATCTACCGCCCTCAGGCTAAATAGTGCAGTGCCCATAGGCTAATCAGAACAATGGCCTCAGGATAAACAGGTAACCGGGCCAAGCCCCATAGGTAAAATAGTAGTCACAAGCAATTCCTCTCAAGGGAATTGTAAAATTACTACATTAAAGGCATACCCACGGGTATCCTGGCCAAATGGCTAAACAGTGGAACACACCCCTGGGGTGGTTCTGGATCCAAGAAATGATCCCAACCAGTAATTTAATATCATAATTAAATTCCTAATCAATTATAGGTGTTTAATATAGAAACGACCGTAGCCACACGACACCCCAATATGAGTTCGTGGCGCAAAAACGCACAAAACACATGGCAGATAGAAAATAAACACTAATCCACCTACCTTATACGCCAACGAATGTTATACCTGAACGCTGACTCCAGAAACGCCCAAGAAAGGCATAGATCTAACGAAGAAAAAAACCCAAACAAATGTAAATAACTCTTGTTAGGAGAAGAATTGGTAAGAACCATCCAAGGAGATGGAATCCCTTACCCGTGCGGTTCCAACAGGATCATCCGAGGAAGAAACAAATTCCAGACGAACACACGGTGGATCTTCAAAGGTTCGGCCTCCCCCTTTGGCTCCAAATCGGCTCAAGTGTCTCCTATTCCAAATGAGGATACTACTTTCTTTTTTAAGCTGAAAAAACAAAGTACACGGCGTGTACTTTTAAGTACATTGTGTGTACTTCTTTCATTTAACTCTTCCTCTGGCGGGCACCGCCACACTGTTCATTCATCGATATTAGTACATGGCATGTACTCCCGAGTACACGATGTGTACTGTCGCCCACCTGGTGGCTGCTCCACCACCTTATTGTTTAAGCCTACCGACTTACTACACAGCGTGTAAGGTACCACTACACAGCGTGTAGTCGGTTCCTACACCCCTCGTCGCCTGACAAAGATATACACCTCGTGTACCCATTCCACATGGCCAAAAGAACATGGCTTGTGGGAAAGTACATGGCGTGTAGTTCCAAAATTTAGGATTTTCCCCCATTTTCCATATTTTGTCAAAAAAACTTAAGGAAAAGGAAAAAGAAAAAGCTCATACCTCCAAAAATAAGAACCGGGTTCATACAAAAAACTTCTTCTTGAACAAAACCATTTAGAAAAGGAAATTTAACATCCATTTGAAATAGTTTGAAGTTAAAGTATACTGCGATGACTAATAGAATTCGAATTCATTTAAGTATTTCTACCAAAGCATATGTTTCTTCATAGTCTATTCCCTCTTGTTGATTATAGCCCATAGCAACAAGCCTTGCTTTATTTTGTACAATGATTACAATTTCATCACATTTGTTTCTGAAAACCCATTTTAAACCAATTACAGTTTTTTCTTTGGGTCTTTCAAGTGAAGTCCAGACTTGATTTCTGTCAAATTAATTTAGTTCATCTTGCATTGATTTGATCCAATCATCATCACCTATGGCCTCACTTGGACTTTTAGGTTCAAATTGGGAAATAAAAGAAAGATGTTCTGTTTCATTTCATAAGGAATTTCTGGTCCTTATAGGTTGATTTACATCACCAATGATGTTATCACAGGGATGATTTCTATGATGCAATTGACGTGGGTTTTGTAAAACCTGTTCATCAATATATGGTAGAAAATATTCTATGGTAAATGTTTCATAAGTATCTTCTTGATCATTTTCCTTATCAGAAGGATCTTCTAACAAAGGTTGATAATCAGTTTTTGAGAACACATTTGAGTATGTAGGTTGGGATGATTTAAAAACAAAAGGATCAGTTTCATCCAATTTTACATGTACTGTTTCCTCAACAGTACAAGTGTTTTTATTGAAAACTCTATAAGCCTTAGATGTTGTGGAGTATCCTAGAAATATTCCTTCATCAGATTTTGGTGTGAATTTGTGTAGATTATCTTTTATATTCAGAATGAATACTTTGTACCCAAAAATTTTGATGTATGAAACTTTAGGTTTTCGGCCAGTCCATAACACATAAAGAGTTTTATTAAGAAATGGTCTGGTTAAAACACGATTTATAGTATAGCATGTAGTACTAAAAGCTTCCACCCAAAAGTGCTTAGCAATTGAGTATTCACTCAACGTTGTTCCAGTCAATTCCTGAAGAATACGATTTCTTCTTTCAACAACACCATTTTGCTGAGGATTTCTTGGAGATGAGAAATTGTGAGTAATACCTTTATTACTATAAAAAGTTTCAAATTCACAATTTTTAAATTCACTACCAAGATCACTATGAATAGTTATCAATGGTAGGTTTTTCTCATATTTAACTTGGGCTCTAAATGTTTTGAAATAGGAAAAGGCTTCAGATTTGTTTGTTAGAAAATAGAACCATGTGAATCTAGTAAAGTCATCAACTAAAATAAAAACATAATATTTTCCTCCAATACTTTCAGTTTGTGAATGACCAAAAAGATCCATCTGCACTAGCTTTAATGCATTAGAAGATGAAACTTCATTAATTGATTTAAATCTAGTTTTATGTTTCTTGCCAAATTGACAAGGATCACAGACTTTTGAAGAATCATATCTAAGAATCGGTAGTCCCTTTAAAAGTCTTTTCATTGAGTGTTTACAAAGGTTTATTAGGTTGCAGTGTCCTAGTCTTCTATGTCATAGCCATGATTGGTCTTCTATAGCACTTAAGAAGGGTAAATTTTGGCTGCTAAGGTCTTCTATGTTAATAGTGTATACATTATCTTGCCTATGGGCATATAGAATGAACTTTTACTTGGAATTTTGAACTAAACATTTATCATTTCAAAAATTTACAAGCTAACCTTCATCACATAATTGACTTATGCTGATGAGATTGTGCCTAAGACCATTAAAAAACAAAAAATTTGAGATAAGAAATTTTCCAAGAAAAACAATATTACCTATACCAATAATCTTTCCATGAGCATTATCTCCGATGTTAATCTTTCCTCCATTTGTTTTGATGATATTTTCAAAGAAATATTTGGTCATGTGTCAAGAATAACCACTATACATGTACTAAATATTCATGTTGGTACAATTCTCATTTTCCAGAAAAAGAAACAATTAGTTTTTCGGAATCAAAACTTTTTTGGATCCAGAATGGTTAGATAAGAGAATTTTAGGAATACACATTTTTTTTTGGAAAATGTGCTTTATAAAATCCTAAAGACTGAGTTCTATTAAGAGAACACTCTCTTTTCCAGTGTCCACCACATTGGCACTTAGAACAAAAAGGGTTATTTTTTGGAAAAAAATAGTTATTATTAAAAACAGGTTTTGAATGAGTATAACCATGTCAAGAATGATTTCTCAAAGGCTAGATTTGGTAATACATTTTCTCAAAGTTCTCCTTTCCAAATGTAAAGTTTGAAAAACACTTTTTCAGAGAAAAAATTCCTGACTTTAGTTTTAAAACTAAATTTTTATCCTCCAAAACATTTGATTTTGAACTAGGGTTAGGTTCTAAAACATTTTTGTTAGAAATTACGTTTTCAAGATCCTTAGAAAGTTTATCCTTATCAGATTTGACTTTCTCAAGGGTTTTTAATATAATTTCAAAATTATAAGTTTTCGTATCAAGATCATTAGAATGATCTGATACTTCTTTAGTTAAAAATGAAATTCTAGAATTTTCATTATCAATATTTTTCTAAAGTTTAGAATTATCATTTTCAAGTAATTTAGAAAATATAGATACTTCTTCAAAAGAAGGTAATGTATCATCTTCTGATGAAGAATAATCATCATTTGAAGATTCATAATATTTATTATCAGTATAATTTGCATTTAAAGAGACATTTTTAATAGATTCAGAATTGTGTACCTTAGCCATAAGACAATGATCTTCAATTAGTAATCTAGCTATAAGTCCAATATTCCTCTGTCCTGAGGACTCATATTCTGAAGAATTACCTGAAGAGTCGCTACCACTTGCACTCCAAGTATCATTTGACTTCAAGACATTCTTTATCTTATAATAATTTTTCTTATTTCTTTCAAAAAATTTCTCCTTTCTATATTTTCTCATTAGTAAAGGACAATCAGGCCTTATGTGTCCCATTTTCTTAAATTCATAACAAGTTACATCTGAATCTTTCTTATCCTTCCTATATTTCTTTTTGAATCTATATTGGAATTCATTATTTCCCACGATCTTGTTCATCCTTCGAGAAAGACTGGGTAACTCATTATCCGAGTGATTATTATCATTTGATTTTAATATAACAACTTTCATGGCTTTGGATCTTGTTATCCTTTCAGGTGTTTTCACTTTAGATGTAATGGCTACACTTACATTCCCATTTTTCTTCTTATTGAAATCAACATCTCTCTTCATTCTTGTCTCATGCTGTAAATGAATTCCAAATAGTTCATCAAGAGTAAGCTGGGAAACATTTCTATTTTCATCATTAGCTGTCCTTTTTGACCCCCATTCAATTGGAATTATATCAATAATCTTATCTATAAGAGCTTCATCATCAAATCCTTTTTCTCCCATAGATTGTAAATAGTTGACGATTGTCATAAATCTTTGTTTCACTTTACATACTAGCTCCCCATAACGAAAAACAAATCCATGATACTCTGCTTGAGGCATTGCTCTTCTTGTTCCTATAACATTGCATGTACCAAAATGTGTGACTTCTAATTTCTTCCAAATACAGTTGGTTGCTTCACAAGAAGATATCTGGCTGTATATATTCCGGGTCATAGAGCATAATAAATTATTGCGTACCTTGTAATTCTGATGATATTCTTGCTTCTCTTGGTTAGTGAAAGTACTGACTTCTTTGTCAGGAATTTTGTAACCTCCAGTAAGCATAATAAAATTGTCGACACCAGTACTGATAACAAACATCTTCATTCGATCTCTCCTGTACTCATAATCATTACCATCAAAGATAGGTGGTCTAGAAGGATTTAGGTTGTCAATTGACCCAATATTCAATCCTTCCATCTAATGAAAAAAAATCCTTTCCCCTCCACACGTTAGTGTAGAAAGTAATTGAAATAGTAATAAAACTTGAATAAGATCTAGTAGTATAGATTTGTGGAAACCTGCTCTAATACCAATTATTGGATCGAATATGTAAATGTATATGTATATTAGATGGAACAATACAAGAGGGTTGGTGAATTATAGGTTTGAAAACATTGTGTTTAAACACTTAAGAGATTAGTTTAAAATATCTTAAACTAATATAATTCAAACAACCACAATTGTATTGAATATAAAGGTATGATGTAATGTAATACTATTAGAAAAGTAATGTAATTGTATTAAAGATGAATATAATAATCAGAGTAAAACAAGTGTGAGATATTCTACCATAAAGCATATAGAATCTATTAATACATTATGTAATAAAATAATTGTAATTGAAACAATTACAATTGAAAGTGTAAAGAAGAAAGGAAACAATAAAAATTCATTTCTAATACAAACAATAGCAGAAGAGTAAAAGTATTACAATTCTTTTTAACACAAAGAGAAGGGTTTTACTTTCACCTTGGATAAGAGGTCTGTCTTACCACCACCTTGGTAAGCCCTCGATACGATGATTGGTTCGACCATCTGCCTATCCCCGGAAGCCCTCGATACGATGATCGGTTCATCTATCTGCCTATCCTCGGCAGCCCTCGATACAATGATCAGTTCGTCTGTCTGCCTATCCCCGATAGTCCTTGACACGATGATCTGTTTGTCAGTCTGTCTATCCCCGGCAGCCCTTGATTTTGTAGGTAATCGGTACCTCTTTCTTTAAATCACATGAAATCCCTCGATACGAAGATCAGTCGCACAAAGCACAAAGCATGAGAGAAGTCACATCCTCTCTCTATAACTTTATAGAAGTAAAGTATCATAGATGTTCTTTCTTGGCTTCAAATGACCTCCTATTTATAGGCCTTAGGTTCAAACGGTCACATTTCCTCCAATGGTCATATTTCATTGAAAAACTCGGAGGGACTAGGAAACCTGGCATTATAACGGTCATATTGAAATAGAAATAATGAAATTGTTTTGAATAGTTTGTAACTAACTCAACGACATCGTATTGGTTAAAACAAAGATATATGAACATGATAATCATGAGTAAGATTAATCTAAAACAAATCTTTTGATAAAATAATAAAAGCATCCATGTGATAAAAGAATGAGTACGATAAGTATTACTAAATGTAATGTATTGATATGATACAATGTAAGATACACAAAAGTGAGTACAATTGACAGAGTCAGTACGATATGATTGATAGAGTCGATCAGTATGGTTAGTGCGATCAGCATGGTCCATAAGATCAGCATGGTTAGTACGATCATCATGGTTAGTACGATCAGCATGGTCAGTACGATCAGCATGGTCAGTACGATCAGCATGGTCACTATGATCAGCATGGTCAGTACGATCAGTATGGTTAGTATGATCAGCATGGTCAATATTATCAACATGGTCAGCACGATCACCATGGTCTGTATGGTCAGCATGGTCAGTACAATCACCATGGTTAGTACGATCAGCATGGTAAAAGACATTTGTGATTTCCCAAACAAGATATAGAAGTCAAAGGAGAACTTTTGACTCAACAAAATATGGGTTTAAAGACCTAGTTAAGGGAAATTTTTCAAAACCATGGATGTTTCAGCTGGTGCATCATGGTTGGAATTCTAGGATAAGGCCTGTTTTAGAGTCGGATCTAGTATCAGGGTTTTCCCATAATTTCTTTAGTTTGAAAACCATGGTTTACATTCTCTAATAATAAGAGATGATTGACACTCATATAAGAATTATATGAAATTTACACCAATTCATTTTGATATATCATGGAGGTTATATTGTTTTACATACCATTTAGTAGTGATGATCATTATATAATATTGTTTTATAAAGATGATTTGTTCTGTTATTTCACTTTATCGTTGTTTTTATAGATATATGTAAAATATTAAATTGTATCCCATCCATTTTATATATACCCCAAAAACTTCTCAATAGCCTCTTGTATAAGATTAAGTACAATTGAGGTGTGCATCGCCTAGTTTAGTCATGAAGAAGGTGAACTAGATCGTAAGAATTAAAAATTGGTATTAGAGCCCTTCATCCTTAATTATAATTTTTTAGATATTTTAAAAATCTGATATTATATTTTTGAGGATTGGTATGGATCATGTACCTATGAGTAGATAACTCATGCATGATGGAATTTTATGTTACCAAGAATGGGATAATTGTTCTTTATTCTCACTATTACTATTTTTTACATTTCCCACTATAATTCATTGTGATATTGATTTATGATTGAGTAGGTATAACTATTAGTCAAGAGTAGAAATATTGTATATATTTAAGAATTATACATAGCATGTATGTGTGACATAAAATTTTTATGTATTCATTTTAATATTGTTCTAAACAAGATACATTGTTTTGTTATTTAACATGTAATCAAGAACATATATAGACATATTCTATATAACTTATTGGTTGATTTATATATGGAAACCCCATTACTAATGACTATTACACAGATATGCACAAATAATTATATAATGCTATATGGGATTGTACACAACCCAAGAGTGCGGAGGGTAGGCTAGATTGATGTTATATTTGAGACCATTGACTAAAAGGTTCTGGGTTATGATATATTATTTATTTCCAATTATTTATTACAAAAAATTGTAATATGATTATTTATGGCAGAATAATAATATGAGTTATTGTGTGAATATTTTTAGATATATGAAACTATAGAGACATCCCATTGAGTTCTAGGAGAATGATATTAATCTTGAAACTCTGAATGCGAAGCAATTAAAAACCATTTTTCTTTTTCTATATTTTGACCCATAAAAAATATAGTTTTATTTATTTCATATGGTGAATATTTGATGGAGCCCAAAGATTTTGTCTGACCAATTATATTTTCATGCATGATTTCTAATGATTTCATATACTTATCTTTATTAATGAGCATGGTCCACCAACTATTGATGTCTAGATAAAATTGATTTCTACTATATTTCATCACCTCAATACATGCCCTGAGAGGATGGGGAATATTTAAAATTTTATTATGACAGGACCATAAATAAAGGGTGCGAGGTATTTTTCGAGGAAGGACAACATGTAGTATTTTCCTCAAAGGAGATCCAATCATGTTTCATTATGAACATCATCTTCTCTACTGGTGTCTCAACTTGGCCGAAAAATCTAGCCACAGCCTCCAGCCAGTCCTCATCAACCTGCAGGTCCGCCTCGCCTTGGATCCACAGAGGCCTCTACATATGAAACTCATGAAATACTCTTAGACGGCGTGCACCTATTGCTGGTGGGGCTGGTGGAAATAGTTTCCCAATAGGTAGTAGTCCTACTGGTACACCACCCGAAGGTTCTAACGCGGTAAGAGGGCCCTACACCGAGGGCTCATCACTCAGTGGGCTGTCATTGCATACTCCCGCTGGAATCCTAGTTGGATGTCTACATGACGGCATCCTGATAAGAATCAGGTGTGACACTGTCATTAAGTTGTACCTGGTGATATGAATCCATTCAAATAAAAAGAAAAATACTATAAAAAACACAAGTAATTAGTTCTTTCATGCACTGAGTGGGAAATCCGAATTCAGGGTCCTCATGTATGTATACTTTGACCGCCACAACAACACTGGATTCCCCAAACTGAAAACCAAACTCATAAAAATTAACACTATTGCCACCCAGAAATGATTAGAGTATTAGTTTTTCATGATAACCAAAATCCTCGGATACAACTTTGTCACAACCCGTCCCCTAGGGACCATGTCGTGACTATCCCATGCCCGCCATCCATAATCTAGGGACAGGAGAATAGAACCGGAAAAGAGTATCCCTATAACGGGGAGGAATTACCTATAAACCTATACAAACATATGGTCTGAGAACACAATAAGACACAACTGTGAAGTAAGCTGGTTTAGTAAATGTGTACTGAAATTTTAGGGGCCAGTATAAAGGCCCAACTAGAAAAGTACAATTACAACTAAAAAGTACAAAACAACTGAATGGTGAAAGCAGCTCCTGGATCATCCACAAAAGATCCTACCAGAAGGGTTGTTATATCTCTCATTCATTATTACCTGCATCACATAATTCCAATGGTCCACCTCTGATTATCGTCTAGTCCAGGCTCCGTCAACCCTTAGGCCAGTAGCTCTTCGTCTGCAGAAGACACAATAAGGTGCCGGTGAAGCCCATGCAGGGGTGAGTATAACAATACCCAGTAGGGATCCCTAGACCCCCGAAGCTCTCTCATAATTCCATAAGGAAAACAACAAAGCATGATCTCAATCCCAAAGCACAATGAAATATACACATCTCAATTAGAGTCTCAGCTCAAACTAGGTTTTTAGTGAAGTATTGAAGTATAAATTATTAGTTGAAAAGATAGATCATCTTACAATGTCAAGAGGCACTGCTGGTGACCATACATTGTTTGAACCACACATGATATATAGGTACTAACCCCCAAAATGACCTACACTAGATATTATCCTCCCATGAGTGATTGGTAACTCACCCCCACAATGACCCACACATGATCTGATATTCCTAGGATCATTATATCTCTAAACTACAACAGGTCTTTATAAGGATGGTCCTCATTGGGTCGTGACGTTCTCATCAACATAAGACTCCTAGGTGCTTATCCACACAAGACTGTTGGGTACTGAGAAACAAAATACCGCTCGGTGCTGAACCACACTGGACCGCTAGGTGCTGACCCAAAGAGGACCGCTAGGTGCTGGAAAACACAGGATCACTCGGTACTAACCCTCTGTATGGTCTATCTCCATCCTCCTCCTCACTACAACCACTTGATTCTTCACACCTGGTGCACTCGATTTCTGTAGAGTCAACGGCTCGAGATATCAGTTGTACCTCGAACGCCACTAAGCTCCATAAATGATTAACCCAGAGGAATTCCATGTTGTAAGGGTTCCAACACGATAGACATGACGTCAATCGGATGCCCGGTCTGTGAGTTATAAGAGGTTTAACTTTGAGGCCCAGTGGGATTCAGGTTTGATCCATACCATCCATAATCCCAATCTCTCCAAAACACTAGTGGGGTATACCAAAAAGGATCTTCTCGATCCATTGGTCCTTGCATCATAGATGTTTCTACAAATAGATGTCTGGTACTCATGATATGGACATTTAAATGATTCTAGGACCAGTTGTGCCCAGGCCCAGTCTGACCCGGTCAGAGTGACCTGGAACGCAAGGGGAATCCTGGAAAGGGCATCCTGACCCATATTTGGTGGCCTGCAAAGGGGTGGATCTTCCTGAAAACGAAGAGGCCCGCAATGGTGGCGTCCAGGTAGGGCGATGACCCACTAAGGTGACAGTTCAGTAGGGCGGGGTCCAGCTAGGGCGGCATCCTGGACACGGTGAAGTGCAGCCCGCAAGGGGTTCACCCTAACTGGCAGGGGGTGTGTGACCCCCCAGTCTTCTGAGCACCCGAACAGCCTGGAGGCCGTTCGATTAAATAATCGTTGGCACCGTGTGGGCACCACTAGGTTACCGAGAAACTCGCCTGAGGTGCGGGTTCTGCCTCTGTCTCTGCTTCAGCCAACACTTCTTGTCTCTGGCGGTGTGCTAGTTGTGCAACCTCTCCATCTGTGGATGGAAATCATATCGGCCGCCTCCTCCATTCCCCACAGCTGATGATCTTCGACCTCTTGCACACAGGTAGTGCGCAACGGTGCGCCGCACCACCTCTACGATCGACCAATGCCAACCACTCTGATGACCACCATATCTTTGTGCCATGACCTCCTCTTACGGCATGCATCGACGCGCTATTTCCAACGTAGCCGGTCGGTGTCACCATGTTGGAGGTCTTCCAGGGAGGTGCATGGATTGCAAGATAGCGGAGGGTTTGAGTCGGGTTCGTTAGGACCATGCCCTCCATGTTATCTCTTAAACATGAGGGGGATTAATGGTTTAATAATAAATTGAATTAACAACAATCAAAACCCTAAAAATATACCCCGCAAAAACCTCCATCAAAAGACAATGAATCGTAGATCAACCCTTTATTCGGTTGGTCCATGTTCTTCATATTTTTCAAGAACGGGGAAGAGGAAATCATTTTAAATGTGTAAATGATTAAACATCAACCTCAAATCATTGGAGAGTGTGATTTTGTGGAAGTAGTCAGTGTTCTTCATTCCCGTAACTGGTTTCCAACCATTCCACACCTATGTTTCCCTTCTGTTCGTGGTTTTGGTGCCACCAGTCACCGCTCACCGGAACCAGCTCCGTCCCCCAAGGGTTTGACATCTCGGCACTCCTTCAGCACTTCGTTTCTTGGGGAGGGAAAGGGTATGTTACGACATGTGGAATTAATGGGGGATCATAAATTAAGGACCTTCATAATGACCCAATGACATCGTTAATTATGATTTTCAAGTCAATCCATTTATTGGCTTTACTCATTGCTGGTCCCACACTCCGCTTGTCCATCGGAGGATATGAAATAAAATAAAATAAAAAAATTATTTTAATTGATTTCTTTTAAAAATTCAAAAAACATAAATTTTTGTCCACACCTAATGTGGTCAAAGTGAACTCTTCCCTAACACAATCTTGGCATTGTGGATTCAACAGTGCCGCCATATTATTAATCCGACTAGCGGTTCAAATGTTATAAAATTCCTATTACGCGTTTACTGAAGGTACCTTAAAAAAGATTAATAAATTACTAACGTTCACCCTCGACCCATGTCGGTCGAGGTTAGGCTCCACCTGAGGATAACGTGCCCCTACGAACTCAACGGTACTCTCATATTTTCAATCTAACATACAATTTAGAAGTTATTTATTTTAAAAATAAAATAATTATCACTTAATTTTTTATTTACGACCAAAAAATAACTTCTATTGTTGGCTCACACCAACCAATTTCAGTATCTTGATAAGGAATTCATACCCTCAAAGTTTCACAGGAAGTCTTGGATTTTCAATCCAAGTTACAATTCATTAGTTATAAGAATTTGAAAAATAAAATAATTTTATTTAATTATTTTATTAATGGTTATGCATTTTTTGTTTTTCTCCCATGAGGCCTGTGTCGACTAACCTTAAGTCGTGACATGGGTAAACCCACCATCCATAATGCACTGGTATGCTCAGATTTATGATGTAGACAACCATTTAAGAGTTATTCCACTTTTTTAGGAAAACTACTTACATGTGATAATTAAAGCTTAACAAAACTTCAACGGATCATTTCGGGCACTCCGGGCCTTAGAATCACGCACAGTCAGATTTTGCGGTCAAGAAATAATTAAATATAATTAAAACATATATGTGTATATTCTGGGAAATTACACGTAGTATGTTAAAACCTGATGTCACATGTAATAAGGGCTATAGTAGAAATTAAATCTATTTGAAACAAATCACCAATTCTCAGGGCTCCATAAAGCCGGTGAGAGAAAAATTTATTAGATTAATGGTAGATTTATGTTTCCACCAAAATTTTCATTACCTATCTCATTTTTGTCTGATACATTGAATTGTGATAGTTTATGTGTTTTTATTGGGGTTATTTTAGTGAAATGCTGGTGATTGGTCACTTCTGAGTCTAAATAAATGAGTCTACATGAGCATAAATATATGAAAAAAGTTATAGGCATGGATTTGGTAGAGAAAACTTGAAGATAACTATTTCACAACCTATTGGGTGAGTTTTTCAAGGTGTATATCAACTATGATATCCTAAAGTGTATATTTTCATAGAGGTAGATGAACATTTGAGAAATAGGTATCTTGAGCACTATAATATTTTGTTTTTTTGGTATATACTATTGGAAAAGGGAATAATGTTACTGATGTGTTGTGTAGGAATACCTGGGTAATGTTTCTATATGTTTCAAGAGTTGACTAGAAGTTGATATACCTATTCCATGAGATTCTCCAGGACATTAATGTCTATTAGGGTAGAAAAGCATATACATCCATTTGTGTGACTTGCTTACTCCATATTAGGGAGAAGGTGATTCATCTATATGATTCTTATTTGATGGGGATGAGGGATATTATATATTGTCGTCATCTTTCACATTATTGGTCCCCTGATTCTTATGAGGTCTTTGGGTTTATGTATGGGTTTTGTTCTATTTGAAAATTCACGATATGATGAGGTGGGAACAACATTCCCCAATTAGGTCTATTGAAAAATGTATTAATAAATTTATCCTAAAATATAGGATATTTATTTGAGGTTCATGTTAATGATGGACATAGAGGGGTATATTTCATAATTATTTACGTTTGAGAAGGTAATGTAAAATAATAATTTACTTATAAGTCATCCTAAGCTACAATCCACTCATATGCGAAGATGTTATGATGATACTCTTGGATTCAAGATAGAATTTTCGAGTTTTTTAGATGCAAGTGATGTGGTATGATATATCATGGACCAATTAACGAAGGTCACACATTTAATAACAATATAAAAGTCATCTTCCTTCAATGATCTAGTCACAATTTTTTAGGAAATTCTGAATCTTAATAGGGCTCCTAAGATAATATTATCTAATTGGTATGCACATTTACATCTTACTTCAAATGACTGTAATAGAATTGTTTCGATACATAGCTACACGTGACCATTTCGTACCATCAAATTATTGATATACAGTTTTAATATACCAAATTAGTGTTAAGGGACATGTTATTGGTGTGTGTACATATTTCAAGTGGGACATGAGATGACTATATTAGATTTATATTGTTTTCCTACTAAAATTTTTCAAGAAACAATTCAAATGATTTATTTTGAGAATTCATATGACATTCCATTATTTTAGCCTCTACAATGTCTGGAGGCATGTGAGTCAATGGTTAATGAGTTGAGTCTCATTTTGGGAAGTAAAAAAATATTTTATTGAAACATATTTGGATAGTGACTTATTATTATAGGTATAGAACATCTATTATGTAGATATTTCATCATCTAGATTTTGAGGGGGTGATCATAAATTCTTTTGGGTGTCATACTGATTAAGGCATATGGGGATTCAGTGAGATGGAAGGTTACCACAATAGCTTATGTGGTTTTTATATATTTTTTAGATGATCAATAATATGAAATATGTATTACTACTTTCTCATGGATACAATGTTATTCAAGATCTATTCCACATATCTAATTTTGGTGGATATTACCCTAAACATTCACATATGACAATTAATGAAGATGTTGTTCCTGAATTTGATTCATAATTTGAGGGGATATCAGTTTTTAGAGTGGATAAGAGTGAGAAGAATCTATATGAGAAGATATACAGTGTGGTACAATTTTAGTTTCATCAAAGAAATATCTAAGAGGATATGTGGGAGTTTAAGTTTCATATGTGAGTACAGTGGATAATGATTTTCATTGATGAGGCTCAATGATGGTCAATAGTGAATATCATGCATGAGCTACAGTATAGTAGAGTGGTTGTGACACCATGACCTTTTAAATTGATGAATATTATCTATTTTATGGATAACCACATGTTTTATGAATTGTATTGAATATTAATGGGGCCAGGTGGATGACCTATTTAAAACCATTGAAGAGTTCCGGTGAGAGATAAGTATGAAAAGTATTATATTTCCTGAATAAAGTTATATTGGAACCCATTGTAATTTAAATGGGTATGGAAGAGGATACTAATACTACAATTGATATTACTTAGGTGAAAAAATGTTCTAGTGGATTCCCAAAAGTGTTCTGATGATCAAATGCATTATTTTTATTTTATGTTTATATTACTTATTATATGGAATTAAATGTTACGAAAAAGGATTTGACCACATTTCACTTGTGGAGAACCAATACTCCCTTTCTCCAACACATATTTTTCATTATTCTCCTCCCAAGCACGATTCCTTTTAACTCAGAATTAAACAGTAATTTTTTTTACTATACAGAATTTTCATTGGAAATGATACCCCACTTCATTCATTTATTCATGTCTTTTCTCATTGTATCAGGGTCTATAAACATGAGTTCTCTAATTTGATTTTTTTGTCAGTTTATACTGTTTATTCCATTTGAGGATGGATCAGCCACACATATTCAAGTAGAGAGACCTAGATACACCCTGGTAAGTGGTCCCATATAGTCTTATAACTCAAAAAGGATGTATTAAATCATATGAGATGTGAGAGACACTAAATTTTTGTTTTCTCCCTAACATTAAAGTTTAATTTCATTTCTAGTAAGAGTAGATCTCGAAATGTCATGAGTGGCTAGTGAGAAATGTGTTTTGACACTATTTTTCATTGATGTCCTATTATCTTTACAGTTATTTATAAAACTATTACTTTTGACCCATTGTTTATTATTATAACTATGATTTATCCAAATAAGCTATAATTAGTTCCATAGTTTATTCTTTAGTAAAAAAGTTTTTTAGAACAGGGAAAACTAGAGTTGAGATAGTATATAATTGAATTGTTGACATGGTTTTATTGAATCATAGAATATTAGTTGACATTTATGATAATAATAAATAAATTATATTGATATTTAATGAAAAATCAATCAATTAAATATTTTTAAGCATGTTTTGTTAATTTTTACTCTTATATAGGTTGGATAATCTA
Source organism: Viscum album (assembly GCA_963277665.1). Taxonomy (NCBI): domain Eukaryota; kingdom Viridiplantae; phylum Streptophyta; class Magnoliopsida; order Santalales; family Viscaceae; genus Viscum; species Viscum album. The sequence continues at coordinate 1,797,540,498 of OY728141.1, forward strand.
TTGTTAAATTTGAGGCCAATATTATAGATTGAATCTAACCAAATTTGTAATTTGAATGTAATTTTATGTAATCTACATGATATTTCATTTTGGTGTAGCATCATCCACATATGATAGTGGTCTAAATGGAGAATCATGAAATCATGTTTCTATTCAGGTACTCTATTATTCAACTATTAATCAACATTGCTTATGTGGTGAACACTTGTGATGTGATAAAGAGAGTATATTTTCACCTACTGGATGGTTTTTTGTTCCTTTTCCACATATATGTGCTACATCTATATTTTATATTCTATATGTCTACTAGTGATTGTATTATGTCTTCCTTTGTGAATTTTTTCTTTTTAATATATCATCAACCAAGTTTAGATGTCTTTAATGTATTTCATCAATCTAGGTTATGATACACTAGTATATCATCCACTTGAGTATGTATAGAGGTGGTGTAGCATCCTCATGACATTTGTGTTGTCTTTTTCATTAGGATATTAACCGACAAAATTTTATACATGTTGGGTGATGAATCATTCAATACGATGTATTCCAATGGAGATAGCTCATTCATCATTATTATTAATTGAGGAATGAAGTATTTTATATCCTCGAGGAGTGTTGAGATCATGGATATACTATCCTAATTAAAAACTAGATAGAGTTTTTATGGTCAAATTTGATTTGGTGGAATCAAAACATGGTTGAAATGAATTTTTATTTATTAATTTATTTTCACATCATATCAATCATGAACCTATATTTACTGTAATTATTAGGGGCACCATTAGCGATGGACCACTAAGTTATACTCACACTCTACCCAAGATTCATAGTAACCAAAAATTTGTAATGTTTCATGACATATGGGATGTTAATAGACCAACATCCACATATAGTACAGTTAATGGAGTATGGTTGAAGTTGGGAGATAGGTCTAGACCATGACATGAAATTAGTATTGTGGTTATCTCTTATTTTGTTTAATTTTTACATCGAGTTGTATATAATTGGCCCATGAGAGTTACTAATAACACTTTTATTACCTATAAAATATATAAATCAGGTAATTTTTTAAATTATATTAGATAAAATTTATTTTTGGGTGGAAGTTAGTTGTGATGATTATCATATAATGTTTTTATATTGGAATTATTGTTTCCTTGATTCTTTTTATATTGTTTTTTATCATATTATATACCAAGGGGTATATTATCAAACAATTTTATGTCATCCCCCATAAGTATTCAACATCATCCATCATAAGGGGGGGTCACATGGGCTTTGTTGAACCTGGTTCAATCATGATAAAGGAAAACATGACTGAGGAAGTTGCATTTTCTGTCATATAAGAAGATGATTTTATAAAAGCCTGGATGATTTATTAAATAGTTCTTTAAAAATGAATATATTATCACTATATTTTATGGTTATGAATGTCTATTATCAAGAGTAAAGATTTCAGATTTAATTATACATTACCAATATTAATATTTTGATAGTTTTTAAAGACTCTAGATTAAATGATTCTTTAGTTTACACTCTTAGTGTCAAGATATATTTATTTTTGGTGTATTTATTATATTTCATTTATAATGTTTTTGTCATATAAACTTTTCATTTTCATCAATATATTGCACTAGTGTTCATTATATGTTTTTTTTGATTGAAATTTAATTCCCATTCTGATAATTTTTTTATTTTATGGTGAGGATGATTGCCTATTTAATTGTATTTGAATAAAGTTATAATACCTGATCTTTATCATATGAATCATTCTTTCAGTTTCATAACTTATTTTAATCAAATATTTATTTAATGTTATCTTTAGATAAATTTTATTATATAAATACATTCATGTGATGTTTGGGGGTTTTTGAATTCTCTTACCAAGTTTTATTTCTTATAAAATTGACCTATATTTTTTTTCATGAATATTGTTATAAATTTAAAAATTAATTTTTCAAAAATATTTTGGATTATACTTAACAAGATGAATAGATTTTTGGTGTGGAACATTGTTCATATTTTTTAGATTGGATCTCTTTCTTCTCTATCATGTGCGGATTATATACTAGTGGGTCATGAGATTCTTTTTGATAAAGTGGATTATAAACTACTTAGGTTGGAGAAATATGAGTCAAAATATTTTAAATGTTATGATTTAGGTTATTTGTGGAGATTCATGGAAAGTAAATGGTTTGGTTATAGATAAATAATATTATAAAAAAATTTCAGCAATTTTTTTTATATTTTTTTCTTTTGTTAATGTGTGACATACGTTTCCTTTTTTATGTTGTATTATGCTTTAATTTAATAAATTCAATAATTTGAAGAAAAAAATCCCACATGTCATCTTATTCATATCATTTACATTTTTTCTATACTATAATAAAAATTTATCTCTTTTCAAATTTTTGTTTTTCTATACAGTGATGAATTTGATTATTGTAATTCTTCTACATTATATATATTATATATATATTAATTATAACGAAGGAACATAGATTTTATGCTCATATATATTATATTATATCCATGGATATCTACATATATATTGTTTTACTACACTAGATAGTAACTGGAAGATAATTTTTTTTGGGATTTAGAGGCATAACATCAAAGGACACTGTTATCACATGAATCCGTGAACCTTTAAAAGTTTTGGTTTCTTGATAATTTGCCTTCATTTATTAACTATTCAAAATAGATCAAAAAATAAGTGAATTGAGAGGATTTTATTTTCTATAAATAATCATGAGTATAGAATCAAATTGATCATAAAATTATAGAAATTTTAATTAATGATTGGCCACTAATTGATTATATGATTCATGTGCTCAAAATTTGTATCATATTATCTATTCACCTATGATTATCATACAATAATATCTCTAAAAACAATATAATAATTTACCATTACTTTTATATACAAAATAAAATGGAATACCAATATTTGATGGAAGGAGTTTGGAATTGTATATGAGTACAACATAACATTCTTATTTTATACTTATTTTTTATGTTAATAACCACATATCTACATATTATTCACTATTCATAGTATAATTTTAATTGTAATAATAATATAAAATGAACTTGGATGTTGATATTAAAGAATGAAACATTTATTTATCTATAATTTTGGAGACAGATAATATAAGGATATTGGATGAAAAAAATCTTATTGATAATAAATATAAAAAATATATTTATAAGGGTACAATCAGGTTGAATAAGATAATTTATATATCCAATATTTATTTATTAAATATATATGCATGGTTTGAGATTACTTTTTAATATTTTTTTCAAAGAGTCATCATGATTGTATGTACAATGATATGGTATGTTCAAAAAATTAACGATTACTCCCCTGTAAAAAATTGATAATTTATCCTAAAAATTTTTATTCTTATATTTTATTGTTAAAATATAATTATTTATGTAAATTTATTATTTATAAAAATTAAATGATTCCAAAATTCTTGTGATATGGAAAAGTTATATTATAAAAAATTATAAGAATATACGATATTGTGTAATATCTAAAATGATAGAATTATTTGATGATTTATGATCACCCAATCATATATCCAAATAATTTAGGGAAATCAGATCAATACAAATGATGAAAGGATATCATGTATAGTATAGTAAATATATTTTGAAGAAGAAATGGTAAATATATAGAGAATAATAAATTAGAATATTTCAATATTAGAATGGAAAAAAAAGTTTAATGAAAATTTTAAATAAAATATAAAAGAATAAGAAGAAGAATATTTACTCATATAATTTTATAAAATGAGATATAAAAAATATAATATTTATTATAGAGGAAAAATCTAAACTTTTAAAAAATTTTAAATTCAAAAAATATGGTGTCTTATAAAAAATATATTAATGATCATCGAGAAATATCAATTTATATATATATAAACATTATTATTCATTGTAAATATTAAAATATATAACTTTCAATTATATAAAATAAACATAATTAATAAAAGATGTTAAAAACATTTTTCACTATATAGAGATATTAATGTGTGTCTTATGGGAATCATTGTGTTATAAAGATAAATTATATTTTGTTAGAATAAATATAATTCAATTAATAATGAGGGGATATAATTTTTCAAATATAAATTATACATGTCATAGAAAATTGATGACCTAAAAATAATCCTTATTGAAAAAGATAATTTTCTTTATTTCTCTCAAATATTGTTATCCAAATACTTGTATTTGAATCATAAATTTCTGTTTATTGTGCAAAAAAATAGTTAAAAATGAAGTTTAGTATTGAGATATTTTTGGAGGAAATATGTGAACGTTAAAAGGATATTTATAGAACAAGTATTGTATCAATAAATACCTACTAATAAATTACCCATAAAAACCTCCTATTTTTCGGGAATCATGGTGTTATGTTTATTTATGGATTGTTTATTAGTTTATTTAAAAAAATTATAATACAATTTAACCCTCTAAAAAGTGGGAAATAAAATTCAAATTTGGGAGATTAATCAAGAGAAAAATAAAAGGATTCACTAATTTTCAATGCTAAACATTTATAAAAAATTAACATTATGTGTAAATATTATAATATTATTTTAAAAAACATTTTTCTAAACCAATAGTATAGAAAAATATAATTATTAAAAAATAAAAACATGCCTTATGAGGAAAAAAATATTCTACTTTGAGAAATTATATATACTATTAATGTTTTATTTATTTGTTTGTTTAGATTCACAAATTCATTTTATTTTTTAATCATGTTATTATATTATAAGTAACTCATTCTTATAACTGAAGGGTATACAATCATTGTGCGGTGAACCGAGCATAACATACATTAATATTGCATCATTATTTATATATATATTCAATATATTTCACAAAATATTAATTTTCTCACCAATATAGTTATAATGTCATTGGAGTTTAGATATATAGAAAACATAAATCATAAATTATAATTAACATCAATAAAATTTGTTTTCTCTTATTTTAATCCTATTCACAACATACACAAAACCTTTCTTCATTACCTATAAAAAATGTAAAATAAAAATTGGTTGAGATTGGGTACTAACTTGGGCTACACATGGAATATTTCATTAGATGATCATGTGAAGTAATATGATAAGAATAAGCTTAAAGATCATGATCATAAATTTTAATGTAAATAAGAAATTGGTCAAAGATCTGAAATCATTTGTCATGACATAAAGCTTTAGCATTTCAAATGACATGAGTATATATAGAGAGGAATAATCTTTAATCAATCATGATATATGGGAGAATATATTAACAATAATTACTTTTCGTAGAATTAATACACTATATTAGGTATATAATATTATTTCATTAATGATAAAAAGACATCATTGAATATCATAAAAAAACAAAAAGTACCAAATTGGATTTAGTTCACACACCATCATCTATTTATTCCTAGAATGGGTTCACTCCGTATTATATTTCTTATAATATCATGTGATTTTTATCATTAACCAATGTTTTGGGGAATAATAATTCTCTACCCATACCTCACGTAGTGAAACTTCTACCAATGTGTAGAAAAGGATAATAAAACCATTCATTATTTCATCATCCCAAAATTATCTTGTTGGAAAGAAATGGGTTTCATGAAATCAACCATAAAAAATCATCATCATAATCCATCATGAAAAATTATGTGGATTGTATTATATGAACTTATCCCCCGTGAATCATAAGAAACATAAATGGTTCGTAGTATATATGAAAATTACCATTAAATGATATTATGTACATTATATTGAAAACATTGGAAAATGAAATTTTCATTAGGTATCATTAAAAATAAAATATTTACAAAATATTGGGAAAATTATTTTATTTATAAATAATAGATGAAAAATTATAGTAATTAATTAAATAAAATAAAGTTCATAAAGGATGGAGAATCAATTTGTGCGGTAAACTTTAATGAAATGATTCATTTCTCTGCTTATTTAAAAAGTCTAAAAGAACCTAGTTTATAAAAAAAGGAAGACGATTACTTTTAAAAAATTTAAATGAAAGAATTTTTTTAAAATGACTTTAAATTTTCCTTTTATAATTTAAAATATCATTCTCAAAATAATTTTATATAACATGGACATGGAAGTATATTTTTATCATCCAATGAGTAAATAAGGTCAAATTTGCACCGAAAAGTTTTCTTAGTAATTTTAAGTAAAAATGGAGGTGAATGAAAGGAAAATAAAGAATCATAAAAAATATTAGACCAAAATATATGGAGTTTAATAGATAAATGGTACAAAATGAAACCTAAATGAAATTGAACAATAAAAAAAGGAAATAAAATCTAAATTCAACTGAATCCCTTACATTATGTCATTAATATTATCGTATGTGATCTTTAGTTATTGTATAATAAATTTATAAATAATATACATATATAACAAGACCATATCTGTTATTTTATTAAAATTTGAAACCCTTTATAATTTAAATTATCCTTTCATTAATATTTTTTTTATTAAAATTGAAATTCTTCTGAAAATTTGTGTTTCTTCTGTTTATGCTTTAGTTTGATAGTTCTAGTGCTTTCCCCTCTATAATGGTTTCACCATCTCTAGAATCCTAATAAATTTATAAGTATCCAATTTATTAAATATATTCTATTTCATAATCATTCATATATGGGTTTGACAAAAAATTGATTACACCACCTATTTGAGATGGTCTTCAATACACAAAAAATATTAACATTTTTATTTTACAACGAATGGAAAAAAGGATGGTAAAAAATAATCTATATTTATTGATTCATAATTATATCTTAAATTTAATATATATTATTTAAATATATATATTGACATCCATGAATTTAAGACATGAAAATCAAACAACCTCTCATCATGGAGGAGTTAGTCCACATGTGTGAAGAAATGACATTATCATTTCTCATATAATAGAATGGAGGCGAAATTTTTTTGATAAATTAAAAAAAATATTAATTATAATTATTTCACAAATTTATAATTGTTATTGACGATTTTTAAGATATTATTTTATGAATAAACTCAAAATATAATTAATTATTCACCGAGAAACCTCTAATGGATTACACACTATGTCATCTAGGCATGGACATTGGTAAAGAACATAATGTTTAAAAAATTTGTAAGGGTATTAGGAAGGTATTTTTGATTGGTCATTACAAAACTATAGAGATCAATTATTATTAATTTGAGAAGATTAGATATTCACTTTTATATATGTGGTGTGTGACACTCATGTAAATATATAAAACATTGAAATATAATAAAGTCACATTGAAGATAAAGTGGTACCATTTGGGAATGTTTAATTGATATGAAAATATATGTTAAATATATCTTTATCCATACAAATATATATTTTTAATGTGATATTTTAAACTGAATATATTTATTTAACACCCTCATTATCCATTTTTTTACTTTAACCGATAAAACAAATATTTATCACAGTTACAAATAATATTGAAAAATAATTAATATTTTATTTCAACCAAATTGTAACATGTTTATTATAAATATGGATGTAATTTTATCAATTTCACTTTCTATTAGAAGTAGATATTAAATATTAAATAAGCACGCAATGTTCAATAAAAACTGTGATTATAAAAATGCATTTTCCTAGAAAAAAATGTAAATTATTTTCATTCCATTCTTAGTAACAATGAATAATTGAATGAAAAAAAATATAATTTAACATAATATATAAATATTATATTAAAACAATTCATTAATAGTTTGAAAAACAATTTTGGGGGCTTACTCTAGACGTAAAGAATCCTCGTAATACTGCATCTGACATGGGTTCAAATCTGAGTGTGGTAGTATAAGGACCCGACCTTAAACATTACATAATATTGAATTATGTTAGTAATTCAAATTTATGATCTTTTCATGTTTAGAGATTAAGAGAATTATTTCAAAACATATACATAACAATTTGAATATTTCATTTAGACACTTCTACTCAGTATCCAATTTTTTATAAAATAAAAACTCTTGAAAAAAAGCGACGTGTATAGTTCCATATTTTAGACATCATGAGTTTTCCTTGATCCTATCCCTGACCCTAATCATATTTATGACTTGTGAATAACTTTTCAAAAAAACATGGGATGAGCATAAAAATGCCAGTAAGGGATACACAAAGAAGTAAAACTCTTAGCTTTTCAAAACAAGTAAACCTTGATTAATTTATCATAAGTAATACTTTTCACCATTATGAAGTAGTAAATACCCTTCCATAAATAAAAGATCATTTATTTCCCTTGTTTAACCAAAAAATTACCATAAAACCCATGGAAATAATCATAACATATAATGGTAAATTGGTACATATATATATTTAAATTGAATAACAATACGGTCGACTTTCACACATATCACTAAATGGAATAACTATATGACCGACTTCCATTCCCAATGAATTGGTGGTTATTACATAACCCCCCATAATGGTTTATCTGGAACCATCCATCATATGTTTTATGATGTAACCAGCCTTCCAAGTCTACATACCATTATAAAATCATTACACAAAATATATTTCAAATATAAAAATTTCACTAATTACATTTCATTTGCAATAACAAAAAAATAATTTCAAGATAATGTAATAATAAATCCATTTAAAAATCAATTTTCAATAAAAAATACCCAAAACCAGAATAAGGGATTAATTTTCCTTTTAAAAACATCAAGGCATATAGAGGAAGCCAACTAACTATCACGGTGGCAGAGAGGTCATTGTCGCTGCAAACGTTAAAAACATTAATTTATTCATTTAGTGAAATGATACATAGAAAAAAGATTCCATTTTAATGAAATTAAAAGTTAAAGGGGTTTATTATAAACCATATTAAAGAAGAATTTATATATTATTAAAACATTCCTCAATGAAAGAAGATTGAGACGAAGTCCCTTAACTCGTCCGACTTGACCTGTTCGTGCTTTATTTTATTGAATAATAAACATAAGTTAATATCTAATTTTTTGCGAACCATTTTCATGTTTTTTATTCCTTTTATATTACTTGTTATCTTTATATAAAAATTAGTTAATTATTTGAGTTCATATCAGACATTTTTTCAATGTTTGGAACTTTAGTTAAAAATGAACAATTTACAATTATAAATTGTCCATGTGGTCAAAATTCCATTTTCTCTAGAATGATATTAATTATTTATATATCATATATATAATATTTATTCTCTATATATCTATTTAGAATATTACATATCATTTGGATCTATGAAATTGAAATGCACCGTTCATGGAGACGGTTAGTGGTACGTACGCATGAATGCTACATCCATTTCATTTTGTTCATTTTAAAAGGAATGAAAATCAATGATACATAGGTGTATTATTATTCCAGTATAATATCATATTATATATATGTTATGTATGTTCATTAACACCATCTTTTATATGTTCTATATATGGTATGAACATGTTATATCATTTTGAGTGGGCGGTAGTCCGTACATCCTCAAATGAAATTATCATGTTACCCATTATGGAAACCATAAAGGTATGCTATAAATGAAAAAGTTCAGAAGTATATATATAATATAAATATAACATATATCATATATAAATGCAGTTCCATCATAATGGCCACCATAAGAGGTGGTAGGAGAGGATTGAACAATCATCATTTCGTGTGGTAGTAGTTCGCCGTCCATAGAAACATTATTTTCTATACCCATTAGATAGAGGAGTGTGAAAGTGTAGTTAGAATAATTCTCATAAAAAAAACCTAGGATATTTATGATACTGGTTTTTTTATAAAATTTATGACAAAAACGATTTTAGGGAGTTGGATATGTAAAATAAAAGAAACTAACAAAAGAGAAGACATTACCTTTAAATATTGCAACTCCATTTGGTTTGAACCAAATGGGTTATTTGAAGTGTTTTCATCCTATGTTAAGGCTTCTCGGAGGAAGAGAGAGATGTAGGAAGATTAATTGGGTAGATTACATATGATCCAACATGCATGAGAGGTGTGAGTAATTGGTTAGAGGTAATGGATTTTTTAAAGGAGATGAGCGGTCTTTAGGAAAGTTTGAAATTATTATTTTATTATAAAATGATTATCAGTTTAAAAATAACCAAAACTAATTAAATTTAAATATAGGATGACTCTTGATCGAAATAACATCATCCAATAATAATTGGACATGTTTTTAAATGTTTTGTAAAATTTATAATCTCATTTATTTTAATTATTCTTTAATAAAGTAATCATTGCATCATTATTGTGTCATAAATATTTTTAATTATATGATGTCTAAAAACTAAAAATAAAATACCATAATGTAGGAAATATTTTTTGTTTTATAATTGATATTTATATTATAATATATAACTTATATAAACACATGTAAAAATTTATTTACAAAAAGATAAATGTTTATATCATTTTATTCTTTACATTAAATTAATTAATATACAGTGTCATTATCACCCCCATGTTGCTCCATGGGGTCCCAAAGTCATCCCAGGGATGCCCATAGACTGAAATGTATCAAAAAATAGGAATTGGACACATGTTATGGTAATTTAATATTATTATAATAATATTGTTTACCCTTATTTTCCAGACTTACCTTTTAACCATCGTAAATAAAAAATGTAATGAAATAAATATTAAAAAAGTATAAAAATAAAGGTTACCTATTTACACAATTTGGACCTCCTGCTTCCAAATATGGAACCCATTTTTCCAAATTCAAAACAAAGAATTTGAAAAAATTAATTTAAAATTAATTACTGTTGTCAAAACAAAAAGCGTGTTTCTATGAAATAATAACTATCAAAAGATTGACACATGTTTATGTCCAATTTCAATGTGAAATTACTTAAAATGACCATAATTGGATTAATTTACAAATTTAAAATAAAATTACACTTTAAAATAAATTAAAAAGATAATCTAACCATATAAATAATTTATATTAAATGATAGCTATGAATTAAAATGTAGTATTTTTCACTATTCATTAAAAATGATCATTATCAGGAAAATACAATAATTTCTCCAAAAGTAAATTTTGATGTGCGGCTTCTAAATAAGAAGTTTATTTTGTTAAATAAAACATATAAAAGTGAAAAAATAGATTTAAAAAGGGATCTCCAACAAAAGGAAGTAGATCAACATTTTAAATAATATTAGAGTATTTAGGCTTAAATCAGTATTGATTCACATTTTAAGCCTATTACATTTATTGGATAAATGTAAAAATATTTTAGAAATATGTGTAATCATATTTTAATTAGTTCTGTTTCTTCTTTTCGATACAATGACTATGTGTTAACTTCTATTTAATAAAATAATATTATTTTATTATTTTTCAGAATGACTCAACGATGTGTGCATATTTAAGATTTCAAAGAAACTCAATATTACGTATTAGGTACGCCACCAAACCATGAATATTCTTTAATGTAAAATTAATATTAAATTCATAAATATTAAAAAATAGTAAATTGTCTTACTCTTTATAACATGGGATGTTACATCCTTCCCCCTTTTGGAAATTGCATCATCGCAATTTTATTTAGTTATCAAATAAGTGGAGGTATTTATCCCTCATAGAATTTTCGAATTCGCACATTGCCTATTCAACCATATAGTATATTTACTAAACCATTAACTGATGAATTGCCTTAATTTTCAACACTTTCTCTCTTTGGTCATGAATCTGGATTGGGTTTCCCTCGTAAGAAATATTTTCTACCAATTGAACTTCCTCTAGACTCAAAACATGAGACAGATATGGAATATACATTCTCCACATTGAAATGTATAAAAAATTGTGTACATGGGATAAACGTGGAGGTAAAGCCACTCTATAGGAAACAGATCCAACATTCTCTAGGATTTCATAGTAACTAATGAATCACAGACTCAACAGTCCCTTCTTAACAAAACACATCACAGTTTTCCATTAAGAAACATGGAGAAATACATTATCACCTACCTAAAAAAGAATGATCCTTCCTCTGGTTATCCGCATAACCTTTATGACTACTCTTAGATGATATCATGTGCTTCTAAATCCTATGATCTTTCACTTCCATCTATTCAACAAATTCTGGTCCCATCATCATCCTTTCACCTACTTCATCCCAAAAATCTAGAGTTCGACACCGCTTTCCATATAATGCCTTAAAGAGATCCAACTATATATGGGAATGAAAACTATTATTATAAGAAAATTAAACCAAGGAATGATATTGGTCCCAACTTCCCTGGAAATCCATTGATGAAACACGTATCATATCATCCACTGTCTGAATTGTTCGTTCTAATGGACTGTCTGTTTGTGGATGAAAAACTGTACTAAAATTAAATTAAATACCCAATTAATTTTTAAGTTCATTCCCAAAGATAGAGGTGAAAATGGGATCATGATCAGATTCAATGGAGAAAGGAACCCCAAGAAACCTAACTATCTCTTTAACATACAACTGAGAATGTTAATCAAGAGAAAAAGTATTTCTAATTGGAAATAAATGAGCAGATTCAGTCAATCAATCAACAATAACCCAGATTTTATTTTTACCTCGAGATGTCTTTGATAATCCCACAATGAAGTCTATCGAAATATTTACCCACATCCACTTTGGCACTGGTAAGTACTAAGGCATCCCTTTTGGTAACTACCACTCTTTTTTAACCTGTTGAAAATTGAAACACCTCACAGTAATGTCAGCAATATCTCTTTTCATTCCACCAGAAATACTCTAAAAGAACTGTGAATATATAATCACTGCCAGGATGAACTGAAAATAGAGAACTATGAGCCTCACATAACAAGTCGTTCTTCAATTCTGAATCACAAGGAACACATAATATCTTTCCACACATCAAAACACAGTCTCTATCAATATTAAACTCAATTAACATACCCTTTTAAACCAATTCTACATTTTTCTGCAACTCGTTGTCATCTTTCTGGGATTGGATAATTCTGTCTGCTAAGGAAGATTGTACTGAAACCTAAAAGAAAATAAAGGAATTTCCTTCACCAATAACTTCCAATCTGAAATTCATCGAATCAAAACCCAAATGATCTCGTTCCAAATGATGCATCGTTAAGGTATCACTACTCTGTAGACTCAAAGCGTAAGCCACTTTATTTGTCTTTTATTGATGGTAATGGATCATGCAATCATAATCCTTGATTAATTCTAACCATGTCCTCTATATAATGTTTAATTTCTTATATGTAAATATATACTTCAAACATTTGTGGTCTGTATATCTTTAACATTTTACTCCATACAGATGATGCCTCTAAATTTTCAAAGAAAAAAAAACACAGGTAATTCCAAATCTTGTATAGGGAAATTTATCTCATGAGGTTTCAACTGACATGAATTATAAGAAATTACCTGATCATTCTTCATTAGGAAACAATCAAGTGCTTTCAAATAATCATCATTGTAGATAACAAACTAACCATTTTTTGAAGGAATTTCCAAAACCAGACCATTCACCAATCTTCTTTTCACATCCTGATACTACTTCATTTGATGGCCCAACATCTATTGAAGTAGCTGTAGTGGATTTCACCAACCCTTTCTTCATGTAGTGAGGCTTCTTTCCCTCATTTGATTTCTTTTTTGGACCCACATTTTCATAATAAAACATTTCATTGCACATAAAACATCTCACCGCTAGCTATTTATTGCATTCTTGATCATATTCCTTATAGTTACGAGAAATATGACCATACTTACCACACCCGAATCACATTCTAGTCCTTGATAAACATTCTCCAGGATTCCTTTTACCAAACTTTTCAAAAGAATGATATTTAATTTTCTTATTTCCAGGCCTCTTTGATGAATTCTTCCCATTTTCCTTCCAACTAGACCTCTTCTTTTTTTCTCTCTTGGAACACCTGATTGACAGAAAGCTCCATTTCAACCTTCATGGCACATATGACATGTTTCTCATATATTTTGAATTAAAAATAGGCTAATTCTATTCAATATCGCAACTCCAACATTCATTAAAATTGATTTATCTTACTTTCAAGATCTTAAATGAAATTTGGAGCAAACCTTGCCAATCGAGTGATCTTTTCTTCATAAGAAGCCACTGATTCATCCTCCTGCCTCAATTCCTTGAAATATTTTCCATCGTAAGTCGAACCACCATAGGAATATATTTATCAAGAATAATATATTTTATTTTATCAAAATAAAGAGAATCAATCTCCCCACTATCAAAGATATTTTTCACCCTCGACCACCATTGATCATATTCTTCTTAAAAACAGCAAACAGTGTGACTAAAATTTTATTCTTCTAAGCACCCCATGATATCAAAAAATTTCTCCAGTGCTTTGATCCACCCTTCTTCTTGAACAGGGTCAAATGGTCCTTTGAATGATGAGGGAAATTGCAACATGAAATGATCCATTACTGAATTGTTCTTATGTGGTGGATCTGGTTGATATCATGCATTGATACCACCACCATTTATACCGTGACTCATATGTTCCATAACTGCAATAAACCTTTTAGTTCCAATTCTGACCATCACAAGTTTTTGTTTTGGAATGTTATTATCATCAGTATGTCATTCTTACATAGCTACCATTTTTCCTCTGTGGAAAACCATTCTGAACACAGAAATATCTTAGGTGAAACAACATTGTAATTTGTAATTGCTATATCATTTCAATCATAACATAAATTATTTTATGTATATTAATTTAACAATATTCTAACTCCTAAATTTATCTTAACCGACCATTGATTCCGACTATAAGGACACAACCTTAAACATTACATAACCTTGAATTAAGTTACTAATTCACAATGCGGATCTTTTCATGATTACAAAATTGGAGGGTTAGGTCAAAAAATATATATAACAATTTAAATATTACATATATACTATTGTGAAGACCTATCCCCTGGGGCCCGTGCCGTGACTACCCCAAACTCACCTTATATAGGCCAAGGCCTGGAAACTAGCACCGAAAGGCATATTCCTTAAAATCAGGTTTTATCCTATAACCACACTCAACCAAGAACACATCAAGATATGAACACAAGTAAATTGTATATTAAAATGTGTGTGTAATGTAAGTAAAAGGGTCCAGAATACAAGCCCAAATGGAAAGTAGATAAAACTAGGAAGTAAAAGTAAACTGGAATAGCTCCTGTAAACACCTACCAAGGATCTTACCTAATGGATAGGTACATCTATCAAACGGTCATCACTTATATATGCCTCATCTAAATTCCCCCTCCGAGCTACCTCCAGTCCCAGTACCCTCAGCCTCGATCAATGTTGTCTATCCTCTGCACCAAATACAATAAGGTGCGGAAGCAACCCGTGCAGGGGTGAGTATAACGATACTCAGTAGGGACCCCGAGAACTGCAAAGGTGTCACAAAATCCAAAAAGGGATAAACCACAATGCAAAAAATCAACTGACAACCCTACTTAGGTATATTCCCATTAATATACCCAATTTTTTGAGTAAACCCATCGCAATCATGAGGAAACACAAGGCCCAACTCAAAATCACAAATTTCAACTATCCCACGAATGAAAGAATACCACAAAAGTTACAACATGAAGGTAAGTACAAAAACGGTAATGCCACAGAGAAGAATACCAATATGGTATCAACACAAAGGTAAGTACCACAAAGGTAACACCACAAAGGTAAGTACCACATAAGAAACACCACATAGAACAATACCACAAAGGTTTCACCACGAAGGTAAGTACCACAAAGGTACGCCAAACAGAAGTTTACCATAAAGGTAAAGACTCAGCTCACACCAAGTATAATATATGTTTGGTAGAAAATATGATTAGATGTAACTAATGAATCATCTTACTCAGTTAAGGGGAAAACCCATGTAGGATCCAAAATCATCAAACCCATGTAGGATCCTAGAGTAGTCCGATGTGGATTTCATAGAGCGGGTCCAAGTGGGACCCCCGAACATAGACCCAAGTAGGATCCAAAAGCACAGACCCACATAGGATCCCAAAGCACAGACCCAATAATATCCCAAATCATAGACCCACATAGGATCCCTTTCTCATGTTACAACCAGACTTAGGGTTTCCAAACCAAAATTGCTTGATTCTAAATGAATCCGCTCCTCAAGCCATAGGACAATACTCCAACTTCCAAGAAGTCCCAAGAACAAGTATCTCATAGGACCTCCACATAATAGGGGTCTCAACACAACAGATGGTGCGTCAATCCGATGCCATGTCTATAAGTTATTGGCTTTTTAGTCCTGAGGGTCTGGTTGGATTCGTGTTCCATCCAACCCAGCCATACCCAAACATTATCCAAAACTCAAGTGGGGTATACCAAGAGGACCGTCTCAATCCAAGGTCTCTGGAACCGCAGATGGTTCGTCAAATGGACATTCGAAGCTCAAGATATGGCCGAAAGAGTGAAAAAGGGTCGATGTTTGTCCGGATCCTGTCCAACCTGGTTGGACCAACCCAGCCAGGGCCGCCCCAACCCAGTTTGGGTCGACCCGGACCGGCTTGCGGTGCGGCGGCCTGCTGGGCTCGTGACTGACTGGTCAGCCAACCTCCTCCACATGGCTCGGTCAAGTGTCACGCCATCACAGGCAGCTGGCAGTGAGTCGTCCACCATCGCCTCGCCACCGCGGCACACGACCACGACTCATGCATACCCTGCAGCGCGGACGCGCGCCGCTGCCTCAACTTCTTGCGGCCAGCCACCGCCCTTTCTCCGCTGCGGTTGATGGGCCTTGGAACTTCTCCAGCAGCGCATATGTGCCATTTACGTTCTCCGGCCATGCAGTTGCGTAGCCGCCGTCTTTGTGGCCGGCTGGAGTGCCAGGCACCGCTCTTGAGTCCCAGTAGTTCCAGTCGCTGGCATGGATTACAAGACGCATTCCTAAGGTCACCTAGCGCGCCCCAGTGGCCCGTTCTTCATTCTGTAGACATCCATACTTTCCTTGGGATTTCTCCATTGATTTAAAACCACCACAATCCATAATGGTTTCGGAGAGGTCAGGGCGTGTTTGTTTGGCCTGAACCCTCCATGTTAGAACTGTAGCATGCGGCTTATTTGATCTCGAATCATGAAGAACATCAATAATGTGTTAGGGTGTATTCAAAAAAAATAATCCCTACCCCGATTTCTCATTGGAGGTGTCATAATAAGAATTTGGTGAATGTGATGATGGTGACAATGATGGTCGCTTCATCAACACGCTTTCTAGAGTCGGGCTCGAGCGTCATCGTCGTTCTTGATTCTGAAGTATGTTCTTAATTGGAGAGGATGTTATTCATTGGAGGAAGTGTTTCTCCAATGTTCTCCACAAGCCTCCCTTATCCGAATTATTTCACAAAGGAAATTAGGAGCTAATAAATTAAAATAAGTTTATCAATTTCATTTACATTGGCACATTTAAAGTTAGCACAAATAAAGTCGGCACAATTAGTTGTATTTCATTGGCCCAATTAAATGGCCCAATTAATTGTATTACATTGACACAATTAAATGGGACAATTAATTTTATTGCATTGACACAATTAAATGGGAGGATTTCAAGGGGCTTCCCAACATTAATGTGGGGTTAGAGTGGTCCCCACCACTAGAATTTAAAATGAAGGTTTTCAAAAGAATAATAAAATGTTAAATATTTTATTTCTCTTCTTCCATGAAAAACCAAAAAACAATCTTCTACCTGTGACCTCCGATGGTCAAGGTGAAAGAATATTTAAGCAAATATCAGCATTCTGTGTTCAATGGTGTCCTCAGATTTCAATTCTGAGAACTGGTTCAAAAGTTACAAAAACATCCTCCCATGTTTACTGAATGTACCCAAAACAATGTTTAGAAATTCATTCTGGGCACACTGGGCCTCAGAATCACATTCCATCAATTTTTGTGGACTCCTAAAATTCCCATATAATCAAAAAAAATACATGGAATTTATGGGTCTTAACATTCTCCCCACCTTAGGGCTTTGTGTGGTCATAAGAACAACTAAATCTAAGGGAACACATGTGGGTACTGAGCTCGTATCAGAGCCTACCACTCCCATGGGCTCTCCTAGAGGTTCATGCGCTGCCAATGTGCACACACCAAAGGTATCGATCACCCATAAAGGACCGTCTCTTGTTGATCCTCAATATCCACTGGAACCTCTTTAAATATCACCCCATCGTCGATATCCAGCTTACCCTAGTCAATGATGTGTGAAGGGTCGTGCACGTATCTCCATAGCTGGGATACATGGAAAACGTCGTGCATCTGATGAAACTGAGGTGGAAGAGCTAAGTGGTATGACACATCACCAACTTTGCTGGGGACCTGAAAGGGTCCGATGAACCTCAGAGATAACCTTCCGCCCCTAGAAAATCTTAGCAAACCTTGTAGTGGTGAGACCTGTAGAAAGGCATGTTCGCCATCCTCAAACTCCAGAGTTCTCCGTCTCCTATCAACATAAGACTTCTGCCTACTTTGTGCAGTCTTCATCTGCTCCTGGATGATATGAATCTTCTGTATGGTAGCACATACCATATCTGGTCCCATGATTGCTAACTCCCCTGGGTCCGTCCATCACAAAGGCAATCTATATGGTTAGTCGTACAAATCCTCGAAAGGTGCCATCCCAATGGTGGAGTGATAGCTGTTATTTTATGAAAACACCACCAAGGTGAAGTGATCCTCCCAGTTGTGACCGAAGTCAAGGACACAAGCATGAAACATGTCCTCGAGGGTCTGAATGGTCCACTCTTTCTAGCCATCCGCCTGAGGATGGAAGGCGGTGCTCAAACAATGTTGTGTCCTGAACACCTCCCCCAACCCCTTCCATAGACGATAAGTGAAATGTTAATCATGATCCGAGAAAATCATCAAGGATACTCCATGCTGTCGCAAAATCTCTTACAAATAAAGGCCTCCCAAAATCACTACTTAACCCTGCTCTCTGATAGGTAAGAAGTGGGCTGACGTGGTGAGTCGGTCCATGATCACCCCAATAGAATCACGACCCATGGAAGTATGTGGGAGTCCTTTCATGAATTCCAAGGATATTCTATCACATTTCCTCTCTAGAACCTATAAAGGCTTCAGTAAGCCTGCTAGTACCTGATGCTTCACCTTCACTTGCTGACAAGTGAGGAAACGAGAGACAAACTCTGCTACTTCTTTCTTCATTCCCAGCCACCAGTGCTATTTCAGAGATCCTGGTTCATCTTCACCACTCCTGGATGTACTGATAGAGGGGGTGTGTGGAACTCTGACCACCCGTCCTACTAAAGTGACACCGATACCATGGTACTTCCTCAGAAAAGGATGGAATGCTCCCCACCTTTTGGAAATCCATCAGGTGCCTATCCTGTGCATATCTGAGCACGTCATGCCTCGCAGTCAGTGTCCCCATACTATGCCTCCCAGACTCACTGAAGGATTGGGTGAGTGACTGTAAGATACAGAAGAAATGCTGCTCCATCTCGATCCATAAGGAATATTTGCAAAGCGTCCAGCTACTATGTCACCTCACCTTGCAGTTGTATACCAAATCTCCACCTGAGTGCTTCTGCTACAATGTTTTCTTACCAGGAGTATAGACTATCTTGAAGTCATAGTCAAGGAGGAAATCAAACCAACATCATTGTCTCGGGTTCAGGTCCTTCTAAGAGAATATATACCTGAGACTCTTGTGGTCTGAGTAGGTCATAAAACATTCTCCCATCAAGTAATGTCCCCACATCTTCAAGGCGAAGACCACTGCTACCAACTCCAAGTCATGGGTAGTGTAGTTCTGCTCATGATGTCTCAGCTATCGAGAACCATATGACATAGATGCTCACTCCTACATCAAGAAACATCTTGATCCCAGTCCCTGATGCATTGCAGTAGACTATATACACAATGCCCTCCTCCGGAAGCCTCATGATGGGGGCTCTAGTCATCCTATGCCTCAGTTTCTTAAAGCCCCACTGGCATCTCTTTTACCATATGAAGGGTTTCCCCTCTATCATCAATGCTGATAAAGGTTCTGCAACTCTGGAGAAATCTGGCATGAGCCTCCGGTACTATCCGTCCAAACCCAGCAAACTGCGTACCTCCGTCACACTCCTGGGGGGCTCCCAAGCATATTTTGCCTCAAACATTGTAGGATCCACCGCAACTCAAGCTTCCTAGATGACATGTCCTAGTAAGTGATCCTCTCAGGTCATGAACTGGCACTTTGAGAGCTTATCATAATGTTGGTGATCTCAGAGTATGTCCAAAACTATTTGCAAATGATAGGCATGCTCTTCCTTAGTAGCCGAGGAGACAGAGAATGATGTCGATGAAGAATACTACAATAAAATTAAGGTATGGATGAAATATCATGTTAATGAGTCCCATGAACACTATTGGAGCATTGTTAATGCCCAATTTCATAACCAAGTACTAGTAGTGGCCATACCGACATCTAAAAGTTGCCTTATAACATCCTCGTCTTCTACTCTGAGCTGCTGATTGCCTGACCTGAGGTCTATCTTCGAGAACCATCGTGCTCCCTTCAGCTGATCAAAGAGTTTGTCAACCCTCAAGAGTGGGTACTAGTTTTTCATGGCCACCTGGTTTAGGCACCGATAGTCAACACAAATTCTCAGTCTCCCATTTGCCTTCTTGGAAAACAAAATCAGGGCTACCCAAGGAGAAATGTTGGACCTGAAGAATCCCTTCCCTTGCAAGTCCTCTAGCTATACCGGTAGCTCACTAAACTCAATGGGAGCCATCCAATACACTAGTTTAGATATTGGTGTCGTCACAGGGTACAATTCAATGAAAAATTCCACCTCTCCACGTGTTGGTAGACCCGAAACATCATCTGGGAAGACATCCATGTACTGGTCTACCACTATAGGATAACTCGGACTCTCTACATCAACCGCTCTGAGGGTAAAGCTATCCAACTAATGAGTGATCGACTACACTCTTCTCCAAGTAAGTCCATCATGTGCTAAAAAGGCTCCCTTCTTGCCAGTGAAGGTTTTCCTAGTCCCATCAGTGTATACACACCACACATTGTGCCTAATAGAGTCAATCTGAGCAAGGAATGTAGATAACCAGTCCATCCTCAAGATGCTATCTTAAGGCCTCAACGCTGATACTAAGATATCCTAGCCGAAGCCCTCATCTCCTAGAGTAATCTTTCATTTCCGAAACCAGTGTGTAATCATGGAATCCTCTCTCGTAGACATCTCTCACCTTAAAGATAAATATAATCACTCCATCAGAATCTCAGATCTCCAAACAAGGGTCGTGGAAACAAAAGAATGAATGGAACATATATCTATAAGTACTACAGATATGGTGGAGTAGACACAGATAGTACCTCGTATCATCTCTAGAGTGCCATGGAAATAGGTCTCAACTACCTGGAGCTGAGCTCACCCTTGTCCACCAGCTCCATGTGGTCAGGGTGGACTACCTGGTGGTGGTGGCAAAAACACCTTGAATCATCACCCACCTCCAGCTACATGGCCCGCTCCTCGGCCACATCCTCCTGCTCCAAACTGACATCCTCAGTCAAACCTCTATCTCTACCTGGGCAGTCCTTTAACCATATATTGATCATCCGTACGATGGGTCAGGCAGTCCCGAGCCATGTGACCCTACCCATCGCTTGTGTAACACTGAATGCTCCTCACATGACTAGCTCTATCTCTGGTGCCCCGCACAACCGAACCTGAATCATTTGGTCGTCCACTTATAGGTCTAGTTCTCTTTGACCACTGTGACATTTGTCTTTTGACAACTATAGAAGACTCTGCTATGTGATTCTAGGTGGGGGTCTTGTAGCTGGTGACTACTGAGTAAGGAAACTCCCATCTAAGAGGGATCTCTCTAACAACCACGCCTGTGTCAGGATGCTGAGAGAAATCATTGAAGCCCTGATCTCCCACCTAAGTCCCTAATCGACGGTCTAGGCCTAGAAGAATTCATCTTGCACCATATAAGTGGATTAGTGAGAGATACCGGTGAACCACACTGAGAACTGAGCCACCATCATGCTTCCCTACTGTAGATGAAGAAGCTCCTGTATGCGCACTGCACGAAGGGTCACTGGGACAAACTCTTCCCGAAACAGGCTCTCAAATTTTGCCGAGTGAAGTGTCACCTCATTGTGAGCCTGGAGTATCAAGCTCCAACATCTACCTGCTACTTCATATAGAAGACTGGAAGCAAGGATAACCATGAGATTAATGGGTGTCCCTACCAGTCAGAAGACTCCCACCACAACCTACAACCAATCCTCAGCTGTCTGTGGGTCTGTCTCAACCCTGACCCCGGAGTTCCTCTAGTGCTTGAACCCGTGCAACGCGCTCAAGATGCATGCACCCTCCGCTTCTGGGGCTGGTGGCATCAGTGGCCCAATGGGTAATGGTACTGCTAGCGCCCCCGCTGGTACCACTAACGATAAAGGGCCCTGCATCGAGGCCTCATCGCTCAGTGGGCTATCATCGCGTACTATACCCGGAACATTAGCTGGCTGTCTATGTGGAGTAATCCTAAAATGAAAGAGGTGTTCAATGGTTAATAAGTTATAGCTAGTGATATGACTCAAAGAGATCGCAACGAAAACTTTTCGAAACACACAAGCAATTAGTGTATTAATGCACTGAGTCCCAAGTCAGATGTCATGGTCCGGGTGTATGGATACGTCGTCCGCCGCACCAACACTGAATTACCTAAACTGATAACCACACTTAATACATTTAACACTATTTCCATTAAAAATATCAGAGTCTAATGTTTTATGGTACAACTGACTCCTATGATACCAATTTGTCACGACCCGTCCCTTATGGCCCCTGCCGTGACTACCCCAAGCCTGCCTTCCATAGGCCAGGGGCTGGTGACAACCACTAAAAGGTGTATTCCCTAAAACCAGAAATTCATTGCCTTTATATCATGTAAACATTCTCAACTAATCACATAATAAGATAAAACACAAGTAAACTGTATAGTAAAAATATTGTGGACAGTAAGTAAAAGGGGACATAATACACCCCAACTGGAATGTACATGAAAACTGGGAAGTACATGTTAACAGGAATAGATTCTGTAAACTTCCACCAAGGATCATACCTGAAGGGTAGGTACAGCTCTCAAACCTTCATCACTGCGGTATGTCTCATCTAAACTCCACCTCTAGGCTACCTCTTGTCCTGGTACCCTCACCTTTGACCAGTGTTGTCTGTCGTCTACAACAAACAAAACAATGTGCAGGTGTAGCCGATGCAGGGGTGAGTATATCAATACTCAGTAGGGACCCCGAGACACAATAAGGTCTCAAAAAAACCACAAAATGATAAACCACAAATCATTAATACAGCTGACAACCCTACTTAGATATATGCCTATACATATACCTATGTTGTTGAGTAAACCCGTATCCACCCTTAAAAAACACAAGGCCCAACTCAAAATCCCACTGTCCCACGAAGGAAATAATACCACAAAGGTAACACCACAAAGGTAAGTACAACAAATGTAATTTAACATAAGGGAATAACACAAATGTATCAGCATGAAGGTAACTACCACAATGGTAATACCCTAAAGGTAAGTACCACATAGAAAACACCACACAGAAAAATACCACCAAGTTATCACCATGAAGGTTAGTACCACAAAGGTACACCACAAAAAACATTACCACAATAGAAAAGACTCATATCATCCCAGTTATAACATAGGTATGGTAGAAAAGATGACTAGATGTAACTACTGAATCATCTTTAATTGTTAAGAGGCAGACCCACGTAGGATCTTAAATCATCAGACCGGTGTAAGATCCTAGAGTATTCCCACATGGATTTCATAGAGCGGGTCTAATTGGGACTCTCGAACAAAGACACAAGTAAGATCTCAATACACAGACCCACATAGGATCCAAAAGCACATACCCACATAGTATCCCAAAGCACAGACCCACTTAGGATCCCTTTCTCATGTTACGGCTAGATACAGGGTTCCCGAACTAAGCTCTCTTGATTCCAGGGGATTCCGCTTATGAAGCAACATTTCAATACTCCAAATACCATGAAGTCTAACGAATAAGTATCTCAAAGGACCGCCACGTAATAGGGGTCTCAAAATAACAAAAACTGTGTCAATTGGATGCTCGGTCTATATGTTATCGGCCTTTTAGTCTTGATGGCCTGATTGGATTCAGGTTCGATCTGTCCCGGACGTATGCCAATTTTATACAAAACTCATTTGGGGTATATGAAAAGGACCATATGAATCCAAGGTTTCCGGTGCCGTAGAAGGATTGTTAAATGGATGCCCAAATCTCATGATATGGCCGAAAGAGTGGAAAAGGGACAAAGCTGGTCCGGGTTTGGTCTGACCCGGCCTGGTCTGACCCGACCCAGTTTGGGTCGACCTGGCCCACTAGGTTCGACCTGTTGGGTCTAGCTTAGCATGCTAGAGCGGCCCGACCCACGACGTGGTGGCCTTCTGGTCTCGTGGTGATCCTCCCCTTGTGGAACGGTCATACGCTGCACCATCTCCAGTGGTCGACAGCAGGTTGGCTGCCCTCACCTTGCCGCTGTGGGAGAAGCCCGCGACTCCTACATGCCTGGCGGTTCAGACACGCGCCGCCCCCTCCCCTTCATGTGGCCTGCCACCGACAGCAGACACCCTTGCTCCCTTTAAGGCCAACGGGACACGACCCTTCTCTGTTGGCCCAGTTGCGATGCCTTCGTCTTCGCGGTCGGCCGGAGTGTCGGCCCCTGCTCTCGAGTCCCACCGGTGCCGATCGCCGGCACGGGTCACCAGTGATGTTCCTCGGGTCACCGAGCACTCCCCGGTGGCCCATTCTTCATTATGTAGACTTACATTCTCACCTCATGATGTATCCATTGATTTAAAACCACCATGATCCACAATGGTTGAGGAGATGTCGTGTCGTGTTCGTTTGGCCCGAACCCTCCATGTTAGAACAATAATAAGTGGCTTGTTGGTTCTCGAATCATGAAGAATGTAAAACGTGTAAAGGGGTATTAAAAAACAACAAACCATACCTTTATTTCTCATTTAAGGTGTCGTGAGAAGAAGTCAGTGAAGGAGATGAGGGTTCTAATGATCGTCGCTTCTGCAACAGTCTTCCAGAGCCGGGCTCGAGCGTCTTCCTCGTTCTTGATTCTGAAGCATGTTATTCATTGGAGAAGATATTTGTCATTGGATGATTAGTTTCTCTAATGATCTCCCCAAGACTCCTTTTTGCCAATGATTTTCCCAAAGAAACGAGGAGCCAGAAAATTAAAATATGTTTATCAATTTAATTTACGTTGGCACAATTAAAGTTCTCACAATTAAAGTTGTCACAATTAAATGTTACAATTAATTGTATTTCATTGCCACAATTTAATGGAACAATTAATTTTATTGTATTGCCATAATTAAATTGGATAATTAATTGTATTGTGTCGACACAACTTACTGGAAGGATTTCAAGGGACTCCCCCACATTAAAGAGGGGTTGAGGTGGTCCCACCACTAGAATTCATAAGGAGGGGTTTCAAAAGAAAAATAAAATGTTAAATATTTAATTTTTATTCTTCAATAAAAAACTAAAAAACTATCTTCTACCCTCGACCCACTACAGTAGAGCTGAAAGTCTCCTTAAGCATGTATCAGTGCTATGAGTTAAACAGTGTCCTCAGATTTCAATTCCAAGCACTGGTTCAAAATTTACAAAAACCCACTCACACGTTTACTAAACGTACCCATTTTTTTCAGAAATTCATTCTGGGCACACTGGGCCTCAGAATCAAGCGTCTTAAATTTTCACAGACACGTACAATTTCTATATAATAAAAAAAATTACATGATATTTCTGGGTCATTAAAACTATTCTACTTAGTAGCCATTTTTTTATAAAATAAAAACTCTTGATAATAGAGTAATGTCTAGTTTCATATTTTAGACATTGTAACTCTTCCTTGATCTCATCCTTAAACCTATTCATCCTTATGTCCTATGAAAATCATTCCAAAAAAATATGGGATGAGAATTAACAGCTCTGTAAGGGATTCATAAATAATGAAAAATGTAATTCTCACAAAACAACAAGTAACCCATAAATACTTTATCAAATGCAATGCTTTTCACCTTTATGAATTATTAAATACTCTTAATTGAATAAAAGATCATTGCATACCCTTTTGAAATGAAAAGAGTACCATAAAACACATACAAATAAACATAACATATAAATGTTACTGGGGACATAAACATACTTAAATGGAGTAACCATATGATCATCTTCCACACATATCACTAAATTAAATAGGCACACAGAAAACTTCCATACCTAATGAATTGGCAGTTATAATGTAACCACTCATCCTGGTTTATCAGGGCACCACCTATCATTTGGTTTCTCAAGTAACCACCAGTCAAATGTCCAAGTACCATTATAAAATCATAACATATAAAATATTGAAAATATAAAAATTTCACTAAAAACATCTCATTTGAAATCACAAGAAATAATTTCAAGATATTAAAATAAACAATCCATTTCAAATATTAGTTTCATTTCCAAAACACCCAAGAATAGTATAAGGGATTTATTTTCCTTTTAAAAACATTAAGGCTTATAGAGGAAGCCAAATAAATATTACGACGACGGAGAGGTCATTGTCACCGAAAACATTAAAAACATTCCTTTTGTCATTTAGTAAAATTATTCGTAGAAAAAATAATCCCTTTGAAGGAAATTAAAAATAAAAGGGGTTTATTATATTCCATATAAAATAAGGAGGTGTATATTATCAAAACATTCCTAAATGAACAGAGATTGAGACGAAGTCCTTTACCTGAAGTCTGACTTAACCTATTCTTTATTTAAATTCATTAATAATAAACATAGGTTAATTTATACATGATTAATATCCTTTTTCATTTGTATTATTCCTTTTAAATCATTTATTACCCTGCTTTAACAATTAGTTAACTATTTGAGTTCATAATGGACATTTTGTAGATGTTTGGAACATGAGTTAAAAATGACCATGTTATAATTATAAATTGACCATGTTGTAGATATTCCATTATATCTGGAATGATATTAATTATTTATATATCAAATATCTCATATATATATAATATAAATTTATTTTAAATAGTCCATATCATTTGGATATATGAATATGAAATGCTCAGTTCATGGAGAAGGTAAGACGTACGTACACACGAACACTACTTCCATTTCAATTTTGTCATTTTAAAAGGAATGAAAACAAAATGATTCAAAGGTATAATATTATTCTAGTATAAAATCATATTTTATATACATTATGGATGTTCATTAACATCATCCTTTATAGGTCCCATTATTATTATGAACGAGTCATATCACATTGAGGGGGCAGTAGTCCGCACTTTCTCAAATGAAATTATCATGTTTACACAATATGGAAAGCATAAAATAATGCCTTAAATGAACAATAAATATGTATAGAGACAATATGAATATATTATCTATCAAATATAAAAACAATTATATAATAATGGCCACCGTATGAGGTGGTAGGAGAATATTGAACCATCATCGTTTCGTGATGCAATAGTTCAACATCCACAGAAACATTAATTTCTACACCCATTAGAGGGAGGTGTGTGTTAGTTTAGTTCAAATAATTCTCTTAAAAACAAACTAGAATATTGAGGATACTGGTGTTGTTATTAACGAAATGATTTAAATTATTTTTGGGTGTTGTAATGTAAAATAAAAGAAAATAACTTAAGAGAAGATATTAACTTTAAATCGGGTAACTCCCTTTGGTTTGAACCAAAAGGTTTCCGGGGAGTGCTTTCTGTAGAAGTTAAGGATTATAGGTTGAATAGAGGGATTAATAAATATTAATATGGTAGTGAATGGATTATCTAAGGGACCTGAGAATTTTGATTTATGTGTTAGAAGTGATGGCTTTTATAAGAGAGAGGTGGGGAACTTTATGAATGTTTGAAAATATTATTTTATTATAAACTGGTATTCAGTTTCAAAAGGACCAAAACTCATTAAAGTAGAATTTAATATGAATATAGTTCGAAATTAAATCATCCAATAATAATTGGACAGGTTTCAAATAGTTTGATAAATATTATAATCTCTTTTATTTTAATCATTAATTAATAAGGTAATCACGACAACATCATTGTGCCATAAATAATTTTATTTATGTGATGTATAAAAATTACAAATAAAATAACACGATGTATGAAATATTTTTAGATTTATAATGAATATTTATAGTCTGATTGATAACTTATATAAGCCCATATAAAAATTGATATTCTAAAAGATATGTATTTATGTCCTTTTTGACTTTACTTTAAATAAATTTATATAAAGTGTCATTATCACTCCCAAGTGGCTTCATGAGGTCCCAAAATAAACCCAAGGATTAACATGGTCGGAAACATATCATCCAATAGTAATAGGACACATGTTAATGTAATTAAATATTATTGTAATAATATCTGTTTATCCTTATTTACCAAATTTACCCTTTAACCATGGTAAATAAAATATTTTATGAAGTCAATATACATAATATATTAAAATTAAAGTAACCTATTTACACAATTTAGAATTCCTGATTCCAAATATGAAATTAATTTTTCCTAATTCAAAACACATAAGTGGAAGAAATTATTTTAAAATTAATTCCCGTTGTTAATATAATAAGTGTGTTTTTAAGAAATAATACCTATTAAAATATTGACACTTGTTTATGTACAATTTCAAAGAGAAATTACATCCAATGATTAAAAATGGAATAATTGGTAACAATATAATATAATTAAACTTTAAAACCAATTAATAAGATAATATATCCATATAAATAAATTATATTAAAATCCAGTTTTGAATTAAAATGCAGTATTTTGCACAATTCATTAAATAATGAACTTTATCAGGAAAATAACAAAATTTTACCCAAAGTAAATTTTGATGACCCAATTGTAAAAAAGAAGTTTATTTTGTCAAGTAGAAAATAATAAAGTGAAAATAAGAATATTTAAAAATGGGTTTCCATCCAAAGGCGATAAATCTGCCTTTTAATGGATATTTGAGTATTTTTCATCAAATTTGATTCATTCATGTTTAAAGCCTATAAAACATATTGGATAAATGTAAAAAAATTTAATAAACATGTGTAATATATTTTACTTTTTTCTTTTCATTCCTTCCAATACAAAGGCTAAGCGTTAACTACCATTTAAAATAATAATATTATATTATTATTTTTCAGTACGACTCAACATTGTGAGCAACGTCATATTTCAATGAAACTCGTTGTTGCATATCGGGTATTCCACCAAACCTAGAATCTCCTTTAATGTAAAATTAATATTTAATTCTCAAATATATGTAAATATGAAAATTCCATACTTTTTATTTACATGGGATGTTACAAAGAGAATATATGAAGGTAGTATAATAGTATTATAGAATGCACTATAGTAGTTCTATATCACTATATTTGTGAATTTGTAATAAATGGAAGAGTTTTGGAATACCATAGAAGAAGTATTATTTATCATGAATGGGTATTTAGGGAAAAAAATAGTTGTCGCGTCCAAAGGCCATTGTCTCATTAATGGTTTTCATGATAGAGGGCTTGTGAGAAAATAACCAGTGCATATCCTTATTACTATATTATCCATAAGAGAATTTATGTGACTATAATAAATCTCAATTTATGATCCAATCCAAATAAAAGTGCTAGAGGAAGGATATAGTAGAGATTTCCTTAACTCATTTTGATGCCCAACTGAAATACATGTGGGTGGAAAAGTCATGAATTAGGGATTGATACAGAATTGAAGAAGTACTAATTAGGGGTTGTTTAAGTGTAGTTTGGTCATTAAATTGGTATAATGTAATGACCCATTATTTAATGAATGGAATTCACATTATTATAATTATTTTATAAAATAGATATGGCTATCCTAAGAAAAACATTACTCACATGAATGAATAATGTGACATTATTAAAAAAAATAAGCCATTAAGAATTATAAACATTACAGGGGGACAATAAATAAAAAAAGATAATAATAATGAAAAAATTTAAATCATCGTGGCCTTTAAGAATGAATACAGCCATTAAAAAATAATTATAAATAAAAAATAATGTTAAAAATATAATTTTCAAGAGGAAAATGTATAAACATGGTTGTTTGTTGATGTTAATGAAGAATGAATGAAATTAGTGGTATGTATAGAAATTAAATAACCAATAAGACCATGATAAATCTGACTGTTGGAATATTAATCTGGAAATTAGAAATTGTAATACGGTCATATGGCTAGTAACCTAACCCATGAAAGTAAAAAATAAAATTTAGGTATATTATAAAATATATATATATATATATATTTTAATACATAAATAAATATTTCAAAAATGATAAATTATCTGATTGTATTTTTTATGTGTGAAAGTTTATTTTTAATTTTATAACTAATTTAGTGATTTACTTGAAGTTTTATTTTAATAAATCATATACCTAAATTAATATTGTATTTTAAATTAATTATAAAATAATTTTAGGTGAAATTTTAAATTTTTCAAAGGGTCAAAAATCAATTATAATATTAAAATTATTATTTTTATAATAAATTATGATTTTTATTTAAAAATATATTTCCCATAGTTAGAAAATTAGTTTTGAAAAAATAGATTCCATTTTTGAAATCAACCAACTAAAAAATTGTTAGGGTGATTTTTTGTTATTTATTATTATTTGAATTTGTGGGAATTGTGAAACATGGCATTTTATGGTATTTTATAGTTTAATGAAAATAATTAAATTTTTGAGTCATTGATGATGCAGATACTAATTGATCAGAACTCTCGTAAACCATTTACTATATTTATTCATATGAATCAATATTATTGATATTATTCACATAGAATAACAAACTAAATAATATAATATTATCAAAACACCCCTATTTTCCCTCTATAAAGAACATCCTCACCGCCGCTTCTTCTCAAAAAATCCTTGCATTTTATCTTGACTATATTAATCTCAAATAAAATCACAAGAATCTTCCCAATATCCATGATCTATATGTCTCGAAAAAATACCAATTTCATGTTCTTTAAGAGGTCCTTTAATGAGGTTATATTCTAGAGGTTTCATTCTAATACCATATCATTTGATTTCATTTCTTTATCTACTATCTCCCCACCTCTTTTAATCTTATAGTAGTCATAATTAAAATCTCATTTAAATACTATAATATTATGATTATTTTTTAATATATTTTATCGGCATATTATTTCATGTCCTCTTATTCAATGAAATATAAGCATTGTCCAAATTATGTTTGTTAACCATATCTGTGGATAATGATTTTCGATTTTTCATTACCACCTTAAATTATATTCATAACGACATTATTATTGGTAAATTATATTTAAATATTTATATTAAAAAATATTTCTTGTACTGGAAGTCTTATATGTAATCATAAAATTCAATAAAATCCCAAATGTTTCAGATGGTCGGAAAAACATGAAAAACGTAAAGAGAAGAATTATTAATTACATTTATCTAATGAATCATCATCATAGTAAAAAAATTATATATGTGTCAATTTAAAATTTTTTAAGTGAATTGTTAATATATAATTTGAATTATACTGAATTATTCAAATTTGAAAATAACTTTCATAATTTTACACTACCACATCAACCATGAAATGAACACTCGAAGAATAATGAAATTAACAACTATAACTAAGTACAGTGGCTATAAATGAACATAATAAATTTATAATAATTCAAATACATATAAATGATATTCGGAATTAATTAGTTATTTAATCGAATTTTATTATCTGGTTAATTGTGTGAAATTGAATAATGCATTCAGGCATAAAGTAAGGGATTTCCCAAACCTCATTATTTTCAATATGTTTCATTCTCTCTCTATCTACCTCATTTTATAATTTCATTATTTTTATATGTTTATATTATTTTCTTTATATATTTCACACACATATATTATATATTTATATTATTTATCTTTATTTGGGATATACATGTATTAAATCCCCCATTCAAAATTCCTTTCAAATAGTCGACTAATGGAATCTTCACTATTTTCTTTATCTCCTTTATATTAACTCTCAATGAAAGGTCTTATAATAACTATGATTTATAATAACATTAATATCCATATGGAATAAAATTAGTTAAGTTATAATTTTATTTAAATTTCTAATCTCTTACCACATTTAATAATTCTTTACCGCCTCTCTTAAACACTATCTTAAGTGAAATATGTGTAAGGTTACTTAACATATTTTTTTACATATTTCCACTTTTGTTGGATATAATTATTCTTGATATGTTTTTTATTTTACCCTTTCTAATTTACATGAATTATCTAAATTTCTTTATTCATGGAAGCCAATATTATGTTACATTTGGTGATGCCTTATGACAAGATTATGATGCACATTTATTTCTATGGGTAGCCCTTAATTTTATTCCACATTACTGATACTTTCTATGAAACAGCCTATTCTTTCACCGGAAGCCTAGCCACATGGTCATGTAAAGGTGGAGAGCTACTATCAGGATGCAGATGCTGGGGAGGGGCAGATCCTTGCAGACAGTCTGGTTGAATTCTCTAAGGCCTTCGGGTCATGTTATATCATATGCCTATGGGCCATGTAATCTCTGAGCCTACGGGTCTTGTAAGGGTTCCCCCGTAACCCTTGAAAGGGGGGTTATCAAAAATCAATAAAAATGAAGGGCTTCGGGCCATTCAGGCAATATAAACTATATATGGGTTTAGGTGAAAATACTAATCTATTATGGGGCTTCTTTAACCTTTTTATAAGGTCAAGAATGTTCACATTGACACATGTTTATATCAAGTTCTTTGTTTCTAGGAATGTCCAATATTTACATGATCATATGATTCCCTATACTATATTTTATTCTTCTATATGTTTATTCTTGAACCATGCATTTTCTAATGTCACATAATGAATTTTAACTCATGTTATATGATTTATTCCAATGTTTATACCCTTACAAGTCTTTTTAGATCATCATATTCATCTATGTATTCCAAAAGTTATGCAATGTAGTTTTATGATCTCAAAGAGAGTCAGAATATCATTATGGATATTTAAAATGGTTTTTAATTCTAGTTTCATTCTTTATAATTATGTACCTACTCATCAAATCGATCAATAATTTTTTTATCCATGGTATGTATTTATAGTAAAATTATTCTAAAAATAATGTAATTTTAGGTGTAAATGTTTAGGGATTATATATTCTGAATCACATAATGGTCTAGTTATTTTGGGGGACTATGACTGTAATACATTAGTGAGAACACTAGGGATGATTCTATCATCATTAATATCATATGATATTATCCTAAGAATCATTAGTTATGATATAAACATTATTTATAAGTTATTCCATACAAGTTTATCTATTGAAAATCCTTAGTGATTTCATACATTGGTAGTTATGATGAGATTATCGAATGTTCCCTAGCGGTTAAGACGAGATTTTTGAATCTTAGGGGTATTGTCGTTTCAGAGTTAAAAAAATTAATATAGATTTTAATATGGGATGATTAAAAGAAAAATCACATTAATTAATGAAAACCCAACATCACATATGATTAAATTTTTGGATGATGTATCCCTGGAACTATCTAAAGGGAACCAGGATATACTTCAAATGTGGAAGAGAGGTGAATCATGCAAATTATTTCCCAATGGATTTGAGTAGTCTTTTTAATAGTAATGAATACATAGTGGTTAAAATCAGCACATAGCCGATATTGAACTTTTCAATTAAAATGAAAAATGTAATTATGTGAGTCAAGTCCCTTAGACAATGGTTGTCTTAGACAATCAACAACAAGTTCCAAGGCATCAAGGAAGGGTATATGTTATCAGTACTTATGAGGTAAAGCTGGAAAATGATATAGTGATAGGTATGCTGGTCATTCATTCATGAATAGAATTTTAAATGTTTTATTTTACATATATTCGTTCTTTCATATCAAGAATATTTAGTGGAAATATTAAATCTCTACCTCAAAAAATATAATGTTTGAGTTATCTATGACTAAATTGAATGGGGAAATTATTACTTCATTAGAATTTAACTCCCCCAGTTACGTTTTATGGATTGAACCTCCTATAAAATATCCTCTTAAATACTTTTTTATATATTGATGTTATATTGGGAAAGGATTGTATCTTTATAAAAACTCAACATCAAATTTTGATAAACCGATATCATTCATCACATTCTATGAAGTACCATAATTTTGAACAATTGTAAGGATGAGGATGAATCTATTTCTAAATAATAATCATAATTTTGGATATTATTGACTTAGGAGTAAGAATATCATGCTAAAATTATTGATACACTAGAGAAGACTATTCTATAAAATATTCCCATTGTGGGGGAATATACAAATGTGTTCCATAAAAAACAATTTGGTCTTAATTCTGATTGAGAGTATGAGTTCTCAATTAAACTTATACCAGGATATTTACATTTATCAAATAATAATTACATGATTTACACCATTGAGTTGGAGGAATTGAAGAATCTATTACAAGAGAATCGTGAAAATGGTTTTATACAGTCGAGTGCTTCACTAAGGGGGGGTTCTTTTCATCTTTATCAATAATAACTGTACATAAATTTACTTCTCGATTTATTATCATGAGTTTAAAAATCAGGAAATAGAACAAGTATCCCCTTCCATTGATGGATGACTTCAATGATAATCTATGTAGGAAAAAATATTTCTCTAAGGTGGACCATTAGTTGGGATGTAAAGAAATAATAGTAAATAACAAATATATTCACAATATTATATTTTAAAAAATCTATAAACATTATGAGTTCATAGTGATTCCCATTGGACTATCTAATTCTCCATAAATTTATAAGGACTTAATGAAAAGAGTTTTTAGAGATTTCATTGAAAGTTTTATGGTATTCCACATATATTTTATTCTGATATACCCAATAAAAAATAAGGAACATAGGAAAATTTTAATATCATTCAAATTTATTTAGGAAGGGAAAAAATATATGAAAAGTAAAAAAAATAGGAGTTCTAGATGGAGAATTTATCATTATTGGGGCATGTTATTATTAGAAAATGGTATATCAATTCACCCTTATAAAAAACGGAAATTGAGGAGTGTCCGAGACCAGTCACTATGATAGAGAACCATAAAATCCTTGTTAAATATTTGTATTATCGACTCATTTTGGTTAAATTCTCATGATATTCAAATCCACTAAAATGGTGACTGGGATGGGAGTAACGTTTTTATGGACTACTGAATGTGAAGACTACATCAAGGAGTTGAAAAAGAGGTGTATCAATGAACCATTACTTACACAACAGACATGTGGGGAACACTTTGTGGTACTAAATTATGCTTTAATGAATGGTCAATAATTTGTATTGATGTAAAATATTTATTTTATATCCTACACCTAAAGGTAGTTGAAATAACATGAGGAAAACAATTTGACCCATGATCAGGAGTTGGTGTTTCTGATCTTCGTGTTGAAAATTTGGTAGCATTATATATATGGAGTGAAGTGTGAGATATATAATTATCATAGGATTCTAAAATATATAGTCACACATAATTAGATTAATATGAACCATCAATTATAGGTATTACACATCATGTAATATGACCACTTAATCCACTTTTACTCTGGTAAAGAAAATGATGTGTCACATTCTCTATGTTAAAATGATCTACTAACCATTTCAATAATGATAATTTAGAAGGATATAGTCTTTTTAGACTTGAAAATATGGAAATGTGAATCATATTGGGAAGTACATCACCATTAGTTTGAAAAAATATTTCTCGACCATTCCTTGCAGTGAATATAAATGATTCTCAATGATAAATTGATGAAATTCATAAAATAGGAGGAATATATCATAAATTTAAAATAAATTGTGTTTAAAATTTAATTATAAATGATATGAAATAATTGTTTCATGACTATTAACAAAATGTAATCTGAAGACAATGAATTTGATCTAGAATTTTTCATATAGTTCAACCTTCTCTATCAACTGATGGAGTAGAATTTTGTTTCAAAATCTATGAAAGAAATATTTTGGGTAAATTATGAAGAAAGTTAGTGTTATATATACTTCATTGTTCCTAGTATGAATGAATGTGTAG
This sequence comes from Viscum album, assembly GCA_963277665.1. Taxonomy (NCBI): domain Eukaryota; kingdom Viridiplantae; phylum Streptophyta; class Magnoliopsida; order Santalales; family Viscaceae; genus Viscum; species Viscum album. Next base: position 1,797,576,859 of record OY728141.1, read on the forward strand.
AATGAATGGAAAAAAGTCTAATGTAAAGATGCAACCATTACCCACACCAACATGGCAATGGGAAAAGAAACCATGAACATTATCATTTGTCATCTGAAGACCTCAAGAGGAACTAAAGTAATATCTATTGATGTGGATCATACTAAAATTATATATCACATTTTTTCAATTTTTTAAGACATATCACTCAATAAACATATACATATATACATTAGATAAGTTGTGATGATGCATAGAGTACCATGATCGATTATATCTAATCATGATCCAATATTATCCCCTGGATATATAATCTTTTAACACACTATCTAATTATTTTGTTGAACTTTATTATAGTTTATCTACCCCCAACTAAAGAACCATATCAGTAGACTATTCTAACACAATATGACATGATGAGAGAATGATAAATGTACTTCAAAGGATGATGGGATTAACATCTTCCACTGGTTGACTTCTATTACAATAATAGTTTCCTATTATGAATAAAAATGGGAATATATGAATCCCCTTATAAGAATATATGGGGAACACCTATATTCTGGGATAGAGTTATTGAATGTAAGTTGCCATGAAAAAATCGGTAGATGAAAAGAAAGAAAATGATAAGACCATCCAAAAATATATTTGGGCTGTATAATGTTGATATAAAAACTATATAAATAATCATATATGGGACATTGACTTTGATTTTGGTGATATGTTATTACATTGCATATCCCTATGGATGAAATTCATGAGATTATGGAAAAAGTGAAAGTTATTACCCATGTATAATAGCCACTTCGTGATTCTTGATCATGTTGAAGTTATGGCCTATCCACTAAAACATCCATAAACCATTTCTCATATAAATGATGTATTACATATTTACATATTGTTTATATACATTCCATATACCTCACAAATACTGATCTCATAGGTGGTGAAATTAGAAAAAAAATCTGTCTTATGTAGAGATTCCAATGATATTTTGAACTATAGAGACAATGTTATTGATAGAAAGACCACCGACCATGTACAAGTTATATTGATACACTATAAGTATGCATTGGATACATGGGAACTAGAGTAAGAGATAACTGAGAAATATCCTCCCATGTTTTCTACATATATTTTAAAATGAAATTTTGAGGGAGAAAATTCATAAGGGTGGAAAATGATCCACAATGTTGACAATGGAATTTATTTTCTTATTATTATATCATTGAACATATACATAAAACCAAATAAAAGAAAAAATATCAAAAATTTTGAATGATACATTAGATTTCAAATATTCTAATAATATTGCATTATATTATAGATGTATAATAAATAGAAAATAAGGTAATAAGAATGGGTTAATTTGGAACTTCTCAATCAACCAGAATGACTAGACTCATGAACAATGCTGTATAAATAAGACATAATGTAAATTATATAGTATAAAAGTTGGAAATAAATAATCCTTATAGAAAGTATATGTTAATGAATATTTAATGAAATAAAATGTAGTTATATAAATTAATGAAGTTATAAGACTGTTAGAAATATGATCATTTGAATAGTACTCTGAATATTAGAAATGGTAATATGACTATTATAATAGGAACCTCACCCTTAAATGTATGCAATAATATTTTGGTATTTTTAGATGAAAAAATAATATATATATATATATATATGTATATATATATATAATGGAATATTTATATATGTTTTTACAAAAGGAAAAATTATTCATTCAAATTTCTGTAAAACAAAAGGATTATTTGAAATTTTATAATTAATATATTTATTTCAAAATTTTTTTTTTCATAAAATAGATTCAAAAAGTAATAATAGTTTTTATTGCAATTATATTTTTGTTTTTGGTGTCTTTCATTAAATTTTCAATGGGTAAACATTTTTTATAATATTTGAATAGTTATTTTCAAATAAATGACGCTTTTATTTCAAAAAATAAAATTCACATATTTATAAAATTATTTTTATAAAATGGATTCCATTTTTTAAATCGACACACTAGAAATTGGTTAGGGTTAATTTTTGGGACATTTTGAAATTAGTTTTATTTTTTTGTGAATAATGATATAAGTTAATTTACGATATTTTACATTATAATCTAAAAAATGAATTTTGAGGCATGGATGATGTTTAAACACATTATTTAGAAAAAATATGAAACATATATTTTGTTTATTCATAGGAATCAATCCTATTTTATATATTAATCAAAAATTGTAAATTGTTGGATTTAATTATAAAAAATTCCCCTCTCATCCACCTATAAATATCACCCATTCTCCTCACACATTCTAAGACTTATAGCATGTTAATATTATACATAATTATCTTCCCAAGCATATTATCCATATATAAGGGCTACTTTTCTTAACAAATGACCAATTCCAAGTTATGTAAGGGGGCCTTCAAGGATTTGATATTCAATAGGCATCATTCTCCAACCATCTCCTTTTTATTTCATTTCTTCTACTATCTTTTCATAACCACATTCATCAATTAGAGAATTAAAATCCTGGTATCATGTATATATTTTAATTTTATTTTCCTAATGGAATATATTTTTTCAACAACTTTTCACATCTCCTATAATTGAAAGAAACAAAACCGTTTTCCAAATTTATGGCAGTTAAGAGTCTATGTGGATAATGATTCTTTTACATTACTACCGTTAAAGTTGGTCATAAAACAATTATTACGGTAAAATATGATTGTATAATCTACAATATGACATATTGAATTTTCTTTTACAAATATATATAAACATAATTATAAACAAAATGATGCTACTTCATGATTGTTAGATGACTCACAAAAAATAAACTTAATAGATATCATTAATGTTTTATCAAATGAATCTTTATCATACTAGAAGAAAATATATGTGTCAATTTGAAAACATATAAGAGAATTAATAATATATTATTTCACATCTGGATAATTTTTTAAATATTAAAATATCTTCCGTAATTTTATATAAGTAAAGTGACCTTGAAACCGTGAAATGAATGATCATAGAGCAACAAAATAGAACTCTATAACTCATTAAAATGGCTATAAATAATATTAATAATATTATAATAAAAAAATAAATATATAATTTGTTCTTAATTAAGTAAATATTTAATATAAATTTATTATCCATGAAATTAATTTCATATGGATAACACATTCATACTTAGAGTATGAGATCCTCCTGAACATCTATATTTTTTTTTAAGTTATGTTCTATCTCCATGTAGCACAATTAACCACTTAAATGTCCTTATATACTTCATATATATAATATATATATTTATTGCAGATATGTTCCATGAATTTTTACTCTTTCATTTATGGGTATATACATGTATTAAATGTAAATTTATTAATTATTTTTGAAAACTGGTTAAACGCAACATCATAGTTTTTCTGGTATCATCTAATGTTCTATTCAATGAAATATTTTAAAACATAGTTGATGTATAAAAAATATATATCATTTTTTAAACCATTTTAGTTCTATTTTGGTTTCATTTAAATTATTAACCTTTATTCCTATTAAATACTCTTTATCTCTTCTATTAAACCCCACTAAAGCTGCACATTCCCATGTTTACATAACCATTGTTTTTTACATATTTTCACTTGAGCTATAAATAATTATTAATGATATATTATTATTATCACTTTTAGAAATGTCATAAATATATTTAAAACCCACATTTCATAGATACCATTATTATATTCCCTTTTTCTATTCCTTTATTATTATTATTATTATACACATTTCATTCCATGTGGTAAAATTATATTTATTCCATATGTTTGAATCATAAGTGGAAGACATGCTCATAAACATGTTATGATGGGTGCACCCAGATAGTAATCCAATTCATTTGGTAATTTTATGTCTTAATAAAAATTATATATTGAGTTAGATAGTAAAAATAATCTTAAACAAACCAATCACTTATCACAAATACACTACATCATTTTGGAGGAATAATTATAACATTAAAAAACGCACACATCAAATGGTCATATATGTTTACTACCTTGGGATACTAAGAAACATAAAACATTTTAGATAATGGAATTATATCATCTTCAACTATGTTCTTTTTAACTAGAACCCTTCTTTAAAACATCAAGCATAATAATTATATTTATAACCCGGGGAAAGGAAACATAATAAATGGTGAGCATTGATGGTCAAAAATTGAATGAAAGGGAGATAAATAAGTAAAAAAATGAAAATAATTGTATGGGAACATGATAATAAGATTATTGATAATACCCAAAAAATAAAAGATCATAATCATAAGTAATGTAATATTGGTTGGAATTGTATTATACAGGAATCATATAGTAATCAAAGAACATGATCCATGAGATCCTCAAATTGGTATAAGAATTGAATTTGGTGTATACACATAAACACAAAAAAAGATTTGCATAATAGTGAAGGATCACTTCCAAGTATATATTAGTGTAATGGGATCATTCACTAAACAATATTAGTAGTCAAGGTTCACTCCCAATACTATCTTATTGGAAAAATTCTTTTACCGAACCGGTTCACACCCCATTTCATCCAAGTATATCTTCTGAGATATATATCATTACCCAATTAATTTTATTAAGATATAGGAATCACTAATATCATAACAAAATGATACATATGTGGTACACATGTTAATAAACATTCATCATATCATAACCCATGAAACTAAATGGGTATCATAAAGATTACATTATATCCAAATATATGTAATAGTGACTTGATTGATAATTATATCATCATAGAATTATCAATGAATATAAGGGGATTTTATAATGATTTATCATGGTATAACAATTGGATGTGAAACTACTCTCATAAACATCTTTCCAAAAAAATATAAACCAGTCAATGAAATAATATAATGGTATTCTTAGATCATATCACCATTAAAGAATGGGTAACACTAAATGATTTCACTTTAGATGGAACATAATTTTGATTGATCTTTAAAAAAATCATTATGTAAATAAAATATCTTTTGGTAAAAATTTAATTTTATGCTAGAAAAATTTATAAAATATATTTCTAGGAAAATATATTTTAAAATATTTAATGAACATTCAAATATTTAATTGTTCTTGGTGGAAAATAATGTCATCTGTTCCATATACATTAAAACAATGATCCCATTCATATTGTCTGTATAAGAAAAAGTTCATTGATCAAGAAATAATAAGTAGAATATATTTGAAATAATTTTGTAAAAATATAAAGCCTATGAAAATTATGTATTGAAAATTGCATGATAATAGTAGAACGTTATTTAATAATTATTTTGAAATAACATATTTGTGAGATACCATATTTCCAACTGAAGAGAGAATTAATGTCAAATTTTCTTAAAAACATTTTCATAAATGTATAATGTAAAAAAGAGAGGGAAAATGGTTCCATTATATTAACATATCGTGAATAAATAGTGTACAAGTTAATCCCTGAAATTTCATGAGATATGGATCATAATATTTCATCAACTTAATCATACTAAAAAAAGTCCTAATAAATGTTGAGATTCTAGCAATAATCTCTTTCCACATTATAGCATTGAATCATAATCACCATGATGGAATAAAATTACATGAAGATCAAAATTAAATTAATTGAATGTTATTCATGATATAAAATTTAAAGGGGAATTATATATACCACGTAAAATAATATAGGTACATAACATAACATGTGTCTCAATGAAATAAAATTGAGACAAAATTACTTTACTGATTTGATATCTTTTGAACTATTAAACCCATGAAAGAGGGATCCAAAAATGGTTGTGTTAATACCAATAAAATTAATTATATTAATATTAATTTACATTAATGGTAAATATATCCACCACATGTAAGAAATAAGTGGTGAATATTTCATGCGTCACACAAAAATAAAAAGTGAGACATAAATCCAGTATATTATATCTTGAATCTTATCTTAGTAATTTAAAAATCATGTCAAATAAATATATTTTTCATATAAATTTATAAAATAGTAATATTAAAAAATATAATACCATATATTATTTACTTATGACCTTATATAACTCAGTTATTAACAATTCCATGTTAATGTAACATTATATGAAATAAATGATTTGTTTTTCATATATGTTTTGACATATTATTCTTAGTCATATTTAATAGATCATGATTTAATGTTATAAATAATGATAAATATGACAGAAATATCATATATTTTCTGTATATATGTAATTATACCAACCTATAAAATAATGAAGTATGAATTTAAATAGATCATTAATAGATATCGTAGGTTATACATACAGTTGAATAGTACCTAAATTTTCTTATCAGAATAAAAGAAAGAAAATAATTTGAGTTATTTTGATTATAGAATAATTTTTATGTCATATATATCACATATTTTTTTAACTCATCCTTAAAACATTTCATGTAATGAATGAATGAATAATATCACTCTACGATGTGGTAGTCCTCCACACTAAAGAACAACAGTGTCAAATTCCAAAAAATCGAAATCATGAATGTATATGTCATATAAATAATATATAATAACAATATGTTAATAAAAATAATAAATATGGTATATAATATATAAATACATCATTATTACAAACCTTAAATGGTTTTAATGGAAGAACGAATGGCATCTTTTTGCAAGGTGGCAGACTGTCATAGGCACAAACAATGATTGGTTATCCCATTTGAAGGATGTTTTTTTAGTTTTATGAGATATCTTAAAAGAATTATCAATAAATTGAAAATAATAATGATATTATAAAATCATGATATAAAATTATTTAAAGGGATTTAGCAAATAAATATAACAAAAATGTTTTTTGATGAACACTACCTCTTTTTCAGCTATCTCCTTTTAGTTTTTACCTAATTACATCCTTAGTTTTATTTCATCCAAAATGGTGGATTATAGGATGAATTGAGTGAATCATTAATAGATTTTGATAGATATTTTCCTATAAAATATCTAGAGAGGCGCGAATAGAGGGAGAGATTTGGGGACCTTTTAAGGGGTGTGAGTGAAGATTTTGTAAAATTTTAATGTGATAATTCCACTAACTTTTTCATATGGAAGTGTTCTCTAAAATGAATCAAATTAGATCACTATACGTTATAAGGTATATATATGTCCCTAAAGTTTGTTTTTATCATGGTTTTGTTCTTATTTACACCTTATTTTCTACGCTAAACACTGTGTAACCATGTTTTTACTATAATCAATATAATTAATTTAAATGTATTTCTCCCATCATATTGGTAAAACATTATGATGAATTTATTTTAAATTATAAATTATTATAATTCATATTTATTATTGGGTTTTTCAAATTCTAAAAAAATTATTGGTAGAAATTGATTTTAAATTAACCCCATATACAAGAAGAGATAACATGGTTTTATGTGAAAATTATAAAATTTATGGAATGTTTTTATATCCCATTTTAATGTCAAAGTGGTCACAAATACCAAAAATGGATTAATTGATATACAATTTATATATATATACTCTAAGATAAAATTAATATATCATTTAACTATATAAATAAACTAATAGAAAAGGTAGTTTTAAAAAAAATTCAATTTTTTTCACTATTCATCAAATAATTTAATATTTCAGAAAAATACTAAAAAATAACACAATATAATTTGTAAATTATAATTTATAAATTATAGATTATTTTTTCAATTTTAAATTCTAAAAGTTTCAAAAAATACATTTTTTATTATTCGTAGAAATACATAAAATTTTGTTCATTGGAGACATGTATATTTTCAAAACAAAATAAATTTGGGAAAAGTTATATATTTCATGATCAATATGTTATAATTTTATAATAATTATAATTATAATTAATATTTTAATAGTTTAAATTAATATTTATAACACTTTGTTTAATATATAGGTTATAACTATCTTGTATAAATTAAGGTAATAATCAACTGTATTTTTATCAAGACTCAGTGTCGTGTGTAGCAGATGCTATATCCATGTTACATGAAGAATAACATTAACTTATTTTATAGTATAATTAATTTAATTTTGGTTCAGTGAAAAATAAAATGCATCATTTTTATAAAATTTATTTCAAAAAATGTTCATAAATACTTGGGGGCGTTACATAATCTATTATGAAACGTTTTCCACTATATGATATAGTCTTAACAATTATTCTTCATTCATGTTTATTCTAGGTTATATGATTCTTAAAAATTAAAATTTTTTGGTGACTATAGGATTCAATTTTCTTTATGTCATCCATATATTTGATTATTCATGATTCATTCCCATTCTGTTATCATTTTACACATTCAAAATCATATTAATTGAATTATTCCCATCATTATTTCCTTAGTGGGGTTCATAGCTCATCCATTATGTATTTTTATTTCATTGTTATCATATGAAGTTATAATATCTCAAAGGGATTTATGAGATCATAATGGAGAACGAAAAAACTATTTTTATTCCAGTTTCCTTATTTCAAATTGTATATCTAGTCTTCTAATGTCACTATTATTTTCAATCCATGGTTTTTATTTCATGGATATTTATGCATAAATTAATTTATTATAATGATTAGAGGTATGAGATCTCTAGATAAAATTTATTTTACATTGATGACTCTTGTCTAGGTAATTCAATCCTTGTGCCTCTCCTACTTTTGGTCATGTATAGGTTCCCTCTGAACACCATTAGAATGGGAACTATCATGAAAAAAAACTGAAAAACTATGGAATTCAAGAAATTCCATCCAATAGTGTACTGGTAGAGAATTTTTGACCCATTACATTATATGAATTCAGGTAATGGTAGTTTTTAGGGAAATTTCGGAGGGAGTTGAGGAGTGGATGGTGGTGTTATATTTGATAATCTTGTTTGGGTAGTATTTTGTGTTGTGGGGGATTATGGTGGGTCATAAAAGTTTTTATTATGCAATGTAGATATTTAGACTATGCATGGATCCGTAGGGATGTGGGTTTTAGATAATCTACCTTCCTTAGCCTAGATATATTATGGATTCTAGGCACTAACATTTTTTATGATTGGAAAGATTATATTGGTTTTATCGATTTCTGGGTAACTATGTTATACTGATGGGTTGCAGCACGACCTTATCCATGGTGATTGAATTCCCTAATATAGAGATTTACCTTGTTCCATGTTCTATATCATATCTTATAGCCTCTATGAAATATATCATATTATGTTTCAATGATTTAATTTTCACTAAGACCTATTGTGGAATTTTGACTTCCTTTGTGACATAGCCTTTACCTTTGATGGAATCCATGATCATAGTGTAGGGTATTGCATCGTGGTCTACAAATTTATTAATATCATATAAACTACCATTCCCCTTTGATTATTTTCTTTCTGTTGTAACTTCTATTGATTATTTGGTGAATCCTTTGAAATTTTAAGGGGATATTCATCCCATAGTAGGTGATTATATTCATGGAATTCATATAAATATTTTCAGAAATTATAAGGTGGTTCAGATATTTTCCTTCCCAGTTTACCTGTATTCTTCATATTAATTGATGTTTTTCTTGGGGGGATGGATGTTTTGGTTGATTTTTGGATGAAAATTGATATAGGGTGTTTTATATAGGTTTTTCATCAATCCTTGCTATTATTTGGGTTATATGGTTGTTATTTATTCACTTTATCATTACACAATATATTGGAAAACAATTTCTTTGGTAGGGGATCCTTGTGCTCTCCAATTTTTATTTTTATATGTTGTGATTTAATAAATTTTTCCAATGGGGAGATACTGAGTGTCATATTAATGATGATAATTAATTATCTTAATCTTATATTGAATGGTTTGAGAGTTTTTAAAATTAATTAACTTATTTAATCATATTTATAAATATAAAATCCATATTTATTTCCATTTTGAATAAATCGTTATTTAAGACCTGTTTTTGTTATGATTGAGTTTAATTATGAGACCCTTATTATGATTTTTTGATTTATCTCACAAGGAAAAAGTATAATCACTTATATATTTAAAATTAACATGTTTCCCATTACGATACATAATTTTTTAATAATAACCATACTAGTTAATATATAATGATTTGAGTAATATTAAACAAAAATTTTGGTAGATCGAGAAGATTTAACGTGTTTCAATATTTTAATGTGACAATTTTTTTATAATTTGTGATCTGTTGGGATCATGTGTTGGATTTTTTCTGGTAATGGTTTTTATCACATTTGTGGTGTAATATGTTTGGAATCGAAGAAGTGGTTTATTGGAATGATGGGTGATATGGTCTGATGTGTAGTGTTTGGGATGTGTGGTTATTGGGTGAGATGTTTGGTTTATTGTAATTTATTTCCATGTGTTGTGTTGTGAAGATTGTTGATTTATTTGGGGTTTTAAGTGTTGTGGTGTGATATAGTTGTACAATTTTTCTGGTTATCCATATAATGAATTTGATTTTATGAAAATAAAATATATTTGGAATTATTTATGTTTTAACGACCTAATATTTATTTGTTGTAATTGGATTAAATGAAATCAATGATAAAATGTATTTGTTTGGTTAATAATATATACAACTTATTTGTAAATTGTTATTATGGAATGAAATATAATTCTACAAATGGTGGAAGATGTGGTTATAATGTGTTATTGTGTAGTGGTTTTGTGGGGGTTGTGTGGTATGATGAATTTGTTAAAGAATTGATGTTGAGGTTCAATTTTAGTGAAGTGTATTTTTTGTAATTGGGTTTTTTTGTTTGGACCCAAATGTTGGTATTTGTGTTATATATTATATAATTTATATTCCTTTTTATTTCTATAATAACCCCAACCATGTCAATTATTTAAACCAACACCCAATGGTTTAAGGTTCTGGGTGTTTTCTCCAAAACCTCCATATTGTTGAGGAAGGATGGATGTTTATACACTCTTCCCCACTCTCTCATACAATAGAGGATGTTATGGATGGTTTTTGATGGCTATAATTGAAAATTTCACTATGAGGTGATGAATATGATATAATGGATCAATGTTGTAATATATGAATATGTTTTGATGTCTATAAGTTAAATGTTTCAATGTGGTGATTATTGATGATAAGTTTATGTAGATCATAATAGGGGTCATGTTTGGTGGGATTGGGGAATCAGTTGTATGTCCTTTATATAACAAATACCCAAATATTATGTTTTATAGAGGTACTTATGGGATGTTGAGTATATAATGATTGGAAAATGTGTAATTATTATGATATATATAGTGGATACGAATGTGATGAGAGCATTATGATGATGTACGTTGGGGTGTGAGAGTGTAAAATCAGCAGTAAAGTCTTGTGGGATACCCTATTATCAATATAATTATTCTTGTATTATTATACATGGATTTTATAATTAGAATGAAAGACATGGTGTGGTTGGGACATGAATGTTGAGCTATATAGGTCAATAATGATTCTGTTATTTGTTGACTGGTGCTTTGGTATTCATTGTATTTGTATGGATTGGGGAAATTTTGTGTGTAGGTTTCTTTATTTTCTTATATATTTCAAAAAATTTATGAGATATTTTTTTTCATGCATTTGTAATCAACTCACCATGTTGAATCAGAATGAGTTCATTTCCATGTGGATAGATTAATGTGATGATATTTTCAAGGAACTAAAGGGAAGGTTCATTAGTTCTCATGTGATTACACTGCCCTATATTAGAAAACTGATTATGATATATGGTGACATATAAAAAAGGAATTGTGAATTTTACTGATACAAAATGATATGGTTATATCGTAGGATTCTTAAAAATTAAAGGCTCACAAGAAAAATTACCCAACACATGATTTTGAGTTAGATGGGGTGGTTTTGGAGTTAAAGATATGGAGGCATTTCCATTAAGGGGAAAGGTGTGTTATATATACTGATCATTATTTATGTTTTAACGACCTAATATTTATTTTTTGTAATTGGATTAAATGAAATCAATGATAAAATGTATGTGTTTGGTTAATAATATATTCAACTTATTTGTAAATTGTTATTAGGGAATGAAATATAATTCTACAAATGGTGGAAGATGTGGTTATAATGTGTTATTGTGTAGTGGTTTTGTGGGGGTTGTGTGGTATGATGAATTTGTTAAAGAATTGATGTTGAGGTTCAATTTTAGTGAAGTGTATTTTTTGTAATTGGGTTTTTTTGTTTGAACCCAAATGTTGGTATTTGTGTTATATATTATATAATTTATATTCCTTTTTATTTCTATAATAACCCCAATCATGTCAATTATTTAAACCAACACCCAATGGTTTAAGGTTCTGGGTGTTTTCTCCAAAACCTTCATATTTTTGAGGAAGGATGGATGTTTATACACTCTTCCCAACTCTCTCATACAATAGAGGATGTTATGGATGGTTTTTGATGGCTATAATTGAAAATTTCACTATGAGGTGATGAATATGATATAATGGATCAATGTTGTAATATATGAATATGTTTTGATGTCTATAAGTTAAAAGTTTCAATGTGGTGATTATTGATGATAGATTTATGTAGATCATAATAGGGGTCATGTTTGGTGGGATTGGGGAATCAGTTGTATGTCCTTTATATAAAAAATACCCAAATATTATGTTTTATAGAGGTACTTATGGGATGTTGAGTATATAATGATTGGAAAATGTGTAATTATAATGATATATATAGAGGATACGAATGTGATGAGAGCATTGTGATGATGTACGTTGGGGTGTGAGAGTGTAAAATCAGCAGTAAAGTCTTGTGGGATACCCTATTATCAATATAATTATTCTTGTATTATTATACATGGATTTTATAATTAGAATGAAAGACATGGTGTGGTTGGGACATGAATGTTGAGCTATATAGGTCAATGATGATTCTGTTATTTGTTGACTGGTGCTTTGGTATTCATTGTATTTGTATGGATTGGGGAACTTTTGTGTGTAGGTTTCTTTATTTTCTTATATATTTCAAACAATTTATGAGATATTTTTTTTAATGCATATGTAATCAACTCACCACGTTGAATCGGAATGAGGTCATTTCCATGTGGATAGATTAATGTGATGATATTTTCAAGGAACTAAAGGGAAGGTTCATTAGTTCTCATGTGATTACACTGCCCTATATTAGAAAACTGATTATGATATATGGTGACATATAAAAAAGGAATTGTGAATTTTACTGATACAAAATTATATGGTTATATCATAGGATTCTTAAAAATTAAAGGCTCACAAGAAATATTACCCAACACATGATTTTGAGTTAGATGGGGTGGTTTTGGAGTTAAAGATATGGAGGCATTTCCATTAAGGGGAAATGTGTGTTATATATACTGATCATTATTTTTTAAATAATATCATCACATAGAAGTAGATGAGTATGTTCCAGGGAATATGTATGGATTTGATTAAGGATAATGACTTATCAATACATCAGCACCATAGGAAGGTGACTACGGTACGTTATGAGTTGAGTAAGAATTATCAGGATCCTTTTCTTTAATGTGGATTTAAAGAGATCTAATACTTATGGATTCTCTGAATTTGGAACTTTAATACTAATTAAATGGGGTATATCCAGTCTTTCTCAGATGAATATTAAACCACCTATCCATGTGATTATTAATGATGTGAAGAAGGTATAAGTAGACCTAAAAACAAGGGAAGAAATTTTGATGAGTTCGACAATGATTATGGTAGAGTGATATGTTTTAAGAACCATGTATATTTTCCATTCACACCATACATGAAGGAGTTTTTGGATGATGTTCATAGTTTATCATTATCTTTTCATCTTGGATGTATGAAGATGTATAAAGATATTGAATAATATTTTTAGTGGTACCTAATATAAAATAATATTTTCTAATATTTATATCAGTGTTTAGAATTTCAGTAAGTTAAGTATGATGGACTTAAGTACAAAAACTTATACAACCTTTACCATGCCTGAATAGAATTGGGAAAACATTGACTTTTATTTTTTTCATCACACTCCCTCAAAACATCTAAATGGAACAATTATTTTTGAGTTTTATTTTATCCCCTTAAAAATTCATCACACATAATTATAATTATAAAATATTTCATTTTTGATAATATAGACATGTTATACAATAATGAAGTTGTGATATTATATTGAGTGCCATGTTCCATTATATCTGATTGAGATTTGAGGTTTACCACAATTTTTTGGATATGTCTTCAACAAACTTTGGATGTAGAGTTACATTTCACCACAACATATTATCCTAAATTATATGGAAGGTTTGTGGGGACCATTCAAAACATGGGTAATATTTTGCGATCATGTTCTCTTGAATTTAATTTTTTTCACATATGTGCCTTCCTCAAGTAGAGTATTCGTACAGAAAACATTTTCACTCGATCATTCATATGGCTCTTTGTGAGTACCAATATGGTGGAAATTATAGATATCCTACATGAACTAATTAATTTGGTGAAAAAGATATATTTTAACTGAAGATAAGTGAGGTTATGATACAAACATTCAGTGACATCTTGTATAAAATAAGAGCATCATAGATTCGAATGAAATGTACTGTTGATAATCTTATGTGATATGTGAAGTTTGAATAAAGGGGAAAGGTGTTTCTAGGAATCATTCCATGGATGGATTTTTCCATATTTAAAAAATATTATGTTTTCTAGTAGGTATACTAATCCCTTTGCGATTCATGATCGGTAATGAATAATAGCTTCTATCATAACACTACTGCAAATCCTATCCCATGTACCTTATTTTCTCCATGTATATCTCTTGAGTAAGTATATAACTGATCCATTACATGCATTGAAATCATAGGAGACAATAATGAAGAATGAGAAATCATATAAAGATTCACAAGTATAAATCTTTTATCGTAGATGAAAAATTATATGGAATGAGACTACTCACCTAGTTAAATTTCAGGTGAGGAAATAAAAATTTGAATAAATAGCATTGGAAGCTGAGGATATAGTGAAATTTTAATGCCCCTCTTTGTTTTTTATCAATGTGATATTATTTTCAGATAAAATATCATTTTAACGGGATTATGAATTAATACCCTAGCATTTAACAATATAATTATCAATAAGAAAATTTATTTTATGATAGATTTCTTCCCGACAACAGTAACGTCAAATGTATGGTGATATACAATTAAAACATAATTATGTAATTTTATATTTATAACCTATGCATCAGATTAGAGTGTATGAATAAAGATAAATAATTTATGTAAAATATTTTTTTATACATTTATAAAACTAATTCACTATTTATGAGTTAATTATAAATGGAAATAAAATCATTTGGAAATTAAGGCTATGTTTTTATGGAAAATTAGTTTTTTTGAACAATTTTTTTTTTATCTTAATGAATTGAATTAACACAAAATATTGAAATACTTTTATAAAAATTAAAAAAATTATATTTGATAAAATGTTTTAACCTTCATATAATTATTTTCTATAGGAATCAGATATGAATAAATCCATTTTTTCTTACAATTGTATTTTTTAAATAACAATTTCATCACATTTTGTTCAAACTTTTAAAATGATTTTAAGACAATTATAGAAAAATAATTATTTAATATGGATTTCATCCTTCTAATCTAGGATTCCAAAATTAGTAAATAGGCCTTTTTTATTTTTAGCCATTATAAATATTAGCTATGTAAAACATTATCACCTTGGTAAGATGTAGATCATGTTAGCCAAGGATAAATAATAGTGTTAAGTTAAATATTATTCATATTATTTCTTATTTAATGAATGTTTTTGACCCTTATCACCATTGGAACAATATTTAATATTCTACGGGAATACATTCCATCAATATTACATAAAAAATTTAATGCAATGAAAAATACAGATTGTCACTCTCCCTATTTTAAATATGTCATATATATTCACATAGAGAAAAATAATGTCTTGAATGAATAATAACATTTATTTAAATTATAAATAATCTATTTTTATGATTGCAATTTATTTCTAATTTTTAGTGATCTGGTTATTACATCAATGTCTTATTGTATAAAAACATAATAATTTCACAATTAATAGGAAAATAATTTTTTTTATAAAAATATTAAATTTAATATTATATTACTGGCTTATAGTGGACGACGAATATAATAGATTAATATATCATTTTAATATTGTTTAAAATGATTATATCCAAACTCAATATTTACCTTTATGACATAATTCCAATAAAATTAATAGTGGATAAAAATAAATAAATTATAATTTAGGAAAATAATATATTTTTAATTTATCTAAAAAACATAATAATTATGTAATATGATATTGTAGATAATTTATGGTCTAAACTATCATCATCTATCCATTTGGGTTAAAATTTTCACCTTATTTGTAAAATTATAACCCTTAAAAAATGAAAAAGACATAATTGTGGGTATGGGTAAAATAGGTTAATGACATGGTTAAACTGAAAGATAAGGTTTGGAACACCAACGAAACCTATCAAAAATTTATTGGATGATTTTTTTCAACCATATAAAAATTAAATTTTAATTTTTAAACATTTGGAAATAAAATTCAAGATATTTACTTTTTTATATTTTATTTTTTTCGAAATCCCAACAATGCCCCTCCGCTAGTAATAAAAGGGCACCTATCCTCTGTCATAGTTATAGTAAATTGAGTTTTTTATATTACCCATGACTAGAAAATATTTAGTACTATATTCCTTAACCAATTTTAGAGTAATTATTTTTTATGAATACTAACCTTAGGGTCCTCAAGTGGATATACAGATTAATTTTTTTAAAGAAGATATAATCACCATAACTGATAAATTTCTATTTCATTTTTTATTTAAACTCTAATAAATTTATTTTATTAATAATAAAATTATAATTTCAAAATCATAAAAATTCAAAAATATTATTATGATTATAAAAAAACATTATCCATTTTCTTTCCTATCAAATGGAAAGCACATGTATCACTTGTGAGTACGTTCAACTTTTGGTCCCCACATAGCGATACAATTAATTTTTCATTAACATACATTTTGGATGATTATTATTATTGTATTGAAATTTATATGTCATATATATGATTTTATTATTTTTTTTAGTGATAATCCATTATTTATCTTCAAAACTACAAAACGAATGGAAAATTAAATCGCTCATCAGGCATATGTGTGGACTATAACTTCCACAATGAAGTGTGGTTTATTTTTCATTAACCATTTACCTTGAGGGTAATAAAGATATATTTAATGAATATTTATTATATATAAGATATAATAAATATTATATAATTTTTAATTATTATTAAAAATTTTCTAGTTCCATCAATCAAAAAATGGAAATGGAATTCATTCCTATGTATGACATACCATCACCATGATCAGTTTAATTAATTTCTATATCTATAATATTAATGGATAATACAATATATATATATACAAGTATAATATATATATTATTAATATCATGATTAACTTTATTCATATTTCAGACAGATGATCAACTTACATGTACCATGATGGATGAAATGAAACATACATGAAAATCAAAGTAGTTATCACCCAGAACAGTCATTTAAATAATTTTTTTTAAATATATGAGTTAAAGGATAACCTCGGTAAATGGTATATGGTATTATTTATATGATTATGGTTATGTTGTACTTCTATAATAACTCTATGTTTATTTTATAGAATTTTTATATGTGTATAATGAAATATGAAAAATTAAGTGAGGTATTTATGTTTAAATCAAATTTTTAATCAAGATTGGTTATTTTTGAATCTACATTGAGAAAATTATAAGATTATCATATAAGAAAAAGATATAGTTTTTATGATCCTATGGTTAATTTTGAAAAACACATATTTCTCCTTTCATTTTCTTCACATTAAACACAGATGATTTAAAATTATTTTTTTAATGGAAAAACTTCTTATTTATCACTTCTATTGGGAAATAATTTATCATCTCTATCCATGTTTAAAAAAATCCTGAATTTTTTAAATATTATTTTATTATTATTAATGTTTAATTCAAACATGATTATCCTTTTAAACAATGTTATTGAAACTTATTTTCGTTTTAGAAATGATGTACTCTTTAACTTTTTATAAATTTTTGTTAGGGATGATTTCTTTTAACATAAACGGTATGAAATGAATTTCACACAATCATGTCCACTCTAGGATTCGAATATTACATTACTAGTATTAACAGTTATTTTGAAATAAAATTTGGATAATAATAAATTTTAAATTTCTAGTATTAAATAAATACTTACAAAATGAAATGGTTATTTTATTCAAAAAATATTCCACTAATTCAATTTATGTAATTTTAATCGATGATATAATCTATTCATGAAAATTATTTTTTATGGATATATCATCCAATTATTTAATCATTTTTATTTTTCTAGATTTTTTATGATTATGATGAAATGTTTTTTTTGAAAAATCCATTTCATTATCAGGGGTTATATTATGATGAAAATTTGGAATATTTATGAAACTGTTTTATTCATAGGTTATGATATGATGAATTTTTTATGATATTATATAACGTATATATACAGTTTTCATTATGTGATGAGTTTTTTATTATATATCCCTACAATGCATTTTGTAATGTTTTATATATCATGAGATAATATTGTAAATTTGGTCTGTGTGTTTTTATCAAATATGATAATCAAATTGATTTGCTTGATCCACTATGGGAAAGAAGTCGATATCCATGATCCACTTTAAGAAACATGTGATAATTCCAAATCCATTCTGTTATGGGAATAAGGTGATGATTTCTTATTTCTTAATTTTTTATGGTTTTGATAGTTAACTGGGAAATAAGAAATGGATTTTATAATTATGTTAGTGCCATAAATTGATGACATGTACTTATGGTTCATTATTTATATATGATGTTTTCTCACTCATATAATTCAAGTAATTTGAAATGTTATTGTCTTTTTTTCATGACATCTGTTTACGAACCATGATATATAATGTTTTAAATTTATATGTTATGCTCATGATCTCATAATATTATAGTTATCTCATAATTTAGTATTCTTATTAATTGATATCTCTCATATTTTCCCTCACTGGGAATATGATCTCACCATTCGTTATGTTTATTTACCCCATGATTGGAATCGTGATTTATATCGGGTATTTATATGAATACTTCTATGCGGGAAGTTACTTATTTGAGTTTTTTTATGACCATTCTTGCCACCAAATCCATATTTTTTGTTTTAAAATTGAAATTTTGAGGATAAATGGTAATCGTACATTTCAAAAAACAAAACCAAATAGCAACTTGACATTAAACCAAATTCAATATTTAAAAAGTGAGGTTATCATACAACAAAATTAAAATTTTGAATATACTTCATGATCCCTGCACCGCCTAAACTACCTTAGGCTGTAAGAGCCATTATTAAGGCTCCCAAACACGAATCATCGTCATGATGAAAACCACATCACAGACAACTATTATGATCAACTTCCATCGACACCCGGAATCTGCTGGATCCAGAGATGCTGACAAAACCAACATTTCATCAACCAACTAAAGCTTCAAACCATGATCACCGAAAAAAAATCTAACTAACCTCATCTTATCACCTATGAATTGAACAGGATTCCCTAAACATAGCTGACCATTAGAGTAATGAATCACACCATCATCACATCCCACACCAGTTTCTGGGGAAACTCAACACGGAAAACCACAAAAATAGTTTCGAAGAGCACAAAAACCCACCAGAATCCATTCTATTCGACATTGATCACCACTATCATCAACACAAAACTAAAAAAATGAATTAAATAACCTAGAAAAACACCCTTTACACCTTTAAAAATCCCTTATGAGTCAAAGAAGTCGAGAGAAACCACTTGATAAAGTAGATAAAAAACATGAAAACCCCATGCTAGAGAGGCTCATGAAATGTCATCGGTCACTCGAAAAAAACCTCCATATGATCCATAGTATCCAACGCACTAGGCCAACTCGGATAGGAGTTCTGAGTTTTGGATCTAGAGTACAGTTGAGGGGAAGAGGGGTAGAACATAGATCCATGTTTTGCAAGGAGACAAAAATGAAAAAATATAATCCGAGATGAAAAGAACCAGCTAGCATAAAATTCCAACGATGAAGGGAAAAAACACCATCACCAGTTTAAGCCTTAGACATTTGGGATGAAAAACATCAAATTACTAGAAGCGTGCAGAAGAGAAGAAGAATCAGCCAAGCCTCATCAACAAACCATTATTCTGAACTCCAACACATCACAATCCACCGTGAAGACCTCTGAGAAAGACAAAAAATAGATTCCACCATGACGGGTCCGGTTGGAAGAGTAGCTATGATTCAAAGTCGAAAAAATGCGTTAGAAAATCAGATCGATGAAGATGATAGAAAAACCCTCAAAGAAGATCCCTAAGATGAAATTAAAGGGAGAAGAAGAAGAATAAATAAAGAAGGAAATGGAGGCTAAGAATCACTCCATCGTGAGAGGGGAAGAAACCCTAGGGTAAGGAGAAAAGTGCTCAATGGTACTCTCTGGCCAAGAATGGAGCCATTAGGTCTTTATTACCATTCTTGAAATAAGAATATTTTGTATCTACTCTTAAAATACCTGAAACATTTATCTTGTATAATTAAAATGAATTTAATATTCACCTAAGAAGATGTAAATTTTTTGTATGAAAAGCATGGTTCACTAAATACACCACCAAATGATATTCAGTGTAAAACTTATCAAGATATAATCAATTATATCATGGCATGTTATTTTAATCATCATTATTATATTCTTTCTTCATGTAATTTGTTCTTATATATCTTATTCGAATTAAATTTCCTCAATAAATGTATAATTAAACATCCATTTCTCTTATACATTGACAAATTAAATCATAGAAATCATTTAATGAAATTATTTTCTTTATAATGATGTAAATTAATCGGACAAATAATATTGAAATTATTGTTCATAGTAATCATGGATACTCTTGAAATTTTTAGAAATAGATATACCCAGGTTGTGGAAGTTGTAATGAATAAAAGTTATGAAATAAAGAATCATTAAAATATTGTTCATGGAAGAAATTACATCATATTAAAGCATTCATAAAATAAATTTACCAATGAAGTAGGGATTAAGACATTAAGAGGTATATGGGATATGATAAAAATTATCTATGAGTGAAATAAGAATGTAGTAAGCGAAATATATATTTATATTTTAATTAAAAATAATATATATATATATATATGTGATTTAATATGGAAAATATGATTAATTATTAACCATAGTCAATGAAATAGTGGGATTTATAATAGGTTTGGGAGAAAATATATAGTATGATCCATAAATTATATCAAATCATTTTGAACTAATTCAATGATATTGTTTTTTTAAATGATTATTAGTTAGTGAATTCTCATACATTAGATGTATTGCACAATATATTTATTACATACATGGTTATGAATGTATCTTCCAAGAATATTAACAATATGTTTAAAAAATTATTTTCTTTTATGTTCTCAAAAAAAGAAAAAAATCCTAAAGATATTATGATATTAGAAAATAAAAAATTTGATAACATTGATAACGTTATATTTAATAATATTTTTTCATTTAGGTATATGAATTTCAGAAAATGGAGATAAAATTTTTAGTTAATTTATATTTTATAATATTTTTATTACGATTAAAATATTCATTTTTCCAAAAAAAAGTATAAAAATGAAAGGATATTTAAATGAATGTAAAGCTAAATATTCAAGAATAATTTTACGGAAGAATACATTATAATTAGAAAGGTCAATATTTTATAAAATATAGATTCAAATAAATTACTGATGTATAAATAAAATAAATTTCTTATAAAAATTTCTAGAATAATAAAAATTTATATGTTATTATGATGAAGTAATATAAAGTGATCTGGATTAAAAGTTATTGATTGAAAAAAAGTTCAATGATGATGAGTTAAAAAATGAAAGGATGGAAGGGTAGTTAAGAAAAAAGATATTTGTATATTTCATTTATGATAAAATAATATTCTAAGGGGTTCATATTAATCAACTTAATGTTATATTTGGATTGTAATATATTAAATTTAATTTTTCAAAGAGAAAATGATAATGGTGAAAAAAATGTTGCAAATGAGGAAGTATTATTTAATTGAAATTCATTTTTTACAGAATAATTTTCTAAAAATTATGGTTGAAGGAAATTATAAATGAAATGGAAAAATTAATGGAAAATGATTCTAAAAATACACTAAATATGGCGTAGAAGGTTTAGAATCAATTGAATAACATCATGTTATAAACTAAAAAAAATTATTCATGATGTCAATGAATACAAAAAGTGAAATGTGAGATTTTATAGACCATCCAAATTCTTAATAATTTTAAAAATAATAAATTCATAAATAAATGGGTAAATACGGATTATTTCCAAATATTATGTTTTATTTCAATTAAAGATGAATAAATTCCAATTTCTCTATATTTAAATCTGAATTCAAATTTAGTTACACAAATGGATTAGGTAATTTCATGGAGAAAAATCCAAAAAGGGATTATATAAAAAATTAAGAAAAATAATAAAATTATATAAGGATGAGCGTAAAAAAATATTTATTCTCTTTATAAAAATTAATTTTAAAATTTTGATTAAATATGGAAAAAGGCATGTGTTATAGATGTGACTGAGTGTACTTTTTCTGGATTATTTTAACTAAATGATTGTTTTTTGGTGTTTTGGTGGATTCTTGAATACGAAAGGGATTTTTTTGGTTTAAGGATGGAAATTATATTTCATTTAAAATAATTATAAATAATTATTTTAATTTGATAACACCCAATAATGTAATATTCATTTGAAAGTATGATGAAATTCCCTTAGTGAAAGTGGGGGGGGGGGGTAAATATATTTTATTAATCAAGTGTTTGGAAGGTCAAAATAACTTATTTATTGTTCTTGTTATTTTATTACTATATTTTATTCTTAATTGAGTATTAATAAATATACTATAATTATACAATATAAAAATAAAAAATTGATATATAATTTTTTAAAGAATTATCAATCAATTCATTGAAAAGGTATGACAAAAAATATTTAAATAAATAATTAAACTCACATGATAGGTTGTTTAAATATTTATAAATGGTTGGAAATTAAAAAATGGGATTATGTGAATATGGAAAAATGGTTATGTAAAAATCAATGGTTTTTGATTTCCTAAAATTTGAGACTGGTGAATGAAATAAAATGGAAGTTAATTTATTAATGCATTGAAACAAAATTTATATACTGTTTGTTAGCTTCTTTGTTACCTAAATAATGTCATATTAAATATGGATGAATTATAAATTATGTATTTAGAGGATTTATGAGGTATTATAATGTGGTTATAATAAAGTGGTAACATTTTTTTTGGTGGATGATGTTGAAAACCCCTGTTATTCCATAGTGAAATAATAAAATGACATATGGCGTGGAACAGTTAGACAAAACAACATGAACCCAATATCATGAGAGGATATTATTTTTTACGTTCCTATTATATAATGTTAAATCAATTAGTTTTATCCCATATAACCTAAGGTAAATATTTTTGACTCATTACTCAAAAAGTATAATATTCAAATTTCTCAACATATAGTTCTTATGTACTCGAATTTGTGTAGTCTCGTAAAGTCCAAATTGAAATATTTCAATAATTTTGTAATCTCATTTACTGATGACAAATTGTTTACCACTTATAACATGTGTATGAATCATCATTCCAGGGGACCCAAATTTTTTTAATAGTTTTGGATGACGTATAGAAATTGAATGTCGTTAATCATTTAGGAGAATAAAATTTTACAATATAGTTGAATATATAGTGGAAAATTTAAAATTATACAAAGTGAATGTATGGAATTTTGGGATATTATATAAGTCCACAGGCACTATGAGAGGGGGGAATCTGGTTTTTTTCTTTGTCTTTTATTTTTTTAACCCTCACTCGTCATTTGGTCATGTTCATTCAATCAAATGTAATAATGCAATCTATCACTCCTGATATTTTTGTCACACTAAATTTAAAAAATGAATATAAAAATAAGGTTCAATAACTAAATATTTTTTTGTTCATTTACCCTCACTGGGATTCATCTATGGAGATTACACATGACAATGTGTCAATGTAACAAAATCCAAAAAAATAAAATATTTTAGTGGAAAAAGGATTGTAGTATGACAACTCTTTGGAAAGACATAGTATTGTTATAAATTTATTTTTGTATAACTAACTCCTAATGGATAACACTATTTTGTATTGTCTATTTACTACAATAACAAAATCTATTAAGTTATAGATACATTTTTATCTTTTAAATCATTATGTAAAACTAATACAATGTAAATATTCAAAACCCAAATTTGATTCTATAAGGTAATACACCTCGCTACCCTTCCTAATCTTGTACTATTGTGATCAACTATCTTTTTTCTATTGTCTATTCTATAATAATTCAGATATTTTCAATCTTACTCTAAACATTTAAATATTTTTCAATTTCATCAACTAAATATATCAATATTTTATATATTCATGGGTCGCATCTTCCTATAAAACTATATTTTTCAATAAAACACATGTTTTCTCCTTTAATATTTCTCTCAATGATGGTTTTATAAATATATATAAATATAACCCCTTTGATCAATGATGTAGATCGATTGATGTTATCTCTATCATCCTAGATCACACTAGGTGTACCAATTATTGTAAAGTGGTTACATAAATCCAATTAAACTGAATATATATCATAGATCTCAGACAATATATATTCATTTTTAATTTATAAAACATGTATTAATAATGTAAAAAATTATTAAAAACACGCTCTGATTGATTCCTCAAAACATGATGTGATTTTCAGCCTATCTCCTTTTAAAATCATGATTTTATTCACATTAAAATCCCCTGTAATTAGTTGAAAAATTTTGGAAAATATTTATTGAAATAAAACCTTATTAATTATTGTAAAACCTCTCATTCTAATGAGTTTAAAAACACACATAACGCATATTTATACATGATCCAAACTTCATATCCTTCAGAATTATACTCTATTATGATGTGACATGTTAACTTATGGAATGAAATACAGAAATTATTTTTACATAGACATTGAGGTGAGATCTACAACCACCACTTCACAATATGTCATCCATATATAAGTATAATCTCATGAAATGATAATGAGGTCCTAACTACGGTGATGTATTCCATCTCATGGTTAGTTCCATGCTATATTATTGTGAACTATTGAATATGTGTTGTTATGAAATAGTATTTTAGACATACATAGAAATCATTACATCATTAAATGTGTCGTAGCATGATTTTCCAACTTCATCAAAATAATTTATAACAATCTATAGATTTATCTATAATTACCATTCTTTTACTCTTAAAAAACATTCAAAACATGATACAATGTGTTTCATTTAGATTTATTCCTCGTATATAAAAATGTCATCCACGAATCATTAGAATTATTTAATTTCCATCTATCTCGACCATAATTTATCCAACTTCAATGCCATGTATACCCATTCAAATTATCATTTAGTCTATATGATTTTTATTTTTTCTAACCATGTTTATATTTATTCATGTATCACTGTGTCTCTAATTTCTTATCATAAAAAAGCTTCATGATTATTGAATTCAATATTCTCAAAGGTATTCAGTCTAATTTTATATTGACATTCCCCTTTGTATATTGTTTCCCTAATAAACAATAATATTTACATTAACAAAAAAAATTAGAAAACATAGATTATCATCCTATTTCATTTTTATAACCATCCAACATCTTTGAAAATTATTGTACCAATTGAAAAAAAAACATAAAATATTTTTATGTCATACATAATCCTGGATGATGACAAGAATATAGTTCACTATACAATTGAAAATAAAATGGAGTTATTATAATTATTTATATATTTTTAATATATATGGAAGAAACTATGATGTTAGATAATGGAGATTATTCTTTCTTTTAGAGAAAAGTGATTAAAATAGATATTTATATAGAAACTTGGTGTTTATATTTCCAAAAATGAGCATTCCTTATTATGAGATATATTAAAATACTTTTTATTTTTGAAGTACTTTTGCATAAATAGATTCCCATATATTATAATAGTGGTAGTTTTCTTCATGAGTATATTTTCTTAGTGTAGACTTGAAATAATATTTTTAGGATATCATGTCAATATATCTGATTATTGTTGTTTAAAAAAATAGCATGAAAATATATTTTACACTATTAATGAAAATTAGATTACATTTTTTTATTTATATTTTATAATAAGGTATGTATAAATAAATTCAATAAGATTATATATAATTGTTAATATGGAATACAAAAAATATAAAAATTATAAGCTTCAAGTGTTGATCATGGTGAATGTGATGATTTAGCAATGTCAACTGATAAATAACATACCATTTATATTAATCTTAGTTTTGTCAAATATGTGTAATATTAAAACATTATGTTTTTCCAGGAATTATTCATATAAATAATATGTTCATTGAGGAAAAAACCTCACAAATATTTGATATCTTAAGTTGACCCTAGGAAAGTGGATGATGCTCAGAAACATCAAAAATGGATTGAACAAGTAAAAATGAGTTGAACTAGTTTTAGAAGAATCATAATTGGGATTTGGTTATAAATAAAATGAATGAAAATTTTATTTTCACAATGTTAATTCCTTGTATCAAAATAAATGGATTGAGATAAATTTGAAGGGATGAAGAAATGTTTTTGTGAACGAGATATTCTGAACTAGATTGACTTGATTTATATGAGTTTGTATATCCTATAACAAGTCCTCAACCCATTTTATTGCTTATTATTGTAATATATATAGAATATACAAGATTTTTCAAATATATTTCATCCTCGTATTTCTCATTATAAGAATAAATATATTTAAATTGAATAACCTAATAGTTTTTTTACCTTAAGAAGAATACAAATATATCTAAAAGATGAATAAGGTTACAAATTTAATATAGGTATTTAATTGGAATACATTGGTTTTACATTAAATTATATTAAAAAATATTAGGGGAATATTCACTAAATGACACAAAAACATGCATGGGGACCATAATAGTTTAGTGCATTTGGAAACTTGTGCAACAGTCTTCAAAAAATGGTGAAATATCTTCAACATCAATCATAAAGATGGTTCCCTTTAGTACTCCTACTTAAATCATTTCTTTATAACATGGGGAAAGGAAAAATTATAAAAGTGTTAGTTATATTCTCAATTAGGGCTAATCAAAGGATATTACATAAGCATAATGGAATAAGAAAATGATAATAAGTTCTTAAAATTATATCTAACATATCAAACATTATGATAAATTATAGAATTTAATAAAGAATAAAGTCACAGATTACACGAGATCATAACTTAATAAATTTAATTGTTTTAGACACATTATCGTAGAAAATAATATACATATTAGTCAAGGATCACTACCAAGACCATCAGAATGCAACAAATACCCTTAATGGATTGAATTAACTCCTCATTCCATCCCTATATAAATAGACTGTTCTTACTAATTGTTCTACTCATATATATATAATGAGATATAAATAACTACCCAATTGAAGTGATATTTGGTTCCTTCCCATAAAATAATTAAAACCATACATATGTGTTTAACATTGACACATATCATTCATCATTATTAGAAAAGATAAAAAAAATTCATTAACATTTCATCATATGCAAAGTCATTAAAAATAAAAATAATTCATCAATATAATTTCATCATATCATTTTCTATTCATATAAAGAACCAGAATGATATATTTGGATCATATTATCCTCAATACAAAAGTAAAATCAAATAATATTATCTTATATAGAAAATAATAATGAGATATCAATTGAAATAATTTATTAGGAAAGTATCATTTCGCTTTCAGAACTTTTTTTAAATGAAATATAATTTTAGAATAAAAAATTTTATCTAAATTTTTTTAATAATGTAAATGAATCACAAAATAACCATGTTGTCCCGAAATTATAAATGTTGTTCATTTCATAGAGGATAAAAAATATTTTCCACATACTTTTCATGAAAAAGTCAACAAGTATCACATTTGGAAAAAGAAAAAAATATTCATTTTAATCCATTTTGAAAACAATTCACA
The DNA here is from genome assembly GCA_963277665.1 of Viscum album. NCBI lineage: Eukaryota > Viridiplantae > Streptophyta > Magnoliopsida > Santalales > Viscaceae > Viscum > Viscum album. The sequence goes on from OY728141.1 coordinate 1,797,605,219, forward strand.
TATGGGTAAAAATGAGTCTAACAAATATAGAATAATATTAAAGATAGATTTTAAAACATTATTAAGAGACAATGACTTGGGTGATATATATTACCTAGTAGATACTTATATATAAATAATAGAAAAAAATGGGATTGTGTAATTATCCCTCACCAATTTATAATCAGTCAAAACATCTGCAAAATGAACAAAAAAATTATATGGATCTTAATATGACTAAATATTCATTACAATACTCATATAATACATTAAGGGGATGTATACACACCACATAAAACAAATAAGTGGTGTATAAGAAAAGTTTCACACAAAAATAAAAATAAGGTAAAAGCCCCTTACCTTATCTCTTACCACTCTTTATAAAAGTGAAAACCAACATAATAATAAAAAAATTATAATACATATAATCGGGAAAATAATTCCATCATATAATAACTAATATTATTTACTTATAATCATCTATTACCCATTTATTATCAATTTCATATTAATGTGACCTTTTGGGTAATCGATTCTTTTTCTATAGGTTTTTTGATTTTTTCCCTCTAACATTTTTCATTATTTAATTATCCCTGGAATTATAATCGTGATAAAAATATCATAAAAATTAAATATGAATTCATTTATAATAATTTATTGGGTATATAAGTAAAATACACTTGAATGATGTTTCTATTTTTCATTTCATATTAAAATAAATTTATGTATACGATATATTATCTTTAAAGATTATTTTTTATGTTATATATTCCCTATATATTCATAAAATATATCCTTATTACCATACATTTGAAATATATATGAAAAATGAATAACATCCCATCAATGATATGGTAATCCATATGTACACACGAGCAGCATTATCTTTTCCCAAAAGATAATGTGGTAAAATGGTAGATATGGTATTCTAATTCCATTACAATAATTATTTTTATAATGTCATATATAAATATTTCATACATCATAATTCACACAAATAAAATATGGTGATTTAAATTAATTTTATCACTCAGTATAGACGATAAGACTTACCTACGCTTTAGAAATACATTCATTTTTTTAAATGGTAAGGGGATGGATGTTGGTGTTTTCACAATCATAATAAAATTTAATAATATTTATTATTATTGATATTATTTTATGATACATTTCATATATTCATAGGTGGTATAGTATAGTTTAAAATGAATGTGTGGTTAGAATGATTACCTCTACTTCAAAATGACTCCATTAGATATTCTCTAAAGGACTCTAGACTTCATCTTTTGGGGAGTATTGATCCTCAATAATGTAGATAAGGATTGGTATAAGTTAAATTAGTAGGGTTATGTCTAATTGGAAGGCTCAATGTGATATTAATAAGTGTGGGAGAGGGTACCCATTTATAATTGTATTGAGGGGATCTTTTGTAATTTCAATAATATTAATTTATAATAAATTTAATATAAAGTAAAATATATAGAAAAAATAAGTATTTAATGATAACATGAGATAAAGATATAACATATTTAAATATATATATTTAAGACATGTTTTAGTATTATTTAAAACCATATCAATTCGATTAACCCCAATATAAATAGTTTATTTTTAAATATATTTACGAATTATTTAATATTAAGACATTGAAATTATAACATATTTGATTTAAAATGTCCATAAATATTCAGTTGATAACATTTTAGAAGTTATCAAAATTATTAGTTATTTATTAAATACTTTTCTGATTTTTAGTAACATTATAAATATTATTTTCATAAATTATCATTCGTATCAATTTTTAAAGTATAAATTTTATTGAGTTTAATAAAATATAAAATGAAATATGACATCAAAAAAATAAATTAATACACTCTTAATAAATCATAGCGATCTATAAAATTATGTTTTTCACCTAATTTATTTCGAATTATATGTAGTTTTATGTTTGTAATAGAATTTATCTGATATTTTCATTTGTTGAATAATTACGATATCATAATTGTATAATTACTTAAGCTAATTATTTATTCACTAAAGTATATAAATAATTTAATATTTTGAATATATATAATTTATCATTCCACCTAAAATTTATAATGTAATATAGTTACTTGAAAACAATGTATTAATAATGTTAATGTTATTAAAAACATGAATATGACAACTTTAACATCACTTTAAATAAAATATTATAAATGACATAATGTTTCCCATTTGAATCCAAATTATTATTATTAATTTCACCCATGGAAGATTATAGATGAGATATATTAAAAAAATCTGAGTTATTTAGGTTTTATGTTCTTTTAATGGTTCATATAATTTTAATTAAATTTATTTTAATGTTTTTTTATCTTCTAGTTGAAGCACTACATCGATGTTTTTTAAGAAATAAAGGAAAGAATTTCACATATAAAAATTAAAAATAAATTAATACCATAAAAAAATAAATCCAACTTAATTTATACCATTATATTCATTAATAGCATAATTCTGTCCTTAGGTGGATACATTAATGATATTTAAGACATAGAAAGTGGAAATATGTGTCGTTCACTGATTTGAATATATTATAAGTCCTTTTTATGGAAAAGTGTTCATTAAAAAAGTTAATTTAGAACCTTATATGTTATGGGGTTTATTATATTCATATAATATAATTTCTTCTTATGTTATAATCATTTTATTATCTCCGTGGTTTTATTTTTAACCAAAACTATCTTATTTACCCTTTACCATGGTAACAAAATTTATCATGGTTACTATTCATAGTTGAAAAAAATAAAACATACCTATTTAGAAAATTTGGAACCTGTGAATATACATTTTTCATTCACTTTTGAAATTTCAAAATAGAGATGTTGTTGAATTTAATAAAAAATAAAACTGGTAAAACACCATGACATATAGTTATTTATTGAAAAATCCCCTTCTAAGACAAAAAATGTTATTTTAATAAATTTTTGTATAAAATATTTTTTTTATGACTAAAATTTGAATATTTTTAATTAAAATTAACTAAATAAAAGGAATAAGGAATATAATTTGAACATGTAAATACTTTAATATAAAATATATATTTTAATAAATATCTGTATTTTCAAGATGCTTTATAAGTTAAAACCTTTTAGAAAAATACCATAAAATCACCCTGAGATAATTTTGAAATTCATCTTATAAAAATAGAGTTTATTGTTTCAAATATAATTGTTAAAGGTACCAAAATTTATTTGTAGAATATGTTCTCCATTAAAAGGAAATTTAATTCCATCCGAAAAATTACAGCTTTTTTATTTGTAAAATTGGATTTATTCATATATTATGTTAATGAGATCTATTAGATAGATACACAAAAAATATTAATGAATATGTATATATATTTCATGGGGTCAACAATAATATTCAATCCCTCCATTTTAATAGATAGAAAATATTTATATTTTTTAATTAATTACAAATAAAATTCACTTGTGTAGAAACTCATTGTTTTGTGAAATTAAATCTAATGTGGTGTAGATTGTAATGAATTGGCAATATGTTGTAGTGTGAAATGGAATATATTAAAGGAATAATATATTTTAAAAAACTTATTTCATAAATAACTTGGGGTGTTACATTATACCCCTCTTAAAATGAATTTCAAACAGAAAATTCACTAGGGTTATCAAATTTTTAATACATCATAGTTACATTCAATGAAATGAACATCGTAAAAATGAATACTAAAAATAACTTTAAAAGGGAAAATATTCAAACATAATGGTAACCAAAAGTAACTCTTAATTAGGTTTCCACATAGGATCAAAATGGTGGCAAGTGAACACAAGGTCATAGAAGTGGAATCAATCTATCACGTTCTTATGGAGAGTGATATAGAGCCTGTTCAGGAGAAATTTAAAGGCCACAAATCCATAAATCTTCTACGATTTAATGGCCGATTATATAAATAGAAAATAAATTACTAAGATAATTTTTTTCTAATATTATTTCCCTGCAGTTGAATTATTTTCATCTGACAAAATAATTATGTGTTTTCATTACATTTCATAAGAAAAATATCATCCTTTTGTTGTGGCTTGATTAATTTCAACTTCATCTTTTATTCCATGAAATGAAGGCGAATTTTTCATTCATAAAATATTATAAGATCATGAGATCCATAAATATAATGATTGATCATTCCATATATCTTTATTTAGTATCATGATGAAAATAATAACATATGTTATGAAATATTCATGAAACCTTATATGGAGAGATAATATATAAAAACATATCCATATTTCAAAATAAAAAACCTCATAAATGGTTACCTTTATGGTCCTACAAAAATATTAAAATTCAAATATTTTAAAAATGTGTCACTAAATTTTTAAAATAAAATTATCATTAATCCCCCAAAAAACAAGATGTAGCCATTATTTTCACACACCAAACATGGGAATAATTTTATCATGTATTTTCTTATCATAAACCCATAAGGAAAACATGAAAGCTTCAACAAACCAACCCTTCCCCAAAAAAATAATGAATTCTATAAAATAACTCCATTATATCATAATCCACCTTATCATCTTATCACCCCTAGGTCATTAATACTACACATTTAATTTTATCACAATAAATCATGTCTATATTATAGTATCCAAACACCATGCACATATTAAGTGTTATCCTTACTATAATCATGTTTTTTTTACAAATACATCACCTTACCACAACAATCACATTTCATGGTTTCTGGTACCATTTATAATATGTTCATAAATTATTATGGAAAAACTAAAGTGTATAAATACCTAGATGTTTCGTCATTCAATGATACCATAAAATTACTTCTAAAAAATTATTATTGAATTTCGATAAATAAGTACTGAATCATTCAACCACTTCATTGTCATACACCACATCACCAATAGTGATCAGAGGATATTTCCCCCCTAAGAAAATATCTACCATGTTTCTTTCAATATATTGAACAGAAAGGTGAACTCATCTCCCTTTATCAATGGTTTTATAGTTTTTTTAGAACCAAATATTCATTTTCCTTAGAAGACCACGAGATTAATACATAACTCCAACTACCATTTCAACCATGTTGGAACATTAGGTGATTTCTTCATAAATAAATATGTAACATAGGGATAAATCTAATTGTATAAGTACTTTTAGGCCACTGAAATAATGATGTATCCTACATTCTGGTTGGATGATAATTCTAGAAGCATAGCATCAAAGTCTTGTAAAAACAATTTGTAGGTTCCAATAGATTGATCATCCCTTTTCATAAGCTCGAGGAACTCATTCCCAAAATTATTACATAGAATATAAGGAATTTACATATTAAAAAAAATAAGTTCATGAACTCATATCATTTCTTGGAGACTATTTCATCGTGTTGTCTCATATTATTGATCAGATTCAACACATTATCCATTTCACCTTTTAAATGACTGACAACCAAGATGATTTTTTCAATTAATATACTTTGGAGAATGGGAATCCTATTTTTAGTGGTACTAATACGTTTATTAGGCACTATTGGATATGAAGACCCACTAAAAGAAGGTGGGCTCTACTTCATTAGGGACTCAATAGAGTGATTTTCCCTCCATTCCTCATCTGATATTCCTTTATTATTCTTATCTTGATAAGTTTTTTTGAGCGTAGATTTTTTTCTTCAATTTATACCACCATAAAATATGTTTTTAAAGGAGGGAAATTATTGAATTTCTTATCAAATTCATCATTAAAAAAGTTAATCTGGGTCCATAAATTGAGTAAAAAATCATATTATGCAAAATAGTAATAATAGTGGTAGAACCAAATAATAAAGAGAATGTAATTATGATATTTCAATATATGACATTATAACTGTAATCTGGGATTATTCATGATTATTAAAAAAAAAATTTGATTGTAACCCATACATAGTCTTACCCTAAGATTCATATCTAGACATATCCATTAAATATCTCTAGGGATATCACAAATGTTTTCTCATCCTTGTTTCTAATGGATGACTAAATATTTCTTGTAATACCAATTATAATGACAGGTGCTTAACAAACATGGATATTACATTTTTAGTTGATTTTAAAATACATTAAACAAACACATGCGTAGGGAACATAATAGTTTAGTTAATTTTGATGAATATGTATAATTTATATAATTTGGAGAAATATCATAAATATCATCCATAAAAATCTTCCCCATTACAAATACTATATAAAACCTTTCTTTATAACATGGGGAAAGGAAACACAGTAAAAGGGTGAGCTAAAATGCTCAATAAAGGTAAATAAATGGACATAAGATATCCATTAGGGAATGAGGACATGAAACTATATTTTTATAATTATATCATTTATATCAAAATAATGATATCATTTCATGGAATAAGCAATACATGTTCATAATGAATCAGTGATAACTATCCGAGAGAGAATAACATAGTACATGAATTTTTTAATAAAATAATCATTGAAAACCATTTTCATATTAGTGTAGGCTCACATCTAAGTCTATTACAATAGATAAACTCCCTAACCGAACTAGGTTTACTCCCCATTCTAACCATGTATTACTAATCATAGTTTACTTAAAAAAATTCATGTCTATCACATTTGATATAAATTGTTAAACAATTAATTTGAAGAATATATATGTCCCACTGATCATATAATAAAAATCATATATATTTTTTCCTGATAAACAAAAATCATTCATCATATCAAAACCCATAAAAACAAATAGGTTTCATTATCCTTTCATCATAACATATGTCATGGAATTGTAAAAAAATCTCATAAAATCAAATTAATCATAAAAAAACCATTTATCGAATTAATAAAAATGGTATCATTGATTAATTTCCCCTTTAAAACATCAGTAACATAAAATTATTTTATTTTCAAATGAAAATAATTTTTTGAGATCAGTTGGAATAATTCTTGAAAATATCTTTTCCATTTTGAAAACATTTTCATTATCATATGCCATAAAAATTTAGAAGGAAAATTTATTTAAAAATAACCTTGTGTCATTGTAATAGATTACTAAAAACATTATGGAATAATGAAATAGTAAAAATCAATTCATTACAAATAACATAAAATTTACTACTTCGCGTACGTTTTTAAAGAGTCATGGGCATGAAAGATAAATATTCTCAGGCAGATACATACATAAAAACAATCATGAATAAAATGAGACTATGTAATTTAATCTTACCTCTTTATAATATGTAGAATAATATGACCTATGAAAGAAATAATATTATATGGATATTAAAAAAATATTATTCAGAATGAAACTCATAAAATACAGTCATGGTAATCATATTCCTCACATAAAAGAAATATACTGTGTATTCTGAATGTGTCAAATAGAAATAAAAGTGAGACAAAAATCTCATACCACATGTCTGGAATATTATTGTACTTATGAAAACCTCCTCTATAATAAATATAATTTTAATATAAATATACTAAATAAATTTATTCAATTACATCATACCTTATATGATTTATATATGGCCTTATATTACCCCTGTTTTTTTAACAATTTCATGTTAATGTTACATTTCTTGTAATACCCGCTTTGTTTTTCATATCTGTTTTTATGTGTTATATTTATAGTCCCTTTACTTATATCATTTTATCATTATATCATGAAATATTATCCCTATAAAAATATCATATATATTCATCTAATTAAAATATATAATTGTCTTTAAAATAAATAAATGAAATACATTGTTAGTGGTGATAGTAAGCCATATGTAAGTATAAACATTATTTTCATTTTTCATATCATATTAAATTATTAAAAAGGTTTTGAAATAATATTATTACATATAAATTTATTGTGATATATATATATATCACATTTATTGATAAAATTTATCCTGGAAATCATCCCTATGAAATATAGATGAAAAATGAATAACATAGTATTGTGAAGATGATAACAAAATATGTACGAAACAATGACATTACAATTTCAGTAAATATTTATTGTTAAAGAGGTAGATATGATTATATGAGTAAATACTTATAATTATCTCATAAATATCATATAAAATATTAATTACATCACAATGCCCACTTATTGAAGATAGTGATGGAAAATAAATTGTAATACAAAATTGAGGCGGTAAGTTGTATATATGCTCACGTGATAATTTCATTTCTTGTTCAATATGAAATGGGTTTCGTGGTAGTGTGTTCATAATCATAATAAAAATGTATAAAATTGACTATTCTGAATTTTTGATATTTTTATATATATCATTGATATTGATGTTGTGTATAAGAATATAAAAATATTGATTGGTTAAATCAATGACATCTACTTCAAAACGACTCCATTAGATATTGTCTAAAGAACACTAGAGTTTGTATTTTGGGGAAAAAGGTCTATAATAAGTCTAGGAAAATTTAGAATAATAGGTTATAGGGTAACATCAATATTTAAGCTATAATGTTGGCTACAAAAATAAGGGAGTATTTGACCTTTTATAACTATTTTGATGGGGAACATTTGGAATTTTTAAAAATAATAATTTATGATAAATTTAACCTCAATAAAATTACCAAAAAAGGTTATGGTGTATAATATAAGCATATATTATATTTTAATAATATCATAAAATATATTGAATTCTAATTTATGTATTATTTTAAACCTTAACATTTTTATTTACCCTTAGTTAGCCCAATTTACTTTTAACTAAATTAACAAAGTCTTTTATATTAAAACAATGTAATTTTTAATTATATGTTGAAAATAAATTATAAATAGTAAATTAATAAAATAATAGAACATATGATAATCACTTCATTTTTTAAAATAATTTTAATATTTTTATATAATTTAATAATATATTATGTTCAAAAAAACCATTAGTGTCAATTTTTACATTATTCATTACATTGACTTTATGGAAACATAAAAATACATATAACTTCAAAAAATTAATATTAATACCAAAATAATATGTAGTAGTCACCTATAAATATATTTCCCCAAATTAATTAATTAAATATATATTTATTTTAAAATTATAAATATCATTTATTTGATTCTTCCATTAGTTGAATAATTACATTATTATAATTGTCTTCCTATTTATGTTAATATTTAATAACATTAATTTTATATCAATTAATATGATTAATATAAATCATTTATTTTTTTGAAATAATATTTAAAATAAAATATATCTTCAGAAAAAACGCTATATAAAAATTTTATAATCATTGAAAAGCTGAATATGAAATCTTTGACTTTACATAATATAAAAAATTATAAATTTCATAATCATTTCCATTTGGAACCAAATTTCCATTAATTCAACCCACAAATAATTATGGTCGATATATTTTCATCAAAAATGGATTTAGTAAAGTGTTTTGGTCTTTTAATGGTCTTTATCATTTTATAATAATTTAATTGATTTCTTATCTTCTTACACATACACAACATTAGTGTTACATAATCATTAAAGGTAATTATTTCACACATGGTGATTAAAAACAAAAAACAAATTAAAAATACAATATTGATATAACCCATTATATTCATTCATAATCCAATTTTTTCCATATGTGTACACATAATTTACAATCAAGACAAAGATAATTTCATTTTTTATATTTCATTTATTTATATATTATATAATTAATTTTCATGGGATAATGTTCATTAAACATTTTAATATAATTAATTATTTGTTAAGGGTGTGAAAATACCCATGTAATAAAATTTTGGCATTTTCCGCATCATTTTATTGTCATTATGATTTTATATTTATATAAAATTATCTAATTTACCCTTCATTGTTGTAAAAAAAATTACCATGGTAAATATACATATTGAAAAAAAATAAAAGGGTCATAAAAATAAATTTTAAATATATGAATCTATATTTGGAATCCATTTTATAATGTTAAAAACATAGGATTTATAGAATTTAATTTATAATAAAATAGAAACAATAGTATGAAAAATAATATTTTTAGAAAAATTCCCTTCTAAAACATAAAATGGTTTTATAATAACTTCATTTATTAAATAAATTTCAAAAAAATGTATTATTATAAATTAAAATGATCACATTGAAACTAATTCAGAACAAAATTTTACATTGTAAACACTTTAAAAAATACAGTTTCATAAAAAAATCACAAGTTTCATTATTCATCAAAGGATGAAACTTTTCCGAAAATTTAGACATATTAAACTAGGTATACTTTTTACAATCCATATTAAAAAATGTAATTTATTTTATAGAATATAATTTTAAAATGAACCATCATTTATTTCTGAAACTTCTTCTCCATTAAATTGTGATAATACTACTTATATAAAAAATTTATTTTTATGTGTTACATTGGATTTATTCTTATCTAACGACTATTAATTATATTGGATGATTGTAAAATAATTTTTTTGAATAAATATATTTAAATATATATTGTGATTAATATTATTCATTACTACAAATTTAAATTCTATTTAATAATTGTCTTGTTTAAATATTTAGAATAAAATGTTGTTTCATAGAAACTCATTATTCCTTGCAATACAAGCTATGCTAGTGATGCATGTAATAAAATCCTAACACGGGGTAGAATGAAATGAAATATTTCAATGAAATAAGATTATTTTAATAATCTATTTAAAAAACATATCATAGTGTTCCATATAGTGAAATGGAATTTAATTTTAGATACTTATTTGAATCCAATTTAATTTAGGGAATATTTTTACAAAAATGTATACTAAATAAAAAACATAATTTGATGATGGTTTATAAATTTTGATTTTTTTATTAATTTAATCGTGACAAGGTTAGTGTTACATATTCATTATTTAATTATATGTTTTATGAATGAAAGATCATATTATGAGATGACACAAAAAATTTAATCATCTTTCATCAATGTTATAATTTTCATTATTTAAGTATGATTATTAATGATTATTAATGTGTTTAAATTGATCATAAATATTGTTTTAAAATTAAAAAATTAATATAAGGTTTAGCCACATGTTACTAGGTGTTTTTAAATTAGGATTTTTTTGAAACATTTTAGTTATTGATAAAAATTTGTGAAATGATTGGAAATCTCTGATGTTTCATTGGATTATTATATAATCCAATTAATTCATTGAAAAATATATTGGTAAAGAATTTTTATAATTTTTATAATAAATTAATTCATAGCTATCAATTTATTTTATGTTATAATCAATAATTTATTAGGATTTGGATTGAAGATGGACCATAACAAACCATTAGGTGTTTCATATAACTTCTTAATTATCCCATGAGAAAAGTGTATATTTCTATATTGTAATTTATAATAATCATGATTTTCTTAATTATCTTAATATAATATAATTAAAATGTAAGATAAATTGTATTTTTTTATTCAATATAAATAAATGTGTTCTCTATCTCATAAATAAGTTTTAGTGATTAATTTTCCCTATGTTTCGGAAATTGGATTCCCTAATAAAATCCAGTAGGTGTATTATAGGAACTTATATAATGTTTAGTGATATACAAATTGAATTATGATGATGATATACATTGGAATTTTTAATAAATAAATAAATTAATAAATTTAAGTCAATGTAGGAAGATGCTAAGTGATGATGAAGAGCCCATTAAGTAAAAATGTTAAATCCTTGATAATTAAACCAGCATGAATGTTTTCCTCTATTTTGTTATATTGTCATGAAAGTGTTAATTAGATAGAAATCAATAAATTAAATGAGATTTTGTTTCTTATATATCATGGATATTAATATTTAATATATTATTATATAAAAATTATGATTGATGTGTTGGAATGAATATAATTAAAAAAATGTTGATGATGGTGAACAAACCACAATCTAAAATAGATTTGTTTGTTTTAAGAGTAACTTGAGTTAAACATCATGAAGAGATGTGGTTAAAGGAAAAAACTACGTAAATGTTTATGTATTTATAAATATTTTATAATGATATTTTGTTAATTTAATTAATTTATAACATCAAACTGATGGGATTTAAAGTAGGTTGTTCATAGTGATAATGTTGTTGAGGTTGTGAGGATTTATTGAATAAAATTAATGAAAAATTATGAGTGAATAAAAATGATTTTGAATTTTGATAAAAAAATATTTTGAAACATAATTATGAATATTTTAATTTAACTTATTGTGTTTTGTTTTTATTTGGGTGTATTTGATATTATAAGAATATATTTGAAGAAGTTAGGATCCTATATAAAGAAATTTGGAGACCAAATATTCTAGTGCAAATTTTGGAAATGTAATCTCATATGTATAAGTATTTCTCAATACCTTATGAAAATATAGATTATTTTTGGAGACAGCTTGTATATGTTTATGTAATTATGAAATATGTGTAAGAGTTATCTAGAAACAAGGATTTTTTTAAATGTCCCTGAGAGATCACCTTAACAGACATTAATTTAATTCTCATGATGATCTAGGAAATAATCAAAGTACCCAGATAAATACTGATTTATTTATGTTTTATCATATATATTATATAAATATAATCCATGAATTTTTGGAAGATATCCAATAATGGATATTACACATAAAAAATAAATAATGGATTATTTAATTGTTATCTCAGTACATGTATAAAAATACACATGGAAGCAAAAATAAAAAATTAGTAATTTCTAAAAGCCCAATGTGATACATAAGATTCACAATAAAATTATTGTAAAGTAACCAATTAGTATGGACATTAAAATTTTATCAGTCATAGACCCAAACTACAATTTGTATTGGTCCATGTGACCACATATAAGAGTGATCCTTTCAAAAAAAATACATTATAAAATACAAAATTTGGATGAAAATGTATTACATTGTTATTGGGATGAAAAGATAATGATTTAAAACATCCTAAATGTTACATGGAATTATGTTTTAGATTTATAAGGATATATTTACATCACAAACAAATGATCATGTTGTGAAGTATATTTGAGACTAAAATCATGTAGTTTTGTGTTATTTATTTTTAAGGGATGTCACACTATGATATGTTAAGACACGATGTGATAGTAGTGCTTCATATTATCATGAAGATTTGAATATTGATTAGTTGGGGTAATCATCAGATATTTTAATGAAATGATTATATTGAGAATCATGTTAAATTATATAGATACATTAGATTGATATTTAATAAGAATAAATGATGGATAAATAATAAGAAAATCAATTAATATGTTTTAATGAGTAGAAGGGTATTATTTGAATATAAGTTGTGTCACGAAGTTAAATAATTATTTATGAGATCATGTTATTGATGAAATTTCTGAATTTAGATAACATAAATTATGTTTTTGTGGATATATGAATATATAATATATATGTAGAAGAGATAGATGCATGTATAGATTGCAGTGTTGAGAACAACCTGATATAGAATGTATTGAAGAGAAAGTGTAACTACAAATATCATGATACCAATACTAAACTATAAAATAAAAAATATTTCATTATTAATGAAGTTAAATGATCATATAATATTTTGAAGGATCTCATTATTTGTATATACTAACATCCAGTTCAGATTAGTGATTTTTTCATAAGGGGAATTGATGTATACTCATCGGATCCATTATAGTTATGTAATTCTAATTGTGAGAAAAAATTAATTTTTGACTAATATACAAGGCTGAAATATGATAACTTAAATGGGTTCCAGATGATAACTTTTTGATCCACACGTAATTGGTAATTTATTCTCATGGAAAATCTTTGTATCAGATTTTATTTGAATATAGTAATGATATGTTTTATATTAAAAAAATTCTACAATGAATATTGTAATTTATTTCATGAAATAATCTTTATCAAATATGATCATTTCAATATCATGGAAAAAATTATTAAGAACCATAATTTTTATTTAAAATATGAAAATAAGATACATGAAGTTTAAATGATTGTTATGATAGAAAAATTTAAAGAATTGGTTAACGAATTAAAGAACAAAATTTATTTATTAATCATTAATGTCAATAGTTTGATGTTAAATTTAGAAGTCAAGAAAATAAAAAGTATGATTTATAATAAACTAATAATAAGTGATGTGTTGCTGAATGTTTTTTTAGAATCATTGTTATCATTAAAAAGAGTTATATTAATGGAAATAATATCTTCAAATATTATATATAAAAATTATCCTCAGGAACTTATGATAATATAACGCATGATCTATTTAACTTTGATTATACCAATGTTATACCATCTAATAGTACATATACAAAAAAAACACCAGAGAAAAATGGTTTCATACAAATTCTAATAAATCCACTAATACATATATAACATATTTTATCTTATATAATAATATTATCTCCATTAAATGATCATAAAATGGCTTAGTCTCAACTAATAAAAAATGAATACATTTTTCCAAACAAAAACCAAATAAAAATATCATGAATGATAAACAATTTTTAGTGACATTAGAGGCTTTGGAATCAGGCCATCTGATGTTAGAATAATATTTCAAATTTTAGAGATGAAAATTTTCTTTGATTAAGGGGGAGTTGAATTGATAATATGAGGTGACTAACATAATGAAATAAATGGTTATAGACTAAAGTGAATTTATCCACAATCAAAATATTTAAATTTATGGGAAATTTTTATGATAATTGAAATTATGGAGGTCATATGGAATAATAGTTTATTATAAATATAACATGGAAATTATTAATTTTTATGATATGAAAAGGATATAATTATGATGAAACAACGAAAATAACTTGAATTTTCCTAAGGGTCCAAACAAAATAATAAATATAAGAAAGTGGAATCCAAGAATAAAACTAAAAGGTGTGACAGAAGAATGTAAAGATGATTCTATTTTGGATGATACAGTCCCACCATATACCATTTAAAACTACCTATATATATTCTAATTAATGGAATCAAGCTGGAATCAATGAATGCATCCATTGAAGATAAGACATAATTATGGGTTCAATAGTATACATATGTGAGGAATAAATAAAATTTCATGAGAGGTTGTCTAAAATAGGATAACCCAAAGGTAGATACAATTATATGTGGAAGGGGAAAACTTATTGGGAAATAAATAATAAGATTATGTAATGACTAATGATGAAAAATAAATTATTGACAAAATCATAAATCCCAAGTAAATGTATACCAATTTTACTATTGTGAAGATGGATTCCAAATACCATTATAAGGAAAAATATATTCATAATGAGTGAATATATTTATCACCAGTCTAATTATAATTTTATAGTAATTTGTATCCCAAAAATAATTAAATTTAATTTCATATTGGCATTTAAAATCATAATGCAATGAATAATAATGGAGAAAAAGGAGATACACTCTTTCCATTAATGTTAATGTTCATAAATACTAGGATGAAGCTAACATGAATAATTTAAATGAATTTTAAGATATATTGAATATGGTTTTTGGTTGAGATCTAATAATTATAGTTATATCCCTAATTATGGGTAAATGTATGAACCAACCAAATTTATATAACTATTATTCTTATATTTAAAGCTTAAGAATTAATGTTGGGGTATAATATTGATGAAATGGATAATTTTTATGATATTAGTATAAAATAATTAAAAAGTTGGCATTGAGTACATGAATCCTCTTAACACCACTTTAATTGAAACCAAATGTTTCATAGAGTCATATTTTTTGGGGAAAAAACATATATTCAATTGTTTTGTAGTGCCTCCCTTGACGGGTATCAAAAAAAATATATTCATCAGAATTTAATTATTTTCTAAAAAATATAGAATCATGGATACCCCATAAACACTAATGGTTTCAGTGTGATCCTCAAGCATTCTTATTGTTGTGTTGACCAAATAATTTTTTAAGTTAGAAATTTATTTATGTGATGGGTGGGGGAACTTCATGAAGTTTGATGTAATAATGTGTCTATTGAGTTGAGAAATGATTTTAAATTTCATGAAATTCAATTTCTAGAAGCCCTAGAAAGTGAAACTGATTTCCTATCACATGATAGATTATTTTTAGGGAGACATTAGTTATCATTCTATCACTCACGTTTTCTAAAATGAGATAAAAAACATATAACAAGATTTTATTGATTCATGTCTTGTTTGTAAGTACAATTGTATGTCACCTTTCCCTTTAGAGATTTGTATATCGTCTCTTTAATAAATGTGGAGAATAAATGTTAGAAGATCGAAATTTTCAACATCCTCGAAGATGAATTAAATTAAAATTATTTTCCCTTAATTTTATACATTTTCATTTATTACCAATGAGGTGGAGAGGAATGTATAAATTACTATTTAAATGGGCATTGAAAACAAATACCAAGGGGTTAGAGGATCTTAATTTGATTTTCATTAGAAGTTAAATTGGATTTATTGGTTTTTTATATATCAAAGAGGTATGAAAATTGAATATATGAAGAATGAGGATGATGAGGAATAATCCACTATGTCAATAAGCTTAATTTTTTAGAATATTGCTTGGAAAATTTTTTCCTGCAACATTATTATATTATTTTTGATTTATAAATATATTGTAAAAGAGGAATTAGACTTTAATATTATTTCTTGGGTATCATGGAAATTCAGATTCGATGGAGTAGTATATAAATTTTATGAATTTTTAGTTTGTTTATAAATAATGAAATTTATGTTATGATTAAGGTGTTTGAAATAATGTTCATAATATATTTTTGACTTCGAAGATATCATTATATCAATCAACGTAAAGAGTAATTTTTTAATAGAAACACCAATTTAACGCTTGAGATTTATCCATCAATTTTCAATAATTTGGGATTCAATTATTAATGTAAATCATCTGTTGGATGAGTTTTTAAGACAAATATATTTTTAGATGATGTTGATAAGGAAGTCAAAATATGTTAAAAATAATTCAATAATAATTTTGGGTTGTTGTAAGTGATATGGAATTATGTTAATTTTTTATACATATTAATATAATTTTTTAATTATAGTTATTTTTATTAGAAATCATTTTGATTTATTGGATATTCGTTGATATAGTTGAATAATTTTTTATCTAACTTGTAGATTTCCAGAATTTTCATATTGTTATGGTAATATTAGATTAGTCATTTCATGATTATAAGAAGTTATTTCTACAAAATTAGAATAATACTATGTTTTGGAGACCCTGAAGATATATATTAGTAACAATGAGGAATAAGTTAGAGTCATATAGCCGATGGACTAGAAAATGGAAAAATTCCTTATGATATCACCTTTAGATAAATTTATATTATTTTGGAGAGGAATTGAGAAATTGAAAAATTACTTAGAAGAACATTGTGGTATGTTATAATTAGTATTCTTAGTTTGTAAATGTACTCTAGTAGGTCATTTAATATATTGGAAATAGCAATGCAGGCATAAAATCAAATATGGAATTAAATAAAACTATTCATTGCAAATATGTAAATGTAAAAATGTTATTTCCTTCATAAAGTAGGAAAATAATTTAACACCACATTAATAATTATGATTCATTTAACTCTTATAATATAGCATCTTATTATGTTGGAGACTAACAAATACCCAAAGGCACAAACTTATACAGTAATAAGATTAAAATCACAAGATCATAGGTAAGGGTTATCAGTTAAAAAATATGGGACTTCCATAATATATAATATTGAACAAGATGAAATCAATCAATGTTTACGTTGTTAAATACTAAATTAAAATATATTATTTATTCAATGTGATATTTATTCAATAAGATAATGTGATCATCAAAAAATAAATAAAAATAACAAGTCATGAAGAATATTTGAGAATTAAATACAATTTGTTTCATATTTAATATTTTAAGAGGGTTTCATTCCATGATATGAGAAGAACAAATGCAACATAAGTGATTCATATTATCATACAGAGTTTTTTATTTATTATATATATAATTTATGAATATTATTTGAGAATTAATTTTAGTAGGACTCTTGGTTATTTATATAGAGAAATATTTAACTATTTTATGAGAATAAAATCTCAATGAGATTATCAGAAATATTAGAATCCAGTTTTAATATGAGTAATGGTAATTTTGTAATATTGTGGGATATAGTAAATTAAAATATGATTTAGGAGGTATTTGTGTTGATGTCATTTCTATATTCAAACTATGTAATTTATATTTTTTTAAGTCCAAGAATATATGGGATATAATACTTCAGATAGATAAATATAGGTGTGGAGTCTATTGGATTGATCTGTACCAATATAAGAAGTATGAATGAGAATGTTAAACTCTAAATATAGAGAACATGATATTATATTTGACAAAATAAACTCTTTAGGTGTTAAATAAGAACAATAATCAGACGACATAACAAGTAATCTGATTTATTGCATTGTAGTTGAATAATAATAAGAAGAGAGGAAGATGAAGAATAAGAAATAACCTTCTCATACCCAATGACTATTATATTTTATATGAAAAAAATTGGAGAATAAGGATGATATTTAATAGTGATTGATAGTAAAAAAAAATTTGTTATCAACTATATCAAGTCACTTGATGAAGAGGTATTCTTATAATGAACACTATGTGCAGTATTTTTTTTCTATACGTGATTATTATTATAATTTATCATTATGAGTACAAGGCACGCAAGGAAATGTAGTATCAAATATGTTTGTATTGGAACTATTTTAATGAGGAAATAAAATTAGAAAATTTTGAGGTTGTGAAATATAGTTTAGATTGGTGATTTTATTCATAAAGAAAAATTGGTGTAATCTAATAGTAATATTATAATACTGAAATTCTTGTTAGAAAAAAGATGGTATTTTCATGAGATATATATAGGTAACATATTATAAATTACACTGGTTTATAATGATAAATTCCAAATCCACATATAATTAGAAATTTTCATGTGGAATATATATTTACATTAATTTACCCAAACAAAGAAAGGGTGTAGTCACCCCTAAAAAGGGGAGCCTTTAAAAAATAATTCTTGTTTATCTCATGAGTTACATTTCTATTTATGCCTATGATATTTGTGTGCTAGGTAATCATAATCATATAAATATATATTTTAAATAATAATATTTATTATTACATTTTTATGTTATTTTTAATTATAAAATATTAATTGAAAATAATTTGATAATAATAGGTCACCCTGATTCAACCCACCCTAGGGGAATAGTCATGTTAACTAAGCACAAAGTATAATCATATTTTATTATTTTAGTGAAAAACATAATATTTTATACAAAAATAAATTACCAAAACCTTAATGGATTAGTTGCATTGAATACTAGAAACTTAATCAACTCATTTCATAAAAGGTCTCATATTTCTCCCATAAAGAGTCTCTTACGTTCTACACATTCTTATATTATAAAACATAATGTATTAATTCAAAAAATAGAGAAAATAGAAACATAATAAAGAGGGATATTAGATACTCAATAAGGGTTAACATGGGAAAATCAATAGAATATTATAATATAGAATTAGATAATAAAAATGGTAAAATATAATTACGATAATTTATGAAATTCATACCAAACCAGTAATAGATAATAAACAATGATCCATGTTATAAAATATAGTCAAAAATAATTACATATATAATAATAGTATGGAATTATAAATAACCAATTTTGATACATGAGAGAATATAACAAGAATAAGAAAACATCATAATGATGTGGCACACTCATAAACATAGAAAATCATTTCATTAGTCAAGGACCGTTGCCAATACAATCAAACATAGTGGATTGAGGTTTATAGTAGATAAGTTTCACTGCCCATTCCAATTTCATGCATGGTTTCTAGAGTCCCATATTAGATTAGGTTAAATGCTCATTACCTTTCATATTATCTAAGGAGATAAAAATATTTAACAAATTCATTTTTGGGAAAATAATTCTCAGATCACTCATCACATAATGAAAGTCAAGGTATTTGGGCTATATGTTCCTAAAAATATACATCATTTCATCATAGATTAATTGTCCTCAACAAATGAAAGGAGTATTGTTAAAAATAATTAAAAATCAACATCTTAAACTATCCATATAATGAAATGTAATAGTATCATAATCTCATATTCAAAGTTAAGAAAACCAATCCATAAAGTTTTTGGAATATATGAACGATACTAACAATTAGAAATATTATTTTATAATTACAAGAAATCTTCCTTTAATTTTGGTATTTTTTAAAACAAAAACATCCAGGAAAATGTTAATTTGATTATATTTGTAAAACCAGGGAATCTTGTTAAGGATGATAAAAAAAATAATGTTCATGAAAATTGAAAATTGGGTAAATCTATAGATGTTAAAAACATTCTTTTCAGGCTTTTGTAAAAAGTAAAAAAGTGATATTTAAAGAAAGAATTTTAAATTATTACTTTAAATAAATTTTAAATAATGTTAAAAGTATTAAAAAAATAAGTTTTTATATAAAAAATTCTAAAATCAATTTTATAATAATTTATATATAATATATATTTTCCTAACTAAAAAAGATAAATCATTTAATGTTTTATAATAACATATTCTATTTTCCCTTTTGTGTACTAAATAGATGAAACCTGAAATGAATACATGAAATCTGAATAAATAACTATATTATATTGAAATAGACAGGGTTCAATTGATATATAAATCATAAAATTTCCTAATTTGATATTTAAACATGAGCTACCATGATTAGAAATAATATTTCAATGAAAACACATTTCTCAAGCATCTAATTGCATCATACACAATCTAAATTCCTATATAATATATATAGTTTTTATTATAACTAAAAATAAAAACCAATTCATATATATATTGTCAAATATGACTCATTCAAAATTTCCAATCACTCATTTTTAAATAAATACTAATTAAAATAAGAATTTTTCATTTCAACTATTTCATTTTTCATGTGCATTTCGATTTGACAATTTTGGAACATTAACCATATTCATTTTATTCATAATATTTTAATTTTTAATATTTTAATTATTATAATATTTAGTAATTATTCAATATTATATAAAAATCTATGTATGTATGTTAGGAAAAGATAATTTCAACACTTTATGGAGGAGGTACTTCGAATGGATGCATGAGTGCCACTTTTATTTTCCAATGAATAGAAATAATGGTATGTAAATAATTATTCATCATTAAAAATAAAAAATTATATCATATATATAATATATATGTTCTCTAAATTTTTCATAATAATTATCCAAATATGGTGGTGAATAAAAATTAAACATGTCACTTCCGAGAGACGATAGTCTATACAAATGCATAAAAAACGTTTTTTGGATTTTATTTTTTGAAAGTGGGATTAAAAATGATAATAAAAATAAAATAGAAATATTTATGTATAAGAAATATATTAACTAAATAAATTGATATGGTTATTGATTATTTTAATGATTTTTATGAATAATTAATCCTAAAAAATTTAGATAAAAACATATACATTTTCCTTGGAAAATACCATATAGAAAATATTTTATATATTCTTGGATGGGTATTTGGGGAATTACAGGACCTCTAGGATAAGGGCAGGAAAATAAAATTTTATTTGAGTTTGGATTAGCTAAGATATATTTAGAAATAATTTTGTATGAATTGAGATGAAGAGGTTTTATTTTATAAGTATGTGAGGTTCAACCTTTTAAATATTCAATGCATTAAAAAAATATAAATCCATTTTTTAAGAATGTGTAAACACATGAAAACATTTTCTAAGATGTGATATTTTATGGTTTCAATAAAAAAAAAATACTTAGATATTTTTTGAGATAAATAAATCCTTATTACATTGGTTAACCTCCCGGTTGTCCTTTTTAACTCTTTCAAAGATTTACAAGATTTTCACGCTGGTAAATATTCAGAATGGATAAAAATAATGTTGAAATTATTACATAATATATATTTTTTATAATTAATATTATGTATTCTATTTTCATTATTAAGATATTATAGTTTGTATAAAATACTCTACTAACTGTTCTATAAGTTCATAAAAAATATTTTTGATATTACGTTATTTTTGAATTAAATGTTATTATTTTTATTATTTTCTTAATAAAAACAATTATATGAATGTTATTTAGTTTTTGAAATATATTATATACAAATTTAATAAAAATAATTCATCAATAGTGATTAATTGTGTTTATAAATATATGAACATAATGCATGAATATAAACAGTTTTTTGAAAAAAATGGTTGACCTTTGAATGATATTCTATTCATTTATAAAATTTTTTAATAATTTTATACATGATAATACATTTTTATAGTAGTGTAAAAAATAATTTTCAATAATTTTATAATAAAAATTAATGAAATTTACTTTAAAAAAATCATATAAAAACAAAAAATGTGTACAAGAAAAAAATTATTTTTTTCTAATAATTACGTGCCATTCATTTCTAATCATTATTAAAATTTTCATGAGTTATGCTTCATTATTTAATTGATATTTTTCAATAAATTTAATTTACAGCATTCCTATAAATTATAAATTTTAAAATATGTTTTGAAAAGTAAATTTAAAATCAGTTTTATTTTCTAAAATGAATTTGACACATTATAAATTTTTATTTGTTATCACATTAATTAAAAATTATTTTCATTTATTTTATTAATTTTTTTTTGAAATTTAATTACACTCTAATAATAAATGTTTCAATAAAAAAATCAATTAAACACAAATAAATTTACTAAGTATAAAATATATGCTAAAATTTTACGTTGTTACATTCGACCATGTTATAAGAATTTCGCTCTAGAAGTTTTTTTGCTTGGAGAAAAATAATTGAGGATAAGTCTCCCACATCACCACCTCAGATTCCCTCAAAACATAATCTGATTTATGTTTCTACCATAAAACATTGACAATGTGAGTACATGTAATGACCTGGAAATCCCGTGGAAAATTTTCCACAGAATTTCTGGGTCTTTACATTCTCCCCACCTCATGGATTTACGTCCCTGTAAGATACAACACACACTATGGGAATGAATGGGGGTACTGAGCACACATCTGAGCCTTCTGATCCCATGTGCTCTGCTGGAGGT
Organism: Viscum album; assembly: GCA_963277665.1. NCBI lineage: Eukaryota > Viridiplantae > Streptophyta > Magnoliopsida > Santalales > Viscaceae > Viscum > Viscum album. The sequence goes on from OY728141.1 coordinate 1,797,628,370, forward strand.
TCTCGTGCTGCCAGTGAATACGCACCATAGAAATCAAACATCCACACAGGACCCACTTCTGTTGATCCTCAATCTCCACTGGAACCTCTGTGAATGTCACACCATTATCAATGTCCATCTCAACATGGTCGATGATGTGGGACGGGTCGTGCACGTATATCCTCAGTTGAGATACATAGAAGACGTCATGCACCCAGTGCAACTGAGGTGGAAGAGCCAAGTGGTAAGCCACCTTGCCTACCCTGCTGAGGAACTGAAAAGGTCCCATGAATCGCGAGGATAACTTTCTACCTCAGACAAATCGTTGTAGACCTCCTCGAGGTGTGACCCATAGAAAGAGGTGGTCTCTATCCATGAACTCTAGTGGTCTCTGTCTCCTATCATCATAGGACTTCTATCAGCTATGTGCAGTCTTTATTCACTCTTGGATGATCTGCACCTTCTCTGTTGAAGCCTGTACCATCTCGGGTCACATAAGTGCTGACTTCGCTAGGGCAGTCCAGCATAGAGGCGATCTGTATGGTCGGATGTACAGTGACTCGTAAGGTGCCACCCCGATGGTGGAATGGTAGTTGTTGTTATACAAAAACACTACAAAGGGTAAGTGATCCTCTCATATATGACCGAAGTCAAGGGCACATTCACGTAGCATGTCTTCGAGAGTCGGAATGGTCTTCTCAATCTGGCCATCTGTCTGAGGATGGAAGGCGGTGCTCAAGTGAAGTTGTGTCCCGAAAGCCTCCTACAACCCCTTCCGTAGTCGGGAGTGAAATGAGCATCTCGATTGGAGATGATCATCGATGGCACAACATGAAGTCGTATGATCTCCTGTACATAGAGGTGTCCCATGCTCTCCACTGAACCATGATCTATGATCAGTAGGAAGTGGGCCGACTTGGTGAGTCGGTTGATAATCACCCAGATAGAGTCATGTTCTCTGGATGTATGTGGAAGTCCCATCCTGAAATTCATGGATATCCCATCCCACTACCACTATGGGGCCTCTAATGGCTGAACCAAGCGTACTGGTACCTGGTGCTCCGCCTTTACATGCTGAAAAGTGAGGCATTGTGAAGAAAACTATGCTACTGCCTTCTTCATACCTGGCCACCAATGCTGTCGTCTGAGGTCCTGATACATCTTCACCACTACTGGATGTACCACTAAAGGAGATGTATTGAACTCCCTCTACACTTCCTCTTGAAGTGAAACTGGTACCATGGTCTATCCATTAAATAGAATGACGTTCTCCCCACCTTTATAAAATCCATCATGTGCCTTCTCTGTGGATATCTGAGCATGTCACATCTCACAGTCAATGTCCCCCCACTGTGCCTCCCTGACTTGCTGAAGAAGTGGAGGAGTGACTATGAGAGACTGCAAAAAGGCTGATCCATATCTATCCACAAACGATATCTGTAACGCGGCCAACTGCTTCGTTGCCTCTCCTAGAAGAGGAATGCCTGATCTCCTACTGAGAGAATATGCTATAACTCTCCCCTTTCCAGCAGTATAGAATATCTCAAAGTCATAGTCCTGGAGAAATCGAGCCATCACCGCTATCTCAGGTTCATGTCCTTCTGCGAGAAGACATACCTTAGACTCTGGTGATCAGAGTAAACTGTAAACCATTCGCTCAATGAACTACAGTTGAGAGTAGCCAATTTTAAATAACTCGACCACACCCTTCTTCACCTACGTCCTACAAGAGCTTCCAAGATTTCTCCATTTTTCCGAAAAGAGAAATCTGGTCTCATCCCCTGGATTAACAATGTCCTTTGCCTAATACAGTCATTTCTGACATGAACGGTACTAATTCATGCCATGGACGACATCGTAAGGCCTTAACGCTACTACCAAGAGATCCAACTATTAATCTCACCTCCAAGGGTTGATTCACAATGTCATCATCAGTGTGTAGTCATTGGGTATCCTCCAGTAGGAATCTCGAACATGAGGTTCAAGTCAATGGTTTTAACCGGAACCTCTCAGTATTAACCACACAAAAATACAGGCAAGAAAACATCATAAGGACATGTGTCTTTTATTACCACAGCTCAAAGTACAAAGACACCATGAAAACACAAACAACAACATCAACGAAGCTAGAAGAATCAATAACAGAGGCCCTTAGGCCTAGAGCTAGTCCCGATCCGGTCCACCTGCTCTCGGAGCTCGAGGTGGACCGTCTAGGGGTGGTGGTAGTGGTAGGACCTTGAAATGTTGTTCACCACCTGCGGCTCGACCAGCTCCTCTACCACATCCACCTACTCCCGGCAGACAACCATGGTCAATCCTCTACCTCTACTTGGGAGGTTCCTCAACTGTATACAAATATTCTATGTGGTGGGTCAGATAGTCACGTGCCATGTGACCCTGCCCGCCGCACGCATAGCACTACCTACTCCTCATATGGTTGGCTCTGTCTCGTGTGCCCCGCACACCCGAACTTGTATCATGGGTTCGCCCACGTGATGGCCTTGTCCTATTAGACCTCTGCGACATATGTCTACTGCCGGCTGTAGAATACTATGCTACGTTTCACCATGTGGTGAGTCTCACTGCTGATGTCTGCTCAGTAAGAAAAATATCCACAAGAAGGGCTCGATCTAATACCCCCACCTATGTCGGGATGTTGAGGGAGATCATCAAAGCCCTGATCTCATGCCTGAGTCCCTCCTCTAAGGTCAGGGCCCTGAAGAATGGGTCTTGTACCATATTTGGGGAGTAGCGTGAGAGGTCGGTGAACCTTGATAAGTATTGATCTACTGTCCTGCTACCCTGCTGTAGATTCAGTATCTCTTATATCCGCAACACACGAATGGTGGCTGGAATAAACATAGACTGGATGTGACTCTCAAAGTCTGCCCAAAATAGTGATGCCTCATCTTTCCCCTAGGGCATCAGGATTTACCATCTGCCTACTGCTTCATGTAGAACACTCGCCGAAATGATCACCATGAGGTCGGATAGTGTCCCTAGCAATCTGAAAACTCTCACGATAGCCTCCAACAAATCTATAGCTGTATGTGGGTCCATCTCTCCAAGGAACCTGGGAGACCTCTAGAGTTGGAACTTGTGCAACGAACTCAGGCAGTGTGCGCTATCTGCTGCTGGAGATGGTGGTATTGGTGGACTAGATGGTAGTGGTACCACTGGTACAACTGCTATGATGGGGCCCTACACTGAGGCCTCATAGCTCGGTGGGCTACCATCTCGTACGAAACTCAAAACCCTAGATGGATGCCTTCGTGGGGCCATCCTGAAAAAAAAACATGTGCACCATGGTTAAAATGGTATACCTTGTGAGCTGACACAAATTAATAATAAAGAAAACATTTTTAAAGGAAACACACATGCAATCAGTGTTTTCGTGCCATGAGTCAGCGATCAGAAGTCAGAGTCCTAGTGTTTAGATACATCAACCGCCACACCAACACCAGTTTCCCTATACTGATATGCTCACCCAAAAGACATAACACTATTCCACTTAAATGAATTAGATTCTAAGTTCTGTGGTAGAACCGACTCCTCTGATACCAATTTTTGATGACCTGTCCTCGGGGCCCGTGACGTGACTAACCTTAATCCCACCTTCCATAGGCCAGGGGCTGCTGACTAGAACCAAAGGCATAATTCCCTAATATGGGAAGGGAATGCCTTTATAAAAGTAAAATACACAACAGAATAAGCAACTACAAGTAATCACTAAGTTAAACTGAATACAAAAGAGTGTGATGAAAGTAAAGGCGACGGAAAAACAATCCCAATAGTAATGTACAGCTTAAAAAGAGGCAAATTGCTGAAAGGTAAAGAGCTATTCATGGATCATCCTCCGGGGTTCCTACCTGAAGGGTAGGTACAGATGGCCACCTCGGCACTTCGTGTCTGCCAGACTCCTCTGTGTGCCGACTTGTCGTAAGGTCCACCTTCGGGTACCGTCCAGTCATGGCGCTCTCGGCCTCCGTCAGCACTGTCTGCCGTCTGCATCCAACACAACATGGTGCGGGCATAGCCCGTGTAGGGGTGTATATAACGATATTTAGTAGGGACCCTGGGACCCTCAAGGTCTCACAATATCCAGCAAGGATAGACCATAGTATTATGATACAATCACGAAGTATCAACCATCTCTACTTAGGTATATGCCCATATATATACCAAAGATCCCAATCACAGTCCAAATCCAACCCTCGAACCCAAGCACAACACATTCCACAATGGATGTAAAGTCAATCACTATGATGATAAGGATTGAAAGTCAAGACTCATCTCACAAAGCTATACAACAAATGAAGAGGGTTAAAGATGATTTGATGTAGCCTCTGACTCATCTCCTCTATCGAACCCACGTAGGATCCTGGAACAGTATGAAGGCTGTTGAACCCATGTAGGTTCCTGGTACACAAATCATCGATGTCAAAACCACGTAGAATCTTGGTACAAAAGTCACTGCTCTCAAACCCACGGAAGATCCCGTTAGAGAAGTCATCGTTGTCGAACCCACGTAGGATCCTGGTAAAGAAGTCACTATTGTCGAACCCACAGAGGATCCTGGAACAGAAGTCATCGCTGTCGAACCCATGTAGGTTCCTGGTACATAAGTCACTGTTGTGAAACCCATGGATGATCCCGGTACAGAAGTCATCCCTATTGAACCCACGTAGGATCCTGGTACAGAAGTCACTGTTGTCCAACCCACGGACGATCCCGTCATCTCAGTCGCAGCCAGACCTAGGGTTCCCACACACAGCACGCTCGATTCTAGGAGGGTCCGCACCTTGAGCCAAGTGTTGATAAATCGACTATCACGAATTCTCGAATTGATGTTTCCAGTATTTTTTTCTCACCATAAGGAACCCAACGTGAATGACGCCACGTCAATCGGACACTCAGTCCAAGAGTTATTGGCATTTCCGTTCTAGGGTCCCGGTTGGATTTACGCTCAATCAAAACATGAACGTTATTGAAATTTATCCAAACTCAATTAGAGTATGCCAAAAGGACCACCTCGTCGCGAGGGTCCTGGTGCCACAGACGGCACGTCAATCAGACGTGCGGTGTAGGAGTTATTCGTAATTAAGCAAAGATGGGCTCGGCCCGTCAAGCCCAGTGGGCTGGCGGGTCAGCCTGACCCGGCTCGGTGGTTCCGACACAGTTGGGGGTCGGCCCGTCCTGGTGGGGCACGACCCACCTACAGACCCGGCTCGTGCTTCGGGCCAGTCCGGTTAAACCGGCGGTGCTACACAGCGCCGCCTCCTCCTCTGCCCCAGCCAGCAGTAGCCGACCGGTTCGGCCCAACACACGCGGTTTACGCTGCGATCCACGGTTGTCCCCACGTGGTGCCTGCGAGGATCGCGGTACTCTAGACCAGTTAGCACATGGACGTTCGGTTCGCCCAGCTGAGCGGACCGTGGACGTGGGCCGCGTCCTCCTCCACGCATTGCATGCGGGTGCCGCAGTTCTCCAGCGGGCCGACCGGATCAGTCGGCCGGTCGTCCCGCAGACAAGGAGGCCCGAGTGGCTACTGGTCCCTCCATGCGGACATCTCACAGTTGTCGTCGCCACCACCGCCTCTGGTCACCGGCGATGCTGCCCAGCGACCCACCTTCTGCGGACTACCGGGCTCACTCCGGTGGTTTGAAATTGGATATATCTACGCCGGGGGTCCCCCCGGGATGCCATCCTCAGCACTAGACCCTCTGGATTTCGTTGCTGCCACTTTGGACCATTTCCCACTAATAATGCAACAATCCAAAGAACATCACAAGATCAGTAGATGGAATCGGGTCGCGTTCGGATTAGCCCACACCCTCCACAGTAGTAGATTATAACAGGGTTCAATAAAGATCATAAACAAGAACAATCCATCCCAGATCAATACCCCACATGAAATTATTCCCTTACCTACTAGAATGATTGAACCGCGGATCAGCCTGTTGGTTGGCTGGTCTGCGTTCGTCATTTAGAAATATTAACAGAGAACGGAAATCCCATGAAAGGTAAATCCCCCTACCTCAGTTTGTTCTTCGTTGATGAAGTCGCAGGAAGAATATGGAGTTGACATCGATCATCGTGTCTGCCTCACACTTCAGATCTGAGCTCGAGCGTCCGAGACTCTTCGGGATCCGATCTCCATTGAAGGATTGTTCATTGTCTAAGATCTTGGGAGATCCGTCATTGGAGAACCGTTCTTCGTCAAAAATACTTTCACATAACTCTCTTCTTTCCAACGAATGGTCTTCCCACAACACAGCTCAAAAATTAATTATCACATTATGTTGAGTTGTGTATTTAACCTAATTAATTGGTTCATTAATTGGGTGGTTACACTTCTAGTGTAACCACACTATTAATGCTTCTCATTAAATGAGGAGTTTCAATTGTCGGGTGGTCCCCACACCAAAGGTGTTTCAAAATTCAAAATTTAAATAAAAAAATGAAAGGTTTATTTTATTTGTTTCCCACAAATCCTCGGAAAACTAACATTCACCCAGACACGGCTACGATCAAAGAAAAGACCTCCTTATGCGAATAATGGTGCTACAAGTTCAACAGTGTCCACAGATTTAAATTTCAAGCACCGGTTCAAAAGATAGATTTTCCCGCTCACAAGTTTACGGAAATTACCCAAACAAAACTTCTAAAAACGTGTGAGTGGGAAAATTTATCTTTTGAACTGGTGCTCGGAATTGAAATCCCAGTACACTGTTGACCTCATAGCGTCGGTATTCGGTTAAAAAGACCTTCGCCTCGATCGTAGTCATGTCGGAGTGAAAGTTGGTTTTCTGAGGTTTTTTGGGATAAAAATAAAATAAATATTTCATTTTTTATTTGAATTTTGAATTTTGAAACTCCATTGGTGTTGGGACCACTCGATAATTGAAACTTCTCATTTAATGAGGAGCATTAAGATTGTGGTTACACTAGATGTGTAACCACCCATTTAATGAACTAATTAATTATTTTAAACGTGCATCTCAACTGTAGGGGATAATTACGTTTTGATTTTTGTTGGGGGAAGACCATTCATTGGAAAAGAGAGAGTTATATGAATGGATTGTTGATGAAGAACGGTTCTCCAATGACGGATCTCCCAAGATCTTCAATGAAGAACATTCCTTCAATGGAGATCGGATCCCAATGAGTCTCCGACGCTCGAACTTAGATCTGAAGTGAGATACGAACATGACGATCAACGTCAACTCCATCTTCTTCACATGATGTCGTCAATGAACAATGAACCAAGGTAGGGGGATTGACCTTTAGTGGGGTTTATGTTCTCTATTCATATTTCTAAATGATGAATGTGGACCAGCCAACGAACAAGCTGATCCGTGTTTCAATTGTTCTTGTGGGTAAGGGAAGAGTTTAATGCAGGGTTTAGATCTGGGATGGATCAGTCTTCTTGATGATCCTTATTGATCTCGGTTATGATCTTCCAACACGGAGGGTATGGGTGAATCCGAACATGGCCAGATTCCCTTTGTTGATCTTGTGATGTTCTCCGGATTGTTTGTTTCTTCATGGGAGATAGGCCAAAGTGGAAGTGACGAAATCTAGAGGGTCCAGCGCTGAGGGCGGCATCCCAGGAGAACCCCCGACGTAGGAGGATCCAATTTCCGACCACCGGAGTGAGCCCGATGGTCCGTAGAAGGTGGGTCACCGGGCGACAGTGCCGGAGACCAGAGGTGGCAGCGGCACCGGCCACGCGCCAACCACGTGGAAGGACCAGTGGCCAGTCGGGCCGCCCGATCTGCGGGACGACCGGCCAGCCAATCCGATCAGCCCCCTGGAGAACTGCATCACTCATAGGCGCCACATGGAGGAGGATGTGGCCCGCATCCACATGCCACTCTGCTAGGTGAACCAGTCGGCTGCATGCTAGCTGTGCTGGAGTACTGCGGCACTCGTAGGCCTTGCTTGGAAAAAACTACGGCCCGCAGCACGGGTCGCGTGCGCTGGGCCGAACCGGCCGGCTATGACCGACCGAGGCAGAGGAGGAGGTGGGGCTGTGTTCCACCACCTAGAGAACCGGACCTACCCACAGCACGAGACGAGTCCGCGGTTGGGCCACGCCTCGCCGGGCCGGGCCGACCCCCAGCCGGTTTGGGCCGACCCACAAGCCCACTGGAATTGACAGGCCGGGGCCATCTTCGCTTAAATGCGAATAACACTTAGACCGCGCCTCCGATTGATGCGCCATCTGCGGAACTAGGATCCTCATGGAGAGGCGGTCCTTATGTGATAGTCAAAGTGAGTTTTGAAAAAATTTGGAAAACGGCCGGGTTTGGATCAAGAATAAATTCAACCTTCCCTGGAATAGAAATGCCAATAACTCTCAGACCAGGCATCTGATTGATGCGTCGTCTATCTCATTGGGTTCCTTATGATGAGAAGGTACTACAAGATACATAAACTCAATACTTGGTGGAAGTTGATGTATCAACACATGGATCAAGGATCGGACACTCCCGGAATCGAGCGTGCTGTGTGCGGGAACCCAAGGGTCGGCTACGACTGAGATGACTGGATCCTCCGTGGGTTCAACTGAAGTTACTTCGGTACTAGGATCCTATGTGGGTTTGACTGCGATGAATTTTTTACCAGGATCCTCTATGGGTTAGACAGTAGTGACTTCTGTTTCAGGATCCTACACGAGTTCTACAACGAGGCTTTCTGTACCGAGATCCTCTGTGGGTTTGACAATAGTGACATCTGTACCAGGATCCTATGTGGGTTAGACAACGATGACTTATGTACCAGGATCCTCTGTGGGTTCAATAGTAGTGATTTCTGTACTAGGATCCTACGTGGGTTCGACAATGATGATTTCTGTACCAGGATCCTATGTGGGTTCGACATCACTGATATTGTTCTAGGATCCAACGTCTGTTCGACAGAGTAGATGATTCAAAGGCTACACCTAATCATCTATACCCCTCTTCATGTGTATTATACCTGTGTGAGATAAGTCTTGACTTTCAATCTTTATCATCATGGTGATTGAATTTACTTCCTTTGTGGAATGAGTTGTGCCTGGGCTCGAGTGTTGGAGCTGGACTGTGATTGGTAACTTAGGTATATGTATGGGCATATACCTAAGTAGGGATGGTTGATACTTCTTCATTTTATCTTACTACTATGGTTTATCCTTTCTCTATATTTTGAGACCTTGAGGGTAACCGGGTCCCTACAGATTATTGCTATACTCACCCCTACATGTGTTATGCCCGCACCTCATTGTGTTGGTTGCAGATGACAGATATCACTGACGGAGGCTGAGAGTGCCACGATTGGACTGTACCCGGAGGTGGACCTTACGACATGTCGGCACACAAAAGAGTTTGATGGACACAAAGTGTTGAGGTGGCCACATATACATATCCTTCAGGTAGGAACCCTGGAGGACACTCCCGGAGCTGCTCTTTAACTTTCAGCAGTTTGTATCTTTATCAGTTGTACTTTACTGTTGGGCTTGTATTTCTGACCTCTTTACTTTCAGAACACCTTTATGTATTCAGTTTTACTTAGTGTTTACTTCCAATTGCGTACTATGTTGTTTGTATTTAACTTCATAATGGAAATTTCTTCCCAGCTTAGGGAATTACACCTTTGGTGCAAGTCACCACCCCCTGGCCTATGGAAGGCGGGCTTGGGGTTAGTCATGGCACGAGCACCAAGGATGGTTCGTGATAGTAAAAATGTGCCACAACACATTATCTCAATGATTAGGGGTTTTAACTTTTTATTCCTCATAAGAATGATCATTCTCTTTTCGGTCAGCCTCTGTGTTGATTACAAGTGATGGATCATGTACATAATTTCAAATAATGGAGAAATATAAAAAAATAAACATTGGGGAGGTTTTTAAGAAGCGCCATGTGTTTTGATACCATCCTTATATGATCATGAATATTGAATGAAACAATGTTTCTAGTGATCAGCCTCCCCTTACAAACAGATTTTATAACCGTATTCCCAGGAGATATCAAAAAAATTACATCACTCTAACATTAGATCATAGTTATAATATATGATTAATAGCAGATTACTTCTCTCATAGTTGAGTTTATATGTTGTGATGTAGAATGTATCTAATATTATATTCCATTCCTGCAACTATTTTTGGTTCAAAAATGTTTCATTATCTATCCTAACCTCATCATGTTGTAGTTTTGAACATCATTTCATATAGGTCTTTATAAGTACCCATTTAAATGATTGATTAAATCATATTGTCATAGTAAAATTAAACAAAATGAATATGTTGAACACATCATCCTTTTAAATCCATAGATTATTCTCTCATTATATATTCTAGTGATTGAATAGATATCTCATAATGACCATCTATCCAGGATGATATTAAAATTTAATGTTTAAATTCATATTAATTTATTAAGGAAATCTTCTCCAAAACATTGAGGTAAACCTCTAATATCAACAAGATATTATTTAATGTGGCACTGTAAGTAGAATTATCACTTATTTAATGTATAAACTAAAAAGTTGATCAATAATGAAATATTTTATAATATAAATGAATTGAAGTTAATACATAAGGTGGTCAACTAGAACACAAACAACATTATTTCATTTTGATATATTATGGGATCAATTAAGAAATCCATTATGATGTTTTCTTAAATATACAGTCTTTGGTAATGGTTCCATAATCTTTTTAGAGTTAGAATGTTCAACCATAACTTTCTAACAAACAATAAATCAAGTTACATATTCCAAAACATTCCTCTTCATGTTGTCCACCATAAATCCTATTTGTAATGTCTATATATCAACTTAAATCAAGGGTGGATTGAGAATGATATTCTATGATATTCAACAACTAGGTCATTCTTCAATTTTAGAATATAATAGATGCATATATTATTATTAAATATTATCATTACATCTTGATCATGGTTAAAATCTAAAATAATTGTTACCATAATTTGAAACTCCACACCCAGTATATGTTTCTCTTTAGTATTTACATGAATGGACAGTTGCGAATTTATTAGAGAGATATAGGATTTCTTTTCTTTTAACATACTTTCAAGATACATCATATATAGATCTATACTTATTTTATATCTTTAAAACATTATCAAGGATATGATAGAATGGTCCATCTAACATAAATCATTGGCCACCCTATTCTTTGAAATATTATGTTAATTTATTTAGCAATAATAATCATTAATCATCTCCAAACATCACAATTGACACATAGTCAAATCGTTCTTTCGAAATATATACCTCAAGAAATTATTATCATTATATATGATACAATTAATTATATAGTTATTGTAATATTATATTCAATGAAAACAATTACTAGTTCATGTTATAAATCATATGTTGGGTAATTTAGCTAGTGAATATTCTATTAGAATATTCCATGTGCTACAACCATGTCATTCCACATGAGTACACAACCTAGTACTTTCTTTCATGCATCACTATAAATCACAAATAGCTCCCTACTATAATGTAGTGCCATAACCGTTTTAATGACCAACATCCTATTAACTTATTTAAATTTCTCTTTACATTAATTGGAAAAAATTTACTAGATTCATTTCCTTGTCAACTCTGTTAGTGTGTTTTTTGGCCATGAAATTTTTTTCAAAAGGAAACGATAATATCCATCTAATTTATGTAAAGTATTAAGCATTGTCACATGGTTTTTTTGGGACAATGTTAAATAAAATTAATATTTGAATGATCCATCGAAATTTCCCCTCTTGTAATTACATTACCCAATAATGAAACATTATATCTCTAGAATTCACAATGATTTTTATTTGAAATATGGTATCTCTTTCCTGAAGGTATTTAGCATAATACTCAAATGATCATTATACCCTACTTTACTCTTGGAAAATATAAGAATATTACCCTTAGAGGGATCCTTAATTTATTCAAGTTAATATCAAAATATTATTCATAAGGTCCATGAATTTAGTAAGGTAATTTCTATTTATAAATGGAATCACTTCAAATTCATAGTTCTCTTTTCTCATATAGAATAATTTCTTAGGTATATCATCATTTTGACCCTTAACTGATATATCAAAAATGAATTTCCATCTTTTAAAAGTATGAAGCTCGCAATATTTTATAAAAAAACGTAAATATGTGGTAGGGGTCAGTAACTATGGAGTGGGATCTTATTCAGTTAACAATAATCATCATATTGACACATTTACCAGTCATTATTCCTTAAAAACTAACATGTGATGCCCATAGATAGGAACTCCAAAAAATAAATTACTTTTCTAGACTATAAAAGAGTATCCTCATATGTTATAGGAATGAAAATTAGGACATTTTGTAAGGATTATTTGAAATATGTGTACCTCTATGTATGAGTTATATTGAAAACACAACATCAATACTTAGGGGAAGACTATGAAACTATTTATTAAATACATCAACATGGTCTAGGACAATATGAATATCTTCAATGTTGTGTTTCTCATGAACCATTTTATATAAATACCCTTCATCGATTGGAAGTAAGACACATATAATAGAGGTAATTTCTATTATAAGTTCATATTAATCCATACAGAAATAGATGAGAATATATTGATTTTAATATCAAACATGACACCCCTTCCAAGTTAATACATATGGGATTTATATATAATAAGAAAAGATATAATCATAACCACATTTTATTTCATTATAGAGAATAAAAATATTATTAGGAAGAACATTCAAATAATATTCTACAAGGGAAGAGTTGTCGACATGAGATAAAATCATCATAAAATTTGGAGTATTCATTGAAACTTCTAGATCTAATTAGTGAGGTTTTTATGTGATACTCATTAAAAATTTCTCAGATAAAAATGTGTGGGTAGATACTAAATAAAATATGAAATTTTTAGATCTATATAGGATGATATGTGTACCATTCCTCACTTTATTCTCCCGACCAGCCTTATTTTTTCCAGTTGCATGATCATTCATTTTGTATCCTGGCATAAGAGGTTGCTGATTCATATTATCATCATCACACCTTTTCTTTTGGATTTAGATTGAAACATTCTAATAATATCTATAACTTCTGAATTATTGTGTGATTAGTGCATAATATTTTTTGTTAAAACTAATTCATTTCTTCAACAATAATCATGATACCCATTCAGAACTCATTCTCATATTGGTATTATTTTCCATAATTAAAAAATTTACCATTCTGCATAAAGATATTTTCCAAATGATTCAATTAATACATTTAACATGATTTAATATTAACCTTCATTCCTATGTGGATTTTTTTATTTTAATTTAATTTAAATTCTATATTTATCTTTTTCCCAAATAAATTAGAATAATTAGAGTCTCTATTATCTATTTCTAGCTTTATAGAAAAATGAATATTTTCTTTACATCTAGTAAATTCCCTTATAATTAACACATTTTTGGAAACATTGTATTAATGAACTAACTAATCGATCAATTTATATTTCATTGTATGTGATAAAACTATAATATTACAACACATGTGTTGTAAAATGTTCCTCATATATACCAATTCATTTATCATCATTATTCAGTAACATATGGAATTATTTTTCCAAATTCATGTAATGATATCATCGAATGTAATTATTAAAAAAACCTCTTCGACTTCTCTCATTCCATGGAGTTTCCTTCATAATCCTTCATAATATTCATGATAAGGGTCAACTATTGGTCTACATCACCATCAATATGGTAAATATACAAGGAAATTATTTATGCTCCATGCAATGGATAATTGAAAAAATGTTTTCAGTTGTACTAATCCATTATGTCATAATTAGTGGATAAAAGGAGCCCTAAAGGAATATGGATGTATAATTATTAATAGATTGATAGTACATTGAACCTTTCTAAGATCATTTTTAAATATCATCATGAAAAATCGGCTGACGGAGTTGTTTATTCATAGAAATAATATTACTCATTCTACCACAATTTTGTTTTGTTTCCCTTGAGGAATATCATTATATTTTTATCATATTTTTGGTTAACCTGATTCCTTCTAGTTATATATGATTTATAAGACCAAAAATCTAATATATGTTTCAATCATCCTTAATCAATGTCAAATAGACATATTATCTGGAAAATAAATCATATCTTATCCTGAAATATAACACCACTATATCAACATGCGACCCATTACGTTCATCATATATCACATTAAATTTCACATAGTATATGTTAAGTTATTTTTTACTATTGGATATAACATAATATCAAAAAATAACATTACCCTACTTGGATAATAATGGAGGAAACTGAAGAATATTGTGAATATATATATCATCATTTAAAAAAATAATATAATGTATTAAAAAATAATACATACCCTAAAATAATAAAGTGATAGTTTCTGTAATGAAAAAATACATAAAAACATATTTCAAAAAAACATCTTCAATATCACTCATAAATTTATTTCCACATGATACCCCATTTAAAATTATCATACATAATTCTTTTCATTATAACATGGTGAAAATAAAAGATAAGAAAGGGGAACTCATATACTCAACATGGGTAAACAACTGAGAAATAAATCAAATATTATAAGTGATCATAATGTAAGAATAAGTTTAAGATAGCCTGATCATAACATACAAAATTCGTACCTAATCTATCATAAAACATAAATAATGATTCATGATATAAATCATTGTCAAAAAATATTCAGGATTCATAATATTGTGTAATCATCAGTAATCAATCACGTATCATGAGTGCTCATTATAAGAATATTAACATGTCGTAGGAATGTGACATATTCATAAAAATATAAAATTTCTTTATTATTCATGAATCATTACCATGATCATTATAACATAGTAGATAGAGTCCCATATAGGACTGGGTTCTCTCCCCCATTCCCTTGTAATTATTAGAGGATAGAATCACATATTAGAGTTAGTTCACTCTCCATTCCATTTAATATTATCTAATTATGTATAAATATTTACCTAATTTATTATAGGGATATATAATTTCTGTAGAACCCATCAAATTGGGAAATCCATATGTATTTATACCTAAACATTATTAAACCATTCATCATTTTAGCATAGATTAACTAACCCATGGGGAAGAATCATGTTTAATGAAATATAATTAAAAACATAATTATAATAAACATATAGAAATTATGTGTATGGTATAGTAATAAAATATCCCAAATATTGTATAAAACTCATTAAATGTTGTTTACATAGATAAAAAATAATTTAATAAAATCATTCGAAATATTCTTTATAAATCATGAGAAATCATACTTTTGTTTTGATAAATTTTAAAATATAAAAAAACAAAATGAAAAATGGAAAAAGAATTTTATTTTTAAGAATATGTAATGTTTTAAAAAAAATTAACCTTATTAAAGTGGAGAAATGTGGTTAACCGGTAAATGTTAAAACCATTTTTTCATACTTTTTTTTAAATGTCAATAGTTATTTGTACAAAAAACATTTAAAAATATTTTTTTAGCCCTTAAAAAAAGAAAATAAATAGTCTTAAAAATACCTTTATGTGTGTATAAAAATTTTTATAATGATAATTTAAGAACACAGATACATAAGACAATGATTTATATCCATAATGGTGAAATAATGTTTTAAAAGGTTGGGGCCTAAGCCTCAATTTATTATTTAAAGCAAAGACCTCTCTAGTGTTGGTAGAGGGTGACCCATTACATGGCCCGAAGGCTGTGAAATAATTTATGTTTCTATTTTAACAATTAATTCATATTTCCTATTTTAAAAATAGATAGAAATGAAAATAATGCATGAAAACAACAAAAATATCTATAGGATGATGTAATATGTGGTTTAATAGTGATAGTAAGAGTATAAAATTAACCCAATTGAGATTAAAATAAGAAAACTCTCAATTAAAATTGTCATTGTAACATAATCTTTTACCTTAACTCCTAAATTGCTGCATACAAACTTTAACCAGATATTTAATAAATATATATTAATTGTAAATTAATATATAAATAATATTAATACTTAAATTACATTAGTTCAATACATTATAATTTTCAATCACCCATTAATGAATAATTCTCCACTAAAATCAATATTATGAGTCTTATGATATTCATTTTTCATAGATATTTTTGATTAACAGTTACAGTACATAAACATTACTCATTTTTTCTTAATCCAAAAAATATTAATCCTAAAATAAATAACATATATATTTTTTCTATACACATTTATAAATATATATATATATTTGTGTGTGTGTGTGTGTGGTAGTGATTAAAAATGGATTACACCACTTTAATGAGGTTGTCACCAATGCATATGCATGAGTGATGATTTCATTTTTCATTGAAGAGATTTAATGAAATTTAAATGATAATATATTTTAATAAAATCATAATTAAATAACATGTATTATATAATAATAATAATAATAATCTCCATAACCATAATAATCCATGTGAGATGTTGATGAAACAATAAACACACCATTTAATAGAGATGGGACTCCATGCGTATGCATGATAAACTATATTTTTTTCTATTGGATTTAAATAAGATGGAAAATCATAGAATAATTACCATAAGAAAATTAAATGACAATATAGATAATTATTACATTATATTAATATTTTTATAGTTAAGTATTATAATGTTTCAAAATAAAGATAGTTGAAAAATGTTTGTTGGAGCATATACCTCTTCCATGGATAATCTTCAATTAAAAACAGAATAGGATTCAATTATCTATATTTTAGGAAGGGAATTACCTCTATGGTATGTGGAAAACGATTGGGGGTGGTTTGATCTGGTATTTTCTAATATAGATCAGTAAATTTAAGTGGACATGTGAGAAGTGGAGGTTCCGTAAAATAACTGATGTGAGTGGCACCCCAATAAATACACAATGTCTAAAAATAATATAAACTTATTTTCTTATGAATTTTGAAAAAAGTGGACATATATTCAAATTGATTATAATATATGGTCAAAATACTATATTTTTTTTGATTTATATAGGTTTTTCATATATATTAAAATTTATATTTTAGTTTATCCACCCCTATTAACCTTTTTAAATATTAATATGGATAGAAGTTTTTTTATCATGGTAACTAATCATTATGGAAAAAAATTAAGCATAACATATTGAGTAATATTTATCTTTATGATTACAAATATCAAATACATTTTTTAGGATTCAATTCCTAAATTTGGTACAAATTAATATAAAATTTGCACATAATGATCATAAAACAACTTTTCAAAAAAATAGTATTTTAATATAAAAATATATATTTTATTCTCATTTCATTACTAGTAATGACCCTAAGAATAATTTTAACTAATTTTATTGAATATATTATCTATATGACTCATTAAACTCATTTATCAATAAATTTTATATTAATAAACTAACATAAAAACACATTCGCCAATAAATAATTTTTTTTTAAAATGAGAAATTTTGACCTTCATGTTATTATATCATTATTTATAACCATTTGATAATAAATATGTCAATGATCCATAATTCATATAAATATTTATAAAATATGTTCCAAAAAATCATACTCAAAATAATTAAAAATGATATTTAATTAAAAAATTATATAAATAATAATTTATTTTTAAACAACATTTTTTTTAGATAATAATAATTTTTCAACCATTAATTTTCATTTATTAACATTTTCAATAATTTGAATTTATGGTATTATTATAAATCTTTTACCAGTAATATTTATCGATACCTTTCCCTATAAGGTATAAAATTTAATAATAATTGTTAGTAATGTCTATTTATAATCAATATTATTTCCACAACTGAATTTCACCAATTTTAAAAAATTATTTGTTCTATAAATTTCATTTAAATATCTATTAATTCATTTAATTTTTTATTAATTATTTATTCACTATTTTATTTTTTCATGAATCACAAGATGTTGAATAAAATAATTTTTTCAAATAGATATATTCTAAAAAATTACGGGGTTTTACAACAACACAGTTCAATGGAAACATGGAGTTTCAAATAATTGAATAATTTATAAAAATTATTTTAATATTATGTTGGATATAATATATAATAAAAATGATTTTAATTTTTTGAAACAAATAAAACAATAGTACAGTTCCAAAATAATGTCATGTTTTTTTAAAATATATAATATCACATAATTTTATTCGAATGAAAATCCATGAAAAATATTCCAAAATATAATATAATTTAAAATAATATTTTTTACATCATTGTTTTAATAAAAAGATTCAGGTTTTGTATTTGAATAGTATTCTCATATATAAAAACAAGGCGTAGCTAGAAAAAAGCATATCATGGTTCAAAATTTTGACTTTTGATGGATCTTCCCCAAATGGATTCTACTATAAACTTCATTTTTATTTGGAAAAGTTATCATATGTAAATAATGATGAAATTTTTTATATGAAAACACCATTTGGTTTATTTTTTACAAATAGAAATTAATTTTCCTAAAACAATCAAAAATCATTGTCTTCTTACAAAAAATATTTCTGTAAAATTAATCATGGTATAATATTTATATAAGGGTTTTTTAAATTTATAAATTATTTATACATTATAAAATAATTCTATTTATAAAATATATTATGGGTTTTTATTACTTTTTCATAAATGATAATTTCAATTTATCATAATATATTCTTTATTTTATAAATCTTTTTAATCTATGTAAAAAATGGTTCTATTAAATTTCAACTAGGGTTTAAATAAATATTATATATATAATTTTAAATGTAGTTTAAATTGTTTACATTATTTTTATGAAGTGTTCACATACCTATAAATTTAATTGATTTATATTTATTAATTAATATTATATTTTATGATGAAATAGTTTAAATAATATCCATGTAAATGATGAAATAATACGTATTCATAATTCTGATATAAATATATATTTTTTATGTATATATGTTTTAGAATACTAATAAAATAATTACTAAATTTTAATGAGTTTATACTTATAAATTTAAGAAATGTTTTCAATTTATTATCGCATGTCTGAATTAACAAAATATTCATTTATTTCGTTATTCCCTTCAAGATCTTATTCTAGAATATATAGTGTTTATATTATAAACGGATATATGATTTAGTTTAAATATATTCAATTTCTTCCTATAAAGGTAAAATTGTGGATATAATAAGTTATAATTTATGTACAACATATTATTTACTTATGTTCAATGAAAACATTATATTTTTTATGTTATAAATATAATAGTGAAGGTTTATTATGATATATATATATATTAGGTGTGAGTATTTTGTCTAAATTTTCTTCGCACTAAGGAAATAATAAATGGGTACCGCTAATTTTGTCATTGTTATAATAGATATAGTAACATTGACTTTATTATGAATATTTTCATTTTCTACATATCATACCACACGTACACAGGTAGAGATTATAGTTATATTTGATTATATAAAATTACATGAATGTAATTAATGTACCTGATACATGAGATGGATTTGGATGTGTGTATACATCATTATCATTTAATTAAAAATAATTAAAATAAATATTAAATTAAATACCATGATACATATAAATTTATTTAAAACAAATTAATTTTGTTGGAGGTGTAGGATTCAAAAGTAAACCTTTTGAAGCAAGAATACAAAAATTGAATGAATTATATAAGATAAATATTTATTAAAATATATATTTAAATTCTGGTAGGTTAGAATCCTAATACGGATTATAATTTTAAATAAAAAATAATTAAAACAGTTATTTTATGCAACATCTTGGTTCCCACGGATTATCTTCTACAAAGAATGTGTAATATAGGTCATGAAACATCCCTGTGAATCTGGAGAAGTCATTCAATATGGTCTACCATCAGGTATTGTAAAAAAATAAGAAGAAACATGTCTAATGATAAAACTGAATAAGGAAAACCACTAAGGTATTCATGTACGAAATATAACAAAGACCTGGTATATAAAATTTCATATCAAATAATCAAAAAATGAAAGATAAAAAAACAAGTCTAAAAAAGTCAATTTGTGACCATCCATCACTACCAAACCATCCTTTGGTGAAGATGATTATAACAATAATATCCTTTATTCTATATAATACCATCCCTATTACTTCTGTCCTATAAAACAACATTTTAAAAATATAAAAAAATTATATTGTTAGAAAAAATCCAACTAGGATACGTCTAAAGAATCTATACAAGTTCTCAAAAAAAAAATTCAATAGTTATGATAAAAAATACAATTTATAAATCATTATCATGAAATAAACCAATTTTTAAATCATTCCATGGATTTTCATAAAACATACCATTTTTTTGATAGGTAAGGCAACACCCTTTTTATTAAATAAAAAACGAGAGACCAAGAGAGATGGATGGGGTCATACAAGAAATTATGCCCTCATACCAAGGGAATAAAACATAAAAGATCATAATCAAATTGATAAGAAGAGTCATAGTCCTCATACTAGTCTTATTCTAAATCAAAGGGTCCATGAGTCCTAGTAACCATGGTTGGCTTAAGATATGAGTTGTCATTTTTATGCCTTGATTTCCATGGAGGTACAAGTTGGAAGCCTTTCTTGTCCACAAGAGACTTCATTCCCATAGAAAAAACCTAGATAAATGAAAGATTTTTTATGGAATCATCATCTATGTCATCCCATTTTCCACTAATACATTGTGTTTCTCTTAATTTATTGATTTCCTCCTAGATCTTTGAATGATTCTCAATATTATCTCGGTCGGGGAGTTCCTTTGTTACAAGATTGATTGCTTGTGCAGCCTGTTCTCATTTCTTTGGTCCCCATAGCCCTGATTCATCTAAATCAGGTTTTCTTTCCCCAACCACATGGTTTGGCGTTGCTTGTTCATTAAATTGATCTTCTTGATCCATGATCACCAACTTTTAAGGGGATTTTGTTAACCATTTTAATTGAACCATCACTTACATGGTCTTTACCCCTATCAGGAGGGGGTTGCTTGCGGCCAATAGAAACCACACTATTCGGAATTTCTTGTATTTTTAATTTCTTCCTACAGGAAGCCTCAGAATGTCCTCTTAATGAACAATAAGAATAGACCACAGTCTTACTGCAGATATCCTTGACATGACCTATATCTTGGGTGTCTGGAAAAAAATCAAGCAGTCTTTCATACTCCAATTTTAGAGATATATCATCAATCAATGAGGATAGTATTATGTTATAAATAAGACAAGATCTTCAGTTTACATACACTAAAATTCTGGCATAGTGACCATATTTGGCAGTCGCAGTGGTCTTGTCCATTTTTATGGAGATTCCCACAGTAGAGGCTATATCAAATAAAATATTTGGATACCTTAAGATCTAGGGATGACCAAAAACATTTATCCATACATGGGCTCTATTATTTTTTATCACAAATGGATTGAAGCGAAAATCCTGTTCTTGAACAAAAATCATTCATGGTTTTAATGCAATTGATCCAAACCCCAAGTTTTGAGTTTCAAGACATCTGATGGAAAATGATGTGATAATATCATCGACCCATTGGAATATATATCCAATCAGAGGAACTCCATTCAGAAGTAAATTCCTGTACCAAATCATCAGTTTTTTAAATCTTTACTCCTGTAGGTATAGCGACTCTGGCAATAATAGAGTTCCTACAGATCTTGAATCTGTCAATAATGGTATCCATGTTACTGATTACCCGAGAAGTATCTTTTTTCTTCACAAACTGTTCCCGAACATCGTCATTAATAATTGTAAAAAGCCTTCTTTTGAGTTATGTTTCAGCAAAACGAAGTGGCGCCTTAGCTGCTACTATACCACCAGATTTAGTGTGCCCACCTGCTTCATACACCAAATCATCTTTAGGTCAAGGATCATCCCCCAAAAATTTGCTCATTAGCAACCATTCTGAGATGATCCTGTGAATCGGGTACGACCTCTGCCGCATGCCCCAACTCGGATCTCCATAAGACATCAGCCATCACCACTGAAGGGAGAAGCGAACCCCCGGTCGATGACGTCATGAACCACTGAGTCATGTTCATGTTTTCCATCGCAACAATCGTTATGGATCCAAATTCTTCTTTACATAAGCATGGATCACTCATCACGGCCATCACCGCTGGAGATCGTTGCTTTCTATTCCCCATTGTCCAATATCCAGACAACTTCGAAGAACCTGCATCAACTGTCCTGATTCTTCTTGTTGCAGATCATTGATTTCCATCAAGATCCACACCCTCTCTTCTTCCCAACAAGTTAAATCCAACGAAATTGGGGATTTCCATATGCAATTAACCCTCACCGTCAAGAGTGCTGAAATCACCATTGTGGGAACTCCCAAACCCTATCCATCTACCCCCCCTTATTATCAACAAACCATATTCTTAAATCATTGAATGTAAAAAAAAGTAAGATACCCTAAACATAACATTATACAATAATGTGATCAATAACCATGAGATATACCATTATGTGATAAATATTATAATAATATAAAGTCAGACATATTGCAATACAGCAATCAGTGTTCTTGTTAGAGATGAATAAAGATCCCAAATACAGTCATATCATTGATCCAACCAATATATTCTCTTGTGGTATTACACACAATGACGTGACATAAAACCTATTTCGGTATTACTGACACATTGAGTGGTAATTATATTATATATTCACTCAAGGATACACATTGTAAAATGTCTTTACAAATCCATTTCAATGATAAATGCATCCTTTATGGAATTTAATCAAAATACTTTGTTTTAAAAAATCTTTCTTAATGAAAACCCATTTTCAAAAATTTATATTTAACAAAATAATTCCTTTGAAAATGAAAATAAAAAATTTCAATCAACAACATTATGGGTTTGATAAGAACATAATGAAATTTATGAATTATAAGCACTTGTATTAAATCACCTACATCAATAATAATGGAATCATAATATACTTCAACAATGCAGATTGAAAACATGAATATCAACCATAAAAGGGATATCCATGATCGAGAAATGAATGGATCAATAGAAAACTCAATGATATCACAAAATAATTCCTATCTATAGAAAACTCCACTACTATAACCAATGGAAAATAATAAATAGGAAAAATACATTCCATGGAGAAGCTAAAAAACTATCACTGGATGAAATTACAAATGGATTTATCTAGAAGGAATAAAATCAATAAAAAATTCCCAATATTTTCTAAGTTTTGAGAGGAAGGAATTATCATCCATCAGGAAAGGATACATTTGTGCATCATGATTAAAAATTATTAAACCTATTTGTTTCAAATCATAACCCCCTTTCACATTAAGAATTCCTTGATTTTATTGATACAATACAGAATAAATCATCTCATGTTCAATTAATCATGATCATCTCATACATGATGTGAAATAATTTCACACCATTTAATTTATAATTTTATAAATAGTGCTCATTGTATTTTACATATAATGGATTCATGTCATATAACTTGTTCGCAACGTGAATATGTCTAGATGATACTCTATTTTCCAAATTCACTAGAAAAATCATGAACCATCAACAAATATTTTTGATCAAAAGGAGTACCCCTTACTATTTTTGTCACATTTATACCGAAACTCCAGTAATTCAATTAATCTTTAATCCCTAGAATATAGGCATATTTCATGATAAAATATCTTAATCATCATAAGTATCATAATGCACCCAAATAAGAAAACAAAAACAATACTGTCATAATGTACACAAAAAAAGGAAACATTAGGTTACAATATCCCAACCATACTGTATTTCTTCCAAAAAAGTCCTTATGATCTTGGATTAGAAAAAAAATTGGAGGCCACTAATACCCCGTCAATAACTCCCTATTCCATGTCTCATGGCTATCCCATATTCACTTCTATAGTAAAATGAAAAATGAAATTGTTTTATATAACAATTAATTATCTTGATGATATGTCATATATAATTGGTGTAAAAAACAATGATTCCAGATCAAGATCCATATCCTCTCACTTGATCACATGGGAAAGAGCTGGGAGACACATTCTTAGTTGGGAAACATGAAAAAAAATGGTTTGAAGTCAAATAATACAGTATGTCCAAATTTTATTCTCTCTTTTTAAGACACTACACAATCTCTAAAGGGAAACAAAAATTGGTGCCAACATATCTATCTTTCCAAAAAACCGTTTCCTAAAGGAGGTGAAAGATAAGAAAACCCTAATAAAAAATATAAAACTCTATCATGTGATGGATATTGTGTGAATAAGATTTCTGGTTAGTATGTGAAGAGACTAACCTCCTACAAATCAACTTCACCATCTCCATTGATTAAAAAAATATAAAAGACCAACCAATGGACTATCTTAAAACTCTTTAGAGAACAAGAGATATATACATGGAATATGATAAAAATACCAAAAGGGGACCATTTTAGTCAAATTTTGATCACTACTATTATTGAAAAACTAAACATTTGGAAAAGGATTTTCACATAAACCCCTAAAATCAAGCACACATCCCCAGAGCATGTCCTCACTGATCAGTGGAGACCTCTCCATATGTAAATCCATTTTTTGATGATAATTTCTTCTCAATTTAAACTGGGAACCCATATCCTCCGAAAGACCTATTCAAAAAATGGATGTGAAACTGTTGTCCAAATCATATAGGAGTGTAGAGGGATCCACATGAGGTGTCACAACATATTGGAAATCATACTCCCCAATCAAGTATAATTTTATTGGCTCATTAATAGGGAGAAAATATATAGCATTCATGAGTCGATATATGACCACCGGAATCACATCCTTCCCACTAAGAGTTTGTGTAAAAATAATTAGTAACATTATGAAAATCAGATCCCATATCCTTACTAAAATGGCTAAGGGATGTAACAAACTACTAGGTCTATGATGTTCATCTTTGATTCATTGATACGTAAGACATCACGATTGAAATTCTACAATTGATAAACTCATTCCAAGAAATCAATATTGTTTTCTCAATACATGATTCATGTTAGTATTCCTAGGGTGTAAATTAAAATAATAATCTATTCAAATTACCAAAAACTATTTATATAAATAAAAGGAACAACCAACCTGCCTTGGAAACACAAAGCCCCATTAAGATATCTACACAACTCACTCGAGGTCTCCCCATTATTTAGAATGTCACTACAGCAGCAGAACACTATTTCAGTCACCTACATGAGCTGAACCCACTCATAAGGTGACGATTCAACCATTATCAAATCCATGTACACCTGCAGACTAGCTTATACCCCTAATCACATCTCATCAAACAAACTCATCATATACCACTCATCCACTGATTCCATCACTTATTATGACATTTATTTCTAACTTAGAATATCAGTGACAACATTATATTTCCCCTGATTAAAACAAATATAAAAACATATATCTGAAGATAATCAACCTTGCATCTCTATCACAAGTTCAAGTCCCTCTAAGTGAATATATAAATTAGTCTTTTTATTATAATATAATCTAAATTGTTAACCAATGAGGTAGTGATGCTGTGTTTTGAGTGTATGAATAACTACTCCCAACACAAGATCATGTTTAGCGTAGTTCATCTAATTATGTTTTAATTGGAGACAACCATAGGAAAAAGTGCATTTCACATAGATCAAGACACTAACCAACCCCATTCTAGAATCATCTTAGAATAAACGATAACACAAACATAGTTTCAAATAAATTAAATCACAACAAGAATTATAAATCAGCTTCATTTCCAAAATAATCATTGACATTTATTATCGCCCTAAAATTTTACACCCTTATTAGTTTAATTAGTCATTTGAGATGCATGAATGGGGAAATCACGAACTAACCACATTTATTATACTACTAATTGAAAGATTTTTCAGAACTCAAACACATTCATAGGCCTCTATGAGGAAATAAATGCCAATAAATTTTTATAATGCATTGACATTAACTCTCATATATAACATGTAACAGAATAATCACTGCATGAATAAAAAAATCAATCTATAAATATTACAACACATGAAATGTTTCCACATGGTTTTGAGATTTATATCCAAATAGTCCTTCTAAAAATCATTTAATATAGAGAAAAATATAATATCATCCAAGAACACAATAATAAAATATTACATGAACCAATGAAATATCCATTTCATCAACACCATAAACACCACATAAGAAATAGTGAGAAAAAACGTCAAAACAATAGATTTTAGATGCCTATTTTTTTCATAAACATTGTCTTTGGTGTTTCCTATTCGTGAAATGTCGACTAGTTTTACCCTGACAGGGATATTATTTTCTTGAAAAATGATGATCCTCGATAAAACGATCTATGAGATAATCAACCAGGAAAATGGGATATCTGTTCTTGGTGGTCACCTAATTTAACATTAGATTATCAATAAAAATTCTCAATATCTTTTCAAACATCTTTGAAATTATGATATACAATGCCCCTATTGACATACTAGGATGATAAATTCCCTTATCCCCATTATCCAAAAAGAATACCAAAATACTTACAAATTCATCTATCTCCTTATTTTAAAATGGTATATTAATTGGAATCATAACAGGTAGTAGTTCTATGCTAATATTGAACTACATTTATGGTGGTAACCCAAAAAATCCTCTAGAATGACGTTGAGGTATGCACACAACACTATAAAAAGTGGACTATTGAAACCAGCATGAATGACATATTTGATCATTTATAATAACTATCATAAAATCCCTCCAGATTAAGGAAACCCATTCCCTACTCTCCTAGACATGGATTCCCCCTCATTCTGAATAACATGAGTGATTAAATTAGGATATAAGAACCTAAAGATAATGTGATTACAATAAAACCATGCCTTAACACTAATCATTAAATCAATCCAAATAATTAGGGTAACTTCATCTTTAACCAGAAATAAGATTCCCTACTTCACCCCAGGGTATACTCTCAAAACATAAAATGATGGATACTAGAATTGTTTTCCAGACCACTTCCTCAACTTCATGGAAAGATAAAACAATAATGATATAATATCTTAAAGAAATTCCAACACATAAACCATTAATTTTTATTTAAAATAATCAATATGAAATGTATAAAAATATTATATAACCAAAATATTCAAAGTAAACATCACACGTCAAACAGTAGTTGGTCGTACTTCAAATTAATATGGTGTATTCTATAACATCCCAATTATGTATAGAATAATATATTTTCATATCTATATCTATTTATGAATTAGATAGTGTTTTATAGGCTTAAAATGAAAATAAATCCAATATTAGGCATAGAATACTCTAATATTTTTAAAATATTGTTTTACCGCCTTTTGATAGAAAACCATTTTTAAATCTATATTTTGAAAATTTTATAAGGCCTATTTTTTAAAATAAACAATTTCTTTATAATTGGGACAATGAAATTTACTTTGGATAAATATTTGGTATTTTTCTGACAATGTTCATTAGTAATGAATAGTGAAAAATACTACATTTTACTTCAAAACTTCTTTTTCATCTAATTTAATTTTATAGTTAGATTGTCCCATCAATTGGTTTTAAAGTGTAATTTAATTATTTTTTAATTAGTTAATACAATTTTTTTCACTATAAGTAATTTCACTTTTCAATTGGATGTAAAAAAAATCAATCTTTTGATAGATATTGTTTCTTAAAAATAGGCTATTTGTTTTGACAGCAGAAATTATTATTAAATTAAGTACTTCAATTTCTATATTTGGAATTTGGAAAAATGGATTCCATATTTGGAATCAGAATGTCCAAATTATGTAATTAAGACTCTTGTTTTTGAACATTATGAATAGTAATGACGATAATTTTCTTTAATTATCATGATTAATTAGTAATCAGGTAGTTAAGGGTAATAAAATAGTATCAGAATAATATAAAATGACCCATCATGTGTGAAAATATTTCTTTTTGAGTCATGTCCGACCATGGGAAGCTTTTTACTAATCTTGAGGGACCATGGAGTCACATGGGTGCAATAGTGACATTTATGACATTATTTTTTTAAAAAAGATAAATATAAAAAATGTTTGTATATCCTAAGTAAAAAAAATTTAATTTTGTTTACATAAATTATCACTTATACTATAACTATTAATTAGAAAGATAAAAATATTTCCTACATAATTGTATTTTTTTATAATTTTTATCCATTAAATAAATAAATTTATTTATTACACCATGATGATGTAGTGATTACCTCATTAATGACTGATTTAAATAAAATGAATAGATATGGTAAAATCCAAGAAGAAAATTTGTTGAAAACATATTAGATCATGTATTTCGAACACTTATCGCCTTACCCTTAAAATATATCACTGTGGGACCTTTAAAATCTGAAAATCATTTTATAATAATGTAACATTTCTCGACTTTCCAAAAGTGACCCTCCTCCCTCTTATAAATGAACCCCACCTCTACCCCCATACCCACACCTCCCAAGACATTGGAACATCCAAACTCTGCTCATTGTATCCGTCCACATCCCCATATTACTCCTATAATCCTCACTTTAGGGCATAAGTCTTTACAAATAAGCCTTTGGCTCAAATCAAAAAAGTTACCCGATTTAGAGGTAATGTCTTCTCTCGAGTTTCTTTTTTCTATTTTCCTTCTTCACACACCACTATATTCTTATTATTTGTTCCCATAATAACAACTATACCCCCAGTATACTAGTAATTTGTTATGATAAGGATTTTACCTACACTTATGCACACCTCAGTCTAATGGTTAAAGAACAAACTGTTTCTGTGGCAGGTGAATTACTGCGTCACAAAACGATGATTGTTCAATATTCTTTTAACACCTTTCATGGTGTCCATTATGATGGAACTATATTTATATATGATATATATTATATTTATTTCCTCTTTATTATTCTGTATTTTATATTTAAAACATACCTTTATGCTTTGCATGTTCTGCAAATGCAATAATTTCATATGAGGAAGTGTGGACTACCACCCCCTCAAGTGATGTGACTCGTTCATGCCAAACATGGAATTTATAAATAATGAAAATAATGAACTTATTTTACCTATATAACATATATATTATACTGGAATAATAATATATATATGTCGCGTTTAGTTTTAAAGTCCATTAATATGACAAAAAATGAATCTAGTGTTCATGCATACGTATGACCTACTGTCACCATGAACGGTACATTTCATTTCTTATCTCAAAACATTATGGAATATTATTAAATACATATATACTGGATATATAAGATATTTAAATCATTAACACCATTCTGGAGATAATGTACTTATAACTACTTGGAAAATTTTCTTCAAAGAAGTTTATTTTTAACTCATGTACCGAACATCGACAAAATGTATGATATAAACTCATATAATTAACTATTTATTATAACATTATAATATGTTATATGAATTGAATAATAAAATTTAAATGAATTCCTTAAGAAATTATAAATTGATCAAATTTTATTATTCCGAAATATATCGAAATGAACAAGACAAGTCGGACTTGAGGTAAGGGACTTCGTCTCAATCCCCATTTATTGAGGCATACTTCAATTTATATACGACCTTCTTTTATTAGTTGTATAATAAACTATTTTGACATTTAATTTCATTAAAAAGGAATATTTTTATATGAATCATTTTACTAAATGACAAAAAGATTTTTTTTGTCTTACGTATGCGGCA
The DNA here is from genome assembly GCA_963277665.1 of Viscum album. NCBI lineage: Eukaryota > Viridiplantae > Streptophyta > Magnoliopsida > Santalales > Viscaceae > Viscum > Viscum album. The sequence goes on from OY728141.1 coordinate 1,797,658,173, forward strand.
ACAATGACTTCTCCCCCACCATGACCATTATTTGAGTTTCAGATTCCTCTACAAGACATAACCTTTTTTAAATGAAAAATAAATACCATGTTTTAATTTTATTATATTTTGGTATTGAAAATGTTTATGATAATGATTTGATTATATCAATGTGTTCTATTGGTATCTTGTGATTAAAATGTGGAAATGTTATATTTCCTTTATTCATTTTTTATGTGATACGATTATGTTATGGTTTATGGGAATTTTTTATGAAGTCAGGTGGTTCTGTGATAAACTAATGGTGGGTGAACCCAAGATAGCTCTCCAATGCATTGGGTAATGTGAAGGAGTTAAACGCTATGGTTTCTCCGAAGAGATTTAGAGAATATACTGTGATGGGTATTCCAAATATAACCATGAGGGTTACTCCTTACGTAAGAATGTTATGAATGAATCAGGTTGCCTTTATGTCTTATGATTTGTTTGAGTTATTCATATATATTATGATTTAATGAGGTATGTTAAAGTGCTTATGTTTTATGAATAAATTATGATTTCATTGATTCTTATGTATACATGGACTAATGTTTTCTTTCCATATTTTTATATCCCTTACTGAGCTTTTAATGATCATCCCATGTTTTTGAAATGTTTTTCATAGGTCAAGGGAAAAGTTAATGATGTGATGATAGTGTCAAGGAAATGTCAATAATTTGGTGGAAATAAATTAATATTGTGTTTGATGTAACCACTTTGTTTAAATGTGGAATGTAATGCATGATTTATGATCTAATTCTCTAAAACTCTAAACCTGAAAAGATACCCAATGTTAATTCTTGAAATAACACAAGATTAAGTATGTTTTAAGGTTGGGTCCATATAGTTGTTATCAGAGGTTGTTTTAGATAACTTTGGGAGTTAGAATTTAATTAAGTGATTATCAAAAAAAATTACATTATGGTCAAATTGAAATGATATAGCATTTGAAGATTACCATGTTGCTTCATCTAAGACATGTTTGTTCAGAATGGTTTTCTACAGTGGAAATAGGGAAGCAGTGCTAGGAAGGCATACAGAAGGAAATGGACTTCCAAATCAGCATCCTGATATGGTTGGAATTGGAACTGAACATTTTATTTTAGTAATGGCGCAATTGACTCAAGCGATAAATGGTGGAGATATCCATGAACAAGATCAGCCCGATCAACTGTAGAGGATCATGTCAGTGGTGGAACATTTTATGAGGAAACATCCTCCGTCATTGAGAGGATCATTTGAACCTGTTCTAGCTGACGGGTGGATTAATGAACTGGAGAAAATTTTCGATGTCATGGTGTGTTTAGACCCTGAAAGAGTTAATCTTTTTGTTAACCATTTGGAGGGTGAAGCAGATCAGTGGTGGTCGTTGGTTAAAAATATTAGGGATGTTGATGAGATTGATGCTCTTGACTGGGATGAATTCTGAAGGTATGTTTCTTGAGAAAAACTTTCCTAAGGCTGTTCGACTTAGGATGGAAAAACAATTCTTGGAATTGAGGCAAGATGACGACTTAGTGGCTGCTTATGAAGAAAAGTTCACTCGATTGGGAAGGTATGCTCCAAATTTTATCTGAGACCTTGATAGTGAAATCAATCTTTTTTACTCTAGATTAAAGCCATCATATCGAAGGGAATTAACTTCTCATGAGTTAAAAAGTTATGAAAAGATTGTTCGATGTGTTTAGATGGTTGAAATTGAGTTTTCCGATGATCAAGTGTTTTATGACAACCAACAGAAGAAGAGACTAAGGTGGCATGATAAAGGGAAGAATCCTTCAAAAAGGTTTGATGTTGAGAAAACTAAGATTTCAGTTTGTGATAAATGTGGTAAAAAGCATGTTGGGGAATGTACATTGAATTCTAGAAAGTGTTTCTTATGTGGTATGATGGGACATAAGGCTCATGATTTCATTGGAAAAGACTATGGTAATATTAAAACCAAATTTGATTTACAGTTAGTCAAAATTTTCAAGTGCAATGATATGGGTCATTATGGAAACAAGTTTTTGACAAATAGCTCGAATGATGAGAATCAGTCAAAATACAAGCAGAAAGGTGTGGTTAAATCCTTTGTAAATAATTTAGTATATGTTGGTCCATGAAATGAAGTGGTATCAGGTACATCGTTTTTTTTTCAGATTATGCCAGTTTGTTGTTTGATTCTGGGTCTGCACATTCTTTCATCTCTGAAATATTTTTTAGTAAATTGGGAATTCCATTGCATGAAATGACTCATGGACTTGTGGTAAAAACACCTGGGGGAAATGTTGAGGGAAAAAATTTATAAGAATTTTCCTATCCTTATCCGTTGAAAGAACCTACTTGCAAACCTTTTTGTTTTACCTCTAGTAGAGTTTGATTATATCATTAGTATGGATTGGCTCTCTGTTTACCATGCTAAGATTGACTATAGAGCTAAACAATTTTATTTTCAGAAATAATTTCAGTTTGTGTACAAGAATGAACCCTTACTATTGATAACATATCAAGAGGATGAGAAACTTGTAAAAGATGGAAATGAATGTTACCTTGCACATATTGTTGAAAACAAAGTAACCATTCAGATTAATGATGTGCATGTGGTAAATGAGTATCATGATGTTCTTCCTAATGAGTTTCCTGGAATAATAATAGATTGGGAAGTTGAATTTACTGTTTAATTAGTTCCTGATGCTAATACAATTTCAAAATCCCCTTAACGAATGGCTCAAATTGAACTTTTAGAGATGAAGGATCAATTCCATGATTTTTAAGAGAATGGATTCATTCGACCTAGAAAATCACCATGGGGTGATCCTGTCTTATTTTTTATAAAGAAATATTGTTCAAAGAGACTTTAAATTGATTATAGAGCCTTGAATAACATCACTATAAAGAAAAAATATCCATTGCCTCATATTGATGATTTGTTTGATCAGCTCCAGGGAGCACAATATTTTTCAAAGATTGGCTTGATATCGGGGTACCATCAGTTGACGGTAAAGGAAGAAGATATTACGAAGGCCGTGTTTCGTAAAAGATATGGCCATATGAATTTGTAGTTATGAATTTTATGTTAACCAATGCACCTGTTGTATTCATGGACCTTATGAATAGAATTTTCCATCAGTTCTTGGATAAGTTTGTGGTTGTTTTCATTGAGGATATTTTGGTGTTTTCTAAAAGTAAAGAGGAGCATGAAATTCATTTAGGGTTTATTTTTCAAACCTTAAAAAAAATAAATTGTATGGGAAATTCAGAAACTGTGAGTTTTGGTTGGAAAAATTTTCATTCCATGGTTACATTTTTTTTAAAGATAGAATAACTATTGATCCTTTAAAAACCAAGCTGTTTGAAGAATGGCCAAGACCCAAAAATGTAAATGAGATTCATAGTTTTCTTGGTTTGGTAGGCTATTACCAAAGTTTTTTTAAAAAAAATTCACGGTTGTCCATCCCATTGACTAAGCTAACTCGGAAGGGTGTTAAGTTTATCTGGACATAAGAATGTGATGATTATTTTCAGGAATTGAAACGAATATTAGTGAATTCTCAAGTATTGGCATTACATTCCAGGAATGGTGAGTTTGTTATCTATAGTGATTCTTAATTGAAACGACTTGGTTGTGTCCTAATACAGAATGATCAGGTAATTAGCCTATGCTTCACATCAGTTGAAAATTCATGAGATAAATTTCCCTACACATGATTTGAAATTAAATGCTATTGTTTTCACATTAAAAATTTGGAGGCATCATTTTTATGGTGTACATTGTGTAATATATACTGATCACAAATGTTTAAAGTATTTATTCACTCAGAATGAATTGAACACGAGATAGATAAGATGGCTATAATTAATCAAGGATTATGATTGCACGATTCACTACCACCTAGGAAAAGAAAATAATGTGGTAGATTCTTTTATTTGAGAAAGTAATACTTCATTAACCATGTGACATTTGGAACATGATCCTTTGGTTTAGGATTTGATGAATTTTGTTTTGCAATATGTTGGTGAAAGAAATTCTTCTGTTTTGTTTCAGTTATCAGTGAAATATTCTCTATTAGATAGAATTAAGCAAGCACAGAAGCATGATAGTGAGTTACAGAAAAAGGTAGAGCTAGTTCAGAAGGGTATGTTTCCTGAATTCTTCATTGATAATGATTGTGTTTTGATATTTGGGAAGAGATTGTATGTTCTATATAATTCACAGTTGAAGAGAGAGTTGTTATGTGAAGCTCATAGTTCTCCATTTTCAGTTCATCCTGAAAGTACTAAGATATACAGAGATCTGTAGTAGTATTACTGGTGGGATGGAATGAAAAATGATATTACTGATTTTACTATGAAGTGTTTGAATTTTCAACATGTTAAAGGAGAGTGGCAGTTACTGAAAGGGATTCTCTGGCCTTTACCAGTTCGAGAGTGGAAATGAGAGAATATATCCATGGACTTCATTGTGGGATTACCGAAGACACCTTGAGGTAATAATGCAATCTGGGTTATTGTTGAGCATTTGACTAAATCTGCTCATTTCCTTGCTATACGAGATACTTTTTCCCTAGATCAACTTTCTCATTTGTATCTTAAAGAGATTTTCAGGTTACATGAAGTTCCCCTCTCCATTGTATCTGATCGTGATCCCAGGGTCACTTATAACTTTTACAAAGGCCTTTAGAAGTCATTGGGTACTGAATTAAATTTTAGTACAACATTTCATCCTCAATCAGATGGGAAGTCAGAAAAGAAAATCAGACTTTAGAGGATATTATACGTGCTTGTTCGATGAATTATTAGGGAAGTTGGGACCAAAATCATTCATTGGTTGAGTTTTCTTATAATAATAGTTTTCATTCCAGTATATAGATGGCACCATTCGAGGCATTATATGGGAAGCAGTGTCGAACTCCAGCTTTTTGGGATGAAGAAGATTAAAGGAAGTTGATGGGACCATAATTGGTAGAACAGTTGGTAGAAAAAGTTCAGTTGATATAGAAACAAATGAGAACAGCTCAGAGTAGGCATAAATGTTATGCAGACAATATGAGGAAGGATCTCTCTTTTGAGGTAGGTGATCATGTCTTCCTCAATGTTTCATCATGGAAAAGTGTGATGTGATTTGTTAAGAATGGAAAGTTGAGTCCAAGGTTCATTGGACCATATGAAATTCTGGAGAGAGTTGGATCAGTTTCATACAGAGTGTCTTTACCTCCAAATTTTTCTCAAGTACACGATGTTTTTCATGTTTCAATGTTAAATAAGTACATGCCAGATCCATCTCATGTTTTGAGTCCAGAGGTAGTTCAGCTGGAAGAGAATCTATCATATGAGGAACAACTAGTCTAGATTCTTGACCATAGGGGGAAAGTGTTGCGGAATATGGTGATTCATCAAGTAAAGGTTTTGTGTAAAAACCACATGATTTAAGAGGCAACATCGGTATCTGAAAACTCAAAGAGGGATAAATACCCCCACTTATTCGATAAGACAATAAATTGTGGGGACACAATTTCCTAAAGGGGGGAGGATGTAATATCCCATGTAATTAAATAATAATATATTATCATATCTATGTCTATTTATGAATTAGATAGTGTTTTAGAGACTTAAAATGAGAATAAATCCAATCTTAGGCATAAAATATTCTAATATTTTTAATAAATTATTTTAATGGATTTTGATGGAAAACCATTTTTAAATATAACATTTGAGAATTTTATAAGATATATTTTAAAAATAATCAATTTCATTAGAATTGGAACATTGAAATTTACTTTGGACAAATTTTTGTTATTTTTACGACAATGTTCATTTTTAATGAATAGGGAAAAATACTGCATTATACTTCAAAACTGCTTTTTCATCTAATTTAATTATTTCAATATATTTCCAATTTAATTGGTTTTAAAGTGTAATTGAATTATTTTTTTATCACTTAATAATATTTTGTTCACTGGAAGTAACTTCACTTTTCAATTGGATGTAAGAATAAGTCAATCTTTTAATAGATATTGTTTCTTAAAAACATGTTATTGGTTTCGAAAATGAGAATTATTTTTAAATTAATTACATCAATTTCTGTGTTTGAATTTGGTAAAATGGATTCCATATTTGTAATCAGATGCTCCAAATTATGTAATTAATACACTTTTGTTTTTGGACATTATGAATAGTAATAGCGATAATTATCATTAATTATCCTGATTAATTAGTAATCAGGTAGTTAATGGTAATAAAAGAAAATCATAATAATATAAATTGACCCCAACATGTGTTCACATTCTCTGTTTTGAGTCATGGACGACCATGGGAAGCTTTTTACTGAACTTGAGGGCCCATGAAGATATATGGGTGTAAAGTGGCATTAATGACATTATTTTTTTAAAAACAAGAGTAATATAACAAAGGTTTTCATATCCTATGTAAAAAAAATTAATTTTGTTTACATAAATGATCTCTTAGACTATAAATATTCATTGGAAAGCTAAATAGATTTCATACATCGTGGTATTTTTTTTATAATTTGAACACATTAAATAAATAAATTTATTTATGACACCATGATGATGTAGTGATTACCTCATTAATAAATAATTAAAATAAAACAAAATGATAAGCTAAAATATAAGACATACATTTGTCGAAAACCTATTGTATGGGTGGATTGAGAACCCTTATCACCTTGTCCTCAAAACATATCATTGTGGGACCTTTAAAATCCTAAAATCATTTTATAATAAATTAACATTTCAAGACTTTTCAAAAGTGACCCTCCTCCCTATTATAAACGACCCCCTCCTCTACACCCTTACCTACACCTCTAAAGCCCTTGGATCATCCATACTATGATCATTGTTTCTCTACACAACCCTATATTACTCCTAGAATACTCACTTTGGGGCAGAAGTCTTTCCAAGGAAGCCTTTGGCTCAAATAAAAAAGAGTTACTTGATTTAGAGGTAATGTCTTCTCTTGAGTTTATTTCTTTTATTTTCCTTCAAAAAATCTCCAATATCTTATTATTATTTGATCCCATAATAACACTAGTATCGTCAATGTACTAATATGTTGTTTTGATAAGTATTATACCTACATTTACACACACCTCTGTCTAATGGTTAAAGAACATACTGTTTCTATGGGTGACGAATTACTACCTCACGAAACGATGATTGTTCAATATTCTTTTAACATCTTTCATGGTGGAAATTATGATGGAACAATATTTATATATGATATATATTATATTTATTTCCTCTCTATGCTTCTTAATTTTATATTTAAAACCAACCTTATGCTTTTCATGTTGCGAGAATAAGATAATTTCATATGAGGAAGTGTGAACTACTGCCCCCTCAAGTGATGTGACTCATTCTTTCCAAACATTGAACATATAAATAATGTAATTAATGAACTTATGTTACCTATATAACATATATAATATACTATAATTATAATATATCTATGTATCATTTAGTTTTAAAGTCCATTAATATGAAAAAAAATGAATGTAGCGTTCATGCGTACGTATGGCCTACCGTGTCCATGAATGGTACATTTTATTTCTTATCTCCAAAAATTATGGAATATTATTTAATAAATACATAATGGATATATATGGTATTTAAGTCATTAACACCATTTTGGAGATGATGTAGTTGTAACTACAAGGACAATTCTCTTCAAACAAGTTTTTTTGACTCATTTACCAAACATCGACAAAACATATTATATAAACTCACATAAATAACTAATTGTTATGACATGATAATATGTGATATGAATTAAATATTAAAATTTAAAGGAATTTATTATGAAATTATAAATTGACCAAAGTTTATTATTTAGAAATATAATGAAAAGAACCAGACAAGTTGGACTTGTGGTAAGGGACTTCATCTCAATCTCCTTTCATTGAGGCATACTTCAATTTATATATGTCCTTCTTTTATTACTTGTATAATAATCCCTTTTGATTTTTAATTTCATTAAAAAGGAATATTTTTACATGAATCGTTTTACTAAATGACAAAAGTAATGTTTTTATCTTACGTATGTGGTGACAATGACTTCTCTGCCACCGTGGCCATTATTTGAGTTTCGGCTTCCTCTACAAGCCATAAAGTTTTTTAAATAAAAAATAAACACCATGTTTTAATTTTAAATTATTTTGGTATTGAAAATGGTTTTGATAATGTTTTGATTATATCATGGTGTTGTATTGTAATTGTTTGGTTGAAATGTGGAAATGTTATGTTTCCTTTATGCATGTTTTATGTGATACGATTATGTTATGGTTCTTGGGTATTGTTTATGAAGTCGGGTGGTTCCCTGATAAACTAAGGGCTGGTGATCCTGAGATAGCTCTTCAATGCATTGTGTAATGTAAAGGAGTTAAATGATAAGGTTTCTCCAAAGATATTTAGGGAATATACTCTGATGGGTATTCCAAACGTAACCATGAGGGTTACTCCCTATGTAAGAATGTTATGAATTCCTCAAGTTACCTTTATGTGTTATGATTTCTATGAGTTATTTATAAATCTTATGATTTCATGAGGTATGTTAATGTTCTTATGTTTTATTAGTAATGTATGATTTCATTGATTCTTATGTATACATGGACTAATGTTTTTTTCCGTATTTTTATATCCCCTACTAAGCATTTTATGCTCATCCTTAGTTTTTGAAATGTTTTCACTGGTTAAGGGAAAAGTACATGATGTGATGATAGTGTTGAGAATGTGTCAAGAATGAAACCATGTTTTATTTTAAATATGTTTCCTTTTGTGGGAAAAAAATTAAAACTATCTTTGATGTAACCACCTTCTTTAAATGTGGAATTTAATGCATGATTTATGATCTAATTCTCTAAAACTCTAAACCTAAAATGATCTTCAATGTGAATTCTTAAAATAACCCAAGATTAAGCAATGTTTAATATAATGACCCATAATTTACATACATGGTTATTACATTAATATTTAAGCATACTTATTACAACATATAACAAAACCATGAAAGGACCGTATAGGTATAGTGTCTTTAGAAACTGGGAAACATAAACAACTGGTTCATAAATTATCTACGTTGTCTCCCATTTATTTCATCATATCAAGAGTCCCTTTTTGGAATATTCTACTTAATATCCTTATTCTTGACCTAGGGAAAAGAAAACATACAAAAGGGTGATCTCAAATGCTCAGTAAGGGTAAACAAAAGAAATATCAAACATATCATATTCATAAGAACATAAAATTTTGAAAATCTTATCCTGAAAAAGAGATCATAACATGGGATAAATCATAGAAGTTAAATGTAATCTCAATAATAATAAAATAAAACATTAAACTCTGTGTCATACACACATAATCATAAATAATCCTTTCTTAGTAGTCAAGACTCATTTCCAAGACTATCTTAGTGGGCAATGTCCATTTCTGAACTGGGTTCACTCCTCGTTTCAGTCCTATTTCACTAATCCAGAATAACCTGTCGTTCCAGCCATGTCTATCACATGAGATATAATGCTTTACCCAATTAATTGGTGGGAGATATAGGTCCCACCCATCTCATACTGATACCATTCTTATGTGTTCCACAAGATCATAAATCATACATCGTAGAATATCCCATGTAATAAAAATGGGAATCTTAAACATCATGCCATCATAACATAATCCATATAAGATAAAAGATATCATAAAAATAAATCCATCATAAAATAATCAATTCAATTTAAAAATAGGGATAGAAACAGAACCCTATATTATCTTAGATGGAAAATAATTTTGATAAAACACTTGAACTCCATTCATGAAGAAAATATCCTTTCTACTTGAAAAAAGTTTTTTCCTTTCTTAACATGTCATACAATTTTAAACTAAAAGAAGATGATTAAAAATAAACTTGAAAACCTGTAAAAGAAGCTTCCTGTAAATAATGTTATAAAATTCCATTCATGCCGTATAAGTTAAAAAACATTCTTCTCGTACTTTGGTCGGAAAAGTCAAAAAGTACCTTGTACTAAAAACGACAGAAGATTCCTTTTATATCTTTTACTAAAAACTCACAAATGGGTTAAATTGGATTTCAAAAACTGTAGGTGGATGGAAATAATATTACATATTGAGGAAACAGGGATGTGGATGATAAATATTCCCCAGTAAATTCTGAAGAATAAACAATCTCAGATAAAAATGAAATTGTTAGATTTTTCATTACCTTAGGTCGGATATGCATCATATGAATCTGAAACACCTATAATATGGTTTAAATAATGTCAATTGACTTATTATAGAATGATATTCATTTTTATGATATCATATATGGTCATATTTGTATATTCTTAGTTGCAATATTTCATTACAACTTGTTATTCGGGTGTTTATTGCTTTATGTTCTTATGCGTGTTTTGTCGAATACATTCTTATTAATCTTTATAGGATATAGATATATCATTTACAGAATGGTATTAGTGTAATATATATCATATTAAATCATTCAATTCATTTATATAATCATTATTCAATGAAGATCATGTAGAACGAGTCGCATCACATCATGGAGATGGTATGTTGTACGTACGCACGAGCGATGATATCATTCCAATGATCGTGGAATTGTATTTAAGTGTATTTATACTATTTCAGAATCCATATAAATATACAAGAATCATATATAGTTATTTTTTACACCATTATACCCATCCAAAGTAAGGTGGTGGTGGAAAAAAGATTACACCACGGCGTGGAGACGGTATTCCATACGTACGCACGCGCGGTGATTTTGTTGTCCGTAGGATGGATAGAAGGTGAAATAGGGTTGATTAATATTTATAATAACATATCAGTATATGAGTGATACTGATGTTATTAATTTATGATGAAAAAACTAAAGAATAAATAGTAGAAGAAGAAATAAAGTTGAATGAATCGGTAACGGACATTATCTCTTCTTAACCTCCTCTTAGGGCACTAAATATGTTATTTGAAGAAGACCAGGACCTCTAAGATGATTATATAGAAGTTGAGAAGAGAAATTGGCAGGAGTTGGCTGAGAATAAAGGCTCAATGTGGATTGAGGATGAGATGGAGGAGGTGCCCTTTTTTAAGGGAGGAGAGGGTCACCTTTGGAAATATAAGAAATATTAGTTTATATTAAATCCCAACCCCACATAAAAACTTCCAAAATGACTCATATCCAAAAATTAGATGATATAGGTTTGTAATCTCATAAAACAATAAAATTTAGTCATGTTAGGAATTTATTTTAAACATTATCAACTTGATTTATCCTTAATTATCAATTTAATTTTATTTGTGGTAATAATATTCTAAATTTTAAATTATTATAAATAATTACATATGTGTTGTGAATTTTCCATAATTTGTCACTTTGTAAAATTTTCGTCCATATATATTTTAATTTTTAATTTTTAAATATTTTTGTGATTTTAAACAATTTTATAATATGTTATTTTTATAAGATAACAATAGTGTCAATTTTGACACTATTCATTTATTTGAATTTAAATAAAATATATACAGATGATATGTTCGAACTAAAAGATTTAATAGATTCATAAAATGTCATATGTATCAATAAAATTAGTGGAGCACATTAAATAGTTTATATAATATTTAGTTTAATATTTTTTAAACCATTTATTTGATGTTTTAAATAATACAATAATTTCGACATCACTATTGTGTCATAATTAATGATAATTATTTAGTCCCTAAAAATTATATATAAATTCATATGATGTAGATAATTTTATTAGATTTTTGGATACTATTTATATCCGAAGTTTCATTATGTTGATCACTATATTAAAATTATTATACTTATAAGATTTAAGAGAGTGACATATTGTCACTTTCATTGGTTTTAATAATAATTATATTATTTCCTGGTAAAAAGTCCATTAAATAAATATAGTCTGTCCCTTAGGTGATATGGGTCGACTTTTATTCATCCAATAGGATTTTTGCAGGTGTTAGGGTAATTTTATAGTCTTATATTTACCCTTAATTACCCGATTTACCTTTAACTATGGTAAATAAAATTTACCGTAGTTACAATTCATAATGCCCTAAAATAAAACATATCCTATTAACATAATTTGGACCCACTGATTCCAAATATGGAAACCATTTTTCAAAATTCAAAACACATAAGTTGCAGTAATTAATTTAAAATTAATCCTGTTGTTAAGAAAAATGGTTTTAGAAGTTAAAACATTGCCAAAGATTGAAATGTTTTTACCTATGAATTCAATTTGAAATTAATGATAATGACATACATTATATTAAATGGTAAAAATTTATTCTATTTTTACTTTAAAACCATTCAATATTATAATTTAACCACATCAATTATCTCAATGGAAAAAGTTGTTTTTAATTAAAAATTAGCATATTTTTACTATTCATCAAAATATGAAAGTTATCAGAAAAGTATCAAAAATTTATCCAAAGTAAATTTTTATTTCCGGATTCCAAATAAGAATGTTATTTTGTCAAATTTAACTTATAAAAATGTACAAAACTAGATTTAATGTGGGTGCGCCAACAAAAAGTTTGAAAACTGTATTTTTTGAAAAATATTTATTTTTCCCGAAAAATTTATTTTGTTCCCTTACCATGTTCTAGAATATTTGTAAGATGAATAATAATGTTATAAAATTTAAATTGTAGTTAATACTATTCATAACGGCTAGTCCATAATAATAAATCGTTGTTTAGTGAAACCCGGTATTGCGTACTACACATGATATCGACGAAGGTCGCGATTGCGTGTAATGAAAGCCAAGTTAGTATTGTGTGTTGTGAAAGATTCCTTTGGTGTTGCATATAACATAAGACATAAAAAAATATATCTCATAAAATTTCATGGTGTTACATTCCACCCCCCTTAAAATGATTTTTTCCCTCAAAATTCTTCACTTCATTAGAAACATATGAGGATTCCTCTCCCTCATCATATCCTCAAGTTCCCATGCAGCTTCTTCTAATTAGTGGTTCCTCCATAAAATATTCACCAAGCGAGTTGTCTTGTTCCGTAGAACATTTTCGCTACGATCCAAGAACTCTATCGGATGTTCTTCATAAGAAATATCTTGCTCCAACTGTACAACTTCTAAGCTGAGTACATGTGAAGGATCGGGTATGTACATTCTCAGGAGAGATACATGGAAAAAATCGTGAACTTGAGAGAGATTTGGTGGAAGCGCCAATCGATAAGCTACCTTCCCAACCTGATCTAGTATTTCGAAAGGACCGATATATCTAGGGCTCAACTTTCCCTTCTTTCCAAATCTCATTACCCTCATCCAGGGAGATATTCGTAAGAACATTTAATCACCCACTTCAATCTCTAGATATTTTCTTCAGTTATCAGCATAGATTTTTTGTCGACTTTGAGATGCTCTTATGTGTTGTTGAATAGTTCGGACCTTTTCTGCCATCTCATCAATAAGATACGGTCCTAATATCTTTCTTTCCCCAGCTTCATCCCAGCAAGTTGGAGTTCTGCATTTCTTTCCATAGAGGGCATTATAAGGCGCCATCGGAATATTGGAGTGAAATATATTATTATAAGGAAATTCCACCAAAGATAGGTGTTGATCCCAACCACCTTTGAAATCCATAGATCAAGCTCTTAACATGTCTTCTAGAGTTTCAATTGTCCTCTCAGCCTTACCATCTGTTTGAGGATGGTAAGCATTGATGAAACTCAACTCTGTATCTAGAGCATGAAGAAGACTTCGCCAGAATTTGAGGTAAACCTCGGATCCCGATCAGATATAATGGAAACTGTTACTCCATGAAATCTTACCACTTCGTTTACATATATCCTGGAAATCTGATCACGAGAAAAATCATCTCTAATAGCAATGAAGTGTCCCAACATCGTAAGACGATCAACTATAACCCAGATAGCATTATTGCCTTTGGATGTTTTAGGCAGTCCGGTGACAAAGTCCATAGTGATGTTTTCCTATTTCCATTTTGGTATGGGTAATGGTTGTAAAATTCCCTTAGAATTTTGTCTCTCAGCTTTATCTTTCTGAATAACCAAGCATCGAGATACATATTCTGCAACATCTATTTTTTACATCCAACCAGAAGTACTCTTTTAGTTCCCTATACATATTCATGCTTCCAGGATGAATAGATAATGAAGAACTATGAGCCTCATCTAGAAGCTCCTTCTTTAACTCTTGTATTGGAGGAAGACAGACACGGTTCTTAATCCTTATTATCCCATCACAATCAAGGTTGAATTCATGAACATTTTTCACCTTCTTTTGTAACTCCACATCTTCTTTCTGCGCCTATTTAATCCTCACATGTATATATGGTTGAACATTCATTTGAGAATGATAAGATTTTTCCCCTTCTATTAAAATTCCAAGATCATGGCTTTGTAAATCCATAAATATCAGATCTTTTATGATCCTAATCATGTATAAGCTATCATGGTCTTGTCGACATAATGCGTTTGCCACCTTGTTTTCTTTCCCAGGGTGATAATTAATTGAGCAGTCATAATCCTTAATCAGATCCAACCATTTTCTTTGATGCATATTCATCCCCTTTTCTGTGAAAATATACTTTAAAATTTTATGATCAGTATAAATATCACTCCTTTCACCATAAATATAATGCCTCCAAATCTTTAATGCAAAGACTACCACAACTAACTCCAAATCATGAGTTGGGTAATTTTGCTCATGGATTTTCAACTATCGTGAGGCATAAGCTATCACCATATCATTATTCATGAGAACACACCCCGTCCCCTTCTTGGATGAATCACTATAGATCACAAACCTTTCTCCAATGCAAGGTAGTGTGAGCACAGATGCACTGGATAACCTTCTTTTTATCTCTTTGATATTCTCTTCACATTCCTCCATCCAAACAAACTTAACTCCTTTCTGAGTCAACTTGGTGAGTGGGTTAGATAACCTTGAAAAATATTTCACAAAACGTCGGTAATATCCAGCCAACACAAGAAAACATTGGATCTCAGTTACTATTGTTGGTCTCAACCATCTTTCGATAACCTCTGGTTTTGTTGGATCCACAGATATCCCCTCTTTTGAGATTACGTGACTGAAAAATGAATCTTTTTGAAGCCAAAATTCACACTTGGTAAATTTGGCATAAAGCTTCTCATATCTTAGGGTCTTTAATACAATTATCAACTGATATTCATGTTCTTCCTTGATCATTGAATAGACAAGAATATCGTCTATAAATACTACCACAAACTGATCAAGATAGTCTTTAAAGACTCTATTCTTTAGATCCATGATGATATCAGGGGAATTAGTAAGACCAAAAGGCATCACTATAAATTCATAGTGTCCATACCTTGTACGGAATGCTGTCTTTGGTTTATCCTCCCTTTTGACCCTTAATTGATGATACCCTGAATGAAGATCAATCTTTGAAAATTATTGAGCTCCGTGAGGTAGGTCAATTATGTCATCAATGCGTGGGAGAAGTATTTTTTCTTGATAGTGATCTTGTTAAGTTCTCGATAATCAATGCAGAGTCTCATTGTTCCATCTTTCTTCTTAACAAACCGAACAGGTGATCCCCAAGGTGGCGCACTAGGGTGTATGAATCCTTTATCAAGATTCTCTTGGAGTTGATTCTTTAATTACTACAACTCAATTGGGGCCATTCTATATGGTGTCTTTGAAATAGGCAAAGCACCGAGTATGAGTTCTATTGAAAACTCAACTTCACGATTTGGTGGAAGAACTAGAAATTCTTTCGGAAAGACATCATCAAACTCCCGTACAATGGTTATATTATTAATCATGAGTTTCTCTCCAACCATTAGAGATAAATAACCTTAATTTAGTGGAATCAAGACCCATAAGATGGAAGAAATTTCCACTAGAAGGTTTTGTTAATCCTTGCATCGATAGATAATTGTAGATTGGTCGGGAATATTAAATGTGACTTCCCTTCTTTGGAAATTGATATGAGCTCTGTATAAAGAAAGCCAACCCATGCCATGAATCACATCAAATTTCACTATAGGAAGGATCACAAGATTTGCAGGAAGCACTTTCCCACAAACATCAATCGGATAAGAATTGTAAAATGTTGATGCAACTGTTGTACCATTAGGAGTTGTCACAGCCAACTCAACATCTAATTGTTGAGGTAATACGAAAATACCCTTAGAAAATTCTTCCTAAATTAAATATTGGGTGGATCCAGAATCAAATAAAACATTTTCTACTTTAGAGTGGATGGTAAGTGTACCTCTCACCACTTCGTTGTCGTACACCACATCGTCTATAGTAATTGCATGTGACATTCCATTGTCTTTGGCCTTAAGAGTTTGATGACGTCGATCATCATAATCAACCCTTGGATTTGGGCATTGATTGGCATAATTCCCCTTCTCCTTGCACTTGAACCATTGAAGTGTAGTAGGTTCATTCTGTGTATCCATTCTTTGTTCGCATCATTAGACATATTCTTCCCATTATTTCGACATTCAATTGCCTGGTGACCTTCTTTTCTACACTTATAACATTTTCTTGTCCCCTTAAGACAATTTCCTCCATGTTTCTTTACACACTTTGAGAATAAGGGAAAACTCATCTTCTTTTCAGTGTGGTCTTTAGATATTCCTTTGAATTCCATTTTCCTCTTCTTATCAAACCCATGTGACTAATGGGTTACACCAATCTCCATATCAACCTTGAGAGCACATCGAAAAATTTCCTCGTAGCTATTGAAGTCCCATATGGATAATTCCCATCAAATACATGGTTTTAAGCCACTAATTAATCGATCGATCTTACTCTCAGGTTGGATAATAATTCTGGAAGCGAACCTTGCATGTCTTGTAAAATTTTCTTCATAGGTACCAATGGATTCATCATCATTTTTCCTCAGTTCATGAAACTCCTTATCCATCTTTGTTCGAAGAATACGAGGGAAATACTTATTGAAAAACATGGTCTTGAACTCTTCCCATTACATCAAATCAATTTCATCCCTTTGCATCATATTCTTAATTAGATTCCAGCATTTATCAGAATCACATTCCAAATGATATACTGCTAAGATGACTTTATCATGTTCAGAACATTGAAGAACTGAAAATATATTTTCAGTGGTACTGATTCATTGTTCAGCCACTAATGGATCAGAAGACACGTTGAATGAAGGTGGACGCTACCTCATGAAGGATTCAACACAATTTTTCTCCTTCCTTTGCTCGTTTGGAAGTCCTGCATGATTCATAGCTTGAGAAAGTTGTGTGAGGATGGCTATAAGATTTTTCAGTCCAGCTCCCATAATGTTTGGTTTCTCAGGGGGACAATAATTGCATTTCCCATTGCATTCCACATTAAAATAGTTCCTTCAGGTTCTAGCTGTTGACTAAAACCAAGAAGAATAGTGTTAGCAACACTAATAATAATTGGAAAACCACAAAATCAAGAATAAAATTTCACACTTAAGGTCTTACAATAGGTTGTTCCTGTCCATTTCTAAAACACTAAGATTGTGTTCTATGCTTAGACATATCCTTTGGTTTCTTACTAAGGATTTCACATCCTATTTTCCAAAGGTTGACTATAAATTTCCTCTGATACCAACTATAATGACCCGTACTTTACATACATGGTTATTACATCAATATTGAAGAATAATTATTACAACATATAACCAAACCATGAAAGGACTGTATAGGTATAATGTCTTTAGAAACCGGGAAACATAAACAACTGGTTCATAAATCATCTATGTTGTCTCCCATTTATTTCATCATATCTAGAGTCCCTTTTTTCATATCCTACTTAATATCCTTATTCCTGATCTGGGGAAAAGAAAACATACAGAAGGGTGAGATCAAATGCTCAGTAAGGGTAAAAAAAATAAATATCAGCCATATCTTATTCATAAGAACATAACATTTTGAAAATCATATCATTTAAAAGAGATCATAACATGGGATAAATTATATAAGTGAAATGTAATCCCAATATTCATAAAATCAAACATGAAACTTTGTGTCATATGCACATAATCATATAGAATCATTTATTAGTAGTCAAGACTCATTGCAAAGACTATCTTAGCGGACAAAGTCTATTTCTGAACAGAGTTCACTCCTCGTTTCAGTCCAGTTTCACTGAACCGGATTAACCATCCATTCCAGCCAGTTTTTTCTCATGAGATATAAAACTTTACCCAATGCATTAGAGGGAGATGTAGGTCCCACCCATCTCATAATGATTCCATTCTTATGTGTTCCACAAGATCATAAATCATACATCATAGCATAACCCATGTAATAAAAATATGAATTCTTAAACATCATGCCATCATAACATAATTCATATAAGATAAAAGGACATCATAAAAATAATTCCATCATAACATAATCAAATCAAGGTAAAAATATGTATAGAAACAGAACCCTATATTATTTTAGATGGAAAATAATTTTGATAAAACACTTGAACTCCATTCTTGAGGAAAATATCATTTCTACATGAAAAAAATGTTTTTCCTTTCGTAACATGTCATAAAATTTTAAACTAAAAGTAGTTGATTAAAAATAAACTTGAATCCTTTTAAAGGAAGCTTCTTGTAAATAATGTTCTAAAAATCCATTCATTCCGTATAAGATAAAAACATTCTTCTCATACTTTGGTCGGAAAAGTCAAAAAGTAACTCGTACTAAAAATGACAAAAGATTCCATTCATATCAATTACTAAAAACTCACCAATGGTTAAAATTGTATTTAAAAAATTGTAGGTGGATGTAAATAATATTACCTATTCAGGAAACATGGATATGGATTATAAATATTCCCTAGTAAATTTAGAATTATAAAAAATCTCGGATAAAAATGAGATTGTGAGATTTTCCCTTACCTTAGGTCTAATATGCTTTGTATGAATCCGAAACTCCTGTAATATGGTTTAAATAATGTCAATTGACTTATTACAGAATCATATTCATTGTTATGATTTCATATATGGTCAAATTTGTATCTTCTCAGCAGTAATATTTCATTGCTACTTGTTATTCGGGTGTTTATTACTTTATGTTCTTATGCGTGTTTTGTCGAATAAATTCTTATTACTCTTTATTTGATATAGATATATCAATTACAGAATGGTATTAGTGTAATATATATCATATTCATTCATTCAATTCATTAATATAATCATTATTCAATGAAGATCATGTAGAACGAGTCACATCACATCGTGGAGACGGTAGGTTGTACGTACGCACGAGTGATGATATCATTCCCCTGAGTGTGGAATTGTATTTAAGTGTATGTATAATATTTCATAATCAATATAACTTTACAATATTAATATATAGTTATTATTTACACCATTATACACAACCAATATAGGTGGTGGTGGAAAATAGATTACACCACAGCGTGGAGACGGTATTCCGTACGTATGCATGCGCGATGATTTTTTTTTCCGTAGGATAGATAGAAGGTGAAATAGGGTTGTTTCATATTTATAATAACATATCAGTATATGAATTATACTTATGTTATTACTTTATAATGAAAAAACTAAATAATAATAAGTAGAAGAAGAAATAATGTTGAAAGAATCGGTAACAGACATTACTTCTTCTTTGAAGCGTCTCTTCTTAACCTCCTCTTAGGGCACTAAAGATGGTCTTTGAAAAATACCAGGACCTCTAGGGTGTTTCTAGGGAAGAGGAGAAGAGAAATTCGTAGTGTTTGGCTGATCTTGAAGGCTTAAAGTGGTGTGAGGAAGAGAGGGAGGAGAGGGGCACCTTTGGAAATATAAGAAATATTAGTTTATATTAAATCCCAATCCCACCTAAAAACTTCCAAAATGACTCATATCCGAATATTAGATGATATAGTGTTGTAATCTCATCAAAAAATAAAATTTATACATGTTAGGAATTTATTTTAAACATTATCAACTTGATTTATCCTTATTTATCAATTTAATTTTATTTGTGTTAATAATATTCTAAATTTTAAATTATTATAAATAATTTCATATGTTTTGTGAATTTTCATTAATTTGACACATTATGACATTGTAGACAATATAAATTTTAATTTATAATTTTTAAATATTTTTGTTATTTGTAAAAAAATTTATAATATGTTATTTTTATAAAATAACAATAGTGTCAATTTTGACACTATTCATTTATTAGAATTTAAATAAAATATATACATAAGATATTTTCAAAATAAAAGCATTAAGAGATTCAGAAAATGTCATATGTATCTAGAAAATTATTGGATCACATTAAATAGTTCATATAATATTTATTTTAATATTTTTAAAACCATTTATTTGATATTTTAATTATTAAAATAATTTCAACATCACTATTATGTCATAATTAATGATAATAATTTAATCCCTAAAAATTATAAATAAATTCATATGATGTATATAATTTTATTATATTTTTGGATACTATTTATATCTGAATATTCATGAAGTTTATCACTAATTTAAAATTATTATACTTATAAGATTTAAGAGAGTGACATATTGTCACTTTCCTTTGTTTTAATAATAATTATATTATTTCATTGTCAAATGTCCATTAAATAAATTTTTACCGGCCCTTAGGTGATATGGGTTGAATTTTATTCATCCAATAGGATTTTGGTAGGTGTTAGGGTAATTTTATAATCTTATATTTACCCTTAATTACACGACTTAACTTTAACTATGGTAAATAAAATTTACCGTAGTTACAATTCATAATGCCCAAAAATAAAAAGTATCCTATTAACATAATTTAGACCCACTAATTGAAAATATGGAATCCATTTTTTAAAATTCAAAACACATAAGTTTCATTAATAAATTTTAGATTAATCACGTTGTTAAGAAAACGGGGTTTAGAAGTTAAAACATTGCAAAAGATTGATATGTTTTTACCAATGAATTCAATGTGAAATTAATGCTAATGACCGAAATTATATTAAATGGTAAAAATATATTCTATTTATACTTTAAAACCATTAAATATTATAATTTAACCATATCAATTATCTCAATGAAAAAAGTTGTTTTTAATTAAAAATTAACGTATTTTTACTAGTCATCAAAATATAAAAGTTATCAGAAAAGTATCAAAAATTTATCCAAAGTAAATTTTTATATCCTGATTCGAATGAAAAATTTTATTTGGTCAAATTTAACTTATGAACATGTCAAAAACTAGATTTAATGTGGGTGTGCCATCAAAAGGAGGCAAACCTGCAATTTTTTTAAAAATACTTATTTTACCCGAATTTTTTTTGTTCTCATACCATGTTCTTTAAAATGTGTAAGATGAATAATAATGTTATAAAATTTAAAATGTAGTTAATACTATTCATAACGGCTAGTCCATAATAATATTTCGTTGTTTAGTGAAACCCGGTATTGTGTACTACACACGCTATCGAGGAAGGTCGTGATTGCATGTAATGCATGCCAAGTCAGTATTGTGTGTTGTGAAAGATTCCTTTGGTGTTGAGTATAACATAAGACATCAAAAAAATATTTCTCATAAAATCTCAGGGTGTCACATTTAAGACTAGGGCCTTATAGTTGGTATGAGAGGTCGGTTTAGATAACATTAGGAGTTATAATTCAATTAAGTGATTATAAAAAAATATTTTTTTACATTATGGTACAATTGAAATGATATAGCATTTGAAGATTACCATGTTGCTTCATCTAAGACATGTTTTCTCAGAATTTTTTTCCAGAGAGGAAATAGGGAAACAGTGCTAGGAAGGCATATAGAAGGAAATGACCTTCCAAATCAGCATCCTGAGATGGTTAGAATTGGAACTGAACAGATGGTTGCAGTAATGGTGCAGTTGACTCAAGAGATAAATGGTGGTTGTATCCATGTACGAGATCAGCCAGATCAACAATAGAGGACCATGTCAATGGTGGAAAATTTCATGAGGCAACATCCCCCATCATTCAGAGGATCATCTGACCCTGTGCTAGCTGGAGGGTGGATTAAAGCACTAGAGAAGATTTT
The DNA here is from genome assembly GCA_963277665.1 of Viscum album. Classification (NCBI taxonomy): domain Eukaryota; kingdom Viridiplantae; phylum Streptophyta; class Magnoliopsida; order Santalales; family Viscaceae; genus Viscum; species Viscum album. The sequence goes on from OY728141.1 coordinate 1,797,680,247, forward strand.
CGATGTCAGGGTGTGTTCAGAAAATAAAAAGGTTAGTCTTGTTGTTTATTGTTTGGAGGTTGAAGCAGATCAGTGGTGATTGATGGTTAAAAATATCATGGACGCTGATGAGATTGATTCTCCTGACTGGGATGAATTCAAATTTATGATTCCTGAGAAATATTTTCCTAAGTATGTTCAACTTATTATGGAAAACAAAGTCTTGGAATTGAGGCAAGGGGAGGACTCAGTAGCTACTTATGAAGAAAAGTTCACTCAATTGTCAAGGTATGCTTCAAAATTTATCCGAGACCTTGATAGTAAAATGAATCGTTTTTACTCAGGATTAAAGCCAAAATATCGAAGGGTATTAGCTTATTGTGAGTTCAGAAGTTATGAAAATATTTTTCGATGTTTTGAGAAGGTGGAAATAAAGTTTTCCGAGGATCAAGGGTTATAAGAAAACCAACAGAAGAAGAGAACGAGGTGGTAGGATAAAGGGAAGAATCCTTCAAAAAGGTGTGATGGTAAGAAAACTATGTAATTAGTTTGTGAAAAATGTGGTAAAAAGCATCCTGGGGAATGTATTTTGAATTCTGGAATGTGCTTATAATGTGGTAAGATGGGACATAAGGCTCGTGGTTTCACTAGAAAAGACCAGGGTAATGGTAAGACCAAATTTGATTTACATTTAGTGACAATTTTCAAGTGCAATGAGATGGGTCGTTATGCAAACAAGTGTTAGGAAAACATCTCAAATGATGAGAAGCAGTTAGACTACAAGAAGAAAGGTGGGGTGAAATCCTTCACTACTACTTTAGCAGATGTTGGGCCATCAAATAAAGTGGTATCAGGTACATTGTTTGTTTTTTCAGATTATGAAAATGTGTTGTTTGATTCCGGGTCTACACATTCTTTCATCTCGGAATTTTTTTAGTAAATTGGGAATTCCATCTCATGTAATGTCTCCTAATCTTGTGGTAAAAATTCCTGGGGGTAATGTTGAGGATAAAAGAATTTATAAGAATCTTCCTATCCTTATCCATGTTAAGAACCTACTTGAAAACCATATTGTTTTAACTCTAGAAGAGTTTGATGTTATCCTGGGTATGGATTGGATCTCTATTTACCATGCTATGATTGACTGTAGATCTAAAGATGTTTCTTTTCTGAAATACTTTCAGTTTTGCACAAGAATGAACCCTTACTGTTGATAAGATATCAAGAGGATGAGAAGCTTGTAAAAGATGGAAATTAATGTTACCATGCACATATTGCTTAAAACAACGGAACAATTCATATTAATGATGCGCCATTGGTAAATTAGTATCCTGATGTTTTTCCTGATGAGTTGCTTGGAATAATACAATATCAGGAAGTTGAATTTACTGTTGACTTAGATTCTGATGCTAAGAAAATTTCAAAACCCCCGTATCTAATGGCTCAAATTGAACTGTTAGAGTTGAAGAAGCAATTTCAAGATATATTAGAGAAAGGATTCATTCGACCTATCACATAACCACGAGGTGCTTTTGTCTTAATTCTTAAAAACAAAGATAGTTCAATGAGACTTTGCATTGATTAAAGAGCCTTGAATAACATCATTGTTAATAACAAATATCCTTTGCCTCTTATTGATGATTTGTTTGATCAGCTCTAGGGAGCTCAATATTTTTCAATGATTGACATGAGATTGTGGTACCATCAGTTGAAGGTAAAGGAAGCAGATATTCAAAAGACCATGATTCGTACATGATATGGCCATTATGAATTTTTAGTTATGCAATTTGGGTTAACCAATGAACCTACTGTATTCATGGAACTTATGAATAGAATTTTTTATGAGTTCTTGGATAAATTTGTGGTTGTTTTCATTAATAAAATTTTGGTGTTTTCTAAAAGTAAAGAGTATATTGAATGATATTTTAGTGTTTTTTTCAAACCATAATAGAAATAAATTGTATGGGAAATTTAGCAAGTGTGAGTTTTGGTTACAACAAATTTCATTCCATGGTGACATTGTTTCTAATGATATAATAATTGTTGATCCTGTAAAAAGAAAGTTTTTTTAAGAATGACCATGTCCCACAAATGTAACCGAGATTCGTATTTTTCATGGTTTGGAAGAATATTAATGAATATTTGTTAAAAAAATTTCACAGTTTTCCAACCCATTGACTAAGCTAACTCAGAAGGGTGTTATGTTTATCTGGACAAAAGAATGTGATGATTGTTTTTAGGAATTGAAAAAAATATTGGTGAATTCTCTAGTATTGGCACTAACTTCTAGGAATTCTTAGTTTTTTATCTATAGTGATGCCTCATTTAAAGGACTTTGTTGCATCCTAATACAGAATGATCAGGTAATTTATTATGCTTCATGTCAGTTGAAAACTCATGAGATAAATTACCCTACACATGATTAGGAATTTTCTGCAGTAGTTTTCGATTTAAAAATATGGACGCATAATTTTTATGGTGTAAAGTATGAAATATATACTAATCACAAATGTTTAATGTATATATTCACTTAGAATGAATTGAACATGAGATAGAGGAGATGGAAATAATTAATCATGGATTATTATTTCATGATTCACTACCACCCATGAAACACAAATAATGTGGAAGATGCTTTGAGTCGAAAAAGTAAGGCCTTATTAACCATGTTACATTTTGAACATGATCCTTTGTTTATGGATTTGATGAATTTTGGTTTTGCTGTTTATGGTGCTGGAAATTTTTCTATTTTGTTTCAGTTATCAGTGAAATCTTTTCAAGACAGAATTAAGCAAGCACAGAAGCAGGACAATGAGTTGCAGAAAAAGGTAGAGCTGGTTTAGAAGGGCATGTTACCGGAATTGAACATTGATAAGGATTGTGTTTTGAGATTTGGGAAGAGATTGTGTGTGCCTTGTGATTCACAGTTGAAGGGAGATTTATCAGGTGAAGCTCAGAGTTCTCCATTTTTAGTTCATCCTGGTAGTACTAAGATGTACAGAGTTTTGTGGGAGTATTATTGGTGGGATGTAATGAATAGAGATATTGCTGATTTTACTTTTAATTGTTTGACTTGTCAACATGTTAAAGTAGTGTGGCAGTTATAGAAAGGTATGCTTTAGCCTTTACTAGTGCCAGAGTGGAAATGGGAGAATATATCCATAGACTTCGTTGTTGGATTACAGAAAACACCTTGAGGTAATAATGCAATCTGGGTTATTGTTGATCATTTGACTAAATCTGCTCATTTATATGCTATACAAGATAGTTTTTCCCTATATAAACATTCTCATTAGTATCTTAAAGAGATTGTTAGGTTACATGGATTTCCCCTCTCCATTGTATCTAATCGTGATCCAAAGTTCACTTATAAATTTTGTAAAGGCCTTCAAAAGTCGTTGGGTACTAAAAAAATTTTAGTACAACTTTTCATTCTCAATCAGATGGGTAGTTAGAAGGAACAATTCATAATTTTAGAGGATATGCTACGTGCTTGTTCGATGGATTATCAGGGAATTTGGAACCAACATCTTTTATTTTTTGAGTTTTTATAATAATAGTTTCCATTCCAGCATACAGATGGTATCATTCGAAGAATTATATGAGAAGCGATGTCGAACTCAAGCTTTTTGGGATGAAGTATGTGGATGGAATTTGATGGGACCAGAATTGGTAGAAGAGTAGCCGAAAAAGTTCATCTGATAGAGAAACTAATGAGAACAGCTCAGAGCAGTTAGTGAAGTTATGCGGACAACAGGAGGAAGGATCACTCCTTTGAGGTAGGTGACCATGTCTTCCTCAGAGTTTCACAATGGAAAAGTGTGATGAGATTTGGTAAGAAAGGAAAGCTGATTCCAAGGATCATTAAACCATATGAAATTCTAGAGATTGTTGGATAATTTTCATACCGAGTGGCTTTACCTCCAAATTTATCTCAGGCACACAATGTTATTCATGTTTCAATGTTAAGGAAGTACATGCCAGATCCATCTCATGTTTTGAGTCCCAAGGTAGTTCTGCTGAATGAGAATCTATCTTATGAGGAACAACCGGTCCTGATTCATGACCATAGGGAGAAAGTGTTTTTGGAATAAGGTGATTCATCAAGTAAAGGTTTTTTGGAAAAACCACATGATTGAAGAGGCACCATGGGAATCTGAATATGCAATGAGGGATAAATATACCCACTTATTCGATAAGTAAATAAATTGCAGGGATGAAATTTCATAAAGGGGGGAGGGATGTAACATACCAACTAATTAAATAATAATATATTTTCATATCTATTTCTATTTAGGAATTAGAGAGCATTTTAGAGGCTTAAAATGACAATAAATCCAATCTTAGGCATAGAATACTCTAATATTTTTAAACAATTGTATTACTGGATTTTGATGGAAAACCATTTTAAATCTAACATTTGACAACTTTATATTCACTATTTGTCAAAATAAACAATTTCATTTGAATTTGGAAATTGCAATTTACTTTGGATAAATTTGTGGTATTTTTCTGACAATGTTCATTTTTAATGAATATTGAAAAATACTACATTTTACTTCAAAAATACTTTTCAACTAATTTAATAATATAGTTATATTGTCCTTTTAATTGTTTTTAAAGTGTAATTGAATTATTTTTTTATCACTTAATAAAATGTTTTTCGTTGGAAGTAATTTCACTTTTTATTTGGATGTAAAAGGATTTCAATCTTTTGATTGATATTGTTTCATAAAAACACACTATTTGTTTTGGCAACATGGAATTATTTTTAAATTAATTACAGAAATTTCTGGGATTGGAATTTGGTAAAATGGATTACATATTTGGAATTATTTATTTCATATTATGTAATTAAGACTCTTTCTTTTTGGACATTATGAATAGTAACGACATTAATTATCTTTAATTATTTTGATTAATTAGTAATCAGGTAGTTAAAGGTAACAAAATAATATCATAATAATATAAATTGACCCCAACATGTTTCCAAATCCACTTTTTTGATTCATTGACGACTATGGGAAGTTCTTTACCTAACTTGAGGGCCCATGGAGTCAAATGGGTGTAATAGTGACATTTATGACATTATTTTTTAAAAAGAATAGAAATATAACAATGGTTTGTATATCCTAACTAAAACAATTTTAATTTTGTTTACATAAATGATATATTAGACTATAAATAGTCATTGGAATGCTAAAAATAATCCCTACATCATGGTATTTTTTTATAATTTTTATATATTAAATAAATTTATTTATTTATGACACCATGATGATGCCGTGATTACCTCATTAATGAACGATTTAAATAAAATGAATCGATAAGGTAAAATCTAAGGCAGAAATTTGTCTAAAACCTATTTGATGGGTGTATTTAGAAACCATATCACTATATCATTAAAATATTTCATTTTTTGACCTTAAAATTTTGAAAATTATTTTATAATAAAGTAACATTTCAAGACATTCCAAAAGTTACCCTTATCCCTCTTATTAATGACCCCCCAACTCTACCCCTTACCCACACTTCTCAAGCCCATGGCTCATCCAACCACAAATCATTTTATCTCTCCACATCCATCTATTACTCCTTGAAGCCTCACTCTGGGGAAAAAGTCTTTCCAAGGAAGCCTTTGGCTCAAATGAAAAAGACTTACTCGATTTAGAGGTAGTGTCTTCTCTCGAGTTTCTTTCTTTTATTTTCCTCCGTCACTCACCACTATATTCTTATTATTTGATCCCATAATAACACCAGTATCCTAAATATACAGGTATTTTGTTATGATAAGGATTCTACCTACACTTACACACACCTCCGTCTAGTGGTTAATGAACATATTGTTCTTGTGGGTGGTGAATTACTTCCTCACAAAATGATGAGTGTTCAATATTCTTTTAAAACCATTCATGGTGGACATTATGATGTAACTATATTAATATATGATATATATTATATTTATGTCCTCACTATGCTTCTTTATTTTATATTTTAAACATACCTTTATGCTTTTCATGTTGTGAAAATGCGATAATTTCATTTGAGGAATTGTGGACTACCGCCCCGTCAAGTGATGTGACTCATTCATGCCACACATGGAGTTTATAAAGAATGTAATTAATGAACTTATCTTACCTATATAAAATATATATTATACTGAAATTTTAATATATCTATGTCTCGTTTAGTTTTATTGTCCATTAATATGACAAAAAATGAATGTAGCGTTCATGAGTACGTACGGCCTACCATCTCCATGAACGGTACATTTCATTTCTTATCTCCAAATATTATGGAATATTATTAAATACATATATAATGGATATATATAATATATAAATCATGAAAACCATTCCAGAGATGATGTACTTATAACTACATGGATAATTCTCTTCAGACATGTTTATTTTTGACTCATGAACCGAACATTGACAAAATGTATGATATGAACTCACATAATTAACTAATTATTATAACATGATAATACGTGATATGAATTTAATAATAAAATTTAAATTAACTCCTTATTCAATTTTAAATTGACCAATGTTTATTGTTCAAAAATATAAATAAATATACAAGACAAGTCAGACTTAAGGTAAGGGACTTCGTCTCAATCTCCTTTCATTGAAGCATACCTCAATTTATAGACGACATTCTTTTATTAGTTGAATAATAAACCATTTTGACTTTTAATTTCATTAAAAAGGATTATTTTTACATGAATAATTTTACTAAACGACAAAAGGAATGTTTTTGTCTTAAATATGCAGTGACAACAACTTCTCCACCACCGTCACCATTATTTGAGTTTCGGCTTCTTCTGCAAGCCATAAATTTTTTAAATGAAAAATAAATTCCATGTTTTACTTTTATTTTATTTTGTTGTTGAATATGGTTTTGATAATTTTTTGATTATATCAATTTGTTGTATTGATATCTTGTGATTTAAATTTTGAAATGTTATGTTTCCTTTGTGCATGTTTTATGTGATACGATTATGTTATAGTTCTTGGGAATTGTTTATGACGTCGGGTGGTTCCATGATAAACTAAGGGAGGGTGAGCCAGATATTTCTCTCTAATTCATTGTCTAACGTGAATGATTTAAACGCTATGGTTTCTTGGAATAGATTTATGGAAAATAAAGTAATGGGTATTCTAAACGTAACCATGAGGGTTACTCCCTATGTAATAATGTTATGAATGCCTCAAGTTACAATTGTGTCTTATGATTTCTATGATTTATTCATAAATCTTATGATTTCATGAGTTATGTTAATGTTCATCTGTTTTATGAGTAATGTATGATTTCATTTATTCTTATGTATACATGGACTGATTTTTTTCTTTCTGTAATTTAATTTCCCTTAATATGATTTTTATGCTCATCCCATGTTTTTGAAATGTTTTTCACATGTCAAGGGAAAAGTACATGATGAGATGATAGTATCGAGGAAGTTTCAAGAAAGAAACCGTGTTTTATTTTAAATATGTTTCCTTTGGTGGAAAAAATGAATATTGTCTTTGATGTATCAACCTTGTTTAAATGTGAAATGCAATGCATGATTTATGATCTAATTCTAAAAAACACTAAACCTGAAAAGATCCTCAATGTGAATTCTTGAAATAACCCAAGATTAAGTAATGTTTAAGGCTAGGGCCTTATAAATACTCCACTAGATAAAATCATTTTTCCTCATAACCTCCATGAACCTTATTATCCCCATGAACATCACTGTTATCCTGATGATAAGTCCATCCAACCAAGAAAGCATTAGTATAAACTCATGAGACCTTGGTGAGATTATGTCCATCCTTAGTCTCTCGGGACATACATTAAAAAAATAATTGTATGAAAAAAATACACTACAAAAACATGTCTAGGGATCCATTATATAATTAAGCTTCGTGTGACAAGTCCATCCACATTGTTAGAAAAAAAACCTATTGTTGTATGTATAAGGCCCCCAAAACTATTCATGGCATTCATTTATAGCTAGAAGTGACACCCTGGAAAATGAAAATACAAAATGAATCTTAGAAAAAATATATTTTTCTATATATTTCTACCTCAATAATATATATGTAACACTCCAAGTTTCCACAATACATTTCCCTTTAAATAATGCAATAGCTTTCATTGTATGCAACTTCGAGACTCTAACACATCGCGACTAATCAAATCACCTGTTATGAATAGTAATACCAACTTTTTGAATTTTTATAAATTTTATCTTTCAAAATGGACTTCATATTTGGATTCAAAATATCAAAATTATCCAAGTGTGAGTTTTTGGTATTTTTCATAAAAACATTCAATTTTTTATGAATAGTGAAAAAACACTGAGTTATGGTTTGAAAACTAATTTCTATTTAAATAATTATTTAATTTTTTAAAATATAATTATGGTAAAAATATATACATAATACCTATGTATGTTTAATTTAATTAATTGGAGTTAGTTTAGAATAATTTTTGTTATATAAAAATTTTATTGAAATTTTCACCGTCTTTTACCCACCTCCTAGGAGAATTTGGAAATTCAAATAAAACATAATGCTACCACTTCTATGAGTGTAATTTCAAAAATAAAAGAGACATAGTGAATATCAAGGAGTAAAAAGTGGTTCAATGAGATAAAAAGAATTTCTGGGTAATACTAACTTTTTACTTTTATTTACCACGGTTAAAAGTAAATAGGGTCATTAAGTGTAAAAACGATATTAATAATACCCTAACACATGTCCTAATTTTATTGGACAAGTGTGTCTCGACCAAAAACTACCTTAGGAATAAAATATTATCATTTAGGTCTACTTAGATTAGATTATGACATTTATTATTATTTAATTCAACGAAGAGTTAAAAGAGTTAAAACCAATGTTTAATAATTAAAACATTTTTAATATAGGGTTATACGTAAGATAAATTTGATTATAAATATTCATTATAAATATAAAAAGCATTACTATATAATGGTATTTTATTTATAAATTTTAGACATTAAATAATTTAAATTATTTATGACATAATGATGATGCAGTAATTACCTTTTTATTTAAATATTAAAATAATTGATATTATAAATACCCAAATAAATATCATTTTAAACATTTAACGAATTCCATGAATTGTATAGCTTAATATGACATGTTATTATTGATTTAATTATGTTTCTTTTGAAGTAATCATGATGTTATGCGTGTCACAAAAATCAAATACCAAATAGTGTCAAAATTGACATAAAAGTGTTTTTAAAACAAATGTTATATTATTAATTGATATGAAATTCATAAAAATATAAGGTTCAAAAAAATGACTTATATCATGATAGGTGTATCATTATGGGAACACTTGGGGGTCTCTTGGATGTATATAGTATGTTTATTAACTAAATAATATAAAAATACAAAGTGACATGGTAAACGTCAAACTAATTAACTAAGAGTTATAACTAAAAGATAAGGTTAATATAGTGACCCAAACCTGTCTAAAACATATAGGTTGAAATTATTTCGACCCATCCCCACATTAGAATTTGAATAATACACATTGGATCCATTATAAATCCAATATGAATTTATTATAAAATAATACTATAAGTTTTTTCTTAAAGAGCCCCTCCTCCACCTTATAAAAGGAAACCACTTCTAACAAATTTTTCACACCTTCAAAGCCATTTAGCTCAGCCAACCCCTGCCCAAATATTCTCTCAGCTTCCCTCCCATAAACTTATAGGACTTAGTTTGATTAGAAAGCCAACCTAAGGAGCCCTTTTGATCAAATCAAAATGAAGAACCTGAAGAAGACGAGGTTAACCTACCCTCAACAAAGGAAAAGTACAAGGTAAGGGGTTTTCATCTCACTCCTTATTCTCGTGAAATTCATGCCATATTGTCACTATTACCTTGTGTGTGGTGTATGTACTGGCCATAATTTTATTATTAGCGTAATACAATTTAATTTATGTGTATTTACATATTCATTGTATGATACCTCTTTCATAGGCTGTATGTTTCGTAAGCTACCAAATTGGTAAGGGGTTATTTCACAATTTCTTCATTATCCGAGGTTATTTATACATAATTATATACTAGGACCTCTTTATCATCCGCATCCATGTTTCTTAAAAATGTATTTCAAAACAATCTTAATATTTTACAGAATATGGGTTAAAGTCATTTATACCCTTGTTTGACTTTTTATAAGATTTTTATAAAGGAATCTCTCCGTTGCTTTCCAAACAAGGTCCTTTTTAACCTTTTCGACAGAATTAAGGTATGCATGTCTTTTTCTACATATACGATGGGTGCATCTATTTTTTTCTATTATAAAATCTTTGAAGCTTCCCTTACAAGCTTATAACAATATTTTCAATGTAAATGTTTTCTTTTATAATTATGTGAATTTTAAATTATTTCAAAAAATAGAGATATTTATCTCAAATAGTTTTGATTTCATCTATGTCAACATCCTTTGATAAATTTTACACTTGTTTGATGTTAATTTATTATGATACAAATTTTCCATATTTTATTTAAGGTTTTGTGATATGTTTGACTATGGATGAGTTATTTTTATGTCATTAATGGTTTATGATTAATGTTTTGGCATTTCGTATACTAGTTTTAATATGAATGTTTATGTTACATTTAATCCTATTATTATGATGAATGTGTTGGAAATGTATGTTCTGGGTTGAGGACTGGTAAAAGTAAGCCCTCTGGGTTGGGGTCCGGTTACACCAGACCCTCCGGGTTGGTGTCCGGTTATTAGAGGCACTTTGGGTTGGTGTCTAGTTATTAGAGTCACTTCGGGTTATAGTCCGGTTACATAGGCTCTCCAGGATGGAGTCCGGTTACAGAGGCTCTCCGGGTTGGGTTCCAATGGCAGTTATCCCTTAGGTCTTGGCATGAGGCCTTGACACAAAAATTAATGTTCGTCATTATGCATTCCCTTGTTATGAATGTGGTAAATGATATTGCATGTGATTATTCGATTAGTAGAATATCCATGTGAATAATTAAATGACATTATTTAATTTTTACTTTTCCATATTATGATGAAGTTCAAGTTTAAAAGGCTTTTGTTTTAGTTATACATTGCCTTAAGTGTTTATGTTTATTTATGCAAGTTTCTGCTATATTTTTATCCTTACTGAGCATCTAAGCTCACCCATTTCAATGATTTATTTTTCCCAATATGTGAAGAAGTATTTTATGAATGACCTACAAGGATAGTATGAGTGGATATAAAGAAATGATTTTGTTGTTGTTTTTTTCATTTATGATGTAATGTATGAATTATGAATATATATAGTGTTTCCAAGGCTACTAAACTGATTGGTCTTTCGTGATTTGATCTGTTGTGATAATGAAAATATTATGTAATAATGCACCCACTCTGGGTAACTGGGGTCGGGGCGTTACAGTTGGTATCAGAGGATGTTTAGTACAAACCATGGAAGTTATATTTTGATAAACTCTCATTAGGGAATGTAGCCCTAATATATACTTTGAAGATGAGTATATATGAACTTCCTAGAATTTTGGTATTGTCGATATTTTTTGAGTTTTCCAAGCAATACATCCCTATCTAGATACGAGCAGGTAGAGGCGGCTCTGGCAGAGATGTAACTAGGGGTAAAAAATGAAAACACCGCTTTGAGCTAGAATCGAACGGGAACTGGTGCACGACAACGGGCCTTGCTGCACTCTTGGTTACGACAATCCTGAGGGATATTCTTAGGATAATTCTCATTTTATTTACAAACCATTATATAGGGTTTATGAGTATATATTTCCTCAAAGAAAATATTTTTATCATTATGGATTATATCCATAAATATTTCAATTTATGTTAAGTGTTTTACAAGTTTGGAATTAAGTATTTTGATTCATAAACCGATCTAGTTTTATCCTTTTTTTAGAAATGGTGCCTAATGGAAGAAATGAAAATCGTATCAATGCATACACTCCATTTAGGGATTGCCTGCCTGCTCAAGATAATTATAGTGGATTTGGTGATGTAACTCATGCTGATCAACTTATCACCATACTGGGTCAACTCACTCAGGCTATGAATAATAACCTTACCTGTATGGAGAAACCTGATCCACAACATGGAGGATCAATGTTAGATCGCTTTATGAGGCAACGACCACCAACATTCAATGGGATTACAAATCCACTGGTATCTGAGAAATGGATAAGTTCCCTAGAGAAAATATTTCAGGCTTTAGGGAGTAGTGAAAGGGAAAACGTTATCATGGTAGTTTACTGCCTCACTGGAGATGTTGATCAATGGTGGTATTGATTCAAAACATTAAGAAAGATGATGAAGTATCAAATATGTAATGGAGGGAGTTCAAAGATCTGTTTTTAGAAAAAATACATTCCTCGTGACCATCGAGCAGATATGGAAAGGCAATTTTTGAGTCTAAGACAAACAGGGGATGAGAATATCGCAAAGTATAAGGCTAACTTTACAAGGATATCAAGGTATGATAGAGATTATATATGTAACCCAGGAAGTAATATTGATCGTTTCTTTGATGGGTTAAATCAATTTCTTCATCGAGCATTAGTCTCACAATATTTCTCAACGTACGAAGATATAGTCCCCTGTGCTATCAAGACATAAAAGAAATTCTTTAATTGTATGACAATAATGTAAAGCAAGGGAAGAAGAGATCGGTGGAGAAAGAGACAGATTAAGGGAAAAAGGGAAAGAAGTATTTTCCATTATGTGAAAAATGTGGGAAGAAACACACTGGTACTTGTCGAAAATAAATGGCAGTTTGTTACAAATGTGGATAAAAATGACACCAGACTCATGATTGCAAGGGAAAGAAGGAGGATTTCAATATTGAATGCTACAATTGTAGAGAAATAGGGAATTATGAAAATGAATGTCCTAAGCGTCAGGGAAAATTACCGTAGAAAAGGCCAAGGGATCAAGGCCAAGCTTATGTTTTTACTATAGTTGAAGAGGAATAATTAATGTATTTGTGTTTTTGGACTCAAGGATTATTTTCTGGTTATGAGAATAATGTGATATATATAAGGATTGTACTGCAGTACTTGTTGTTTTCATTAAGGTTTTAATATGACTAAGGTAATCATATATTCAGTATATGACAATAAGAGAAACTTTACTCTATTTGGATAATCTGACGTTTCGATTGATTTTGGAATTTAGATACCTTTTACAGAGAGTCTGGATAGAGGTAATTTGGATAACTATAATGTTTTGGAATGGATTAAGTTGAACATTGGATATTATTGTTCAAGGTTATATCATTTCTTATGATTATTTTTGGAATATTATGATACTACAGTTTTAGGAAAAGGACAACCTGCTGGTCAGGCAATAACTCATCGCGTCGGACAAAGCTGCGGGAATCGAACCGACAACCATAGTGGGACATGAATTTATTACCTACCACTAGCCTACATGAAGTATCTGGTTATTACAAAATATTTTTTCATTATAGTGGTATGTGTTAATGAATGTAACCATATACTATTAGGATAAATATAATATTTTTGAGTTATATTATCTTTTAGAGTGAAAGATGAGTTTGTTGTAGAAATTAGTTGATGGATGAAAACTCTACTTGTCAAGATGTGTATATATATATATATATTATTCTATGAAAAAATTAATTCTTGAACTTTAGGGAAGGGATATTAAGACCAAAAATTTGTTATTCTAATACCTTATGTTTTTTTGAACTGATGATATTTTAAATCATCATAGATTGATGGCTTTGAGGCCCTCAATTCTACACTTGTTTGTGATTATTGATCTCAATCACTCCCTATAAATATATACATTTTTCCAGTAATTACATGTATATAATTTCCACCAATGTTCTCCTATTCTAAACCTTAATTTGGTGGTGACATTCTCATCTCCCTTTCCCTCCTATTAAAACAAGATTTTATTAACCCTCTTTCCGATATGGGTTTTCCACAAAGGTATTCTCTATTCCCAACCTCTTATTTTCATAGAACAATTTCCAATTGTGAGGACACAATTATTTGAAGGAGGTGAGAATGTAACACCCCAAGCTTCCACGATACGTTTCCCTTTGAATAATGCAATAGCTTGAATTGTACGCAACTTCGAGACTCTAACACACCGCGACTAATCAAAGTAGCCGTTATGAATAGTAATAACCACTTTTTTAAATTTTATAAATTTAATCGTTCAAAATGGACTTCATATTTGGATTCGGAATATCTAAATTATCCTAGGGTGAATTTTTTATATTTTTCTGAATACATTAAATTTTTGATGAATAGTAAAAAAATACTGAGTTATGGTTTAAAAATGAATTTTTATATAAATAATTATTTATTTTATATAAATTTAAATAAGGTCAAAATAGATACATAATACCTATATATGTTTAATGTAATTCATTGGAGTTAGTTTAGAATAATTTTTTATATATAATAATTTTATTGAACTTTTCACCGTCTTTTACCCACCTCCTAGAAGAATTTGGAAATTCACATAAAACATTATTTTACCTCTTATGTGAGTGGAATTTAGAAAATATGAGAGACACGGTTAATATCAAGGAGTAAAATTTGGTTCAATGAGATAAAAATAATTTTTGGTGAATATTAACTTTTTACTTTTATTTACCACGGTCAAAAGTAAATAGGGTAATTAAGGGTAAAAATGATATTAATATTACCCTATCAAATGTCCTAATTCTATTGGAAAGTGTATCTCGACCAAAACAACTTTTGGAATAATATAATATCATTTAGTTCTACTTGGATTTGATTAGGACATTTATTATTATTTAATTCAAATAAGAGTTAAAAGAGTTAAAATCATTGTTTAATAACTAAAACATTTTCAATATAGGGTTATACATGATATAAATTCGATTATAAATATTCATTATAAATATTAAAATATTTCCTACATAATGGATTTTTATTTATAATTTTTAGACATTAAATAATTTAATTTATTTATGACACAATGATGTTGCAGTAATTACCTTTTTAGTGAAATATTAAAATAATTGATATTATTAATACCCAAATAAATATAATTTGAGACTTTTATTGAATTATACAAATTTTATAGCTTTATATGACATTTTAGTACTGATTTAATTTAATTTTTTGATGTAATCATGTTGTTATGAGTTTCACCAAAATCAAATAACAAATAGTGTCAAAATTAACATAAAAGAGTTTTTAAAACAAATATTATATTATTAATTGATATTAAATTCCTAAAAATCTAAGGATAGGCCAAATGACATATATCATGATAGATGTATCATAAATGGACCACTTGGGGGTCTCTTGGATTTATATAGTGTGTTTATTAACTATATAATATAAAAATACAAAGTTACATGGTAAACGTCAAAATAATTGACTACGAGTTAAAACTAAAAGATAAGGTTAATATAGTGAACCAAACATATCTAAAACCTATTGGTTGATAGGATTGAAACCCATACCCACCATATAATTTGAATAATCCACATTGGATCCATTATAAATCCAATATGAATTTATTATAAAATAATACTTTTAGTTTTTCATTAAGAACCCCTCCTCCCTCTTACTGAAGGACACCACATCTAACCAATTCTTCACACCTTCAAAGCCATTTGTATAGGCAAACCCCTGCCCAAATATATTCTCAAATTCCCTCCATAAATCCTAGAGGCCATAGTTTTATTAGAAAGCCAACCTAAGGATCCCTTTTGATCAAATCAAAAGGAAGAACCCGAGGAAGAGGAGGTTAACCTACCCTCAACCAAGGAAATGTACAAGGTACGAGGTTTTCATCTCAATCCTTATTCTCCGGAGATTCATGCCATATTTCCACTATTACCTTTTTTGTGGTGTGTGTGCGGCCCATAATTGTATTACTTGTGTAATACACATTAATTTATGTGTATTTACATATTCATTGTATGATACCTCTTTCATGAGGTTAATGTTTCGTAAGTTACCAAATTGGTAAGGGTTTATTTCCCAATCTCTTCTTTATCTGAGGTTGTTTATACTTAATTATCTACTAGGACCTCTTTATCATCCACATCCATATTTCTTAAAAATTTATTTCAAAACATTCTTTCTATTTTATAGAATATTGTTTAATGTCATTTATACCATTGTTTGAATTTTTATAAGAGGTTTATAATGGAATCTTTCCGTCGTTTTACAAACAAGTTCCTTTTTAACCTTTTCGATAGAATTAAGGTAAGAATGTCTTTTTTAACATATATGGCAGGTGCGGCTATTTTCTGCCATTACAAAATCTTTGAAGGTACCCTTACAGGATTATAAGAATATTTTCAAAATAAATGTTTTCTTTTATAATTATGTGACTTTTACATGATTTGAAAAAAAAGATATTTCTCTCAAATAGTTTTGATTTCATCTATGCCAACATCCTTTGACAAATTTTACACTTATTTGAAGTTTATTTTATATGATAAAAATATTCCATATTGTATTTAAGGTTTTGTGATATTTTTGACTATGGATGAGTTATTTGTATTCCATTAATTGTTTATGATTAATGTTTTGGAATTTCGTATGCTAATTTTAATACAAATGTTTATGTTATATTTCATCCTCTTCTTAATATGAATGTGTTTTACTAGTATGTTTTGGGTTGGGGACTGGTAAAAGTAAACCCTCTGGGTTGGGGTCCGTTTACAGCAGACCCTCCAGGTTGGTGTCCGGTTATTAAAGGCACTCCGGGTTGGTGTCCGGTTATTAGAGGAACCCTGGGTTGGGGTCCGGTTATAGAGGCTCTCCAGGATGGAGTCCAGTTACAGAGGCTCTCTAGGTTGGGTTTCGATTACAGTTATCCCTTAGGTCTTGGCATGAGGCCTTGAACCAGAAATTAAAGTTCATCATTATGTGTTCCCTTGTTATGAAAGTGGTTAATGATATTGAATGTGATTATACGATTATTATAATATCCATGTGAATAATTAAATGTAATTACTTCATTTTATATTTTCCATATTATGATGAAGTTCATGTTTAAAAGGATTTTGTTTTAGTTATACATTTCCTTAAATTTTTATGTTTATTTATGCATGTTTCTGCAATATTGTTATACTTACTGAGTATCTGAGCTCACCCCTTTCAATGGTTTATATTTTCGAGGATGTGAAGACGTATTTTATGAATGACCTGCAAGGATAGTATGAAGGGATATGAAGAAAATGTGTTGTTGTAGTTTTTTTAATTTATGATGTAATGTATGACTTATGAATATATATAGTGTTTCTAGGGCTACTAAACTGGTTGGTCTTTCAAGAATTGATCCCTTGTGATCATGCCAATATTATGTAATAAATTACCGACTCTGGGTAACTATGGTCGGGGCGTTACAATATATCTTATAGACTATGTCCAAAATGTTATGAACATACATGAGAATCATCACTGAACAAATATCAAACCTCTAACCCATATCTAACCACTTTTACAGTAGGTATAAATTAGTGGATAGCTCTAGTTAAATGTTATCCAACTAACCAAAATTTTTTGAATACATTTAATTTTTTTTTATATTTCCTCTAAGGCCAAAAAATAACATGTTTTTTCCCATGTAGTGTATTTGGATAAAACTAATGGTTGGAGATTTTGAAAAAAGTTTCCCATGTGATATCATGAAGCAAGATAACTTCAAAAAAAGATTATTACTATCTCCTTCCCAAACCCTCAGGCATATACATGGAAATCTCCACATTAGATTCGTCATGAATCTTTAGAAAGTTGAATATATTCTTAGTCCTCACAATCCATTTTTCAAATTTCTAGGGAAATTTCTCAAAACATAATATAGTTAGATTTTGTATGAAAAAACTGAGCCATGCTCCAGTACTCATGTTGGGTTCCTACCACCATCTTGATATATAGACCTAATAGTACAAATTATTGCTTATACCATGGAAGGGTCCATGAGAGGATTCACTAGTGAAACATGTCTCATAGATTCCCAACATAGATTTGGGAGAGACCTTATTGGGGGAGTATACAAATAAAA
This sequence comes from Viscum album, assembly GCA_963277665.1. NCBI lineage: Eukaryota > Viridiplantae > Streptophyta > Magnoliopsida > Santalales > Viscaceae > Viscum > Viscum album. The sequence goes on from OY728141.1 coordinate 1,797,698,289, forward strand.
TAAAAATTCCTTTTCTTCAAGGTATAATTACAAAAATCATAGAACCAAATTCACATATCAAATATCATTGATTTAAACCAACAAGAATTCTATGAAATTATGAATTCCTCAAACAAACATAATACCTCAAGAAATTAACTTGTTAGTTGAAATAATCCCAAAATCCAATTAATTTAAATACCCTTAAATACCAAGTATCATGCTTTTAACAAATTTCTAGCCACCCAATATAACTCAGATACTATCATAGAAGCGAGTTGTCTGGGATCCTATTCGACACATACTATCCAAATTATAATGATCCAAACTAAGATATACAATGACACTAAACCAAACCCATATAGTCCCAAAAATCATTAGGCTAGGAAATGGCTCTGATAAAATTGGTAACAAAACAACAAGTGGAAGATAGGTAAGTCTCCCAAAATGATCCACCACATGTTAATGGGAAACCAATAGAAAGAAATATGTCATATAATAATACTGAAAATTGAAATACACTATGGTAAAATATTAGAGTAAAATAACATAACCACGTGAGATATAAAGACAATCCAAAAAATCACAACTAGAATGATAAAAATTATTTTTCTAAATAAGTATATGTTTATACATTCATCATCACCAATTTATATTTCCATGAATACAATTACAATAAAATAAATTGGTATTCTAAAAATGTCCATTCACGTTACATGTTTCCTACACAAAATATACAACTTCCAAAAAGATATTTTTTAGTGTGAGAAAAAAATGCTAGTTAGATAAAACCAAATAATATAAACATGTTCCAATTACCTAAAATGAATTAATTCTGGCTAAAAATTAAATAAATCTTATAATGACATTTCATTAAATAAACAATATTTTCAAAACCCTTTTTCATAACACATTATATATTTACAACGTCCAAGAATATGTTAATAGAGTAGGTATATAACCATTAATAGACCATAATATAATAATTAACACAATAATCATGAAATATTCTAACATGTGATGAAAAAATATAAATGAAAAAAGACACTATTATGGCTCAAGTGGAATTAAACACTCTCAAGTGAAAGGAATCCTTATGTGTTATTAAGCACTTAAATATAGTAAAGTATACTCCCAATGTACCCTTTGTTAAAAAATGTTATAAGTCTTTAAAAACCCATTTCAAGACCAAAACCATCTTTAAATAATTCAATTTTAATAATTGTGTTGAAAAACACCATTTTTTAATAAAACTTCTATAAAAATGAGTATCCTTTCTACAAATACCATTGCTGTGTAAAATCTATCCAACTCAATAAAAATCCAAATGGAAATGATAAGAACAAATTAAAATTCATGAATTAGATCCAATTTTATATATAAACCAACCTCAAAAATGGAGGAAAACTAAATGAATTCGACAATGGATATTTAAAATAAGTAGTTCATCCTATGAGATGAAAAGAATAATAGAAAACTGCACATGATTAATACAAGACAAAAACAAATCACAATTAGGTCCATAGAAAATTTCAAATTGATAATGAAACCAAATAAATGGTCGAAATATAAAAAACGACATTCCACGTAAAAGTCATGCAACCTTAAACATGATAAAAATGATGAATGGAACTATCTAAAAAGAAGGAGATCATAAACAAATTCCCAAACTATCTATTGGTTTTGATAGGAGGACATCAAACATGAATGTGTGAAAATTAATATGTGAATTTTAATTAAATAATATTGAAACTAAAGAATTATTGTCAACATCACCTTCCACTTTGAGAATTCCATGATTTTATAGATATGTTGAAAAAGGTTCCACATATAGTTGATTTAATCCCGATTGACCCATTCACAATGTTAAATGATTTCAAATCATATAATTTTTATGAATTTTAATGGGAGTGATGGTATCTTCATGATAGTAGATTCAAATTTCATAACTATTTCATGATTTTAACATGTCTAATAATCACTATACAGTTCATATTTTACAGAAATATCTAAAACAATCTCTAAATCTTCACAACTCTATAGAAAAAACTCTATAATATTCAACACATTTATACCCAGACGATATTAATTTTAAAAAAAACCTATGACCCTTGATCTTCTTACTATTTTCCCATCAAAAATTATTCATCCCTTTGGGTCTAACAAACACCAAAGTTAAAATGTTCGAAATACTACATTTAAGAAGTACCAGAATGAAGGTAAAGAAATTTCACTATATAAGTCACAATTATTGGATTATTTGAGTGTATATTATCAATAAAATGAGATACACATAGATTTATATATCACTAATTGGTTTATGTTCAAAAAATAATGGTGTTGGGATATTCAATATGATGTATTTTGGAAATGATTCAACCAATCAGTTAACCAAAAGTAATATATAAGATGATTAACATGATGACCTTACAAAATAGAAATTTTATTTATGAAACACAAACATGTCCCAAAGATTACTAGAATGAGTAAATAGAAACCCAATAAGCTATAACTAATATTAAAACGTTTTATCATCATAGTGGATTTATATTTAATAAATTTACATATAGAAATATTTATAAAAATTATACTTATATGAAAAGTTATTGTATAATAAATAGAATTGAATCATAATAAATATAATATTAAAAACCAATATACAATAATGGGAATCTTAATGGAATTAACATTATTGTGTTTTATAAAAAAAATAGTTTACAATAATGAAGAAAAATTTTATGTGTTTGAGGAACCACATACTGATAATATGACAACATTAAAAAGAAAAAAAATATCTCAATGATTAATAGAATAATAAGAATGACTCACATGATTTATCTATTATAATTAATGTGTATTTATACCATATTTAGTATAATTAATATGATATCATAGAATCATTTAATATTATATATAACAACAAAATATCTATCTGTAATAAGAAGGTCATGAGATATATGATATTTCAAATTCATTTATAATACATTATTGGGAATATAACTTCACAAAACACTCACATGATAAATATTATTTTGGTTTTTTATGAAATAAATAGTTTTAAGTTAATTTTTATTATATATCGATCTATGAAAAATATTCTACAATCCTTATAAAAAATAATCTGATTGTTCATTTTGAACAATAATATGAATATGTTTTATAAAAAATTATATTATCCCTAAAGTATATTATGGATAGTTGAGACCAACATGAAAGGTATGGGGACAATTACTATGATTGTTTATAGAATCATTAATGAATAATCCAAAAAAGAACAATAATTGTGTAGAGTTTATTAGAAATATTGGTACATTAAATACAACAAAAGGTGATATGAATGAAGGGATGTGGTTCTATTATTCAAAACATGTAATTATGGAATAAAATTTACTAGGACAAGTTCTTATAAATGAAAATAAAATGAAATGTTATGTCATGTATTAATGATATGGAAATCAATTCTTAAAGTTCTCTTAGTATGTGATACAAATTGTACATTAACAAATTTATCTGAATATGTTCTTGACTTAAAATTAAATAATAATTTAGAAAGAATTATTGATGTTTCTATTCAAATATTGTGTACGGAGTTTATACTATTAACACCCTCATTAGAATAATTAAATATCATATGGTTACAGAAGTTATAAATTTAAAACATGAATAAAATACACTAGATAATAGGGTAGTATGTGATATTCAATTCCACAGACCAAAAAATTGACATATGGTTGAGGAAAATCAAAATTTACTAATAAAGTCTTCAAAAAATTAATATTTTCCAAAATAGTATATAAATTTCTAAGAATGTGACTAGTGAAGAACATGGGAGGAAAAAAAATTCATGTCTGGAATAAATAAACTTTCAAGCGATAATGTGGTATGATTTAACTAATTAACTATATTGTAGTCATAAGAATCTAGAAATATCAAGTCTAATGGTCTTGGTAAATTTCCTTCATCCCAAAATGTCTCTTTCTCATGGTATGGTATAACGTTTTCGAAAAATTTATAACCTAAAACCATTTTTAAACACAGATAAGTAAAAATACCCAATGGTCTTAAAGGATGTCTATAACCTAGAAATAAAATTTAAAAATAAATTAAATTATCTCTTGTATTGGTCAAACCCAAAGAATGAATGAAATTAAACCCACATCTAATTTATAAAAATAATGGGAATGCAAAAAAGGACTGAGGAATGAGATAGAATTTAAAAACCAATATGAAATCCCATCATGAATTTAAATCAGCAATAGAATACATTATTCTTCCAATCGACATTCCTCTAAAATTCCATGACATAACGAAATCACCCCTGCATTATAGACATTATAGGGGTGAGAAAATTAATAAATAAATCCCTATAAAAAAGTGGTGACGATGGGCCCCATAGTGGTGGGCATTGGGCCGACAACATCCATTATCGAGACCCTTATTCTAGAATCCCCAGATACACAACTGAGTGGTTATTAAATAGGGGTTTACAGTAAACTATCATCTTCTTAGTGAATTAAAATTTCATTTTTTTCATGGGTTGATAAAGTGGAATGTTTTTGTGCGATATGATTTTGGTCATTATGGATTCTCTGGTTTTTCTTTTATCCTAAATCTTACAAGTCATGTATAGTGTAGTTGATATTTTATGGGATTTTTAAATATTCAATTGTTTCAGAACTTTTTATTATTGGTGGATTATACAAATGATATCATGTATTGCACTGAAATTCACAATGTGTAAATGTCTTCTTCTACATTCTCATCTCTATTGTATCATTATTTTCTCGTTACGCAGCAAGAATCTCTCAATGCACGAAGTGTATTTTTCTTTAATATTCAAACTATTTTATTCATTTACCAACAATAGTTTGTATCCAATCATAAAACATAAAATAAGTCAAACATTTCTAATATTTTAAATATTAATCAAGTAAATATAGAAATCAATATATTTAAATACTATAAAATACACTATTGAAATACACATATCAACTACAGAGATATAAAATATAAATAATTTTACAAATATTGGGGGCTTTGTAAATTTTAAAACATTTGTATATATCATCCCATTGTTCTTTTATGAGATAAGAGAATTACTATGTGAGAAAAAATTATTTATTGAGTTAAATGAGGTGATTTTTTACACATGGTTTAAAATTAGGCTCATTACATTACACAGTTTGAAAAATAAAATGATAAATTGATTTTTATCTAATAGTAATGTGATTTACTTAATTTATTTATTATATTAAGGGGGATAGAGTTCCTCCCACAAATATTTGGCATATTTTAATAAATAATTATTTTTTTCATGTATATTTTTTCTAATACATAAAAATTATTTATGATATTTTGTTTTTTAATGTTTTTTTATTTAGTATTTTCACTAAAGGAAATAAGATTTTTTATTATAAAATGTCCCAAAGTCTCATTGAATTATATTTTCAAAAAACAAAAGTTCTATGAGGATTTTGGTAATATTATTCTAAAAGAATTTAATTTATAATAACTAAATTATTAGACCATCCTAATTCAAATTGAAATTCACTTTACATCCTAATGGTGTTTATAATATGATGGTACAAAAAAATATTGATGTTAAGTGATACATTTAATTTTTTTAAAATATGATCTCAAAAAATATTTTGAATTTTCAGAATTGATCAAATATTGTGTTAGTATATATCATAAAATAGTTATAATTATTTAAATAATCATCAGTTATGGAAATAAAAAAATTAGATATTGTGCTGAAAATGAGTTTGAATATAATGTTTCACCATTTAAAATAATTATTTTCAACTAAATCACCAAATTATTAAAAAAATATTCCTTTATATATGTTTTATAATTTTTATAATTTTAAGGTAATGATTTATCATAAAGATTTGTGGTCATCTATTTGGTTTCACATCGATATATTACTACTAATACATAAGATATTTCATGTTTATCCATACCAATAAAATAAATCAAACATAATGTATTTTGTGGTATTTTCATAAAGGATATGATAAAATACTGAATTTAATTCACAGATTTCTTAGTAATCTATATGTATTTTGAGAATATAAACTATTTATCATGTTATATAAAAATAAATATCTTATTAATTTGGGATAAAAATTTAATGTAAAAAATATAATCACTAACCTATCATTGTATAACTTTATATTTTCATTAATCAATGATTGTGATAAATATTTATGGAATTAACAATATATGAATATTAGAAGAAATTGCATAACACCGTAAGAGGAGTGAGTCAAAATTAAATAAATGGTTCTACCATTTTTATCAGGTTACACCGCTCTATTCAATTTTATATATGATTAGAACAATATAGTTAAGCAAGTATAGTCTTGGAGTAGTTTCATGATGGGTGACCTACTGGGATATTTCATATTTTTTGTTTGAGTGATGATAAATAATACTAAAACATTGTGTTTGATCACATTGATATTAATTACTCCAATAAGATACCCCAAGGGTTCACAACATGTAGTGTTATTTGAAAGAAGCAATTTTATTTTGGGAAACCCATGGGGTAAGGTGACTATGTTCATGGATTGAAAAGGCTGGGTTATGAATAATGGTATCAAATACAATACTAAGGATAAATTAATGAGACAATACTTGTGTTTGAGATTTATTTTACCCATTGAAGGCATTATATTCTAATAGGGAAGAGATTAAATCTCATGGAGAATTTAAGATTAACCGATGAAATGTTATTACCCAATTCAACAAGGTTCATTGTTATTTTACAGAGAATAAATAATTATAACACCATAATTTAGTGGGTAACAGACTACAATAATTTTAGGATTGATAACCTCATGGGAAGAATCATAAAGAGTGTTTTAGTGATGATAAATAACTCTGAAAATCAATGTTTCAGTATGTGGGTAAAGTCATTATTCAGATAAGTGACCCTGATAATTAATATAATTTATTTTTTTGTGAAGAAAACAATGGTATTATGGGAGACCCATGGGGTCAGATTACATGGATCTTGGCATGTGGAAGTTTGATCATGAAAATTTTCAACACATATTGAGATATTGATTTTTTATCAAGAGGTAGAAGACATGTATTATGTGATGGATGACCCACTACATATACTACGGTTAATGTTATACATTATGTTATTATTATATTGTTGGTGAAGGTTTTATATTAATACAAATTACTTGCAGTTAATATGTTATATCATATGTGACCCTTTATACATTGATTACTTATTATAGCCTCAAGGTTATGCTAATTATGGTTGTATAGATATATGGATGATCATGTTTTATATTTTATTTACTAAGATATGATTCATTGAACTATATTATTGGTTGGATATATAATACATTAATTTATAAATAGTGATGATGTGTATAAATATATCTATACATGTGGTTTGTATGTAAAAAAATAAAATGGTATTTGAAAAGTTATGTAGACTTTTTCATTGATGAATGGAATATTTGTTTTCATTTATCGTATTCAATATTTACTTCTATTGTTAATCTATATGTAAAGGTTTTATGATGATAAAATAATTTTTTACTTGTGGTCACTCAAATCACTAAAATGGGGTTATTTGATTCGGTAATATGTGTGTAATACTTACAGTGGACAAAATTACCGAAATACCTATATTTTTGGTGGATGGTTCTAGGTTAATATTTATTGTATAATTAATTTACAATTTTTATATGTTAAACCTTTCAAAAAATTATTTATTAAACAATTAATATTTTTTCAAAGCACTAAAATATTAATTGGGATCACATTTAGTCATTTTGTTAATAAGGATGATTTTTTACATATTGTTTATATAAAAAAATAATATCATAATAAATGAATATAAAAAAATTGGATAACATTCACAACGAATATTCGATAAGTTTTTATATGATAATTCATTAGTTATAACATATGTTGAAAGTAGTCAAAGAGAATGTGGATTTAGTTAAAATAGGGGACTGATAAGGTTATTAACTAATGTAAAAAACATGTCATGATGAAGGTCACTGCATTGTTGTTTTGATAAATTAAATCATTGGATAATGAAATTCACCAAATCATGGTTTGGTTATATAATTCATGCAAGGAATATTGTGTTACATGATAACACAATCATTTATAACATTATCAATTAATTATATTATTTTAATTTGTTATAATATATTAATTTAAAGTGTTACAATTTTTTTATCATTTTAATTAATTTTTTAAACATTAAATAATTAATGTAATGTTGAGTCAAATGTTATAAGGGGTTGTAGAAATATAGTAATATTATAGAAAATTTTAATTATGATAATTTTTAGTAAATATTTTAGTATATATGGATTTCACTTTTAAGGAAATAAAAGTCTATTTATCACTCTTAGGAGTAAATATGATGTTTATTTGATCAATATAATAATATAAGAAACCATAAATATATATTTTTATTAATTTTTCACCCAATAATAATTTTCTAGAAGGTTATGTATAATATATGGATATTATATAATAATTATTTAATTCATACAACTCGAAAACTATACTATAAGGAAGGATTGCATTGATCACATACAATAATTTCTATCGAGATTTTATAGAAGACCACTGCGGAACCTAGATCAAATAATGATCTATCTTCTAAATTTACATTTAATTTAATTCAAATTAATGGATTGATCTAGTTAATTGTGAGGATAAAAAGGTTTGAACAACATCAAAAGAAACATTTCACAACCACAACTACTATAACCTAGTTATGGAGTCTTCTTTATTACATTTGATATATATACATGTAATCACAACCAAAAGTACCAAATAGTTTAGTTTTCTTGAATAACGACATACATATATGATTCTAAATTTACATTGGAAATACAATACCCATTGACTAAATAAAAACATTCATCCATGATATTATTCATAGTATCTATCTTCAAATCATTGGGAAAAGAACAAATAAAACTCTAATCTCTAATACCTAGTAATGGTTATATACCTTATAAGACATCAATATGAAATAAAAAATAATTAGAATTTCATTGTCAATAATAGGAAACAAATTCCATTTAATAATGTATTTGACTCTGATATGAATTCATGTAATATATCATTGCATTAATGTCATAGAAGATAATAAGTAAATTCCCAGCGATAGAAATGCATTATACTGGAAGTCCGGATCTCAAATATTATGACAACACAACAATGAAGACCTTGTACTGACATAGTTTATAACTATTGGAATAGAACCATTTTATCTTACCAATTGATTTTTCCCATGACTCATTTTGGTGAATCACGGGGCTATATAATTATGTACCCAACCCATCACTGCATTTCCAAAGCATTCCTCATATATCGAATGATTGATTTAATTCATCAAAAATAGTCATTAAAAAGAAATATCCACATTTAGTATAGAATTAATATTTATCAATAATTTCCATGTTAATTAAATACATCTAATGTATAATACTATATATAGAAATTGTATATGGTGTAGGGAAAAATCATATCCATGGTACAAAAAATATATATTTTCCTGAGAAACATAATATCAAATTATCAAAATAATGAAAATGTTTCAAATGATGGTATCATTACAAAAAATTAGCAGTGGTTTATAATTTAAATAAGTTTTTATGTAATGTATATATAAAAGTACCATATTAATACCATTAAAAATATTTTTAGGAAATTATCTTCTTCACATTGAAATAGAAAATAAAAAATTGAACATATAATAAATATTAAAGGAAAAATTGCATTAGGAAATATAATTATAAAACAAAAAATTTTGCATCAAAAATTTGAATGTTCTTGGAGGTGGTATATTCTATTTAAGCCATATTAGTTAAAAACCATTAATTTCTCACTTATTCAATAATCTTTCCTCATCTGGAAGAGAAAAAATAGATTCCTTTTAATCCATTATCTAAAAAATTAAACCATGGGTAAAAATATATATTTTTAAATAACCTTTCAAGAGTAAAAATGTTTTTATAAATATTTTAGTGATAATTTAAATTTCATAGAATAATATATTAATCCAATATAGATATAAGATTGTTATTTTTTAACCATTTATTTTCATAATTAATGTTCAAATGAGAGGAAATGTTGAAAGAGAATATGAAGAATCATCAATAGATTAATCATGAAATGAAATGTAATCATCTGGGAGAAATGCATATTCATTTTAAATATATAAAAATATCATTATATACATTATATATAAATAAATGAGCCACAATACACAATATGTCTCAATGGAGTGGAAAGTATGATAAAACCCCATACCTCATATTCGAAAATACTTGTAATCTATTTTAACATCCAGTATAACTAATTTAGATTAATTATAATTAAATAAAATAACCACAAATTTTTATAAATTCATTTATGTTCCATTAATATTATGTTATTATACCTTTTTTAATGATCCTTTTTACTGTTATCATCATTTTGGTTGTTAATTTATTTGTTTTTTAGGTATGTTTTGATTTTATTATTCTTGTTTTTTTACTTTTATTATGTTTCCATAATCTACATAATTTTATCCATGGTAGAAATATTATATATATATAGATTAATATATATATATAGATTAATTCATTAAAGATAGATATAGAAAAATGTTTAACTCCATTCACTAAGATAGTAGGTTGAACGTATGTGTGAACATTTTTTCAACTTTTTTATGGATGTAATAATGGAATGGTGAAAATAATAATTCGTTATAAAATAATTATTATATCATATTTACTTTATATATTAATTAATCTTTTCTTTATATCTATCCATAAAAATAGAAAGGAAATGGTTCACATCGCTTCATGAAGGGGGTAATCCACATGTACGCAAGACTGTCATTATCATTTACTTATGGATTGAATGGTATGAAGGTATATATGATATTATAGATCTAGACTAATATTTATGACATTGAAAACATATATACTTGTTTTTTTATAATTATAACAATCTAAGTAAACTGGTTATGAAAACCTAATTACATCACTACATAGAGACGATAAGTTATATGTATGCACAAAGAATTTTTTTCTTTTTGTATAATGGAAATTATAGGAATATGATTATAGCATTTTAATAATAACTTATCAAAATATTAATTATTATGGAGTAATTGTTTTGTATTTGTACAACAATATAAGACTAATTCGATGTATGAATAAACATGATGGATGTGGTAAACAAAAATAATTCTTCTCTAGTAAATGCACTTTAGATAACATTATATTTGACAAAGGTTTGGTATTTTGGATGTAACATAACTTCTAGATAATGTATAAGTGTGTTTATAAGTGAATTGGGTAGGGTTTATTTGATCTACATGGATCAATGTGGTGTCACTATATGAGGGAGGAAGTTTCATTTTATAATTGGGTTGAATGGAATTTTTTGAATTTCAAAAAATTGAAAATTATAATAAAGTAACTCTCATGAAAAATACATAAAAAATTCTTCGATTTAGAACATAGAATTTAATATAGTTGAAGATTCATCAAATAATAATATCTGGATAGGTATTTTTGATGAATTAAATATTAAATTTTGGATTAATGAAATAGTTCTCTAATTTTAACATTACATATTTTAACATATTTTTCACTCTTTTAAGATTATATCTTTATTACCTAGTTCTAACCTAGATTAACAAAATTTACCCTTTAATGAGGTGATATTTTTTACAAAACTTTCTATTATGTTTGATGAAAAATAAAATGGTACTATATATGAAATCTGAACCTCATAATTAAAAATATGGATTCCATTTTTCATAGTGTAGTTTTTATATGTAATAGTAATTAATTTCGAAATAATTTTGATAAACCCGGAAAAAATATCTTATTAGAGAAATACAGTTTTTTAAAATTATAATTGATTTGTTCTTATCCCTTTACTAGTAAAAAATCTAGATGAATGTTAAATAAATTGATTGAATATTTAGTTTTTAAATTTCATTAACATAAATTAGGAGTAGTAATAAATAAAATTTATTAAAATAAAAACACATTATGTTTACATAAAATCATTTTACCTAAAAAAGAAATTAGTTTTACATTGAGGCATTTTTTATATTTGTTAAAACTCAATGAATATTTTTTATAATTGGGTTAACCATATAATCTTCCAATTTAATTTTTTCCTTCTGATATCTTAAAATTTTAATTTGATAATTTATAATTGTAAAATATTTCTATCTTAATAATATAGTACGTTTCATTTAAAAATAGTGTGTTATAAAATTCCTTCTATTGATGAGAATATATTTATTTAAAAAGAGATATACTATAAAATGATTTGGGGTTACATTCTTAGTTCTATTAAAAAATTTCATCCATCAAATTTTCTTATTTCAATCTTATGAATAGAATTTGGCTGTTTTTCATAATAATTCATTGATGCTCTCATGACATGAGTTCACTCTTATGATTTCTCTATAATACCTTCTCTTGTCATGTCGTCTGATTCGTCATTATTTTTTATATAGCTCCTATAATTTGGATATTCTCTACATATTATGTAAATTTTTTTTCCAATTCAATTTCCTCATTAGTTAGAACATGTGTTCGGTATATCATGTACATCTATTAAAAAAAGATATGGAATGTATGATGTACATATGAGTGTCAAGGTGAAATTTCCAAAAAATAATCCATATCTCCAATTATTTCTAGGATATAAAAAATATATACATATGGGGATCTATTTTCCTTTCTTTCTGAATCTTATAACACCCTTTTATTGATGTTCCTTCATGAAGTGTGATCTCTCACTTGAAAATTCTAAATATTTTATTCTTTAATTAGTATAACTATGTTTCATACTTTTAGCTACATTATTATGGGATTGAATGTAAATTTACATTTCCATTTTCTCCAGTACAAGTACTATGACTACAAGATTCATTTAACTTATTTTTCCATAAAATGATTGAGTATAAAATTTTATGCAATATAATAAATCATATGGCACCATTTGAATACGATATTGGATGATTTTGTAATAAGAAAAGTATAACAAAAGAAAATATTGATCGAAAATACATTTTAAATCAATTGATAATGACCTAAACATTTATTGTACTGTTTATATATTCCTTCAGAAATTCCCATCATTTTAAAGATAAATAGTGGCAATCAAAAGAATCTTTTCATTAAGAGAATTTTGATATTTTTTTAAGAATTTCAAGGTTAATCTTGAATAATGGTCAATCAGAATTGAATGCGCTTTACCATTATTTTATATAACATCATTAATATATATTAATATATGGAGATCTTGAGAAAAATAATCTCTTATAGTGAGTTAATATCCATATTTGGAATGGTGATCAACAATAACCGATATCTCATTATTCATTCTCGGTGTATTTTGAAATCCAATGACAATGTCTATAGTAACCTCTTCGCATTTCTATATAGGAATATGTAGAGGATAGAAGAATTCTATATTATTTTTTCTTTTATCCTTCACTTGTTGACAAATTAAACATCATAAAAAATAATTTTCAATTTCCAAATTTATATTTTCCAATCAAATATGTTCCATAAAATCTAAATTTATCTAGGTGATTCAAGGTTTTATAATGAAATTTGATCTAAGATCATCAACATGTAATTCTATTTCTATCTTCATTATAAATATATTTTTCATAATAATTTCAAATCTCATAACTCTTTATTATATAATGGGTAAAAACATCTCATAATTCAATGATTTAAATTTCCTATAAATATTCTCATCATCCGAATGAGAACATATTAAATTTTATAATATATATGGTTTGGAAATAATTTAAAAATAATTTGTATTTATTCCCCTTACATTATATTTACCATATCCATCGTTACTAAATCCATTAATGTTATGTCCCTTTCAATACTAATTCTGTTTAGAACTCAATGGTATTTTCTGTTTAGTGCATCTACTGCCTTATTTTCCATTCCAAGATGATAGTATATTGAACAATTATAAAATTATTATAGCTCGATCCATCATCTTTACCTCATATTGAGTTATTTTTGTGAGAAGATTTATTAGAAACAACTGTGATACAAATATATCCCATATATTTCATTACATATATAAGGTCTTCTTATCATCATAGAAAATATTGAGGCAACTAATTAAATATCCAAGATTGGATATATATTTTCATGAGTCTTGAACTACATTTATGAAAAATAATAACTTTACCATTATTCATAACTTGACAACTGAATCCCATCCTCAATTCATCTCTATTTAACAGAAATTAATCATATTTTGATGGTAGACCCAAAGTCAGAAATTTCACCTATCACCTTTTTATTTATTCATAACATTTTTTACTTTCTATTTCACATAAGAACATAAATTCTTTCTTTGTAAGCATAGTTAATGGGTAATCCAATCGGGAAAATATTCAATCAAATACATTATAATGACATACAAAACCAATTAAACTATGTACCTCTATTATTTTCATAGGTGTAGTTCATTAATGGATTAATTTTTCCATCATATGATCAAATGAGAATACATTATTTGAAAAAATTTGTCCAGAAAGAAAATGCATGTTTCCATAATTGAAACACGCTAAATTTCCAGTATAAAATTTCTCTTCTAAAAGTATGTAGATTGATCTTCATGTGATTCTCATGGTCCTTATTGATTTATTATTACACAATTATATTATAAAAAATACCTAAAAAAATTCATGATATTCCTTGAATAATATATTGATCAGTCCCATAAAGATAGTTTGTTCATTACTCATTCTAAATAGTATTACTGTGAACTCATAATATCCAAGCCACATTTGAAATACAATATTTTGGGCATATTCCATAATTACTCACAATATTTGATATTCATAATGAAGGAAATATTTGAAAAATAATGAGCTCTATGAAGTTGATAATATAATTCATCAATTTATAGAAGAGGATAATTGTTCATTATCTTAATATAATTGATTTTACAATAATATATTTACAATATAATGGAAAAATTTTTCTTTTTAGAAAAAAAGAGTATCACCAATATAAAAAACTATGATATAAAAATCCCATACTAGACAACTCTAATTATCTCTATAACTAAAATAAGTTCACAATGACCATTCCATATAATTTATTTAATATAGATTATTATTAAATATTCAATCAATATAAAAATCAACTTCATTCTTTTATTTATGTGAATGAAATAAATTTTTAATACATCAATGTATTCCAATAAAATATGCACAGATCATATTTTAGGATTATATTTAACATTTTTAGATTGTTTCTACAAATCTTCCAGAAGAATTAATTCATAAGTGCAATTTTTGCTAGATCAAGACAAGATTCAGTTTATGAATTCTGTCAAATATAGACAAGGAAGTCATAATTTACATTACTAATTATACTAACATCTATTTGCAATAATTTTTTTATCATATATTCAAAACCAATCCATACTACTAATTTTAGGAAAATAAAAAATAGGTATAACAATAATGTATAAAAAAATTAAACATTTAGTCTTCATAATGCTAACTAACAAACATATTGTTGTTGTAGTGAGATTTTTATTATATGTTTTTAATGAAAAATATATTCTTAATGTTCCAGATAATTATATAAATTTTCATGGAAAACAAGGATGTTATAAAATATATAGTTGGGGTTTTTCTTAGTGGTATGCACCCCATAAACCTACATGAAAAAATGGGGGTTCAAAACACATTGGGGCACAAGGTACTATAGTAGTACTATACCGTACTATAGTAGTGACAAAACTATAGTGGCCACAGGGAACTGTAGCAGTGGTAGGGTATTATAACAGCAGCGAGCTACTGTGTAGTATTGTAGCAAGCGAGTATTGTAGTGGTACTATTTACAAAATGGGCCTTGGGGCAAAAATTTAGTCATACGGTCCATATAATGGGCTAAATGCCCACTAGGCCTTTAGGTTATGTAATGGGTCTCCCTCTACTAAGTTAAAAGTGGTATTTGTTTTTCTTTGATAATAAATGAGGTTTCGACACCAACCTTTTAAAAAATTGATGTTATAAAATATTGATAATAACTATAATAAAAAAACTAATGGAAATGTTTTAAGATATGTTTAAAGAACCTTACACCACCTCACTATGAACTTCAACCTATGCTATAGTGAACACATATGCTTGGCCTTCTCCTATATTATGGTTTTCACGTAAGTTCCTGTGATGCATTGGGAATTGGTGTTGATAATTCTACATTTATATATAGTTTAACAACTAGTGATCATTGATTAGTTTCTTCCCCAGATATTTAGTGGCCAAATTACCCTTATCTCCACACTTATAATAAACTCTCATTCCCGTAAATAATTTTCTAAAATTTTTTATCCCATAATTTTCACTTAATTGAAAATTTTCCCCCATATCCTTAATTAATTCTTAACATTTTTCATGGATCTCAATTGAACTCTTATTTATTTGATTTACTTTAATGATATGGGCTCTAGTAAACTCCTTCTTTATTCTAAAGTAAAAAAATTCTATTTCATCCCACGGTGAAAAATTTCATGAAACTAGTTCCATTTGGAATTTTTCATTAAATCCAACAAGTAAATTATTAGTACTTATTGATTATATTTATATATATAATCCATTAAATAACAGTCTAAAATTGTAAATGAAGCCTCATACTCTATAGCACTTTTAACTTCCTTTTTCATTAATATGAATAGAATCCTCCTCATTTTAGTTCATTTCTCATGATGGAAATATTTATCAATAAAAATTAGCATAATATATTTTCAACCAATGCAATCTATTTATTCTCCATCCATGGTATTTTGGATCAAAAACCTATATTGCTCAGCATCATCTCTAATAAAATATAGTACATGAATAACATTTTCCCTTTCATAGCACCCAATGGTGAGAAATATATTTTCACGATATTTGATCCATTTCAGAGCTACACCTTGATTAGTAGTTACACTAAAAGATGTAGGATTTTATCACATGAAAAAAAATTAAATACATGTGTTACACTCAATGGAAAATTATGTTTCCTTATATGCACTGGGTTATTAGACATAACCCTGTTCAGCTACCCTAATATGTTCCAGATCAACTGAGCTCTAAAAAAAATTATATTGATGTTCAAAATGGGGAAATACATATATTAATAATGGTTATTGATTCTATTTGGATCTATCAAAAAAAAATTTCACATCCTAATTTATATCATGTTCATAATGATGGTCTTGCCTAAAATAAATTCAATTTATTAGTAAACATTATCAAATCATATAAAGGATTATATTGTTTTACATGTTTTCTATGTTGTTTAAAATATATTTCCCATGTTTTTCGGTATTCCTTCTATGATTCCAACTATAAGAACCCCAAATACAATAACCCATATCCAATGTCTCCTTTATGACATTAGAACTAGATAGGTAATTGAATTTTTTTAAGGATGGTTGTGTTCTTGTCCAAGGCCAGAACACTAAAATTTATTCAAAAAAGTAAGGAGTACACGGGGAAATTACATGAGACAAAAAGTAGGAAATTTTTTGGTGTATCTAATATAATAAGGAAGCAATCATGAAGGATGGTCATTCCTCTAAACAACTTCATGAGGAAATCCAATGTTGGAAAGACCATCAACAAACCTGTTCGCTTCATGGTTGCTGTGAGTTATAATAAAATTGAGATTCCAGAGTGAGTTAAGACCATAAATCCATCAGGAGGTGAGAGTCCAAGCATGATGAGCAACACCATTATAAATGGTTATCACTGTAGTTATATATTCTCTCTCAATCCAAACGTTGTTCCACTTTTTCTTTTTGGAAATGGAAATGGCATGAATAACACCCATAATTTCATCCTGAAATGCAGAAGAGAGACCAGAGCTTCCATAGAAACATCCTAGGATCTGATCAAGATGGTCTCTAAGGATACCACCACAGCCTGAGGGTCCTGGATTTCCCTTTGATGCTCCATCCAAAGTGACTTTGATCTACCCAATAGGATGAGTTTACCAAAAAAATATCAACAGTGTATTTGGGCTTTGGGTAGTTTCCATGAACTCCAATGCAGGGAAGGATCTCGAAATCCTTAACAGAGTTATTGTAGTGGTCCTTTTGAATTGAGGAAACCTCTCTAATAGCAATAAGAATCCTTATTTTACCTGCATTTAATCTGAATGAGTTTTTGTTAAAAATAAAATAATTTATACTATACTAGAGGATGTGAAGGATCCTTGCATTAGCTGTGAGAAAGAGGTTTATTATTTGTGGGGACCATGGGAAATCAACCATCCTTTTAGATGAGATAAAATGAAGTGTTCCAAATTCCATCTACACTAAAAAAGATCAAAAATGTAATTCCATAGAGTAGAAGCAGTGTCAAAAGATAGGAAAAGATGATTGGTGTCCTCACAATATAGAGTGCACATTCTATATTTAGTACAATCACTAATACAAAAATATTGTAAACAAATATCAGTATGAACTTTTTGATGAACCATCCACCAAATAAGAGTAAGATGAGATGATTTTAACCATAATTTTATGATTTTTTTATCCCAGCTTTGATTATTGTCATAGTTGGAAATCAGTGGTTATAAAAGTTTTTTGATTCAAGCATTCCATTTTGAGCTGTCTTCCAAATCAAAATATCATCATCAGTTCTGAAAGAGTAATACTCGACAATCCCATTAACATTATCTGGAAAATTTAATCATTGAGAAATAAACATGTCCCTAATGGTGCTATTATTGGAGACAGAGGTTAAATTAATAGGCACCTTAGAAATGAGGGGGGATCCATTATATTTGTCAAACAAAAAATTAGAGTAAAGGCCTTGCTGACAATCCATCTGGAATTTTCCATGATGGAGGAAAAAACTGTTCTGATAGAGGGCCAAATAGAAGAAGTCATTCAATGAAGAATTCTTATCATAAGCTTATCAATGAATTAGGCCATAAGAAAATTTGTGGAGTGATAGTTTTTATTTATAAGAGACCATGTGAGTCTGGCTTGGAGATAATCATTGAATGTTTTATTATTTTTTATGTCAATACCTCTTTTCTCTATGGGTTTACAAAAAATAGACCAGGGGACAATTACCATTTTTCTCTCTTGAGTACTTAAAATCCAAATAAACAACATTATAGTTTTATTAAGACGTTATAAAAGACTCTCCGACCATTTATATACCATCATGGAGTAAACGAATTATGATACTATAGTGGATTTGACAAGGAAAACTCTTCCCACCATTGAAAGGGTTGTTCCTTTCCAAGAGGAAAGTTGCCGATGAATTTGATCAACAATGTAATGGAAATAGACGGATTTGTTTCGGTCCCCATAAAAGGGGAAACCAAGCTAGTGGAAAGAGAGGGATCCCTCCTTGACCCCCATATCATCAATAGTATGACCGTTTCTATTTGGGGGAATCTTTTACCAATGTTGATAAACCATTTGTGCCAATTAACACATTGACCAGACACTTTTTCGTAGTTCAAAATGATTATTTTGATGTTATTAATATTTCTTTTGACTCCTTGGATGAATAAAATGATATAAACAACATATAGAATAGGGGATGGGGTATTTAGGTTTCTATAGTCAAGAATAGTATTGATACTACCATGATCTATAGCTTGAGTGAGTAATCTACTCATCAAATCTTCTACAATAGTGTAAAGAATGGAAGAGAGAGGATCACCTTGTCATACCCCCTTAGAACATGTAAAGTACCCTCTTGTTGAGCCATTAACAAGAACCCTGAATTGGGAAGAGTTGAAAATAGTTCTGATTCTATTGATAGAAATGTCATTGAAACCAAAATTAGCTATCACATTAAATATAAATCTCTAATCAATAGTGTCAAAATCATTAGTGAGACATAATTTTATGGAAACATTCCCGCATCTAGAGATTCTATTTTAATGATTGGTTGATTCATAGGTGATACAGATAAAATCTTGTATAGATCTGCCTTTGATGAAGCCAAATTGATTTCAGGATAAAAATCTATTACCAATGTCAAAGATTCTGTTATCAATGATCGTGGAAATAATTTTAAAGATAGATTTTAAGAGGGAAATGGGTCTGAAGAGATGGATTTCATTAGAATTTTCCACATTAAAAATAAGGTTATGTAATTGAGAGTTTAATCCATGAGGAAGAATGACTTTGTTAATGAATGTTCTAACTATAATACAAACAAAATTCTGAATGGAATCCCGGTGTTTTTGAAAAACCCTTTTTTGAAACCATCTGGCCTAGGGTCACTATCAGGGATAAGTCCAAAGACAGTGTCCTATAATTCAATATCTAGGGGGAAACAATTAATTAAATGATTAAATTTAACTTTTAACTTATTGGGGATGACATTAGGAAAGATATATTTGTTGATATTAGGGAAATTGAAGATGTCAAAGAAATAATAAACAACATGATTATCTATCCTTTCATCTGAATGAAGGAGGCTACCACCATCACTTAAATAGGAGAGTGGCTTACTGGCTTTTTTAACCCTTTAAAGGTTGTGATAAAATTTAGTATTTATATCTTCATAATTTATCCATTTAGATTTGAAGATTTTATTTTTCATGTTATCTTTAATGTTGAGCATATAAAGCAATTTAGAAGAGATGTTAATTTCATTTTGTGGATCATCAACAAATATTTAGGTAGAGTTATTGTTTTGAATTTGAGTAAGCTCTTTTTCCAGGAAATGGAATTCCTTTTCAATAAGATGAGATTAGGATTTACACCAATTATTTAGGATAAGTTTGAGATTTATGGATTTTGTGGTTCATGAAAAGGAATCCTTGGGGCTACACATGTTGTTCCATGTTTTATTAATTAAGGTAACACATTCAGGGTCTGAGGACCAGGAAATATTAAACCTTCAATGATGAAAATTATTTTGAAAAATATGAGAAAAACTGAATAGGATTAGATGGTGGTTCAAAGCTAGTTTAGGAAGTGTAATGCTCGAAATATGATCCCATTAATCCAGGGCTGAGTCATTATTGAATGCTCTATCAAGTTTTCTAGCCACAAGACTATTGTAATGATGTCTGTATAAGGTAGATTCGGAACCCATGATAATCAATTTAGTAAGGTTATTAGCCTTTATGAAGGCATTAAATTCATTTAAAGATATATTTGACTGTGAAGGACCATGTTTTTTTATAGGAGAAAGAATAACATTAAAGTCACCAACAAAAATAAAGGGGTACTAAATTTTGCTGTTAAGGTGGGAGAGTTCATTCCAAACGGGCCTTCTATCCTGATATTTGTTTTTAGAATAAACAAGAGTGTTTAAGATGTGTGTGTGATCAACGCAGTATTCACATGTCAAAGGTCGACCAGTAATCCAAATTTTTTTCGCAATTTTAAGGGAAGAATAAAAGAAGATCCAAATAGTATAAATGGCATTGTAGTATTTACAATCCCTTAAGAAAGAAAATTCTTGATTTAAAATATGCATAAATCTTAGAGTAAAATTAGTTTTAGGTTCAACAATTGCAATAATTTGATGACGATGAATGCTAATGATCCTTTTTAAAACATTTAGGGTGTCTGGGTATGCAATAGCCTGACAATTCTAAAACAAAAGCTGCATTAAGATTTTTTTTTGGGGTGTGGACCCCTATTATTTTTACCTCTAGATATTTTCCCTCTGGTTCATCTAGGTGAAAATTTTTTGTTAGGTGTGCAATTTTTTTCTTGTTTACTTAAATTAGTAGTAGGTTTCTTCTTAGAATCGGCTTCCCTTACATTTGTTTGAACAGATGGAATAGGAGGTTGGAGGCTGCTGGAAGGATTCAAGTCTCGGATGGACTATTTCACAGCTTCTGAAATTGTAATAGTTTCAATTGGGACCGAGAGGAAAACATTTTAGGATATGATGGTCTTTTCTCCTTCATGAAGTATGATTTCGGTCTGAGAGATGGATGAAGAAAAGTATTTAAAAGTGCTTGGTTACTGAATACCCTTATGGGGGATTTCAGAGCAGTTGATAGCATCAACATAACCATCATAGGGGGAAGATTCAAAGGGGCATATTTAGAGGGGGGAGATTCTTGTAGGATGAAGTTGGATTGCTTATCCTCAAAAGGTTCTTTTTCCAAATTATAAGGAAAATTATCCGAAGGACTATACCCTTTCACAGAAACAAAATTTCTTGTCTGTGCATTGATAGAGGATGGAAGAGTGGAGTGAGCACCAGAAACAGTCCTAGTCACACTCTAGTTCAAGATACTCTTACCCTTTGACAATTCAGGTGGGATCTTTGGGGAAATAGATGTGAGTTCAGGTTCATTGTCATCACCCAAAACAAGTGAAGACCTATCATTGGATTTATCAGGGGCATCCAGGTCTATTTGTTCTACAATTTTAATAATCTCACTTTGAATTTTGTGTCTAATGGATTGATCCTATATTTCTTTATTAAGATCCTCCACCAAGTCAGCCCATGAAATTCCCTGCAAAAGATTTTATTTCATAGTCCATTTTTTAGATTTCTGTTTGGAGGGCCCTGGTTTATCAGGGTGAGGGACTTTATCCTTCTTATGTTTTTTCACTTCATTCCATTCCGAGGCATTGATTACATATATAGTAATAATATGGGTAAAAATATATTTTAATAAAAAAAATTGTATATGTGTAAAAATTTATTGAAATAATTTTAATAAAAATATGAATATCGAAGAAAAATATAACCAATAAAAAGAAAAATAAGATCACTTTATATGTTACACATTTCATTGCTTGATCGAGGTTCCAATGAGAAGAAAAGTTGGGTGAAAATAAGAACTATCTACATGATAAAATTTTAAAAGAAAAATAATCATCAAAAAAAATATATATATTCACTCTATATACCTCCATTAGGCAATTTAAATGCAACATAAAAGTAAATATGATCACATTAACAATTATGCCTCACAAGAGTCAAAAATCGTGAAAAAATATCATACCACTCATTGGACATGCGCCTTAAATTATTTTATACTCATATATTCTAATTTTTGATTTATTATAATGACATAAATATTTATAAAAATATCTATAATGTCATATATGATCTATTTATAACATTTTATCACTTGTTTTTCTATGATATTCATTAAAAACCAGATGAATATTCCATTCTAAAAAAATTTAAATAAGGTTAAACATGGGTAAGACTATATTTTGATAAAACATTGTGTGTGTGTAAAAATATATTGAAATAATTTTAATGAAAATATGAATATCGAAGAAAAATATAACCAATAAAAAAAATAATATCATTTTATATTTTTCCCATTTCATTGCTTGATCGTGGTTCCAAAGAGAAGAAAAGTTGGATGAAAATAAGAACTATTTACAAGCATAAAATTGATAGCAAGAATAATCATCAATAAAAAAATAAATATTCACTATATATACCTCCATTAGACAATGTATAAACAACATATAAATAAACATGATCACAATAACATTTATGTCTTTCTCAAGTCGAAATTAGGAAAATATCACATACCTCTCATTGGACATGCACCATAAATTATTTTATACTCATATATACTAATTTTTCATTTATTATAATGACATAAAAATCCATAAAAAAACTACATTTTCATTTATAATCTATTTATAACATTTTATTACATGATTTAAACAATCTTCATTCAAAAAATGACATGAATATTCCTTTATAAATAAATTTAAATAAAGTTAAACATTGGAAAAAAACTAATAAAAAATTGTGTATGTGTAAAAATTTATTGAAATAATTTTATTGAAAATATAATTATATAAGAAAAATATTACCAATAGAAAGAAAAATAATATCATTTCATGTATTACGCATTTCATTTCTTAATCGAGGTTCCAAAGAAAAGAAAATTTGGATGAAAATAAGAACTATTTACAAGAGTAAAACTGAAAGCAACAATAATCATCAATAATAAATATATATTCACTCTATATACCTCCATTAGACAATGTATACACAACATTAAAATAAACATGATCACAATAACATTTATGTCTCTCTGAAGATGAAATTAAGAAAAAATCCCATACCTCTCATTGGAAATGCACCATAAATTATTTTATACTCATATATACTAATTTTTTATTTATTTTAATGACTTACAAATCCATAAAAATATCTATAATGTCATATATGATCTATTTATAACATTTTATCACTTTTTGTTTCAAATATCATTTAACTATTATCATTTCGTTAGGTGTTAACTACTATGGGTTTCAGGTCCTCATTAATTGAAAAATTCTAGTCATTCTAATTTTATTATGGTAAAATAATCTCCAGAATTTATTTAATGTTAGTGATATAATATATATTAAATATATATATATTTTCAGTCATCCATAAAATATAGATATAGAAAAGTGAATTGCATCATTCATTACGATGGTAGACCATATATTTAAATGAAAAATGTTTCTATGGTTTGATTGCTAAAAGGAAATAAATGTGAATAATACTTAATAATTATGTAGTTTTTATTATATCATATATAGTATATACATTGATTACATATTTAAAAACTACCATCCATTTAATGTAAAAACACAAACCAGATCACATCACTTTATGGAGGTGGTGGTCTACATGTACGCCTGAGTTACATTATCATTTTCCAAAGGATACAAACGTACTAGGGTATATGTGATACTAATGTTACAAAATAATATTTATCTCATAGATATAATAAATATTAATTAGTTATGTTTTTTATCCATCCAAGTAAAATGGTGCTAAAAATTAAGTGAAGTGCCATGTGGATATGTTATGTCGTAGGTACACAGAATCTATGTTTTAGCTTTTTATAGAAAGGAAAATATATGGAATATAGTTTTACAACTATAATAATAAAATATAAGAATATTTATGATAATTTATTTACTATTTATGTATTGTTATAACCATTAAAGAGGAGGTAGAATAAGAAATATACATAAACGAGTCGGGAAAGATAATTACCTCTTTTTTAAGACTTATTTTAGATATTTTCTTGGAGGACCAGGTGAAGAGACCTTATTTGCTATTTTTAGGATATTGAAATGGTTCATAATATTTTTTTGAGCTATCTAATGAGAAGGTGTTCAATTATTAGGCTCTTTGTAGATAGAATTAATTTTACAATATTAAATATATTTTATAATAAACACATATATTTTAACAAATAAAATGGGAGAAGTCAAAAAGGGAATCTCATATTAGAAATATGATACGACGATCTAGTCCCGAACGTGATGCTAACCCTATGAATAAGAAAAAAATTGGACAGAGATGTTCATTTATAATTATTCATAAGTGGGTGTCTTTATTTATATTAATTACTAAATTTTGTTTATTTAAATAAATTACCCTAACTAAAATTCAATTAAATACATAATTATGCCAATTCCACTAGTTTAGAATCCTAAATCATTGTATAATCAAGGAATGGATTCTTCGTCATCTCATTGGAGAATCATTATCAAATGAGGATTAACATATATATCTAGGCGGATCGATTCATAATAAATGCAATGAGTTATCTTCTATCTAGGTGAGTTCATTCTTCGGTGAATGAAAATAATTAACAATTTAGGACTCATAACTTGGGAATTATACCTCATCTGATAACAATATTATGCATGATCATATTTATTCTTGTTCTATGTATGAATTGAATGAAATTTTATGCAACCATGTATAGATTTTGATCATTATTTTGTTTTCCCAGCCTCAGGTATTTTGATTTGTGTTCTTTGGCCAAGAATTTTTTATTAATGTTTGATACACACTTGATCAAGTGCATGTATCCAAATAATTTATAACATACCACACCATTGGTCTTTTGGGAAATGGATTGACATTTCTTTGTAGGATGGAGCTTAATCATACCCAAATAATCATGATATATTCACATATGAAAATATATTCTATGAATCAAGGAAAAATGAGGATGAATATCTTGTGGTGGGTGATAAATATTTTAATTTATTAACCAATTTAGAGATGGAAGTAATGAGAGGCTCTCATAGGGAGAAATCATTGGTTGTGGGTTTTGGGGGAAGAGTCGGAAGATTGATTTCCAGCAACCAAATTGTAATAATCAACCACCAGTGAATGAACCAATGTTTTGTATGGCTTGGAGAAAAGATATAAAGAATCATTCATAAGTCTTTGATATATAGAATGAATTTGAGAATCTTTGAAAACATCAAATAAACCCCAAGTATTTTAGAATAATTCATAGAACATCCCCTGGAATCCCATGTGGTAGGCCTTTTGTTGAATTTTATGTATCACAGATCATGTGGAAACCCCACATTCCATGTGAACCTTATGTTGGTGACCCAACATGTACTCTAGGAGTACATGGATATTGGAATGGATACACACACACCATATGAAAATTTACACAAACATAGGAAGAATACACTAATATGACTAGGGAACATGGTAATATCATTGGGTGGTTGAGCCATGCCATGTAGTTCCCATTCACGCAGTATCGGGATACATCAGAAGTGATATGAATACCGATATGGAAATGACCATGAGATTGATCAGGAAAACACATAATGTGGGTCCCACTACATATAGTTTACCCTTAATTTCATTTTTAGGAAGGATTAACCTATCATATTTCCATTATTTGGACTAAAAATTTGGCCCATGAGTAGCCAATCTTGATTTTTTTCCGTGTATATTGTAATAGTGGAATTTATATTGGATTTTGAGATAATTTATGATATGTTCTATGAATAAATATTATTTTGGACATGTTGAAGGATGGAATTTATTGTGTAGGATCATTAGAGTGAAAACCCCTAATTGACATGTTCATTGTTCTTCTATCTATATATTGAGTGGTACACCCTGAATAATAAGGACACGGGTCCTCTACCTATAGAGTAATACCCCGTATAGTGTAGTGTATATTCCCTCCATAAACAT
The DNA here is from genome assembly GCA_963277665.1 of Viscum album. Taxonomy (NCBI): domain Eukaryota; kingdom Viridiplantae; phylum Streptophyta; class Magnoliopsida; order Santalales; family Viscaceae; genus Viscum; species Viscum album. The sequence continues at coordinate 1,797,725,260 of OY728141.1, forward strand.
AGTGGTACCCCCATAAGGAATTAGGGTATGGGTCTTCTTTCTCATTAGTGGAACCACCATTTGGAATGAATAAAGGCATGGGTTCTCTATCAACATGGTTGTAACCCTTATTGAATTATGGTTCGGGTCCTCTTTCTACTATGTTATAACCCTACATAATTAGGTTGAGGGTAATATATATATATATATATGTGTGTGTGTGTGTGTGTGTGTGTGTGTGGAACCCCCTATAGGGTTAGGGTGTGGGTCCTCTAACTACTAAGTGGAACCCCACTAAATCACAAGGGGACACGTCCTCTATAAGGATATTATTCCCATAAAATGTGTCCCATAGTGGTGAGGCATGGGCTCCCCACATGGTTACTTATTTGGAATAAAATTTGAGATATTAAGAATCCATGATAGACTTATGGAAATTATGGAATTATTTCCTAGTCTGGGTTATGATATGGATATCCCCTTTTCTCTAATTTGGGTTTTTTTGGTTTTAATATATATAAATATATAAATATATATTTATTTATTTAAATGAATGTTTTTGGATTTATACTCTCTAGAATTGGTCCAAGCTGTCTATTTTCTATTTATTCCCATCATCTCTATTATTACTCATCTTTTAGACTTTGGGGAATCCTATTGGGAATGAATATAATAAATATTTCATTGTATTTTTCAACACATGTCTTCTATTATGTAGAAGATTGAAAGGTCAGTGGTTAATACAAAGAAGCAAAGGGATTATCAGTGCATTGGAACATGTATTGTGGTTGGACCATAGAGATCTAGTGCTAGGATCTCCCAGCACCTTCATATTTCAATTTTATATTCATTCTAAATATTTTAGGTTGGGTATTTTTGTTTACCCTTTACATTGAGTTCTAACTATAGAACAATTTGACACCCTAGAGTTTTTTTTCATTTTTACAGTCACATTCTTGAGATTAAATATTTTTATAATTATTCCTCATTACTTTTTCATTGACATAGTCGAGTGTGTGTATATAGATACATTATGTAAAGGCCTTCCATTTTGGATATGCCTTTTAGTGCTTTTCTTCACCACATGGACAATAGAGGTGGGATTTTGGTAGTTATATCACGAGCCTTATTGATTTTTGTCACGATAAGATTGTATCAAATGTTGATCGATTTGTGGGATAGTGTTTTGTGTAGTCCCATTATAATGATTTTTTTGTTATTTCGGGAAACATTATTGAAGTGTCGGGATTGCTTCTCTCAGGAGATTAAACTCAATGTTGGAGAGGCGAGGGATTATGAATTCACTATGACCATGACTACCATCTTTTCAGATAGGTATATTGATACATTGGTTGAAAGGATCCATGGTAGATGAACCATATAGGATCATTTCTTATACTATCTTCATTAATTCATCTACCCTATGTATATATATATATATTCTCATCTAACTATGGTATGTATTCTTTAATTTCACAACATTCCTCAATGATGATAACTTTCCAGGTTACCAGTTCTAGATCATGACAATGATCTAATGAGTGATGATGCATCAGTTCCGGTTTCATCTCTTGATATCCTCTCTCAAGGTGGATAGGTAGCCCCGCCCCACCTTTTGAGTAGTTTACCATACCATTAGGGATGATTGAGGATTTGTGTAGTCTTAGTGCACTCTTTGAGTTCCAGTTCCAAAGGGCACTGAAGATCCACAGAGAACTATATTCCCACAAAATGGAGGAGAATATGGAGTTATTTGTCCATATTTTATGAATATTCTAGGAAATGACGGATCAGATGGTTCCACTAGTAGCTATCCTTTCCCACAAAGAATCTAAGAACGAGTGGAGTTCTATCACTCTAATGCAAGAAGAGTCAAAACTATCATGGATCAACATTTAGAATCTATTATATGAAGAGTATTTCCCCTATTCCTTCACCCAGTTTAGATTCAATAGAATTTGGAGCAACATCACATAGGGATTAATGTGGTCTAATAAGTGGAGGGTTTCAAATACCATACACACTACAACATTGACATGATACGAGAATGATATTACCAATAGTGGATGTTAGATAAGTGTCTCCGAATAGATTTTTGTTCTAGTTTAGTTCCCTTGTCCATCCCCAAAAATGTTATAGTATTAGAGTGGGAAATATTTGAAGTGATATTTCTAGAAAAGAGAATCATTAAAACTTGAGCTATCAGTGTGCGTTACTGGGATGATTCATCTACAACACCTTATAGATAGTATTTGATATGATATCAGTGTATGATACATATCCATGGCTAGACATAGGCATGTGGTCATTAAAAACATGGATAGAAAAGTGGAACATGGTATCATATAGAGGTTTGGTGTTATTCATTTGAATATAGAGGTCACATGGTAAATGATTTATCGTCATGACGTGTAGTAGAAAGAATTAAAGTAGTAGACATACCACTATGGTGGAGGATTCACCCTGATCAAGATGAACCCTAGGGGGAGGATATTTTGTTGTAACACCCTGATCCTATTTACCCAGAGTCGGTGCATTATTACATAAGATTGTCATGATCAAAAAACATAAAGTCTAGAATGATCGATTAGTTTAGTAGCCTTGGAAATACTAGATACATTAATAAGTATTACATTGCATTATTAAATGAAAAACTACAACAACATAGTCTCCATAATCCACACTCATATCCCTTAGACTATCCCTGTAGATCAGTCATAATATACTTCTTGGCATCCAGGGAAAAATAAAACATAGAAAGGGGCGATCTCAATTTCTTAGTAAGGAAAACAATAAAGTATAAAATTTCAAAAATAAGCATAAACATTTAAGCCAATGAATACGACTAAAACATGAACTTTATAATAATATAGAAAAGATAAAATCGAATAATTCCATTTACTTATTCATATGAATATTCTACTAGTTGAATAATCACATGCAATATTAATAGCCACTTTCATAATGATGGAATGCATAATGCCAAACATTATAACCACATAGTCAAGGCCTTGTTCCTATACTACAAATATGATTTTGTCAAAGCCTTGTGCTAAGACACTAGTTTTTCTCTTGATACCTACCATTGCATCAAGGAGATATAGCGGGCAATACCCGTCATTTACTATGTCCAATAAATTTTTCATATGAAAAGGTATAAACATAACATAAACATTCGTATTAAAACTAGCATATGAAATGTCAATAATTTATCCATAAACTGTGACTAGTGTAAAAATAACACATCCACAATCAAAAATATCACAAAACCTTCAATACAATATGGAAGTTTTGTATCAAAAAAATCAATTTCAAAGAAGCTTAAAATTCATCAAAGGATGTTGATATAGATGAAATCAAAAAAAATAGGGAAATATCTCTTTCTTTATTGAAATCATATAAAAGTCATATAATTATTAAAGAAAACAAATATTTCGAAAATATTCTCATAATGTTGTAAGGGAATCATTGATGATCTTATAATGGCCTAAAATTACCACACCCACTGTATAAGTTAAAAAGACATTCTTACCATAATTTTGTCGAAAAGGTCATAATGTACCTTGTTTGGAAGATGACAGAATGATTCCTTTCAAAACATATAAGGTCAAATAAGGGTATAAATTACTTTAACCCATTTTATTTTAAATAGTAAAAACAATTTAAATACATATAAAAACATAGATATGGATGATAAGGAGGTCCTAGTAGATACCCACGTATAAAACAACCTCGGATAATAAAGAGACTCTTAAATTAACTGTTACATTGTTCTCTTACTTAGTCGAGGGTTGGTTATCCTCCTATATAATGGTGAAATAATTGTTATTAAATTATACAAGAACCATATACATTAATATTATATCATATGTGATTTTCTAATATTTCTTTGTTAGTGATATTTCGGTAGTATCATCGTTTCAGGTGTTAATTGATTCTATTTCCTTTATATGATTTGTTTCATAAGTAATGTTTGTTATGGATAAGTTGTATCTAATTAATATTCATAATTATATAAAATCTTTAAAAATAATTTTTGTAATCATCAAATGAAAATTATTTTTGAATGGATACGATGGGGAATGAATCTCATCGTGTTCTTGGAGACGGTAATCCGTACTTACACACGTTAGACAATATCATTCATTTGATTTTAAATTCATATATAGTTGGATGGTATATCATATATACAGAATCATTATCAAGTTATATTTATTATTTACATCATTTATTCTCATTATTATACCCATCCAAACAATTAAGTGTTTGAATAACAAACTACACCGCGACGCAGGGATGGTAATCCGTACGTACACACGTATGGTGAGTTTGTCTTTTATAGGTTGGATTGATTAATGAATATGGTTGTACCAATATTATAATAACATCCCAGTATATAGATGATACTATAGTTAATGTTTTAGAATGGAAACAACAAATAATGAGGAAGTGGAAGAAGAAAATAACATGAAAGAGGTGATGAAATATTTACCTCTTTTTCAGGTTCTTCAATTTGATTTGATAAAAGGGATCCTTAGTCTAGATTTCTGACTAAATGAAGGCCTCTAGGATGAAGGGAAGGACAATTCAGAGGATATTTGGGCTGGGTATGGCCGAGAAAAATGGCTTTGAAGGTGTAAATTTGAGAGAAGGGGATGTTCCCTTTTATAAGAGTGGAGAGGGTCACGTTAGGAAAAGATTGAAATATTTTTTATAATAAAATAATTTTCCATTTTTAATGGATCCAAAATAAATTATTTAAAGGTTAAGGTGGGTATGGGTCAAAAAAAACTCAACCAATATGTTTAGGTCATGTTTATTTCATCATATTAACCTTGTATTTGAGATTTAAATCTTAGTTAAATAGTTTGACATTTACAATGTATCTTTTTATTTTTATATTATATGGTTAATAAAAATACTATAAACTTCAAGATATTATCAAGTGGTTCATTACTGACTTATATAATATTATATAACCCCTTTGTTTGAACCTTATATTTTTGGTAATAGAATATCAATTAATAATATAATATTTGTTTTAAAAACTCTTTTATGTAAATTATGACACTATTTGGTCTTTTGATTTTGTTAAATTCATAAAACCATTATCACATAGAAAAAAATTAATTTAATATACCCTAACATGTCATATTAACCTAAAAAATTATGGTAATTCATTATGTCTCAAATTATATTTATTCGGATTTTTATAATATCAATTTTTTTAATCTCCAATTAATAATGTATTTACTGCATCATCATTGTGTCATAAATAAATTTAATTATTTAATTTTTAAAAATTATAAATAAAATATCATTATGTAGGAAATATTTATAGATTTATAGTGAATATATTTAGTATAATTTATCTTATATATTACCCAATAATAAAAATGGATTAGTTATTAAACATTGATTTTCACTATTTTAACTATTCTTTAAAGGAAATAATAATAAACGTCCCAATCTAATCCATGTGGACCATAGGGGCTCATATTTTATTACTAAGGCTGTTTATGGTCGAATTATACTTTTTCAATAGAATTAGGACATGTTTTAGGGTAATTATGATATCATTTTAATCCTTAATTACCCTATTTACTTTTAACTATGGTAAATAAAAGACAACATTTACTATTCGCCAAAAAATACCAGGCAAGTCCAGCCAGAAGCAAAGCTTCTGACCATTTATTAAAAAAAAGAAAAATTACGACAGAGAGGCAGATGGGTTCAAACAACTAAAATGCCCTCAACCACTAAGAACAAGTCTAGAGATCATAAAATAAAATATCATTTCCAAAATCAGAATCACCAGCAGACTCCCACTCAGATTGAGACTTATCCCGATAGAAACTTTTCAGAATTTCTATATCCACTTTCCTTGACACCTTAGATGATGATCTGGTAGAAATGGTTCTAGGAACATTATAATAATCCTTATGTGGTCTCCTCTTAGAGGGAAGACCATCACTATTAGTATTCTTCGACTTTCCACTTAAGATTGCATCCTTGTACGAGGCGTGACCTCCACTGCCTAAGACCCTAATCAGGGTACTCACATTCCCCTATTCTTCTTCAAAAATGTTTCCCCATTTCTCAGGTAATTCTGTTACATGAAAATGCTTCTATATTTCTTGCTGAAAATCAAATTTTTTTAGCACATTACTCTGATTGGAGACATCAACCTGGAAAGTATCAGGGGTCACCAATTCTGGGGTCCGCATATGGATGCCCTCAAATAGAGTAACCTCTTTAACCAAATCAGACCGAGTATTAGAAGGGAAACTATGAGCCTCCGTCGGTGATGCATCAATGGGAAACCCTTAACCAGGATCAGAAGTTGGATTGTTAAGTGAATCACCATCATGAGTAGTAGACATTGGAAACATGAAATCCATCAAGTTGGACTTCCTGCGATAGAGGGCTATTGAATGCCCTCTCACACCACATTTCTCACAAGAAACATTATTCCGAAAAAACTCTAAAGAGTGTCCAACTACCATACATACATTGCCGAAAAGAGGTTTTTTTTCATACTCGACATCAATTTGAATGTTATCATAAGGGGTGGAAAGGATTACCTTGTCAATCATAGTGGAGCTAAGATCAACCTCCACCAACATCCTAGAAAAATCACCAAACCAATCATCCTTAGTTTCCTTGTCAAGCCGAATTGGGGTCCCAATTTCCATACTAATGTCATGTAGAATTTTTGGATGCCAGAGGACCCAGTTGAGTCTATGAAGACGAATCCAAAGTTGAGAAAATGAATTTATTGCACGCGAGATATTAAAATCCAAAGACAATTCCTGAAAATGCAACTAGTCAGGTTCAAAAACAGGGTTCCAATGCTCCATGCCCGAAGCTCCAAGTCATCAGATGGAAAAAGACAATGAAAAAATACTTTACCAAGATAAACACACTTCCAGTTAGAAAAACCCCAAAAATTTGAGGTTCTGCAAATCAAATCATCAAGTTTCCACGGTTGTGCACCTTTAGGAAGATTCATCAAAAAATATTTTCATCTTATTGAACCAGATTTTACTTACTTATATTAAATGTGTCTCTGGAATTTTTGAAATTCAACTCCCAAAAGAGGTAAAATTATGGTATATACAAAATTACAAATGCTCCTATGAGGTCTGCGTAAAAGACGGTAAAAATTTCAATAAAATTTTAAATGTATAAACATATTATAAAATGGAACCAATTAATTAAGTTGATCATATATAGGTATTATGTATCTATTTAGAAATAAAATAAATTAAAATTAAATAACTAATTATTTAAATAAAATTTCATTTTAACCAATAACACAGTGTTTTTTCACTATTCATAAAAATTGAATGTTTTCAGAAAAATACAAAAAATTCACCCTAGGCTAATTTCGATATTCCAAATACAAAAATGAAGTCCATTTTGAATGTTAAATTTTTTGAAATTTCAAAAAGTATGTATTACTATTCATAACGGCTAATTGGATTGGTTGTGGTGTGTTTGAACTCAATACTGCATACAACACAAGATATTGTATTATTAAAAGTGAAATGTACCTTGGAAGCTTGGGGTGTTACATTCTCCCCTCCTTAAAATAATTTCATCCTTGAAATTTCATGAATATTATAGCATAAAAATATTCAGGTGGTTTTTCATCATAAGTTCCTCGGGTTCCCATGTTGCCTCTTCCATATTATTGTTTCTCCATAGAACATTTACCTGACAAGTCATCCAGTTTCTCAGAAGTTGTTCTCTGGTATCAAGAATTTTGATAGGCTCTTCCGAATAAGATAGATGGATCTCCAGTTCTAATTCTTCATAGGTGAGTACCTATGTTTTTTCAGGTATGTATTCTCTCAATAGTGATATGTGGAACACATCATGAACATTGGAGTGACTTGGAAGCATGGCCAAATGGTAAGCTACATCCCCAATTCGTTCAAGAATTTCAAATGGTCTAATGTACCTGGGATTTAATTTACCCTTCTTACCAAATCGTATAACTCCCTTCCATGGAGATACCTTCATGAAAACATGATCTCCAACCTGAAATTTCAAATCCTTCTTTCGGTTATCATCATAGCTCTTCTTCCTACTTTGAGATTCTTTGATGTGGGTTTCATTAAAATTTTTCTTTTCCATTGTTTCCCCAACATGTTTTGGGCCTACAAGTTTTCTTTCACCAACATCATCCCAACAAGTTGGTTTGCGACATCTCTTTCCATATAACACTTCTTATGGTGCCATCTGTATACTTGAATGGAAGATATTGTTATAGGAAAATTCTACCAGAGGTAATTATTGATCCCTCATACCTTGAATGTTAGGTGAGAAATATCTCAACATGTCTTCTATGGTTTTAATAGTCCATTCTGATTGTCCATCAGTTAGAGGGTGGTAGGAAGTGCTCAAATGTTGTTCAATATCAAGGGATTTCTAAAGACTTTTCTAGAATAATGATGTAAAATAGGGATCATGATCAGAAACAATTGATAAGGGTACTCCATGAAGTATTAAAACATCATTACTATATATTATTTCTAGATTTTCAAGTGTTAAATCTTCTCTTATAGCAAGAAAATGTGCCGACTTGGTAAGAAAATCCACAATGTCACATATTGCATCATTCCTTCTAGGATTATTTAGTTGCCCCATGACAGTGTCCCTTGTAATATTATCCCATTTCCACATGATTATGGGAATATGTTTCATGACTCCTCCATTCTATTTCCTTTCATCTTTCACTTATTGAAAATCCAAACATCATGACATAAAATAATCAATCTCCCTCTTCATGTTGTCCCACCAAAAATGTTCCTTCAAATATCTAAACATCTTGGTGCTACCAGAGTGTATATTGAAATTAGTGCTTTGAGAATCATCTAACAATTCATTTTTCTGATCAGGAATATCAGGAACACAAAGTCTCTTCCCAAATTTCAAAATATTAACTTCATATATGAAGTCGATCAATCTCCCATCCTTCACAGCTTTAATTTTCTTTTGCAACTCTTCATCATCAGCCTGAAATCTTTTTATACTTTCTAGTAAAGATGGTTTGGAAACCATTTGAATATGTATTGATGTTTCACCTTCCATGATTATCCCCATATCCATTTTCACTAGATCCGTGAAAATATAATCCCTTTCAACTCTCATCTTGTTCAAAACACCATGATCCTTTCTGCTCAAAGAATCTTCCACCTCATTTTCCTTCCTTTGGTGGTGTGTATAGTGAAATCATAATCCTTGAGTATTTAATGGCATCTCCTTTGCCTCATATTGATTTTCTTCTATGAGGAAATATAATTCAAACTCTTGTGAAAGGTATATATCTCAAACTTTTTCCCCATAGAGATAATGTCTCCATATCTTCAAAGAAAATAATACAGCTTCTAACTCAAGATCATGAGTAGGATAGTTTTGGTCATGAACTTTTAGCTATCGTGATGCATAGACAATAACACTATCATTCGAAATAAGGACACAACTAAGACCTTTCTTTGATGCATCACTATAAATAACAAACCCATCATTTCCAGAGGGTAGAGTCAAGATTGGTGAATTGACTAATATTCTCTTCAATTATTCAAAACATTCTTCACACTCTTTTTTCCAAACAAATTTTACCCCTTTACGTGTGATCTTGGTTAATGGGTTAGCCAATCGAAAAACATTCACAACGAAACCCCGATAATATCCTAGTAAACCAATAAAACTATGTACCTCAGTTATACTCATTGGTGCTGGCCATTCATGGATTGCTCTTGTATTAGAAAGATCAATGGAGATTCTAACCTTAGAGATTATATTTCCAAGAAAGAAAATATCCTAAAGCCATAATTCACACATTCTGAACTTCCCATATACTTCATTTCATCTAAGGGATTTCCGAATGGGGCGCACTTGATTTTATGAACTTCATATATTTTGAAGCATACTAGGATATCATCAATAAATAAAACTAAAAATTCATTAATATTTTCCTAGAAAACTTTGTTCATTAGATCTATGAAAACAGAGGGTGCATTAGTCAATTCAAATGGAATAATTGTAAACTCGTAATTCCTGTACCCAATTCAAAATGCTATTTTTCGGAATGTCTTACTTCTTCACACAAAATTGATGATATCCATATCATAGGTCAGTCTTTGAAAAAAAATGAGCTCTATGATGTTTTTTGAATAAATCATCAATGCGAGATAGGGGATACTTGTTCATTATTGTTATAGAATTGATCTCTATGTAGTAAATGCACAACCTCATAGATTCGTCTTTCTATTTAACAAAAATGATAGGGGCACCCCGTGGAGAAACACTAGGATGAATAAATCCCTTATTACTCATTTCCTCTAGTTGTTTCATTAGTTCCACTAATTACATAATTTCCATTCTATATGGGTTCTCTGATATGGGCCTTTGAACTAGGAATTAAATCGACGAAAAATTCAATTTCTCGTTCTGTAGGATGTCCAAGTAAATCTTCTGGAAACATATCAACCTATTCTTGCACAATAGGTACGTACTCTATTTGAACATTTCTTTCCTCACACAATGTTATTTCACTCCCTTCCTCCCTAATAATTGAATTTAGTTGATCTATTTGGGGTGGATATAGATAATAATCAGACGGTGATGTTTCTACTCTAAAGATAAGGTATTTCTTATCATCATCGAAAATTGTAACCGCCTTCTCCTTACAATAACTTTTCACATCATGGTGTGAAATAAAATCCATAACGATGATTATTTCAAATTAAATCATGGGTATGACGATGAGATCAGTAGATAATTAACTTTTAAATGCCTTAATGGTAACTGATTGACAAAACATTGTTGTAATGATACATCCCTTAGGATTTTTGAAGGACAACTCCCTTTTAAATAAAAAGGGAAATATCTAATTTTCATAGAAAAATTGAAAGATATGAAACAATGCGATGATCCAGAATCAAATAAATCATTTTCTAAACTTGAGGAAACCATTAAATTACCTTCCACCATGTCTATCGGAGATTCAGCCTCAGCTGTAGTGATAGCAGAAGCTTGTTCTTGATCCCTTGGCCTTTTATGAGGTAATATTTTTTGGGTATTAGGACATTCATTTGAAAAATTCACTATTTCTCTATAATTGTAGCATTCAACATTGAAATCCTTTTTCTTCCCCTTACAATCACGTGTTGGGTGTCCTTTTTCGCCACACTTGTAACAGACACCCATTCGCTTCCGGAAAGTACTGGGGTGTTTCTATCCACATATACTATAGGATGAATATTCAAATTTTACATCCTTCCCCTTATTCATATTTCCAGAGTATCCAGTAGATCGTTCCTTCTCTTTTTTTATTTTAAAGTATCAAGACTTAGAGAATTCCCTTTCTGTCTTGATAACACATTAGACAATATTTTCGTAAAATGAGAAGGATTCTAGACTAATGCTAGAAGAAGAAATGTTTTTAACCCATCAAAGAAATGATAAATCTTACTTCTTGGGTTACATATATAATCTACATCATGACTCGTTACTCTTGTAATGTTAGCCTCATTCTTTGTGACATTATCATTCTCTTTTTTCCTCAGACTCAGAAATTTTATTTCCATATCCACTCGATGGTCACGAGGAAAGAATTTTTCTAAAAAAATATCCTTAAATTGCATCCATTCCATATTAGATACTTGATCATATTTCTTTGTGTTTTGAATCAACAACCACTATTGATCTGCATCTCCAGCGAGGCAATAAACTGCCATTAAAAATTTTTCTATTTCGCTACTCCCCAAAGCGTGAAATATTTTCTCTATTGAATTTATCCATTGCTCAACTAAAAAAGGATTTGTACTCCTATTGAATGTTCGTGGTTGTTTCCTCATGAAGTGGTCTAAAATTGATCCTCCATGTTGTGGATCAGGGTTCTCCATACGGGTAACGTTTTTTATTCATAACATGGGTGAGTTGTCCCAGTATGGTGATAATTTGATCAGCACGAGTTTCTTCACCATCTCCATTATAATTATCTTGATTAGGAGGGAAATCCCTAAACATATTACGTACATTAATACAATTTCCATTCCTTCCACTAAGAGCCATTTCTAAACAATGTCATACATTTGTTTAGTTTACGAATCGCAATACATACTTCCAAACATGTAAAACAATTAACATAAATTGAACAGTTTATGGATATAATCTACAATCATAAAAATGTTTTCTATGAGGATGTAAATACTTATAAACCCTTAATAATTTTTTTGATGAATATTGGAAACATACTAAGCATATCCCCCAAGAGTGTCATAACCAATAGTGAAGTAAGGCTATTGTCGTGCACTAGTTTCGATTCAAGTCTAGCTCAAATTGCTATTTTTTGGTTTTACCACTTGTTAAATCTGTTCCAGAGCCACCTCTATCCGGTCATAACCAGACATGGATTTATTTCTTGGAAGACTCAAAAAATCCTTACAGTACCAAAATTTTAAAATGTTTTTCTATACAATTACTCAAACTCTATCTTAGGGTGCTATTCTCTAATCAGAGTTTTTATAAATCTAGAATCCAAGGTTTGTACTAAACATCATCTGATATCAAATATAACAACCTGAACATAGTTACCTTGATTCGGTGAATTATTACATAACATTGGCATGATCACAAAAGATCAAGTCTCGAAAGGCCGATTAGTTTATTTTCCATAGAAATACTAGATACATTCATAAATTTTACATTACATTATAAAATGAATAACTTAAATAGCATAGTCTACATATGCCATAATCATATCCCTTATACTATCCCAATAGGCCAGTCATAACATACTTCTTCACTTCTTGAGAAAAATAAAACATAGAAAAAGGGAGCTCAGATGCTCAGAAAGGATAACAAAATAGCAGAATCTTTCATAAATAAGCATAATAATTTAAGGAAATTTATCAGACTAAAACAAATTCCTTTTAAACATGATGTATAGACTAATACTGAAAATATAAAATAAAATAATTTCATTTACTTATTCACATGGATATTCTATTAGTCTAGTAATCACATGAAATACCAACAACCACTTTCATAATGATGGAATGCATAATGCTAAACATCATAACCATATAGTCAATGCCTTGTTCCAAGACTAAAAATAATATTTTGTCAAGGCCTTTTTTCGAGACACTAGTTTGTCTCATGAGACCTACAAATTCCTCGAGGATCTATAGCGGGCTCCACCCGTCACTTATTAAGTCCAATGCATTTCCCATATGAATAGGTTTAAACATAACATAAACATTCGTAATAAAACTAGCATATGAAATGTCAATAATTTATCTATAAACCATTAGAGGTGTAAAAATAAGATATCCATAGTCAAACATATCACAAAACCTTCAATACAATATGGATGTTTTGTATCATTATAAATCAACTTCAAATAAACATAAAATCCATCAACGGAGGTTGACATAGATGAAATAAATTTTTTTAGACAAATATCTCTTTCTATTTTGAAATCATTTAAAAGTCATATAATTATAAAAGAAAACAATTATTTTGGAAATATTCTTATAAGCTTGTAATGGATTCTTTGACAATGTTATAACAGAAGAAAATAGTTGCACCCTCCATATAAGTTAAAAAATAATTCTTACCTTAATTTTGTTGAAAATGTCATAATGTACCTTGTTTTAAAATGAAGAAAGAATCCTTTCAAAACATATAATTTCATATAAGGGTATAAATTAGTGTAACACATTTTCTAGTAAATAGTAAAAAATTTATTGAAATACATATTTATGAAAACACAAATGTGGATGATAAAGAGGTACTAGAAGATACTAACAAATAAAACAACCTCGGATAATAAAGAGATTTTGAAATTAACCCTTACCTTATACTTTTCATTGGTAAAGGGTAGGTTTAACTCATGTATAATGGTGAAATAATTTTTATTTAATTATACATTTGCCATATACATTAATGTGATATAATATATGATCTTTTAATTTTTCATTGTTAATGATATTTCAGTAGTATCATCGTTTCGAGTGTTAATTGATTCATTTTAATTTACATACTTTGTTACATAATTAATGATTTTTATGTATAGGTTGTATCTTATTAATATTTATAATGACATTAATTATTTAAAAATTATTTTTTTAATCATCAAATGAAAATTAGTCTTGAATAGATACGATGGGGAATGAATCGTTTGTAGAGATTGTAATTTGTACTTACTCATGAGCAGCAATATCATTCTTTTGATATTAAAATAATTTATAATTGGATGGTATATCATACATAAAGAATAATTATCTTGTTATATTATTTATTTACCTCATTTATACTCATTATTATACCCATCCAAACGATGAAGTGTTTGAATAAAAAACTACAACACGCCGTGGAGACGTTAATCCGATTGTACGAACATATGGTGACAATATCATTTATAAGATGGATAGAAAAATTAATATGGTTGTAGAATTTTTATAATAAAATAAAATTATATAGAGGATACTGGGGTTATTATTGTATAGTGGAAACAACAAAGAATGAGTGAGTGGATGAGGAAAAGAACATAAAATAGGTGATGAAATATTTACCTCTTCTTCAGGTTCTTTCTTTTGATTTAATAAAATGGGCCACATAGGTTGGCTTTATGACTAATGTATGGACTCTAGGATGATGTTAGGATAGTTGAGAGGATATTTGGATAGGTTTTGGCCCATCCAAATGGCTTTGAAAGCATGAATATGAGAGAAGTGGAAGTTCCCTTTTATAAGAGAGTTGAGGGTCACTTTTTGAAAAGTTTGAAATATTATTTTATTGTAAAATCATTTTAGGTTTCTAATGGCTCAAAAATATATTATTTAAAGTCTATGGTGGTGATGGGTCGAAAACCTCTCAACCAATAGGTTTTAGACAGGTTTAGGTCATCATATTAACTTTATCTTTTATATTTAACTCTTAGTTAAATAGTTTTACATTTACCATATCTCTTTGTATTTTTAAATTATATTGTTAATAAACATATTATAAAAATCCATGTGAACCTAAAGTGGTTCATTAATGACATATATAATATTATTTAGGCACATTTCTAGAACCATAGATTTTTAGGAATAGAATATCAATAATAATATAATATTTGTTTTATAAACTCTGTTATGTCAATTTTGACACTATTTGGTATTTTGTTTTTGATAAATTCATAACAACATTATTAATTCAGAAAAAATTCATTTAATCAGCCCCAAAATGTAATTTTAACTTATAAAATTAGTGGAATTCATTAAAAGTATCACATTATATTTATTTGGATATTTATAATATCAATTATTTTAGTCTTTCATTAATAAGGTAATTACTGCATCATCATTGTGAAATAAAAAATTTAATATTTTAATGTAAAAAATTTATTAATAAAATAAAATTATATAGGAAATAATTTTAGATTACTAGAAAATATTTATAGTTGAATTTATCTTATGTATAACCCAATGTTAATAATGGATTAGTTATTAAACAATGATTTTAACTCTTTTAACTCTTCATTTAATAAAAAAACAATAAATGTCAAAATCTTATATAAGTGGGCTAAAGGGGATCATATTTTATTCATAAGGTTGTTTTTGGATGAATTATACTAATCTAATAGAATTAAGACATGTTTTAGGGTAATTATGATATCATTATTACCCTTAATTGTCGTATTTACTTTTAACCATGGTAAATAAAAGTCAAAAGTTACTATTTACCAAAAATTATTTACATCTTATTGAACCACATTTTACTTACTGAAATTATCATTTTCCCTAAGATTTTTTATATTCAACTCACAGATGCAGTAAAATTATGCTTTTACAAATTTGTCAATGCTCCTAGGAGTTGGGTAAAAGATGGTAAAAAGTTCGATAATATTTTATATATCTAGACTTATTATAAAATGACTCCAATTAATTAAGTTGAACAAATATAGGTATTATGTATCTATTTTGACAAAAAATAAATTAAAATAAAATAAATAATTATTTAAAAAAAATCGATTTTAACCAATAACCTAGCGTTTTTTACTATTCATCAAAAATTGAAAGTTTTTATAAAAATACCAAAAATAAACCCTAAGCTAATTTTGATATTCTGAATCAAAAAGTGAAGTCTATTTTGAATGATAATAAATATAAAATTTCAAAAATTGGGTATTACTATTCATAATGTCTAGTTTGATTGGTTGTGGTGTGTTTGAACTTGATGTTTCGTACAACACAAGCTATTGCACGATTCATAGGGGAACATACCATGGATTCTTTAGGTGTTATAGGTAGAGGATATTGTGGATCTCCATGGCAATAATCATTATGTGGGGTATGACATGATGTGATCCTCCCACCAACACCCTCACCATGCAGCACCCGTTAGGCTAATGGATATGGCATTTGGGGGGAAAGAAGCATACAAGCTATTGAATCTTACGACTAAATGGGGCATGAGATCATTAGAGGTAAGATCTATGTTTATTATACTCCTTAAAAAGTATTAGTAATCATTGGTATGAGTCACTCCTTCATCTCCCAACTCATGATAAGATATGTGGAGCTTCAAGTTAAGGTGTTATCCCAACATCTTTGTCATGAGGGGCCTCCAGGGAATTCAATATCTATATCATTTATCAGTTGAAGGTTAAAGCTATTGTTTAATTGTGATATGATCTCATGGGACATTTTAGAAATTATTATGGATCACAATGATGTCAAAGTCAGTATGGATTGGATTTCCATGGTATGAACATTGATTTGTTGCCACTGTAGATTAGTCATTTCCCTTAACACTTATTTCATGAAATTCCCCTTTATGAGTGAGAGATATCTCTAGTATTGGTGAGTGGGTTTTATTAGCATTGGGATGCATACCATCAACAATCATTTGTTGAGTGTATACATTGATGTATTAGGCTCTTCAGTCATCTCTATTCCTTCAGTCAGATATGATTTTATGGGAATCATCTCCAAGGATGTTATGAGACTTCCTTCGATAATGGATTTTGAGTTTTTTGTCATCATGTATCCTGATAATTATATGATATCATTTTTTGGCATATCAAATGGGACAATCCATGATTTGGGTATTATATTTTTAGATGGAGGACCCTCGAGAGAATGGTTTCATCAGAACCATTATTTCCATTAGGAAAGAACCAACACAGTTTGTTATATTGGAATATGGTATACTGATTCATTGTGTAAGTTATCATCCCCTGAACCTGGTCACAATAAAGAACAAGTACCACTTTCTTATCATTTATAACCTTTTTGAATATTTATAAGTTATGATATGGTTCTAAATGTTAAATATTGTGTCATGATAACACGAGTTGAGAGTTTGTGATACAGATATTGTTAATACAAAATTCATATATCACTACAAACACTATGAGTTCTTGGTGATTCCCTTTGGTGTGATGAATCCCCTTGCGAAATTTTTGGCATTGATGAACTAAATAATCTATCCATTATTGGACAACTTTTTTGTTGTCTTCAACAATGACAAACTCATATACTTTCCATCAGATGTAGAGAATGCAGATCACATGAGGATAGTAAAAAATTTACTGTTGGGAGCCCCAGTATTATGGAATTATATATATGCACCCCTTCTAGATTCATGAGGTTCTTTTCCAAGGGAATTTCATTTTTTTTCCTGGTTTGGTCATGTACTCAGTAAATATTGATGTAGTTTTGTATTGGGTTCCACACAAGATTGTGTCAGAGGAGCAAAATTCTCTTTCATTGGTGGTGTACTACAAGGGTTTTGTGAAAAATATATCCATGATGGAAAACCATTTGACCACCCTAGGGTGTAAATGGAATAATCTTACCTATATTGAGTAATTATGGAGATCCTTTGGGTATTTGAGTTTGGATATGGTGATAGATTGTGTTTTGAGACTACTGGAAGAGGGTGTAGAGTAATTAGTATACTACAATTCCCCCAGAGTTAGGATTGGTTGCATGTTTCTATAGAGGAAAGAAGTTATAACATATGAATTGAGGTATTTGAGACCCCATAAGAAGAACTATGAGACTAAAAACCTTCCATTGGTAGTGTTATTCCTCTCTCTATGGGTTGGATGAACAATCCTATATGAGATTTATTTGTTGTTTAATCAGACCATCAGAGTTTCATGTTTTACTTCACATAAGGAGACTTGATCCTAAGACATCAGAAGTGGTTGGAGTTACCAAAGGAATATGAATTTTTAATATTCTATATTGTGGGTAAAGTAAATGTTGTAGAATATTCCCTTGATAAAAATCCTTGACTCATTTGGTGAAGGAGGCTTCTAAGTTGTTGTATTCATTTTAGATTACCCTTGTTTTTCATGAGACCCTAGATTTTGAGAATTCAATGTTATTTAATCCTTTTCATCTCATGAATTTAAGAGATTCATGTTTGGTATAGATAAATTACTAAGCCATTCATCAGACTATATCCACATCTGATACCCCCAATGGATTTTTTGAAGGATGGAACCACATCATCATTTTCCATTTGTAGATAGTGGTCCTTATCATGATGTAGGAGATTGTGATGATAGTGTTCCACACTTCTCCATTGGTTGTATATATTAGTGTGGATAATATGTATATATACCATAAGTGTAAGTTATAGTGGGCCAACACGGGATAGATCATGGTATAGTTAATATCATGGGGCCTCACCATTCAGCTACTGATTGCTAAGAACCATGTTCTGGAAGGTTTGTTACATCCCCTGGAGATCCCAGAGTTGAAATTGGATGGAATATCCATGGAATTTTTTATATGTATTCGAGGGATATTTAAGGACCATGATAACACACGGGTTATTATTTATAAAACATAATGTTGGCATACATTTGTGATATCAGGGAGAAATGATCGGTGGAGTGTTTGGGATAGATATATGTACGTGAGACTGTTATAGTTCATTGGGTGTCCATAACGTTTTATTTAGACTCTGATGGATGGTTCACATCACAGTTATGGAGAATTTTGTAGAAAAAATTCAGGACCCATATGAGGATGAGTACAGCCTTTCACCCCATATCGATGGGAATACACATGCACAATCTAGGTGTTGTAGGATATGAAGAGGGATTTTGTGTTAGAAATTTTCCATGTCTAGGAGGATCACATTCCCTTGGTATTGTTTCCAAAAATATTAGATACCACACTTCTATTAGAATGGAATCATTTTATTATATGTATGGGATACCATGCAGATCACCCTTTTACCAAACAAATATAATTGAGGCATCTATTTTGTGTCCAGAGATAACGTAGGTGATGAAAGAGATGGTCTACTTCATCGATTATTGAATGAATAAAGTCCATATTATGTAGAATATTATGAAAATAATCACCATATGACCTCATAATTTAGCTAGGGGGACCAAGATTTATTGAGACTCTCCCTTGATGAGGATTATAGAAATTCATCTGGAGAAGAAAGAAATCCATTAGGTTCATTCAGTGTTTTTGAGATTATATAGAGGTTTTCTAAGGTTTCTTATATCCCTGCCATAGCCCCACATTTGAAGTGATTTCACACCATACTCGTTGTGTTCATGCTGATGAGATATATGAAATACCCCATTAATGTTCACAAATAGGGAAAGCTAGACATCAATGATGAATATAAATTTGTGGATAATCAATTGAGGACTCAGTATTAGTAAATTATTATCCTATGTGGATGGACCATCCCCATGGTTCATGTGTTATAGTAGTATGAGAGAGAAAAATAGCTCCAGGAAGTAGGAGAGATGGATTCGAGCTCTGTATCCTAATATATTTGTTTAGTTTTGGTTTTTGGAGATGGATGTTTTAATGTATGAAATGGTGATGGTACCATATTTTTTATTATAATAAAATGATATATATTTTAATATAATTTCATAGACATGTTTCAATATTATTTTTTATTTTGAGTCCCTATGTGCATGAAATTAATTTCATAAAAATATTAAATATATATTATGTTTCGTCATCCATGTTTCTCAAATAAAATGGGATTATTCATAAAATGGGACTAATCATAAAATGGTACTTCAGATCATAAATCAATGACCACTATTGTGTCTTTGACATTATGTTTATTCTATACAAGACCGTAAATATGACAGCATTGGATGTTCATATAACAACGATCATGGGCAGGTCCATTTAGTTAAAAAAGAATTCAAATTTATTTATTTGCTTAAATTATCCTAATAAAAATTAATTTATAGAATTCCATATTCCATTCCATGGTTCTATCTACATAATCCTAGGGAGAATCATGGATTATATTCTTCCAACTCCCTTTAGTGAATCAGAATCTGATGATGATGAACCTCTGTATCATGGAAGATTATTACATAGAAAAAAAATGATTCCACTACTACATTATTTAGCGCGTTTGTCAAAAACAAGGATCTAAAAATTGGTATTAATCTTCATTTTTTATTATGCCTCATTTTATTTGAATATTGATCACGATCATACTTATTCTTGATCTTTTTTCTAATTGAGGTCCTTTGAATGCACTAGAGTACATATTTAGTTTTTTATTCAGTTTTCTCACCCTTTGGAATTATAATTTGTGTCGATTGGCTAGAAATACTTCTAAACATTTTTTCAACCTTGATATTCTTATGTTCTCTAAAACATTCATTGCGACCCTCACCATTGGGGGACTGAGTCATGGTTCGATGTTACTCCAAGGGATCGAGCTCGATCTTTCCCTCAAAATCATGGTGGATTAACATGTAATGAACAATTTAGATAATAAATGATGAATGGGGATGAAAATTTGTGTTCCGGTGGTTGATTTGTTAATTCAACATGCAATGAAAATATGGAGGCTATGGTAGGCTTTCATGGGGAGATAGTTTTTCATTTGGGATCGTGCTGGAGGATCCAAAAAATCGATATTTGGACACCAGAGTGTCGATATATGTGAACCATAGAAAGATAAACCATTTTATAGTGCCTAAAAAAGAAACATTTGAAGAACCAACTATATATTTGGGATCCCGAAACAATATATGAGAGTCTATGAAAAGCTAAAAAACACACCATGTAGTTCAGAAGAACACACAACATACCCCTTAGAATTCTTTAGCGCTTGGGATTCCCTGTAATAATATGTATCGTATGCTATTTGGGTCCACCACATGCCTTTTGGCCCCTATTTTTTTTACTTGGTGTGTACTCTTGGTGTAAAAAAACATGATAACGACCATTCACATACAATATACCAATGTACATTGACATGGTTATGATACAAAAACACAACAAGGATGAATGTGAAGGACCTCAGGTGGTTGAAGAAATTTTTTTTGTGCCCCTAAAATCTTTTTAAGGCTATATGAATAGTGATTCATGTACCAAAAAGGACAAAAACATGTGATGGCATATGAAAATATGTTGTCTGGGTCCCCTTACAAGCCTTTTACCCAACTTTTCTTCTTAGAAAGCATCAACCTCTCATATCTCCTTCGTCTGAAAAGGAATTTAGGTCCACATGTATATTATCCTAATTATTTTTTCATATATAATGCAAAATCAGACTTCATAGTGTCTTTTGAGATATTATGTGAGATTTTCTAGGAATGATTCTAATTTACGTTGTGCCTGATGATGATAGTGATTAGGAAATATCATTACAGTGGAAAAACCTCGATGGACTACATTGTAGGTACTCTATTTATCCACTTAGTGGATCCACTAGAGGGATTCGAGTATGGGTCCTCTATTAATGTGGTGTCCCCCCTATCAGGTATAGTTGGATCTACCATACACTTAGTCTTACCCTCTATTTTTTAGGGTTTTGGTCATGTATTTTCTATGTGGAACACCCTCACATTAGGGTACCAGTCCGTTATACACGTAGTGGTACCCCCTTATGAAATTGGATTGTGGGTCCTCTATCTACCGAGTCGTAAACCCTATGTCATTAGGGTGTGGGACCTATATTTACTGAGTGGTACCTCATATAGACATATGGTATTGGTTATCTACCAACCGAGTGGAACCTCATGCCACACTAGGGCATAGGTCCTCTACTTCGATATTTTTTCCCCGTCAACAACGTGGAATAATGGAAAGGCATGGGTCCTCTACTGTAATGACCCAATCTTTTTGAGTAGTATATTAACTTACTCTTAATGATTTAATAAGATGTTAATGGTTAATGCAGAAAGGGGAGTTGATGGCTTCATCCAGTAGACTCAACCCTTACGAAGCCCACTTATCAGAGCTTGGGAAGGAGGTAGCATCTATGGGCTTCGCTTTGGACCAAGCCCAAGCCGAGCTCCAGCGTGTCAAGCTTGAACGAAAACGCTTACAGGAGAAGTTCAAGTTATTGGAGATTGCTACTACGGCAATGTTATCTAAGCCTCCCTCAGATTCTCTCACCATATCACACCTTACACTTAGGTCTTATGCCAGTGTTATAAGGGGCTATGTGATGAGACCCTAGTTTCCTTGTGTAATCCTCTCGGGTGAATAAATTGAGATTTCTTCCTTTATTGATGTTTGTGAAATTTCAAATGTCTAGATAATTTTAGAATGTATTTTATTGATGAATTTTGAAAAAGGGATATTTTGAAATATTTATGTAAACCCTAAATAACTAATGATGTGTAATGATTTTCAAAAAATGGTCTTCTACAAAAGTGTTCATTAAGGAATTTGGAGTCTAATAAGATCAACTTAATTTTTGATGAATAGTAAATTATGAATAGTGATTTTACGCTTAGGATTAGTAATGTGACCAAATGGATTAGTAATTTTCATTCAAAGAAAGTTTTAATATAATTTAGACAAATTTATTAAGTAATGTGATTAGATAAAATGGTTAAATAACGGTTTCATAAATTATTATTCAAGTATTAGTTTTTTTCAGATGAATAGTGTTTTTTAATTAAATATTTAATTAAAAATAATTAGAAAATTATTTTTATAAAAATGACTTTATTTTTGAACTCAAAGCATCGATATTATGTTATGGTAAATTTTGGGGATTTTTCTAAAAAAATGAATTTTCGGTGAATAGTGTTTTTATTTAAAAATAAAATTAAAAATATTTAGAAAATTATTTTTATAAAATGGAGTTCATTTTTGAAATCATAGCATTGATATTTGGTTAAGATGAAATTTTGGGATTATTCTGAGAAAGTTGAATTTTCTGTGAATAGTAAAAATACAGTTTTAGGGTTTCGGTATGTTTAATGACATCATCACGGTGTCATGATGATGTCATGAAATCTTTTGCGGGTTGGCCGGACAAGGGTGATTAATTATTGTTTTGGGGGCCCCATGTGGCCTAGCTCCATGATAAATGCCAAGGGAGAGCACATGGGTTTGAGAAAAGCACATGTGAGGTGTCCCTTGGCCATTAATGCTTTGTCCCCTCACTTTCCCTATAAATACCCACCCTTTCCTCCTTTAGTTTTCACTCCCAACTCTCCCCCAACGAAGTTCTGGTCTTCTTACCTTCCAAAGAGTCCTCCCAAGGTGCCCCCAAGCCCTCAAGGTCGAATCCTTTGAGTTTCAAGAGTCACGTTTTAAGGTAAGGGATCCGACCCCTCTCTTTCTTTTCATGTAATCTCTTTTATGTCATTCCTATTATGCTCCATGTTTTTATGTTAGAGGATGTTCTTTTATATTCCTATTACTTCCATTTCATGTTTATATGATGAGATATCCCCTCTTACTCTCATCATTTTGTTTTATGAAAGTTTAAGTGACGCCGTTAGGCTGCCAAAATTTTAAGGGATTCTTTGACCCTTCTCAATTTTCAAGTTCGATTTTCATGTCAAGTCTTTCAAGTTCCTTTTTATTATGTTGGGGTATGATCTCTATATCTATAATACTGATCTCTTATGATCATATGATGAGGGACCCTATTTGATCTTGTCAAATCATTTTCTTTTGAAGTTAAGTGACACCGTAAGGCTGCCGAATTTTCATAAGAGAAATCTAATCTTTTTTCCTTCCATGTTTTTCATTTCAAATGGTATGTCCCAAAAATTTCATTACCATGTCCATATGTCCTTCTTATTCTTTCACCCTACTGTTTTATGGATCATTTATGAGTGGGTGACCCATGTCCCCTCTCATTTCAATGTTTTCTAAAACCCCGAAACTTAGCCGTTATGCTTCCCCTCAAAATGCCTCTCTCTTTTCTCAAAAATTATTTTATGTTATAAAGTGAATAATCAAAGCTCTTATTTATACAAGGGTATTCACATATATATCAAAATGTTCCATTTTAAATTCTGGGATTTACATACATGAGACCCACCTTCCTTTTTTGTGGGTTTTAAAGTGTCGTAAAGATCATGTCTTTAAAGCAGTTTTTAAAACGTTATGATTATGAAATGAAACCCATTTATTTTATGCTATATGGGTTATTTATTAAATGTTTGATGATGATATATGTGGCTCACATGATAATAAAGGCAAATTTAAGGGTGCGCCCTGATAGCGCTCCAATGCATTGGGTAATGATGTAACCACTAGAGATTACAATTTTCACAATACCTTGGTGAATAACCTTGGTAATTTTCAAATGACACCTTGGGGATGGACCATGGTGATATGTTCATGATTGTCTATGTTAAATGATGTAGCCACATATTCAAGTTATGAAAATTGTTATTTTTATTATGAAATGCCTCATGATTTCTTTCTCATGCCTTAAAGTTCTTTTCATGTCCTTATTGAAGTATCTCAAGTTCACATGTAAAATGTTCCTCTTGTTTCCCTTACTGGGCCTTCTGCTCACCCTTTCTTTTGATGTATGTCCCCAGGTTATGAGATGCAGTAATGAACCTAGAATGAACTTAAGGAGACGCCTTTCAAGTGTTTAAGAAGAATGTTTTATGTTATTTTCATGTATTATGTTCCTGGTTTCTAAGACACTAGACCTTAAAGATCCTCAGTTTTGTGTAATGTAATGAAATTTTATGTTATAAAATGGCGGGATGTCATAGTTGGTATCAAAGGATGGTTTAGTTATTTGTGGAAATTAGGATATAAAAACTTTAGGAAGAACCCTATAGAAAAGTTTAAATATAGGAAAACTTCCTGGTATTTTGGTAAGTATTGAGTAAGTGGTCTATCAAACAAATACATCCCTGTCTGGATACGAGCAGGTAGAGGCGGCTCTGGCACAGATGTACATAGGGGTAAAACCCGAAAACACCGCTTTGAGCTAGACTCGAACGGGAACTGGTGCACGATAACGGGCCTTGCTGCACTCTTGGTTACGACACTCCCGGGGGATATGTTTGGTCAATCACATGCTTTTTATGAATCATTATGAAGGAATTATAGAGAACTATAATTGTCTAAGCACGAAGTCTTAGTTAAAAGATTCATAAATGAAATAAGTTTCTCACTACGGTTTTATTCTTTTAGAAAATGGAGGGCAATAGGAGGAACCGTGCCGATGGTGACCGCAATGCACCATGTGCTGACGGCCCTCCTATGGAAGCCGGAATGGAAACATTCATGCGAATGATGAACCAACTGACTCAAGTTATGAGTAATAACTTGAATCAAGCTGAGAGGCCGACCACACCATGAAGGGAACAACTTTCTGTTGAGTCCTTCATGCGTCAACGACCACCAACATTCAGTGGATCTACTGACCCATTGGTTGCGGAACAATGGATAAGCTCCATTGAAAAGATCTTTTCTGTACTTCATTGTTCGGAACAAGAAAAAGTCACCCTTGCTGTTTACCGCCTAGAGGGAGAAGCTGATCAGTGGTGGTCACTGATCCAAAACACGAAGCCACGAGGAGAGATGGAAGCTATGGAGTGGGAAGAATTTCGGGGGATTTTCTTTAACAAGTATTTCCCTCGTTCCATGAGAACGAAAATGGAGAAAGAGTTTCTCGAGCTGAAGCAGAAGGAGAACGAATCTGTCGGAAGCTATGAGATGAACTTCACAAAGCTTTCCCGTTATACCTCAAGCATTGTCATGGACCCTAATGGGAAGGTTGATAGATTCTTTGGCGGACTACGACCACATCTGTGAAAGAATCTAGCCAACAGGGACTACGATAGCTATGAAGAAATAGTTCGAAGTGCTATGAAAGTTGAACTAGAGTTTGGGGAGACACAATGGTCTCATAAATCTAATGAGAAGAAGAGAACTCTAGAACCAATCCTGGGAAGAAGTTTTGATCGGGAAAGAGGTGGAAAGCATATGCAACATGCCACATGCAATAAATGTGGGAAGAAGCATCCGGGGAACTGCTTGATCGGAAGTGGCAAGTGCTATAGGTGAGGAAAAGAAGGCCATATTTCTCGAAATTGTCGTGGTGATGTGAAGCCTCAACTTCCCAACACTAATGACAGAGGAAAGATGGTTCTGGCCCTACCCGAAGTCACATGCTTCAAGTGTGTACAGCTTGGGCACTTTGCTAATCAATGTCCAAATCCGAGGGCGGTGGAGGGGAATCACCATCAACCTCAGCAGAGGCCAAGGGAGCAAGGTCGTGCTTTCTCTATCACAACAACTAAAGTTGAAGTTCCGAACGATGTGGTAGCAGGTACTCTTATTGTCCTCTAAAAACTAGAAAGTGCTTTATTTGATTCTGGTTCTACGCATTCCTTTATTTCTTCCATGTTTGCAATGAATATAGAATCAATCCCCGAATTGCTTGAGGTAGAGTTGTCAGTCAAGACTCCAAGTGGGATTATCCATGCATCAACAGTGTTTAGAGACTCTAGTGTTTACTTTGGTGAGCACAATCTTATCGCAAATCTAGTAGTCATTCCCATGATGGAATTCGACGTTATACTAGGGATGGACTGGCTCTCAAAGTATAATGCTAAGATCAAATGCAGAAGTAAGGAAATCTCAGTAGTCTTGAATGAACGACCTACAGTTATCTTCTGAGGAGAGATATCCCGATCTGATCCCTATCTAGAAGCACCTCCTATACCTTTCTTTATGGAGTTAATCGGTGATGAGGAAGAAGGGAAAGGGAGAATACAAATTGAAGATGTTAAGATTGTTCAGGAATACATGGATGTATTTCCTGAGGAGTTACCTGGACCTCCCCCAGAAAGAGAGGTAGAGTTCTCCATTGAACTCGTACCTGGGTCTCAACCGATATCAAAGACTCTGTATAGAATGGCAAATGTGGAGCTAGAGGAGCTAAAGAAACAACTCCAAGACTTGTTGGAGAAGGGGTTTATCCGACCGAGTGTGTCTCCTTGGGGAGCACCCGTTCTCTTTGTGAAGAAGAAGGATGGATCAATGCGGCTATGCATTGATTATAGAGAACTGAACGGGATCACAGTGAATAACAGATACCCTCTTCCAAGAATTGATTATTTATTTGACCAACTTCGTGGGGCTCAATTCTTCTCTAAGATTGACCTTCGATCTGGTTATCATCAACTGAGGGTGAAGAAGGAAGATATTCCAAAGACTGCCTTCCGATCAAGATATGGGCATTATGAGTTTACTGTTATGCCCTTCGGCTTGACTAATGCTCCAGCTATTTTCATGGATTTGATGAATAGAGTCTTTAATGACTACCTTGATAACTTTGTGGTAGTTTTTATTGATGATATTTTGATATATTCAAAAAGTCGTGAGGAGCATGAAGATCATCTGAGGATTTTTTTGAAAACTCTACGGAAGGAGAGGCTCTTTGGGAAGTTCAGCAAGTTTGAGTTTTGGTTACAACAAGTGGCTTTCTTGGGGCACATTGTAACCAATGAAGGAATCTCGGTTGACCCTGCAAAGACAATGGTTGTGGAGGAGTGGCCTCAACCCACAACAGTAACTGAGATTCGTAGTTTCCTTGGTTTAGCGGGATATTATAGGAGGTTTGTGAAAAACTTTTCACAGCTTTATAATCCACTAACCAAGTTGACTCGAAAAGGGGTTAAGTTCTTCTGGACAAAGGAATGCGAGGAAAGTTTCCAAGAGCTGAAGAAGAGATTGGTTACTGCACCTGTGTTAACACTACCCTCTATCGGAGAAGGATTTGTTATTTTTATTGATGCATCTCTGAAAGGGCTTGGGTGCATCCTCATGCAAAATGACAAAGTAATTGCTTATGCATCTCGACAGTTGAAGATTCATGAGCAGAATTATCCTACGCAAGATCTAGAGCTGGCGGCAGTTGTTTTTGCTCTAAAGATATGGAGGCACTATCTTTATGGGGAGAAATGTGATATATACACTGACCACCAAAGTCTAAAGTATATTTTCACACAGAAAGAATTGAACATGAGACAAAGGAGATGGTTGGAGCTTATTAAAGACTATGATTGTTAAATTCATTATCATCATGGAAGAGCAAACAAAGTCGCAGATGAGTTAAGCAGGAAAGATCCTGTTGTTCTGGCAACAATAAGGATCCCGGGAGATCCCTTGATTAAAGATCTAGTAAAACTGGACATGGGAATTATAAGGAAAGGGACATCATCAACCCTATACCAAATGATTTCTCAACCTTCATTACTAGAGAAGATCAATAAGGCTCAAAAAGAAGATCCTTTGCTGCAGGAGAAGTTCGAGGCTGTAAAGGATGGGAAGTTCCCTGATTTCAATATTGATCAAGAAGGTGTATTGAAATTTCGTACAAGACTATGTGTTCCATCTATTCCGGAGATAAAGAAAGAAGTGATGGATGAAGATCATAGATCTACATTATCTATACATCCGGGAAGCACTAAGATGTATAGAGACCTTCGTGATCATTATTGGTGGGATAACATGAAGAGAGAGATTGCTGATTTCACTACAAGGTGCCTGGTGTGTCAGCAAGTAAAGGCAGAAAGACAACTTCCTAAGGGGGTATTACAACCGCTACCCATACCAGTATGGAAGTGGGATAATATCACCATGGACTTTGTAACTGGTCTCCCAAAAACATCCAAAGGAAACAATGCGATATGGGTTATTGTGGACCGTCTCACCAAGACAACCCATTTTATCTCTATTTGGGAAGATTTCTCTCTGGATCAGCTTGCCAAGATATACATGAAGGAAGTGGTAAGGCTGCATGGGGTACCACTATCCATCGTATCTGATCGTGACCCAAGATTCACATCAAAATTCTGGAGAAGTCTTCAGCATGCTCTGAACACTGAATTGAATTTTAGTACGACCTATCATCCTCAAACTGATGGCCAATCTGAAAGGACTATTCAGACACTCGAAGACATGTTGAGATTATGCTCAATGGAATTTATAGGTGGATGGGATCAACACCTCCCATTAGTTGAGTTCTCCTATAACAACAGCTTCCATGAGAGTATTCAGATGGAACCCTATGAAGCTCTGTATGGAAAGCGGTGTAGAACTCCTACTTGTTGGGATGAAACTGGTGAGAGGAAGCTTCTTGGGCCTGATCTCGTGCAAGAGATGACGGAACAGGTTCATGCCATCCAGCAACACATAAAAGCTGCTCAGAGTCGGCAGAAGAGCTATGCTGACAATCGACGAAGAGACTTGGAGTTTGGGGTTGGTGACAAAGTCTTCCTTCGAATCTCTCCATGGAAGAGAGTCAAGCGGTTTGGGAAGAAAGGGAAGCTCAGCCCTAGGTACATTGGCCCCTATGAAATCCTTGATCGCATAGGAGCAGTGGCCTATCGTCTAGTACTTCCACCGAACCTAGCTCAAGTTCATGATGTCTTCCATGTATCTCTCTTGAGGAAGTACATACCCGACCCTTTGCATGTACTGAACCCAGAGGTGGTACAACTTGAACATGACCTCTCTTATGAAGAGCAGCCAGTGGAGATCTTGGACCGTAGAGACAAGGTCCTACGAAACAAGACTACCCACCTTGTGAAAGTGCTGTGGAGGAATCACAAGTATGAAGAAGCGACTTGGGAGCCTGAGGAAACAATGAAGCAAAAGTACCCTCACCTTTTCGGCTAGGCCTCAAGTATAAATTTCGGGGACGAAATTTCTTAAGGGGGGAAGAATGTAACGACCCAATCTTTTTGAGTAGTATATTAACTTACTCTTAATGATTTAATAAGATGTTAATGGTTAATGCAGAAAGGGGAGTTGATGGCTTCATCCCGTAGACTCAACCCTTACGAAGCCCACTTATCAGAGCTTGGGAAGGAGGTAGCATCTGTGGGCTTCGCTTTGGACCAAGCCCAAGCCGAGCTCCAGTGTGTCAAGCTTGAACGAAAACGCTTGCAGGAGAAGTTCAAGTTAGTGGAGATTTATACTAGGGAAATGTTATCTGAGCCTCCCTCAGATTCTCTCACCATATCACACCTTACACTTATGTCTTATGCCAGTGTTATAAGGGGCTATGTGATGAGACCCTAGTTTCCTTGTGTAATCCTCTCGGGTGAATAAATTGAGATTTCTTCCTTTAGTGATGTTTGTGAAATTTCAAATGTCTAGATAATTTTAGAATGTATTTTATTGATGAATTTTGAAAAAGGTATATTTTGAAATATTTATGTAAACCCTAAATAACTAATGATGTGTAATGATTTTCAAAAAATGGTCTTCTACAAAAGTGTTCATTAAGGAATTTGGAGTCTAATAAGATCAACTTAATTTTTGATGAATAGTAAATAATGAATAGTGATTTTACGCTTAGGATTAGTAATGTGACCAAATGGATTAGTAATTTTCACTCAAAGAAAGTTTTAATATAATTTAGACACCTTGATTAAGTAATGTGATTCAATAAAATGGTTAAATAACGGTTTCATAAATTATTATTCAAGTATTAGTTTTTTTCAGATGAATAGTGTTTTTTAATTAAAAATTTAATTAAAAATAATTAGAAAATTATTTTTATAAAAATGACTTTATTTTTGAACTCAGAGCATCGATATTATGTTATGGTAAATTTTGGGGATTTTTCTAAAAAAATGAATTTTCGGTGAATAGTGTTTTTATTTAAAAATAAAATTTAAAATATTTAGAAAATTATTTTTATAAAATGGAGTTCATTTTTGAAATCATAGCATTGATATTTGGTTAAGGTGAAATTTTGGGATTATTCTGAGAAAGTTGAATTTTCAGTGAATAGTAAAAATACAGTTTTAGGGTTTCGGTATGTTTATTGACATCAAAACGGTGTCATGATGATGTCATGAAATCTTTTGAGGGTTGGCCGGCCAAGGGTGATGAATTATTGTTTTGGGGGCCCCATGTGTCCTAACGCCATGATAAATGCCAAGGGAGAGCACATGGGTTTGAGAAAAGCACATGTGAGGTGTCCCTTGGCCATTAATGCTTTGTCCCCTCACTTTCCTTATAAATACCCACCCTTTCCTCCTTTAGTTTTCACTCCCAACTCTCCCCCAACGAAGTTCTGGTCTTCTTACCTTCCAAAGAGTCCTCCCAAGGTGCCCCCAAGCCCTCAAGGTCCAATCCTTTGAGTTTCAAGAGTCACGTTTTAAGGTAAAGGATCTGACCCCTCTCTTTCTTTTCATGTAATCTCTTTTATGTCATTCCTATTATGCTCCATGTTTTTATGTGAGAGGATGTTCTTTTATATTCCTCTTACTTCCCTTTCATGTTTATATGATGATAAATCCCCTCTTACTCTCATCATTTTGTTTTAGGAAAGTTTAAGTGACGTCGTTAGGCTGCCGAAATTTTAAGGGATTCTTTCACCCTTCTCATTTTTCAAGTTCGATTTTCATGTCAAGTCTTTCAAGTTCCTTTTTATTATGTTGGGGTATGATCTCTATATCTATCATACTTATCTCTTATGATCATATGATGAGGGAACCTATTTGATCTTGTCAAATCATTTTCTTTTGATGTTAAGTGACGCCGTAAGGCTGCCGAATTTTCATAAGAGAAATCTAATCTTTTTTCCTTCCATGTTTTTCATTTCAAATAGTATGTCCCTAAAATTTCATTACCATTTCTATATGTCCTTCTTATTCTTTCACCCTACTGTTTTATGGATCATTTATGAGTGGGTGACCCATGTCCCCTCTCATTTCAATGTTTTCTAAAACCCCGAAACTTAGCCGTTATGCTTCCCCTCAAAATGCCTCTCTCTTTTCTCAAAAATTATTTTATGTTATAAAGTGAATACTCAAAGCTCTTATTTCTACAAGGGTATTCACATATATATCAAAATGTTCCATTTTAAATTCTGGGATTTACATACATGAGACCCACCTTCCTTTTTTGTGGGGTTTAAAGTGTCGTAAAGATCATGTCTTTAAAGCAGTTTTTAAAACGTTATGATTATGAAATGAAACCCATTTATTTTATGCTATATGGGTTATTTATGAAATGTTTGATGATGATATATGTGTCTCACATGATAATAAAGGCAAATTTAAGGGTGCGCCCTGATAGCGCTCCAATGCATTGGGTAATGATGTAACCACTAGAGATTACAATTTTCACGATACCTTGGTGAATAACCTTGGTAATTTTCAAATGACACCTTGGGGATGGACCTTGGTGATATGTTCATGATTGTCTATGTTAAATGATGTAGACACATCTTCAAGTTATGAAAAATGTTATTTTTATTATGAGATACCTCATGATTTCGTTCTCATGCCTTAAAGTTATTTTCATGTCCTTATTGAAGTATCTCAAGTTCACATGTAAAATGTTCCTCTTGTTTCCCTTACTGGGCCTTCTGCTCACCCTTTCTTTTGATGTATGTCCCCAGGTTATGAGATGCAGTAATGAACCAAGAATGAACTTAAGGAGACGCCTTTCAAGTGTTTAAGAAGAATGTTTTATGTTATTTTCATGTATTATGTTCATGGTTTCCAAGACACTAGACCTTAAAGATCCTCAGTTTTGTGTAATGTAATGAAATTTTATGTTATAAAATGGCGGGATATCATATCTACATGGTTAATTATTTTGAATAAAAAAAATATTATGATTAATGATGATGGAATTATTTATCTGGTGGAACAATCTCCAAGATGTTCTATGAGATAGAGATCCACATTTTATCCATTTCATTTTAATTGGTTTCAGAATATATATATATATCCATGATGATGGATTTTAACTATATATATATTGGATGAGTTATCTATAAATTATTAATTCCTATAGTATATCTTTCTTCTACCCCCTTCATCTCTTGGGTATTCATTCTCTGTATGTAAATAATGAACCCTAAATTGGCTAAGATGGAATGTGTTGTGTCTCAGGCAGTCGATGGATAGGTCGTTGGTTACTACATAAGTGCATATGAATACCTACTTCATTGGAAAAGTTATGATGTAAAGATCAGGTAGGCCTAGAAATGGGATCTCCCAATACTTTTATATTCTAGTTTTCATGGGTTGGGTCATCTTTCCAGCTGGGCATGAATTTTTTACCTCCACTTTCAGTTTGCACTGTCGTACTCTTATTCACTATAGAGGTCAGTCATATGTGTGGTTACATTGAAGATATTTCTTCCTCTTATTATTATTAATCCTATAATTAACATTAATGTGTCCCGGTGTGTGCATACAGGTATGTTATGAGAAGACCCCCAATGTAAGATATATTTATATGTTTGTCTCCAACCACTGGCCAATAGCGACTGACATGGTGTATTCACAAGTCGAGCTCTATTGGGTTCAGTCATTACACCTTGTGTTGGACCAAATGAAAGAGGATAAAATATAGGTAATTTATATGTTATTTTAAGGGATATATGTTAATGATTTGGTTGATCTAGATTCCTCAGTGTATTGTAAATAATTAATGGAGTATGTTTCCTTATATGATTGTAGTTAGGGGCCTTTTGGAATTTATTACATTATTAAATTAATATAAATTAACACTCATGAAAATGAATGAAATTCGATAGATATTCAAACATAGAGTTGGGTATGGTTAATATATCATAAAATAATAAAATTTTGAAAAAACATTGTGTGGTTTTAGGCCTTGTTTTTTGTTTATCCACTAAGTTAATGTATTTTAACAGTAAATTTGTTAATTTATTTTTTAGTCGTAATGGTTTATAATTTTTCATATCATGTATCCCTTAAATCATAAATGGAAATGGGATGAAATATCTGAACCAATATTACCACAATTATCCAATTTCAATATATTAATTTATTTTTTAATATTTTTCATAAAATATTTCTTTGATAAATTATCATTAATGGATATTTTTAAACTATTAAAGTAATTTTCCATCATATACATATATTAAATGATTTACATTGGATATAAATCGTTTTAAAATCAAAAATATTTCACATTCTACTATAATATTCATCTAACAATATAAATGAGTATAATTTTATCACTTTTTTTATTGTTAATATAATTTATTTTATTTTTCTAATAATTGATGAAATAATGTATTAGCAACACACAAGAATTTAAGGTAATTATATGTTCAATGAAACTAATAGATAAATTATAATCATGATACTAATTTCATTTGAACAATATTAACATTTATATTCTGTCATAATATTATTTTATCCCTATGTGGACACATAATTGATATTAAAATCTAAAGAGTGAGATTTTGGATCTTTCACTCCATAAAAAATTATATTCACTATTTGAATGGAATTTATTCTAATTGACATATAATAATCTATAATAAGGTTATAAATATAGAATTCACTTTATACAATAATAATTTAAATGAAATAAGTTGTCCTCAACACTCAGTTTTGTCCTAGATTAACTCGATCCACCCTTTGCCGAGGTAATAAATAATAACAAGGTAGTTATTCAAATTGAAGAAAAATAAAGGGAAATTTTTACCAATTATAAACATCTAGATTCCAAATATGGAATCACTTTTTTTCAGATTCAATTTCTATCTTTTTAAATAATATAAAAATATTTTCCAAAATGTGAAGAAAATCACTTCTTTATAATAAAATTTTAAGCATAAAAATTGATTTATTCATATCATTCTATGAGTAGAAAACGTCTATGAATATAATAAAATTTTATCTAATATATTATATATAAATTTCATTAAAATATTATAGAAATAATAATATACTTAATTTATTAAAATAACAAAACATTGTGCATACATAAAAGTATTTTTTTTTTCTAAAAATGACAGTTATGTTATATTTTAATAATATTATTTTTACTGATAATCATTTATTTTATTCTAAAAATGTTGAAATGAAAAGAATTTATAATTTATTTAGTCATATTCATACCCCACTATTTTTTGGTCTATGGTATAATTGTAGAAAAATTATATTTCGATAATAGATCATGGTTTGTTTAAACATGGTGTTCTAAAAAAACAATATATTATGTATATTATAATAATTTATAAATAAATAGAGATTAAATTCAAGGGGTGTTACATTTCTCTCCCCTTTAAAAAATTTAATAATAAATATTTAATGAATGTCACAATATAATAGAGTTTGGTAGTACATCATCATAATTTCTACTGGTTATGACATCACCTCCTTTTTTTTGGGATATTTCAAAAGTAACATTCCTAACTACATTGTATTATTCCTTAACATAGTTTACCTAGTGTATATAACATGGATATGATCTTCGTAGTCAGATATATCATGTTACTATTCTATTTCCGTGGATGTGAGCACTTGTAATGAGTATGGTGTGTACTTCCTTCATAAAAATATATGGAACAAATTGCGTACTTTAGCAAGGATATGATACATTTTCAAATATTATGTCATAGATATGATTCATTTCATGATATAAAAGGATATTTTTAAAATGATATTATTTTTACATTGTATTTTAATATAATAAAACGATTCATTAGATATTCCTTCAAGAAAATTTTATCTCTAATGTGAAATTTGAAATCATTCCTTTAGTTATCAGCATAACTCTATTACCTTCTATAAATTGATTTAAAACTGGTTTAAATTGTCTCAAATTTTTTAATTGTCTCCATAATATTTTTGCTACCAATAATATTATCTTCACAAAGTCCATACCAACTAGTTGGTGTATGATATCTATTTCTATATAATGCATTATACGGTTCCATTTGAATACTAAAAAGGAATCTGTTTTTAAAGAAAAGTCCATAGAAATTAAATATTTATCCAAATGACCTTGAATGTAATATGATCAGGATATCAAAATTTTTATAATGTATGGATAGTACATTTTTTTCGATCATTAAGTTTGAATATTCTATGTCGTTCTCAAATGAAGCTTGATATTCAAATCCTTCTATGTATTTTTCCAAATTTCAATTTAAATCATCGATCATGATGAGATAAAAATTAAAATAGGCTAACCATGAAGGCTTAAAACCACAAAAATATATATTTTATCAAATTAATATGGAAGAAAATAATATATTTTATTGTGTAAATGTGCAGATTTGGTAAGGATATCACCAATAAACTATATAAAATCAATAATTTTAGGATTCTTCTGTAATCCATTGAAAGGTCCACAGTAATGGCATCCCATTACCATGTAGAAACAAGAAGATGTTTCGTGATTCATCTTGGTCACTATCTATCAACCTCTACACATTGAAATTCTACAGATCTTGACACATAATCAGCAATTTATATATTCATATTATACTACAAAAAATGTTCAGTCAAAACATTATACATCAAGGTTCTTCTTGTGTGTATAGAGATATTCGAGAAATGAGAATCATCTAATACTTCCATTTTTATCATATGTAGACATGGAAAACACAACCTCTTATCAAATATCAAAAATCTATCTTCATATATGTTGTTATGAAATTTAACAACATTCATTCCATAAATTTTTTTTTGAATATTCTCATCATCAGTCTAAGAAATTATTTTCTTTTCTAATAAGTATATTTTGATAATAATTGAAAAAACGTGTAATGTGTCCCCATCCTTAATTATTATGAGAACCATATATAGTAAATCCAGGAATATAGGATCCCAGGTATGCCATATTTTGGGTGTAACTCCATTATCTATCCATATTAGTGTATCAGCTACAATTATTTTTGTTCAACAGCGGTTTTGTACAAAGATATCATAATAATTATAGAGACCCAACCATCTTGATTTCTAATGTTTTGATATTTTCATGTGAAGATGTATTTCAAACTCATATGATAAGTATAAATCTCCTATATTTCACCATAGAGGTAGTGTATCTAGATATTAAGAGAAATTATTATGACTATAAATTCAAAATTATAATTTAGTTTGTTCTTTAAATGTGTATTTTACAAACCTGAATCATTGAAAATTACATTATCAGTCAAAAAAAGGAATAAACCAAGCCCCTTTTTTCAATGTAACAGATATATCACACATAAATTATATCATAATGTTATATTCAAAGTCATATCATTCTCCAAACACCTAATTAATTCTTAGAAATATTCATTATATTTATTTTTTTCATTAGAACATAACCCATATATGAGTAATTTGGTAAAATGGGACATCCAATCAGAAAATTATTTGAACAAATGACTAATAGTAACCTACCAAACCATAAAAACTATGTACCTTGGTTAGGTTCATTGGTGTTTTTATATTCCTAGTGTAACATCATGTTACAATTTTCTGGTACAGATTAACTTCTCTTTTGATCATTCTTTGGTTGGGTATCATTCATGGATTATTTTAGTTAAATGTTTCAAATCATGAAGGGGTCTTCGGATGTGCATAGTTAGACCTCAGTTTTTCCTTGAAGTTTTTCCTACTTGTGGAAACCATGAAAATATTGGTAGTGATGGATTTAATGGTTGGGGCGTGGTTTGAAAAGGTGCTCCCCACCTAAGAGAAACTATGAAACAACATCAGCAGGAGTGTACAGTTAGGGAACATATTTGGTCAAACCGTGTAGCCATACCTAAGAAACCAAGCGTGTGACATTTAATATTATGTAGTATCATTAAAAATTACCAAACCCCCTTTTGATCACAATATCATCCCTAACATGACATACACTATTTTATTATGTCATTAAATATCTCAAGGACCCATTTTTGTCTCTTCTAAACCCATTCAATGTAGGGTCAAATCTAGGATGTCATCATTCAATACATTCTAGGTAAGTATTCCTTCCTCATTTCTTCTCTCCCACTCTCTATTTCAATCCTCCTTAGTTTTTGTTAGATATCTGTGTTTTTGGATGATATAATCCCAATTTTTTAGATATTGAATCTATGTTTGATTCCCAAATCTCATTTTTCAAAAAAAATTATTAGATTTTTCTATTGTTGGTGTTATGTTTCATGATCCATTGGTCTTGATGTAAGTGGTTCTACCTATGATTTGATGATTTTATTTACCATAAATTGATTGATTTAAATTAAATAGCTTTATATTAATTTTATTTCATTCAATTGGTACATTTAATACAAAATTCCATTGAATTTGGGGTTTGAAATGGATTTGACCTAAAATAGGGGTAGACCTCAATTGCAATGAATTGGGGTGTGGTTTGTATTTGATTATAAATTGTTGAAATTTAAAGTGCAGAGTTTAAATTGTGAAATTAAACATTGAAATTTATTTATGAAATGGATTTGAATTTAGTATTTTAGAATAATGGCTTACGAATGGGTTGATATAAACCTAGGGGTTTTATCCTAGATGAAGGAATGATTTGGTTAAAAACATTTTTTTAAATATTAATTGGAATATTGAAATTGAAATTGTGTTGATTAATTTTTTTATAAAAGTACTGATATAAATTTCTTATTATTGAATGTTGTTTGTGCACATGAAATCCACGGTTGTTAGTGATTTAATAGGGAAATACAAGCTAGGTAGGAATTTTCCTAGCACCAAATTGATTATTTAAAACTAGAACATAAACATTTAGGAATATCATTTATTTATTGGGATATTTTTAAGTTTTATTTGTCTATTTTCAGCGATATGTGTGCGAACAATTCTGTTTTCATTATATAAGTGTTTCACGATCCCATAACATAGAACTATCAAACAAATTGAAAGATAACCATGTATCTTAGTTGTGATTATTTTGATACAGATGCCATTTTTTGTAAACTATTCTACACATTTCAAGTATGTTTATATAATTATTTTGATATATAATATTTATTAAGTTATTGTTTGAAACATTTCATTCATTTAAAATATAATTCATGATATGTTTTGAAATTGATTTTGAGCTTCTGTTCCCATTTATTTGAAATTGAAGTATTTTTCGGATAATAAATTATTGAATCATAATATGGAATCCTTGCTAATTCCCTTCTAGCCATTATTATTTTACCATACTTGTAACTTTGGTTTCTTGCATATTTTATTCTATCATTTTTGAGAGATGGGAAGGCACCACTTGGAGGTGGTTGTTTTTTTTCTTTGGTCTTTAGCTTCCATGTCCAAGCTCTAATACATGTGTTATTATCTTGTTTCATGGTACATTTATGTTGTACCTTTAGGTTTCTTTACCTTTTTCACTTATGTTACTGTTCTTCCTATGGATTTTTATTCATATAATATGTCTTGTAACTATTTATTCCTCAATTTATCTGAAAAATGTTCCCAGTTTTATCTTGTATGATGTCATGTTCTTTTTTTAATCCATGGTCATTGGGAATGAAATTAGAGATACTTCAAAACTAGATCAATTATTATTATACTAGGATATTTTGATGGTTCATGAAATGTAATATCTAATATTCATGTAATGCATCTTTCTTTATTGTTTGTGTATAGTTCAAGAATATTTTCAGGACATATGAGGTAGTTGTGATAGATTTCTTGACAACTATCACCACAATGATACTTAATTCACAAGGGGGGGGGGGGGTAGGGTTGGAAATATGTATTTAGGATTATCTATAATATTTTCCAAACCTTTGATTTGGATAGAATCAAATACAACACATTTTTCTATATCTATTGAGATTAATTTTTCTTCTTTCTCTATTTGAGTGTTAATTTAATTTATTCAATGTTGTTAGTAGTTGTTATGTAGCATCATCCCACATAGAAGAAAACTGAATATGGACCAAGATAAAAATGGAGATGAACCATTGTGAGAAAATATACTTATGTACCAAAGTATAGTTGATGTTATTGTTCATGTCGTCCATGCTCTGCGCCATGCACCAACAACCATTCTTCTTTAGGATAAAACTATGGACATTGAGAGGGATAACATCATCTTTTGTTCATAGAAGTTTCTTCACCAAAATCCAACAGAATTTCAAGGATATGACATTCTTTAATTTGTTTATGATAGGTTTAGGGATATCAAGCTTCTGTTTGAGTTCATGTAAATTCATGATGAAATCAAGATGAAATGTGACTACATCAAGCTATAGGGACCTAATAGGAGATGGAAGGTCATGATGGTGATGGTGAATAATCTATAAGTAATAGAGTGGACATAAATTAATGATATTTTCACTATCTAGTTATATTTACGGTTGATGGTGTGGGCCAATGATTCAATATTTATCAAACAAGAGCTGGCTGGCATCACCGTGACAGATAATGCCTACTAATTTTCTCATATTATGTTTTTTTCACTATAGATAGTATTGAATTAGATGAAGAAGAAGACTCAAAAATTAAATATGGGAGTCTAATCTAATATTCATTATTATATTTTCTTATTTAAGATTCCTTCTTATGTTGATGTTCAGAGTATGATGTTGATGGTGGAGATGGACCCTGTTATCAAGTTATGTTTAATAAAGTAACATGTTGTAAATGTTTCTGTGTGAATTATATTAAACAAAATAGGAATAATGAAGATTATTGTAGTGGTTCTTAGAAGTATAGTTCTTCTATAAGTCCTATAGTTTGTGGTAGAGGACCTTTCATTTGTTTCCAATTTGGAAAATCTGGGAGCTAGAATTTGGTTTTCACTAAGATGCCTATTGTGTATGGTTCCTATGGATATTTGGGCAACTTATTGAATTATGAAATATCAATTGTACTCAACGAAGTCGCATGGTATCATCAACGACTAAAAATATTCCAGCGATATCAGATTCTTCACAAAAGGGGGTTCAAGACAACAGAATCTAAAATAAGTCTTATTAAATAACTGTAAGAGTCTCCAAAAGAATCATATATGGGTCCATTAAAAGTGAGAGGTACGTTCACTGTAAATTCATAATTACTAACTACGTTATCTGAAAATTGTGCAACTATTTAATTTATTTCAACCCGTGTTTTGAATCTTATTATTCATACCTAGAACTTTTATCATAACTGATTGATAATAATACACCCCTCAAAATGAAGAGTGAGTGGGGTCCCCATAGTCCTGTTTGTGTTTTCAATTTAACTGACATCGAGCTCACTTGGGGTTTTTTGGTTCTTCACATGATACCACCTGACATTTTTTTCTAGGTGGATCAAATCATTTGGATGAATGCCTTGATTGAGTTCTATCGTTGATGGGTCTCCTTTTACTATAGCTTATGGGGTGTTTTGTGTCATTCAATGTAAACAGGGATTGAGGTCAATATGATCATGAACCACTTATCCAGATTAGGGGAATTGTAATAAATGTGTTCTATTATGATCTTAAGGGACAATACTTGAGATATTACCTCACTCTAGTTATTGATAAATTTCCCAACACTTTAACTTCTGACATCTATGGTCTTCCACCTATAATGTAGGTTGAGTATTCTATCGAATTAGTACTTTATAAAAAACTAGTATATATTCCTTCTTACCCCAAGGCACTAGTTAAAATTAAAATTTTCAAAACATTGTTGGATTCTATTTTTGAGAATGGATTTATGCATCCATTTATATCTACTTGAGTGGTTCCAGTTTACTTGGCTATGAATGTTTATAGTTCACTTTCTTGTTAGGTTAATACGTAAAACTCAATTGGGTTATTGTCAAGAACAAATATCAATTTAAATGGATTTATAATGTATTTGATAATTGAAATGGGTGAAGTGGTTCTTGAATATTTATATATTATTTTTTATAATAATAAATGAATATGACATTTGGATGACCTTTATTAGGTGTATGTATATCCATTACGAGTACCTTATTATTCACTTTGGTCTAAAAAATGCTCCTATAGTCTTTATGACTCTAATGAAGATGATTCTCGATTAGTATCTTGATAAATTTGTGTTGGTATTTATGGATGACATCATTGTTTACTCTATGTAAATGTAGTATCATGTGCATTACCTTAGATAAGTACTAGAATTATTGATAAATATAATACTTTATTCCATACTTTATGAATGTGTTTCTCAATTTGGGAAGTGGTATTCTAGGGACAAGTGGTGTCAACACATGGTATCTCAGTTGATCCTGATAATGTGAAAGTTGTTATAACATGGGAACAACCATGAAATGTTTTCAGGAATCAGAACATTTGGGGTTTAGATGGTAATTACCATTGTTTTGTAAGGACTTCTCGATGATGGATTCTCTAATGACTTCCCTAACTCAGAATGGAGAAAAGGTCTCATGGGATGATAAATTTTAGAATTATTATTTTTATTTGAATCATCATTTGATATTATTTTTGTGTTGAATATTCCATAGGTAGAGTAGGTCTTTATTGTCTTCCATGTTGCATCAGGTTCTGATTTGGTTACATTCTTATATAGAGTGATCGATCACTCATTATGGATCTCTATTTATTAGGCCATCTGTAACAACCCCTACTTCAGTAGCCCATAGTCGGTGTAATTTAATTACAATTCCATAGATACAAGATATTACATCACTAATGATCTATTATTTTAGTTGTCTTAATGAATCTACATACATAAATGGATCCCTAATTGCATCGGTAAACAAGCATAGAATACACCTAAGTAAAAAAAATTATACCATTGACAATTATTCAAACGCAACATCTTCATGAATTGCGGAAGGAAAAAAGGGTAAGATCAAATTCTCAGTAGGTGTTAGGTATAGTAGGAACATTGATGAAAATTATGTTAAAAATAATCATTAATCCATAATCAATATGGAAAAAATAACTTAAAAAACATACTATATATTTAATAAACCTTTTAATTAAAATTCAACCACATGTTTTTCCAAATTTAAATATCTTCAGATAATAATATTAATAGAAAACTAAATGGATAAAACTAGTAATTATTTGACATCACAGATCTAGAACATGAACCATAATACGATTAGGAATGTTTATATTTGTGGGTATAATCCCATATGATTCTACATTGAAAAAAACATGAAGGATTTTTTCTCCAACTATTTTCATTTCATGTGACTAATGATGCATCTAGGGGCTATATATAATCAGGCCCCACCATTATGCTTTTATTAACTAGTCACCAACCCATTGTTCTTGCACTAAAAATCACCCAACCGATGTCCTACAAGTCAAAATAATCATTATACTATTATTTTTAATAAATAGTGTTCCTTATCAATAAATATCAACAAAAATTAAAAGACATACAATTATCAAAATGTTCTATATAATCTAATAAAAATCAAGAGTAGTCTGGGGAATGTTCTCTAGATAGAAAATTCTATATTGAAATAAAAATAAACATTAAATAAAATTTGGTAGATAATAGCATAAGTAATTAAGAATAATATTCAATAGAGGATGTAGAAATAGATGATAATACTCTAATAATATCAACGTGTATTTGTTGAGAGAAATAATATTTTTACTAAGAGAGAATAGTTGTTTTGGAAAGTAATTTCAATTTTTCCTAAAATATGATTGTAAAGATGTATATCCTAGAAATTAAAGGGGGAGGAAAATGAAATTATGTTTCAGGTATAAATGTTTTCCAACTTAATTGTAAATATTTAAACTTCATTTGTAAGATACATTAGAAATGGGCCATTTTGGTATGGTTTATGGAGAATGTTAAAGACTCTATAAAATAGTAAAGTGAATAATAGTTTTTATAAAACAAAAAATGAACAAAGGCATTTTTATGAGAAAATGAGTGATTTTAGGAAAAAATTGTGTTCCCTATAAAATATTATTGAGTTTACTTTACAATGGATATGAAATTGTGACGTTTTCTTAAATAGATATTGCTTACTCATGGGAATTGAGAAGAGATCCTCGTATAAAATTTATTTCCCATAAAATAATGAAAAAATATTCAATGATAAATGCTCTTAGAACATATAAATTTATTTTCGAAAAGTTATATAAAAATAAATAATAATTACATTAGGTTAATAAATGATAAAATGTATCCCAAATGAAAAAATGGTTCTTCAGGGAGAATCCCTAACCACATTGTAACCAATCGAATTGAATTCCGCATAAAATTAGAAGTCATAAAATGAAGTAATTAATAAAATATTGATAAATAGATTCATGATATGATACACCAATGAGAAATATACATACACCATACACAAGAAATATTAGTGGTAAAGGCATATCACACAGAAAGAAAAGTGAGATGAGAAAACCCTTACATTCTATTTGAATGCATTCTTCACATGGTAATAATGTCCTAGACAATTATATTAAATTCATTAATTAATTAATAACCATTTATACATCTACTGTATTTCATATAACTTTATTATGTTCATTTATTTTCTTATCTATGTGTTATAAGATATAGTTTTAGGATTAGGGAGCGTTCGTTTCCATGGTTTTCATGATAGGTTTATTTGTGCATATTTACAAAAAATCATCTAAAATGATAATATTTATCCATATATTAAATTTTTTC
Source organism: Viscum album (assembly GCA_963277665.1). Taxonomy (NCBI): domain Eukaryota; kingdom Viridiplantae; phylum Streptophyta; class Magnoliopsida; order Santalales; family Viscaceae; genus Viscum; species Viscum album. The sequence goes on from OY728141.1 coordinate 1,797,769,855, forward strand.
TTTAGTGAACATACATAATGTTAAATGGTTATATATTTTATTATTTTATAGGATATGTGAATGATTCATTAGATAAATCATTATTGATAATTATTTTCATTATTTTGGTGTTTTTTTAATCATTGTGGAATTGTTTTGATTTATTAATTAATATTATGAAAATATAATGGTTCTGGAAATAAAAATATGCTTTAATAAATTTTAAATAATATTTTTTATCCATAATTTTTTTTATGAAAATCATTTATGGTGGAATTAAAAAATGAAAACCCATCGTCTTGAAGGCGATAAATAAACACATAATAGATAATGTCTTCATTTTTAGAATAAAAGGAATATGAGAAGAGATTTGATGGTGGATTTTCTCTTTTCCATATAAAATTAAATTATATATAAGTTATTATTGTTATCAGGAATTTTTTGATAGTGAATTAGAGGAAATTGAAATAAAATAAAAAATGAAAAAAAAATGAAAAGGAAAGAGGTTTTTACCTCATGATTTATTCTCCTTGATAACCTCATAAGGAAAATTAGATTTTTGTGATTTGATAATACCAAAACCTCATAGTCATGGGGAATATTCATTAGATTATAATTGGGTATAAATTTGAATGTATTATGGTATAATATGAGTGAGTAGAGGAGGTGGTGAATGGTGGTATTTATACTAGATTAGAGGGGAAATTATTTGATTATTTTGTTCATAAGTTTATTAAAAGGGATTTAGACAAGAAACAATGATGGTTATATGAAAACATAAATTAAATAATTATTGAGAGTTCAAAAAAATGAGTCCTTACATCATCCATACATCTTCTATGACTAAATAATTCAATTATTTACTAAACTTGTAAATTACAATATTTGATTATTCATAAAAATTCAACTATTTCATAAAAATACCAAAAATTTTCCCTCATAAGGTTTTTATATTATACTCTTAAAAATGATTTTTATTTTTTTTAATATAATTTATATAAGTTTCTACAATTTTTTTAAAAAAACTACATTAACAGGTAAAATTGTTTAGAAAAATACAACCACTTTATGCATACATTTGGATTCATTCATATCTTATTCCAAAAAAAATCATTTGTATTAATATATATATATTGTTTTGTTAAATATAAAATAAATACACATAATTAGTACAATTTGTTAACTCCAAGTTGACTTCTACTTTAGTAAGATATTAAAACAGATATCATTATTTATTTAAGATTATTTTTGTATTAAACCTATGTTGTAGAATAAATTAAATTCAATAATATGAATAACATATAATATTAGGGATTCAAATTGTCACATACATCAATAAGTATAATCCTCTCTATTCGAAATTGTAATTCGAAAATCAATGGTTGGGACTTAAAAATTCATTTTTTTGGAAACCCTCATCATAAATATGTTTCATAAAATATCCTCTTATAAGAGGGAAATGGAGAAGTGAAGGTCACTACAAAACTATAATTTCATGTAGAAAATCAATAGTTGAAAGAGATAACATGGATATGGAAGAGAAATATAAATATAAAGTAATGATAAGTATTGTTATATATCATGGTCATTAGAATGTAATGATTAATTAAACTATTAATCTTTTGACCACTTAAAAGACCATTGATTTCTCAGAATGAAAAGTAAATGAATAACATTTATCTTGTAAAAAATTTCCTCTAGTTGAGGGAAATATTTAATATTAAGATTAGAACATGATGAAAAATATTAATTGATTAATTTCCAGGTTATAACTATATTTTTATTCTTCTTATACGATAATAACTATTTTTACATTATCTCTTACACATGAAATTGAATAAAAACGATGAATTTATCATGCCTAATGCACTTATGATGAATCATATGGTCCTTTAGTAGTATATAAACCATTAAATTTTTTCTAAAAATAATAAAGTTAGCATATGTTATCAATAATTAAAAATTAAAAATTATTTACTTAATCCATTCCACAAGTAGTAAATTGTAAGAATCATCTAAAACATGTCTGTCCACATTCAATGACCAAAAATTTAGAAGGTCGGTCAGTAAAATTTTTAAATTCACTTAACATAATATTCTACAAATAATGTATCTATTAATCCCACATACCAAATATAGTATTACCTTAACAATGTAAACCACGAATAAAAACATGAATGATTCTAAATCACTAAATTATTAGTATTACTATACAATTCTTAAATATTAAATTATTATTATTACCAGAATATCATAACCTAATTCGTAAATCCAAGAATAAAAATAAATTAATTATTCCACTAAAACTATAGTATCATCCTAAAATAGAGCTTGATCCCTTAACATTTTCTATTATATATTTCCATGACACTTGGGAATTCATTTACACAGTACCCCAAATCCTTATAGTTGAAGAATTAAATATTGGGAAATTATTTCCTTCTCTTGTAATCATGAGAAGAGTGTCCTTTTTATCCAATTATTAAGAAAACTCATTTTCCTCAAAATAATACACCTTGTTGTTTCCTTCAACAATTATAACATGTGGGATAATATATCTTTTATTTCATCATGTTATCTATATTTTCCTTATCCCCCTCTTCATTGCTTGATTCCACTTAATGAAATTAGATATGGATATTTCATTCTCTTTTATGTCAGAACATGGTATTATTTCATTATATGATGAGAATATTTTTGGAGTCAAATTTCCTTCAAATTACTTCATTAATTTCAAAAATGAATTTATCATTCTTACTCTTCAAATGACTTTCATTGTAGAGGACCACATTATTTTCCTTGGTGCCATTTCAAAATAATGTAATATAGTAGATTAGATCTTTACATTATAAAACATAATGTATAATAAAACAAATTGAAAGTATTATCATAAATTAAACACCTCATGTAAAAATAATATCATAATAATAAAAACAGTTTCATTTGGGGACATATTTAATTTAAAATCCATTATAACTATTTATAAAGGGATTGTGATTTATCCTATGAATATACATTATGAGTTTCATACCAATTGAGTTGTAAGGTTCATTATCACTTACCAGGTTACACCAACTCTAGCTCGATGCACCTTGTCAGAGTTGTTACCCCTAGGTACATATGTTCCATAACCACATCCTCTTGTAGTATCCCGATAGGGATGTATTTCTAGGAATGCACACAAAATCTCTACCATATGAAAATTATATGGTGTTACTTTCTTCTTATCCTAAAAGTATATCAAAGGGTAATGATCCCAAATATGTGTTTTACAAATATCATATCCTTGGTTTCTACTATACTTACTCTGATAACAACTATAACTACATCGACCCTAGTAGGCCAATATTTTTTATCGGTTTATTAATATGGAATATATTCAATAGATCACATCACCGTTGATCAATTGGCATTGTGTTCTTGAAAAAAGCAACATATATATATGGTTCCCTTATTGCATTGGTAAATAAGAAATAGAATATAACAGTGGAAAATTAACATCGTTCTTAAAAATTATTGAATTTTATCATCTTTATAAAATGGAGAAGGAAAAAATAGGTGACCTAAATGCTCAGTGAGGGTTATGTATAATATGATAATGTATCAACATTAGGTGAAGCATAATCACTAATTCATAATAAATACAGATTCATAAATAACTAAAAAATGGATACCATATATTCAATAAACTTATAAAAAATGAATCCAGTGATTCTTTTCAAAATAAAAATACTCTCGATATTAATTAAAGATTACTAAATTAATGAAATGATTAATTATTAGACGTCATATTTCAGGCACATGAACCGTGATACCATCAATTATTATTAAATAGGTGGCAATAAACACATATAATCCTTATCAAAATCATTCCTGAAGGGTTTCTCTCTAAATATTTTTTTCTCTAAAGACTACTATTTCATTGAGGGGTTATCTATAACTATTCCCAAACCATAGGTCTCACATTAATCGGCCCCTAAACCATAGGGCTTGCATTAAATGGCCCCAAACCATGAGAAACAGGTGAAACGTGTTTCTCATATATTGATTTACTTAATAAATAATGTTTATTATAATCAAATATCCATATAAAAAATGGTACATAGTTATAAATATTACCCAGATATTAAAATAACTATCACGAGTTATATGGTTATTAATATAAAGGTAGAAAACCCAAATAAAAATCATAAACAATTCAATAAAATAAGGTATATAATAATATATGGGATCAAGGATAATTTTTATTAGAGGGTGTAAACATATATTAAAAACCTTAAAAATGTATTGCAAATTTCTTCAAAAAAATACATTTTTTTACTTTGGAAATAAGGTTCATTTAAAGAATAATTTATATATATCATAAAATTAGCGTGTAATAATTTTTATCCCAAAAAAATAATATATATCTATAATGAAATTCTATTTTAGGAATAACCATTTTCCAAATTATGTTAAAACTTGTTAAAATACTATTTGAGAAAATTTAGAAATGATCCTTTCAGTGTGGTTTAAGGAAAATATAGAAGATTCTTAAAAAAGATATATGAAATAATTGTTATTATAAATCTTTAAATGAAAATTGTTATTTTTTCAGGATAAAATTATTTATTTTAGTAAAATATATTTATATTAAAACCAAAAATGGATTTTACTTGAAAAAGGGTATGAAATTGGAAAGGTCCCTTAAACTGCACTTCCTTATCAGGGGGAATTGATATTTTAAAATCATAAAACATATATTTACTGTCAAGTAAATATGAAGTAGTCTGGAATACTTTACTTTGGAAAAAATGATGTTTAGGGAGAATCATTGAGCACTATGTAATTAATCAAATAGTATGCCCTAGAAAATTAATAATTTTAAAAATAAGAACTGAATACCATAAATATAAATAGAACAATGATATGATACATCAATGGTAGTAAACATACACCACACACAACAAATAGTAGTAATTACAGAATTTATAATATAAATAACATTCCAATGAGAAACCACTAATCTTATACACAAATGTGTTCTTAATTTGATCTTAGTATAGTAGATAATCAAACAAAATTAATTAATTAATTAATTCATAACCTTTTAGACATAAATTATATTTATTATTATTTTATTAGAATTATTTATGGCCTTTTTATGAGTTATAAGAAAAAATTTTATTATTCGGGGGTGATCGTTTCATTGGTTTCCATGATCGATTTAATTGTATATATTTATGGAGTATCATGTAAAATGAAAATATTTTTCTCAAATTGAAATTATATTTTATTAATGTAATTACATTATATTAAATTTTAATATATTTTTCTCATCTATAAGATATTAGTATGAATAAATAGATAAAATGATTGTGATAATATTTTAGATTATTTTCCCCTTTTTCGAGCATCACAAACTAGTTTTTTTTATTAATTAATATTATATATAAACATGATAAAGAACATTAAAGGAGATTTAATACATAAATTATGATCTACAATAACCATAAGATTTTTCTTATGAACATCCTAGATGGTGTGACTGAAAGAAAAATTGTCATCCACAAAGGAGGTAAATCAAAACCTCACGGACGATGTCTTGTTTTTTATAACAAAAGGAAGAGGAGAAGTGAATTGTTGATGGATTTTCTATTTTCATAATATAATTCTAGTAAATATATGATACCAAAATTATCTTTCATTTTTGGATAGAGGAAGTTAGGATAGTGTTAGAAAATAAAATATATTAAAATGTAATAAAATGAAAAGCAAAGATGTTTTTACCTTTTCAATTCTTATCCTTTAGAACCTCCCTATGGAAATATTTTTTTTCATTTCTTGAGACCAAAACCACCTGGATGTTGGAAAGAGTCTTATTAAGGGTAATTGGTAGATATTAGAAAATAATCAAGGATGAATATTTTTTTGGAGAATAGGTAGTGAGAGATAGTATTTATAGTAGATGAGATTGGTGTTTTTTGATTATTTTATTCATTAGATAATTATTTTGGATTAATAAAAAGAAATATGGTTGATTCCATGGTTAAATAATGCAACAAATGTATGTTAGTTCGAATAAATGGGTACCTACCTCATCCATACATCATCCCTGACCCAATAATTTACCTATTTACATATACCTTAAATTATTGTATTTCACTATTCATCAAGAAATCATCTGTTTTAGAAACATAAAAAAAATCACCATAATATTTTTTAGATTTATATATTTCAAAAAAAACCTACATTTTTTTAAAAAATTCTAAATATATTATATTTAATATTTAGTTAAAATAATTAGTTTCTATGAAAATACCCATTATGAAATTATCAATGATTTTATAAAACATTGAAATATTAATTAAGGCATGGTAAAATATTATTTGAATCATAAGAAATTAAATTATCAATAAATGAGTCTCTATCATGAAAATAAATTTTCTATTTACTATTTGTTTTAATTATTAAATTTTGAAAAAACATTTCTATTCCACATGAATACTAACAGTTAATTAATCATTTTGAAACATCTATATATTATTTCATGATATAAATAAATTATATTATCATTCATAAGATTAAATAATTACATTTATTACTCTCATAAGGGAAGTTTGTATTCAAAAAACAAATAAACAATTAAAATAACGAAAATGAATGTTTTATAGAAATTTTGATGTTTCACTATTTAATGTAAAATAAATATTTAAAAAAAAAAAAATTACACTTCTATAATTTTGGGATTCCAATTTGAAAAATAATTCTTTTTCATATAATTTATTAAAATGTAAAATTTTATTTTTTTTTAAAATTTCTCCATTAAAAGGTAGTAAAACTGCCTTTAGAAAATTGTAGAATTTTAATATGTAAAACTGGATTCATTCTTATTGTATGCCTATAAAATCTACTTAATGAATTTAAAAATTGTGGTTAAATATATAACATATATATTTTACTAATTCTATTATTTCTCTATATTGTAAAAGCTAGGTTCAAATGGTACTTATGTATATATCATTGTTTCTCTAAGTTAGTTTTTGTGTGAAAACTATGTTTCCAAAGAAAATAAAGTCAAAAATATGCATAATATAAAATATTTTGTGGTGATAACACACGAAAATAATTACTTGACCCAGGAAATTTAACTTATGTATTTTATGTACGCATAAAAGATATGGAACCATTACTGTTTCCAAAACAGGATTACTGTACATTCAGACTACCAGTGCTTGTGTTATATCATCTCTATGAAATATATGAATCTCCACTAGAGGTTTTGGAATGAATTCCTAAAATATATCATATGTACACACCCAATACCACCAAGAGAAGATGATGTATTTTCATATCGATTGAGTAGGAAATATATAACCCACCTTGTGAAAGAATCATTTGAAGAGTGGAAGATGATGGCTCTTTTAAGATGGTTTCATATAAGAGATCGAAAATCATGGGATGTGGTTGTTTTGAATAGTGTTGAATTGAAATCCTCTCTTCTCAAGATGAATCATCAATAAAATTATCTCGATGATGAATTTATAAACATTATAAACTCCATTTTTATTGGGGATACCATTACTTTTTGGTCTTTCTCCATAATGGTATTTCCATGTCATCAAAATCATTTTGTTGTGATCTTATTAGTCGGGATAGTTATTATGGGGGATTTCGATAATTCAGTGGAAAGAGAGCCCAAGAACCATGTAGATGTTATATGATATGTGGAACATATTTTATTGTCCATGTATGGTATAAGGCATCGATGATTTAGTCTCTAGAATTTATACTTTCCATCAATTCAATTCCTAGAACTAGATAACTTTGGGTTTAATTCATCTTAATATAACACCTACATGGAAGTGAGATCAGATATCTATGGATTTTTTTTTTGGGTTTTTGTGTACCCTGAAAATGAATAATTTGATATGGGTTTTGATTGATAGGTTGACTAAATCATCTCACCTTATACCCATTCATGAAGATACCAAAGTTGATGAGTTTGGAAATCTCTATGTAAAAAATAATATTCATTTTTATCGAGTTATATATTCTATATTCCGTGATTGATATTATATGTTTACTTCTAGACTTTGGAGCGGCCTTTTGGAGGAACTAGGATCTCATGTCTATTTGAGTACGGTGTACCATCTACCTTCATAGGGATATACAGAAAGAGGTATAAAGATTCTAAATGATATTCTTTCATTCCATGTTCTAGAATTTTTTGGCACTTGGGATAACCATATAGGGTAGGATGAGTTTTCTTATAGCAACTGATACCAATCCATGATTAGAATGGATCCTTTTGAGGTATTTTATGGCCAGCCTTTGGAATCTCTGTAGTGTTGGTCGAATATAATTGAAATTTAACTTTTTGGGATGAGCATGGTTCAATATAAGACAACCAAGATATAGTTCATTCATTGAATAATGATCACTGTACATAGATGGTATAAATCTTATGATGATTGTTTTTGTAGACCATTTGAATTTTGAGTTTGTTATTCGGTGTTATTATATGTTTTGTTGCATTTGGGTAATCAACGTCTTGGGATTCAAGGGAAACATTCCCCTTGTATTGTGGGACCATTTATTGTTGTTGTGAAGGATGAGAAATTGGATTCTCATTTATCATTAATTCCATAACGAAGATCAATACATAACATATTCCATGTATTTCAACTACAAAAGTTTCTATCTAATCCATCTCATATTTTGATTTGGAGTGTTCTTGATGTCAAACCTAATTTTTCTGTGACTAAAAAATCTCTCAAGATAGATGATTCTGAAATTTAATCCCTTCCCAAGAGGATGATTTCTTGGTTATAGTGCCATAGAAGAATGGTTATAATGCTCGTGAGATGTGAGAAAGGTAGGCAATGATAATAGAACAATGGCCTTGAATTTTTCTCATGGACACATCATTATAGGATTAATAGGGATATATATTTCTTATGATGGGGATGATATAAAATTCTATTACTATTTATAATTACCACTAAAACATGATTTGGATCATTATTTGGTTGGGTTTTTGAAGGGATATTAGGATGTACATAGTTAGCACATTGTTTTTGCAAGTGGTGTGCTATTCTAATACAAACTGTTTAAACCCATGCAGTGAGGGTTCACATGGGATGAACATTATTTGAAAAAAAATGCACCTAACTAAGATAAATTGTGAAACCAGGTTATGAGGGCTTCACGGTAATGGTTAACGGTGTCACGTACTTGACCTAGATGCCACATAATTGGTTCTCTGAGCCAAGTGGGACTCGTGGCATAAAGAAAATCTCCAAAAACAGCATAGGATACCTACTATAAGTTAGGGTATAGGGTGTGTCCATGGGGAGAATCTTCCCTATTTATGAGATTGTAGCACACTAGATAAATATAAACATAGGTAGATAACAGTTTCAATATAAATAAATAGAAGTCACAATTGGAAAAGAAAATGATAAATATAATTTAATAACTTGATTAACATAAAATGATATATAATGTTATGTCATGTATATAGTAATATGAAAAAAAACATGGATACAAAGAAGAAAACATACCTGAAAACCCCAATGTATCAAAAAGAATGAAATTTTTTTACCAAGAAGCTTGAGCTACATTTCGATCATCGGCTACCATATCCAACCTATCACAAAAAGAAATCATGTGTTTGAAGCATTATGATTCCCTTTATCAACACCATCATACACGTTATCTTCCCCGAGTACAAGATGACACTTGGAGAGGGTGTGACATAAATTTTAGGGGGCCACCGTCAATGGTGTCTATAACATATACCACGTGAAATGGAAATTTAAAAGTATCAAAGAATTCATATAAAAAGAAAATTTGTGAAATGTAACTAAATAACCGTGTTACTACTTTAGCACTGATGTGGTCTCTAATATTTTAACTAGTTCATTCCTACATTATTAACATTTAAATAAAAATTCACATGGTAGAAATAGTGGGGATTATAAGATAACAAGGCAAACTAAAAAGATATATAATAATGATGTTATAAGTTAATAACCAAGGGAACATATTCTCAAGGGTCTCCAATTCAATAATAATGGTCTATTCCTTCTTGTCCTATTAGTTTTCATATATTGGTAATTAGAAGTGTTCATAGGAGTCATAGAGGGAGTATAGAGAAGTCCAGTTGTGAAAGGATATAAAAATAGGTATTCCACATTGTATAAATATATTACATGACCTGAAACATAGTTTCATGGATTTTCATAGAGGATTCAAAAAGATTAATATTTTGGGGACATACAAATATCATTAAGGGGACAGGATAGACTTTTTCCTATGAGAACTGAAACATGGGTTTTACCCAACCTGAAAGGTTATTACATGTCATATAATACCTTGATCACGTGGTGTTTAAAAAAAATGTGGATGAACCATGGGTAAATAATAATGGTTTTCTTTCCCCTCTCATTTTATGCCAACCCTAGGTCACCCAGAGTGTTCTCAGAGGCATTAGCCTCCCTCTTTGCTCCATTGATCATAGTTGATGTTTTTTAGTGATCTGTTGTCAATCTGTGGTGCCTTCTCTTACCTTCCTCACTCGTTTTCTACATCCCATCTTCTAAGGATCCACTGTAGTAGTGTTTCATTGGTCTGTGAAAGTGTTGTGTTGTGTTTTTTGTATACTTTATGAAGTGTAGGTTGATCCTCCATGGTCATGGTGTATTTTTGGTTCATGAGTGATCTTCCTTTCCAAATAGTTTACAATAGTTAGAAATCTTCCATGAGGTAGTATTTCCCTTGTTTCTCATTATTGTGTATCATCCTTGGGGTATTTTCATACCCATTTATTTTAGTTGTCATAGATTTATCCCTGAAAAATAAATGGGTAATTGTTAATTTGAATGGTATAGGGGTGCGTGTCACATGTTTGTATGGAATTTATTTTCTTATGATGTTGTGATTTTTTGGGCTTTATTCCATACTAAAAATATTTGTTATCGATGGAATTTTTTCCATGGATACCTCTGCTATGAATTTTTCCTTGTTTTATATCTTTTATCACCCTAAAATGTATTCTTCCAACCATTTATATTATTGTAATGAATGTATTATGTAGGATCATACAATTTTTGTGATAATCCTTGAATTTAAAAGTTGAATTAAATATGTGTTTCCATGTTAAATATGAAATTATATTTTTCCATGGTATGTGCAGAGAAATGCCATGTGGTCTTCTGATAATTTTATGTTATAGTATGGTTTTGAGCAAAGTTGTGTGTTTTGGAATGACTTTGGTGGTGTAACGGTGTCTCAATTTGAGAGATTGATTGATTGTGGGACAAATTATAAGTGTTGTCAAACATGTATGTAAACTAGTTGGGTGGTATTGTGTTTCCATATGGGGTTTCAATTTGGGGGTTGGTTCTATTGATATTTAATCTGAGTGGGATTAGTTTGAAGAATGATAATATTATTGGTGTGGGGGCTTCTTCATTAATAAAATTAATAAATTTTCCCACGTATATATAGATTGATATATGATATTCTAGGAATGGATGTTAAATGTAAAGAAAATTAAATTTTGTTTCTTTAATGTGTATATACCAAAATTTATGAAGACATTCTCCTTCTGAAATTATTGTTTCTGTGTTTCCTATGGTGTGTTTCTCTTTGAATTTTCCCTTGTAGTGGTGGAATAAATTAATAAGTGACTAATATGGCATGGAATTACGTGGGTTAGACTGGTTAATGGAATGGAAATGGTTAATAGATGAATAAATGATGGTTTGTGTGGTAAAGATTGGATAATTCTAAAAAAAATTATGGTGTGGTTAAATGAAATTGGTTCGTAATTGAAATTATTTTGTGGCACGTTGTTTAGTGATATGCATTTGAAGGTAGCAGCACAGTTTATAGTTTCGTCTGTTGATTTCTGCCTGCAAAAATATAGTTAGGTACTAAGTGTTTGGTATTATATATGAATATACAAGTATTTTCCTTGTGATTATTATATGAACCCACCCCTACTGAGAACTATGGGATGAACACCCCCATCATCAAGGGGGATGGAGTGTTTCCCAAACTACTCAGTGAGGGGATGGATAGATGACCACCTGCTCTTCCATGCTCCCTCTTCTAGGTGATGAAAGCCTAAGATTCTTTGGATAGGATGTGTTGAGGTGTGTGGACCCGGTGTGTGTGAGGAAGGTTTGATTTTCTTGGTGCCTTAAAGACAAGATCTGATTTTATGTTCCATGGTGTCTTTGAGATGATATGTGTTGTGATTTCACTAGTGTCTTCGGGATGAGGTGTGGTTTGTGGACCAGTTGTATGAGGGTGGGATGTGATGTGGTTGTGGCCCAAGTGTTTGCGGGTGGGATGTGAATTTTTTGTGGACCATGTGCTAGTGCATGGGATGTGGTGAGGTTGTGGAAATGTGTCTATGGGTTGGTTTTGATTTGGTTTGTTAGTATGAGGTGTAAGTAGAAAGACATATTTCATTAGGGTGAGAGATTTACTAATCAATTCTAAAGATGTGTGGGGTACCCTATCATCATTGTTTATACGTATACCAAACTACTTCACTTGCATTTTTTTAGTTAGTGTGTGATGGTGGGGATACCATGGTTTGTATACCTGTTATGTGTTGTTTGGTTTTACTATTTTCACATGGGAGCATTTGTATGTTTCCCTCACATATACATGAGAGACTTTGGTTTTCCTACTGAGTATACCTATATGATCACCCTACATATATAAAACATCATTCATGATTCAAGGTGAATTACATGGACTGCGATGGATTCTACTATCTTAGTATTTGGGACAGTTGATGAGTTACAGCTTTGTATTTCATTTAGTACATTACATTGGAAATTTTTTGTATTTTTATATGTTCTGTTTTTTGTATCCATGTGGGATGGTTTTTGGATTTCTTTTATATATTCAGTTTATTTTTTCTGTGGATGATCCATCATATCTCTCAGTCATGTTTCCTTATAAATTGTAATTCCTCCCATATTGTGAGATTAATATACCAAAGCCTCTTAGAGGCCAAACTCGGGGTGTCATTATCTCTCATTCTTAAATCCCATCCAAGTAGGTGTATCATTAGAGGGAGGGGATCAATATATAACAGTATCAGATAAACTGGATGAGTGGTAGGATGATGTTTTTTGTCAGGAACCTTGTGGATTGCATAGGTTGGTAGGGAAACTGTGCCAAGTTATCTTAGGGAGTAACATACAACAATGAATACCATCTAAGATACAAGAGTTTTAGGCCCCTAATGATCCGTTAAAAGGAATCTGAGCCTACCAAAAGACCTAGTGAGGATACAACATTTCTAAGGTAGAGACCCTAGGAATGTTACATGCATCATAATGACTTGTGTTTTTATTTGAATTGGATTGGCTGGAAAAAGGGGGTGGAAGGAATAACTAAATATGTATTAAATGGTTTAAAATAAATCTTAACACAGATAGTATACAAATTGGGCATATGTAATCATTGTTTACTGTTTTAGTTATGCCTCATGGTCATTTTCCAAATGTGGGTCAGGCAGTATAGGTTCATCAAGATGATCTAGATGATCAACATAGGGTTGATCAAGTTGAGGAGGATGACCCATGGTAGTGGAAGTTCTGAATATATTGTAGTAATCTATGTGGATGCATGAGGGCTGTGTTTTTGACATGGAGAGAGAAATATGCATTGAGGATATAGAGATCACTTTTAGTTAGATGTGTTCCTTAACAGAGTAATGGGTTCTTTTGGATATCAACTACATGTAGAGAGTTACTTGTTAGTGGTGGAAACTATATTTGGGGAAAAGGAAAGAGGCTTATGATTTCTTGGTCAACATTGAAAAGGAGATTCATAGAGTGTTTCTATCATTGATCCTAATTGATGAGAAGAAGAAATATAAATACTCCTTTCAACAAGAGGGTATGTTAGTGTGATAGTTGGGGATCAAGTTCATGTATCTCCTTCATTTTTTCCATATATTTTTCTAGATGAGGTGTCTCATGCATGATATCTTGAGGAGTTATTTCATCCTTCTGTATAGTATGAGGTTACTCGATTTACATTTACAACCCAAATATAGGTTTAGTAGAAGGAAGAGATGATAAAGGGGATGAAATCATAAAGAGGTTAACCGTGCGAGGGGATATCTTAGGCAGTTTTATAGAAAGGGTTACCAATTGTAGGTCATAGGCACTAGGACCATCATGATTTTAAAAATAAGGGAGTCTACCTCAACAACTTCCTTTCCTACCTTCTGGACCTTATTCGTTTATCATTAACATGGGACCTAACTTTTTCTTTTTTAGATTTTATATCCATTATTAGAATCGGTGCCCTTTGGCTGTTTGAGTTCAGTTTGGTGGAGTTGAATTAGTTTAACTCAAGCTTAAGAAGTCATTTGAAGTGAGGATATTTCATAAGAAGGGGTAATAGGTTCATATTCAACAAAGGGGATATGGGGTATTTAGTGGTTGAAATAAAGTAGTTCCTCATGTATTACTGCATCGACATGGGCATGGTCTGGAGGTGTCTCTATATACAAAGACAGATGAGTTGATTGTGGTTAGTTGCACACATCAAAGGGAGTCGTTCCAGATGGGCCAGAGATCATCATAGGTAAGATCAATATATTTAGTACCCTTTTTTTATTATTTGATTCCAGAGCATCAAACTATTTTTAACACTCTCTCTATCCCATTCTATTGGACTAGGAGTATAGATGAATCTTGTGCCCCTATTTTTGAGTACACCAGTATGAGGCTAGAAAATATTGTTTTATGTGTGACTGTTGTATAAACTGATCGTGGGACCATGTCAGTCCTGTTGGAATATCTTCTTGATAATGATGTTATCATACGATGGCATCCCAGGCAATGACGGGTTGTATTACATACATGCTGTTATTGACTTCTTATATATGAGAGTCATGTTTTCCGATGTGTTTGTAATGTTTGTGGATTTCATTAGTGAGTAGGGTGGATAGGTGGTCATTCGATATGTGGATCCCCTTATATCTATATTGGATGAGTTTCCAGTGGAGTTAGTGGATGCGGAAATGGTAGATATTCCCATAGTCATTGGGGAGTTCATAGATGTTTTCCAAGAGGAGGCTTTCACAGTTCCCCCTTTACGTGATATTGCATTAGGGACATACATAAAACCCAAGGCTCTTATTGTTTTGATATATCATTATCATATAGAAATTTTTATGTTTTGGGAGATAAGGACTAAGATAGTCGATCTAATATAGAATAATTTTATCCAGGCCATTGGGTAACCATTGGGTGATCTAGTTTTGTTCGTAATGAAGGAAGAGAGTGGTCCGATGTTGTGCATAGTCTAATAGAGGTCTAATCAGGTGATAATCAAGAACCATTACCCCCTTCCAAGATATGTGACATTCTCTATAGTATTAGAGGTTATACATGGATTTTTATTATCGATCTGCAGTCAGGATATCACTAGTTAAGGGTGAATAAGTGTGATATCCTGAAGACTATCTTCAGAAGTATGTATAAAAACATTGAGTTTGTAGTTATTATGTATGGTGTTACAAACACACTTGTCATGTTCATAGGGATTTTGAAATCCATGTTCCATGACTTCAAATATTTTTTGGTCATTTAAGGCACTAATGATATCTTAATTTTCTTGAAGTCAATGAATGAGCATGACATGTATAATAGAACTAGCTTACATGTTCTTGAACGCAACCATATCTATGGAATGTTGTCCAAGTTTAAGTTCTGGATATGTGAGGTATATTTCCTCAATCATGTAGTGTCTAATCATGGTGTGGTAGTAAAAAAATCAGTGTTTGAAGTTGTTATTTCTTGGGAAGTGCCAATGAACATACCATAGCTTCAAAATTTGTAGGGATTCACTATCTATTATCAAGGATCTGTACTTGATTTCACTCTTGTTGCTGCCTACTATGAATGAAGTAGATTTGTTTGTGGATAGATCAGTGGAAGGAAGAAATTAGTTTCTTGAAGGGGAAGTTAGTTAATGATCTCGTGATTCACCTGCTAGAGGAGGGTGTGTGGTTTGAGGTGTTTTCAGACACTTCTTGTATAAGATTGGGAAGAATCTTGATGCAACAGCAGGCAGTGACCACTCATGGTTCAAGGTAGTTACACCCCCATGAGTGTAACTATTCTACCAACCATCTAGATCTAGTATTGTTTCTGTTTATATTGATGTTGTGGGGACATTATCTTATTGGGGAGAACATTGTGGTCATAAAGGATAACAAGTGATTGAGGTATATATTTTCCAAGAATGATATGAAAGTGGGACTGTGGATGTGTATAGAGTTCCTTCAAGGCTACGATTTTGACATCACGTACACTTAGGAAAGGGAAATGTGATAGTTGTTTCTTTGATATGAAAGTTGTAGAATGTGGTTTTTCGGGAGTCTGTGGATTCTGGGAGGGTAATTGAGGAGTTGTAATACTTTCACATAGATATTAGGGTGCATGGTGGTAGATGATGTTTTTTTCAGATAATAATGCAGCCTTCTATGATGCAACATTTTTAGGTGTATCTGTGGGGATAAATAGAGGAATAGGTGTTGTGAGATTGTGTTGGACATGCAGATGCTTTGTAGGGATGGTTGGAATATGGTTGGAACTAGATGTTTTTGTGTGGGAAGTAGATTGTTCTAATAGAAATGTGATGTAGATTCAATTGTGAGTTTCATGTATCACCATTAATAGTACATCATTGATTTTGATAGATATATTATGGGTTTTGGAGTCATTTTGATGGCTTGGGATGAAACGTGTAGTGGAATAGTTTGTGACTAAGTGGTTGGGTTTTCAACATTTAAAGTATGAGCTCTATATTCTATGTCATTTTTTGTAGCCCTTTGGATGTTCTTGAGTGTAAATGGGATAACATCTCAATGTATTTTGACACATGGATACCCATATCTCTTGGAGGTTATGATGATATCTGGGTGATAGTGGATCTGTTGATGAAATTGACCCACATTTTAGAGATCAAGGTGTTTGGCATTGTAGATTCCTTAGGAAATCGGTATGAGGATGAGGTGTTGAGGTTTCATGGAGTTCTGTGGTCCATTTCTTTAGATAGGGACACACGTTTGATCTCATTATATTTGGAGGGACTATAGCATGATTTTGAATCCTATTTATGCATCAGAAAATCTTTCCATAGATATATAGATGGATAGAAGGAATAGACTATCAATATGTTGGAGGATATGTTGTATGAATTTTTCATATACTTTGGTGGATCTTGGGTATGACACCTTTTTTTGAGTTTTCAAATAATAATATATACCACTATTCCATCAACATAGATCTATTTGAATCCATTTATGGAAGACTATGACGTTCTCTACTTCACTAGAAAGAGTTTGGGGAGACAGTTTTTCTTGGTACCTTTGTTTTATAGAGAACGATAGAGAATTTTCAACTCATTCGTCAGAAGATGAAAGAAGCACAAGACCAACAGAATCCATATATCAATCATAGGATGAGGCCCTTGGATTTTTTGTTTGGGGACCATATATATTTGAAGTTTTTCCCTCAACATGGTAAGAATATGTTTGGAAGATTTAGTAAGTTTTCTCCAAAGATCATTGGAACCATCAATGTGTTGAGGTGAGTTTTCATGGTGGCATATTAGTTAGTGTTTCCATAATGGTTGGAATGGATCCACAACATCATTCCAATTTCTCATCTTCATCAGTATCAACACAATTACTCTCATTTCATTTACTTGATTTAGATGGATATTGAGGATGACACAACATTTGTGGAGATGCCATTGGGGATCGTAGATCATTAAAATAAGTCACTATGTGGATGGACCATTTCCATAGTTCATGTCTCTTGGAGGCATCGTGGATATGAGAATATTACATGGGAGTGAGAAACACATATGTGTGTTAATTACTCGGAGTTGTTTTTGGGGTTTTCTTTGAACTATCTTATAATGAAAAGTTTGAATCTGTTTGTTTTATTAAATTAGCTATTTTTCTTGGTTCATGATGTGTGGGTTATGATGTGTGATAAATTCATGACATATAAAAAATAAAAGACCCAATTCATAGTAAATTCACATTAAATAAGATGTTTTGAAACCCATCTAGGAAAGTCAGTTCCCCCGGAGCATATAATATCTTGACATGGATAACATAATTCCCTGATTCATATGTTTGGGGAAGTCTAGTTCATTGGTTTTGTGGTAGTGTGGTTTTGCTGATGTGTAGTTGTTATATGGTAGTGTTTTTGTGGTCATTTGGTTTGTTGTGCTTAGTTAGTGGTAGTGTTTGTGGTGTGATGAGATACTTGAGAGCTATCTCATAGTGTTGTTTTACAGATCACATTTTTTCTTGGTTGGGTTTTTGATTCATGAGTGCGAGAATTTTTTGAGACATATTTGATGTAATTTTATGTTCCATACCAATATATTAAATTTTATATTTGTTGTTGTTTGAAGTGTTTAGAGGAGGCTCCGAGTGAGTTTGGATAATTTCAATTTATAAAAGCGGTAAAAAGTGGGATTTCATATTGTGAAACAATATTACAAAATGTGAAGAATTATTTAATTACATTGCATAGAGGTTTCACAATATGTTATATTATGGGGTTTTAAAAATATAATAAAGTTGATAGAAGATTAGTTTTTTATGGAAACTGATCCATGTTTATTACACTCCATTAAAAGGGATCACACATCCTATAATGTCTAGATATTGGAGATTTATTAAATGCTTCTCAGGAGAACCATAATTTTGTCATCCATGGTTTTCTTTTTTCCTCTTGTTTAGAGAAACCCCTAGGTTCCCCAGAGTGTTATTTGGGACCTTTCTCTCCCTCTCCAATTTTTTCATCTCGTTGGATGTTTTTTGGCGATTCGTGGTCAATCTATGGTTATTTCTCTTCCCTTGATCACTGGTTTTCTTCTATTCTTCTCCTACAGATCCATTTTTGCGGTGTTTCTTTGGTTTGGGGATGTGTTGGGTTGTGTCTTGATAGATCGTTAGTGTGGTGAATGTTGATCTATCATGGTCATGGTTCAGTTTTGGTTCACGATAATTTTTCCTTTTATAATGGTGTGTAGTAATGAAAAATCTTTATTGAGGTTGGATTTCCCTCGTTTATCTTTATTGGGTATCTTGTTTAGGGGTGAGAGTCTTTATACATGGATCATGGTTTCTTATACTTAATCAAGGATAAAGAAATTGGTTATTTCTAAGTTGAATGGTATACGGGTTTGCTTTTCATGTTTTATAGAATTTATTTGATTGTGATATAGTGATTGTTTGTGGTCTATTCCCCAATGAAAATAGTTTCCATTGGTGGATTTTTTGGGCTATATAAATATGATTTTTTTGTTTCCTTGTTTGAGATTTGATTGCTATAAACCTAAAATAATATTGGCTAACCATTTATATTTATATAATGAATGGATTCCCTATGATCATATAGTATATATAATAACCATTGAATTTACAAGTGGAATTAAATAAGGGATTCCTAGTTAAATCTAGATTTGTTTTTATCCTTTGTAAGGGTGGTGAGGTGATTTGTGGCATTGTTCGGTTTTGTGTTTTAGTATGGTTGTGTGACAATTTGTGTGATTTTAAAAGGCTTGGGTGGTGAAATTCAATCTCAGGATGAGAGATTCATTGATTGTGGGATAGATGAGAAGTGTTGTACAATAGGGTTGTGAACTGTTTGGGCATTAATATGTTAACATATGGGGTTGTGAGTTGGGGAGTTGGTTTCATTTCTATATTATCAAAGAGGGATGTGTTTGAAGAACAATAATTGTGTTGGGAAGGGTGCTTCATCATTTATAACATCCATAATGCTTCACCATGTATTTAGAGATCGATATATGATATACCATGAATGGGTGTTAAACGTGGAAGATGTGGAATGATGTGTCTCTAATGTGATTGTGCCTTAATTATTAAGGCTCTTCCTACTAAAATAACTATTTCAATGTTTCATGGGGAGTTTTGTGCTTATTCGTTTCCTGTGTAGTGGTGTAATGAATGAATAATTTATTAATAAAGTAATGAATGACATGGTTTGGATTGGCTAATAGAATTGAAATGGTTAATGGGTGAAAAAATGATGGGTTTTGGGGTTAAATGTGGTTACATATAAATAATGTAATGAATGGGGCGGCTATTCAAAATTGGTTGGAAATTGAAAAGAGGTTGTGGGTTGTCGTGTGAAGTTATGCATTTAGAGTTAGCCTCAAAGGTGGTAGTCTCATGAGATTATTTTTGTCTTAAAATCCCATAGGTTAGGATTGAGTGTTTTACATAATATATGTATGTACGTGTATTAAAATTTCAATTTCTATATCCACCCCACCCTAGTTGAGAATTATGTACTGAACTCTCCCATCGTAATGGGGTGGGATGTCTTTCCCATACATCCTTGTGGGAGAATGGGTGGGTGGCCACACACTCTTCCATGTTCCTCCTATAAATCTGATAGAACATGAATCTTTGGGGATTATGTGGTGAGGTGTAAGGTTCATGTGTGTGTGGGAAATTTGTTCTTTCCCATGTGTCTTTGAGATGATATGTTGTTTTACTTTCCCACTTGTCTTCTAGATGAGATGTGTTGTGCCTTATCTGGTGTCTTTGGGATGAGGGGTGGTTTTCAACCAATGTGACTATGGTTGGGATGTGATGGGGTTCAGGCCTAGATTTCTATAGGTGGGATGTGACATGGTTGTGGCTTAGGTGTCTGTGGGTGGGAAGTGGTGTGGTTTTTGACTCTGTGTCTATGGTAGGGTTGTGATATGGTATGTCCAGAATAGGTGGGAGTTCTAGGACATACACCATTAATGCGTGATAGAAGCTAATTAGTAGGAAAGTGGTGTGGGGTACCCTATCATCAATGTGATTTATTATATCACATTACCTAACTTACATTTTCTGGTGAGAATGCATTGGTGAGGTTGTGATGGTTAGTATTCTTGTTAGGTGATACTTTTTTCTATTATCTTCTCACGTGATAATTAGTATATTTACCTTAAGTTTGCATGAGAGACTTTGGTTTTCCAACTGATTATACATATTTTCTCATCCTATGTATATAAAACTCCTTTCATGTTTCTAGGAGGTTTATGTAGATCATGATAGGTGTAACTAACTCGGGCTTTGAAACAGTTGATGAGTTATTTCTACACCTTTATTATTGGATCTTTACTTGGTAGATGTATTGTTTTTGTACCATTTAAATATTATGCAGGCATGTGAGATGGTTTTTGAAATCATTTTATATATTTCCTAGAGTTGTTGTTGGTATAATCCATCAAAACTGCTGATCTTGTTTTTTTATGAAGGGTAATGCCTCCAAAATTGTTAGATTCAAATACCGTTGGTGCTAATTTCCAACCTAGGGCATATTGGAGGTGGGACTCGGGGGGAGGTGGGTCACTATCTACCTTTCATTATTTACAATGCCAGAGGAGTTTCCTTAGATGGAGGGTTCATGACATCAGAAATGATTGTATCCTGTATATGGGTACTAGTGTAATTCAAGGATTATAGTCCATGTGATTTTATAATAAGACCCCTACCGATTCCAAGGAGATCATCTCTGGTAAAATGGGGCCATACAATTACTGGGATCAATGATTTTTAACCATGGTACATCCTTATCCATGTTGGATCCAAGGATTATATCCATGAAATCCTATAATAATATTTAAGAGATCATGAAGGTTCATACCAGGCATCCAATGTTAGGCAAGGATTGAGATCTAGGTGAGTCTCAACCAAAACATGCTTCATCCTTGAATCAGAATGGGGTTCCAGAGTTCTCAATGCATTCACTATGAAATCTATGGTGATCACATGTCAGACCACTCCTATTTTGATAATAAAATCAAATATAATTCAAAATTTTCAAACCATTACCTTTCATTATCATGAAATGGATAATTGAGAATGTAATGATTTAATCAAGTCATAATTTGTCTATAAGTCAATTTTATTTAAGCCTTTATTTTCATTAGTGTGAAAATTCCAAGTTTAATAAAACGATTTTTTAATCCATGAAACGAATTTTTAATAGTCAAGGTTTATTCATCTACATTCTATTTATATTGTAATGGGTGATACAGACATGAAACTTATTATTCAATTATATTTCCAAAGGCCAAGTAATATACATAGTATAAATGCCAATTTTCATTTCTAATTTAACTATAAAATTGGAGAAATAACCTCTGGTAGGTCTAGTGGTGAGAATACATACTACTTCCACTATTTAATTCTCAATTTAAATCAAGACATATAATATATAAATGATTACCCATAGAATGATCAAGCCAAGGCACATCCAAACAACTACTCAAACATGTCAAGAAACTAAAACGACAATTATAGTAAATCATCCTACATGAGATGGATGGATTTTTCAGGGTATTCACAAAAAATCACATATTTAGAATTAGAATCACCATATGAATCTAATTATTAAAATATTTGCATATAATTTCATAAAATGGCACATGATGAAATCAATGGGCTCCATACAATATTAAACACCATACTTGAGGGATGGGTTATAGAATATCCACCTTAGATTTTTAAAACTCTCCGCATCATGTATTAGCCTCAAATTCAGCATGGAATAGGGTAGATCTAGTAAAATTCTAAAAAACATCCGACCTCTATAAATAGGTCAAAAATAAGAGAGATGATTAATGGAAAAATAATATTCCAGTACATACCATTGACATCCAACATGACAAACAAAAGCTCCAATGGATCCCTGTTGAGGGATATGTCTTGATACCTATGTTATGCCTTAAAAATGTTCTAGAATGAGTGGAATAGATATTAATCCCATTTTGATCTTATTAGGGATGAATGGGTGGATTAATTAGGGTATTAAGGGTAAAATGTAATGTTACCATGAATAATATTTTGCATGGTTTTCCTACACGATATTCCAAACCATGTGCACACAATGTATCAATACCTAGAGAAGTGGGGCACTCAAATGGTTAGGCCACATGGTTATGGAAACCATGCACCTATAGTGCAGAATGGCTCTACAAAAAAATGGAAACCTCTTCAATATTAGATTTAACTGTGAACTATACCCGCATAATTTACTCAAAATGTGCGGTAGGTCAGTTTTTTAAAAGGTTGGGCTTCAGGATTCCAAGGAGCCCTAGACAACCCTAAGACATAATTAAACTCATTAAACATCCAAATTAGTTCCAATATAATGAGTTATTATGATATTTAAAGGATCCATACTTTTGTGAAAAAACATTTTCTTACACATGGGTTGTCTAACCATGTGGCCCTACATAGGAAACTATATATTCGGCCTTTTATTATTCGAAAAAATCAATAAAATTTATGAAACACATTTGTATCCCCCAACAAGGCTTAAATCAACCTAGAATATTTCCTCAGGTCATTAGATGTCTTAAAGATCTATTTTGGGTCCTTCTATCCCATTCCCAATCATATCAAAGCTAGGTGATCTTCGTTTAATCCATTCCCAGTATGTCTTCGTTCCCCATTTCTTATCTCCCACTCTCTCATTCTCTCATCCCAAGGGGTTTTTATATCTCCATGATGTGGGAGGATATAATTTCAATTAAATTAGTTCTTGAATCTAGGTTTGATTATCATATATTTTTGGCTGACATTTTTCATTTTTAGTTGTTGTTTTTTGTGATCTCGTGATCCCAAAGTAAGTGGTTTCATTTGTGTTTTTCCAATTTCATTAACTCAGAATGTCATGATTTATATTAAATTGGTTGAATTTAATATAATTTCTTTCATTATTTTTTCAAAAAATATAATTACATTGATTTTAGGATTTGAATTCGATTTTTCTTAAAATAAGAAAAAACCCAAAATTCCATTTAATAATGGTGTGATCTGAATTCGATATAAAATTGTGAATATTCAAATTGTGAAGTTTAAATTGTGACATTGAGTTTTGAAATTTATTTCATTAAGGTATTTTAGAAAAATTGATAAATATGGTTTATTATATACTCAGTGGTCTTATCCTCTAATAATAAATGATTTTAATAATATCTAGTTTTCGTTTTTAAATGGGAATTTAGGATATTGAAATGGAAATTTAGTTGAATTTAATTTTAAACAGTTTTGAAATAAATTTCCCATTATTGAATGTTTTTTTAGAATATGAAATACTAGGTAGTTCATGAGTTATTTGGGACAAAGATGCTAGGTTGGAATATCACATACACAGAATTGATTCTTTACAACTATAACATAAACATATAAGAAGATATTATCCCCAATGTGATGTTGATTTTTCTTCATTGGCTTCTGTCATAGAGGCATGTGTTCATATTCCCATTTTCATTAGATAATTGTGTGCGGATCTAATATCCTGGAACTATCATACCTCTTTGTAGAAGACAATTTATCTCCATTTTGCATATATATTTATATATATATTTATATTTATGCCATTTTATATATACAATTTTACACTTTCCTTGTCCTTTTTTATAATTTTTTTTAAATTGATTATTAATCCATTTCTGTGGAATGATTCCTTCAATTGAAATGTAAATAATGATTTGTTTTAAAATATTATTTTGTTAAAACATGCATTTTTATTTAAATTATAATGACTTATATCGTTAAATAATTGTTAAATAATATTATGGAATCATTTGTGAGACCCTACATGGAGTTTAAATCTTATAATACTTGTGCCTTGGTTGTTTGTATATTTCATCCATACATGTCTGAGAAAGGGGAAAGCACCACTTGGATTTGGTAGATTTTTTGATCATTGGGCTAGATATAATTTCTCCAAGATCTCAGACTTTGGATGTTATCATATTTTATAGTACATTTTGTTGTACATATCGGTCTGTTTAACTATTTCACTTATATTAATGTTCTACTTATGAATTTTTTTGAATATAATGACTTGTAACTATTTATTCCATTAGTTATGTACAATAAATATTAATAGTTTTATCTTGTATGATTCCAGATGATTGTCACCAACCCCTTGGGACCAGGAACACCCATTGGGAAATGTCTTGCTCGACAAAAATATCAGGTTACCATGGTATTTGTGATGGTCCATAACACTTCGACCACCATTTTCCTCATAGGATAATTAGTTATTTGATATTTAGAGATAATATAACCATGAATAAAATCATTCTGTATCCATTATAATCACTCACTAAATTTCCAACATAATGCTTTTCATATAAGAATCCCACAAATGAACTAAAAGTGATCTTCATGGTCCACATGGATTTTTGGATTACACCATGTAATCATAGTGTATTTCCACAAAAATATTTCATAAATATTCCACGAATAATGTATTTATTAGATCCATAAATACATAAGGTGAATTCTTTAATCCAAATGTAATTATTGTGAACTCGAAATGTCCATTCCATGATTGAAATGATGTCTTTATAATATCATAATTGTTTTGTTGCAAATGGTGAAACTAATAACAATACATAAAAATTTAACAATGATTTTTTTATGAATTTGATAAAATAATTCCTCAATGTTAGGTAAATGATACTTGTTCTTTTTTGAAATACAATTGATTTCCCTATAATCAATTCATAAACTCATGTATCCCTATTTCTTCACAACAAAATGAAGAGAGGATCCCCAAAGTTAAACACTAGGATGTATAAATCCTTAACTAGAAAACACCTCTATTTATTTCATCAACTCAACTTATTCTATATTGTCAATTAATTAGGGGAGTGTTTGATATAGCTCTCACCACAGGGATTAAATAAATGGAAATGTGAACATCATGATCTATTTAGTTTTATGTTAATTCCTCAGCAAATACATCAATGTATTCATTTATAATGGGTACATAATTTATTTGAAGAATTACTTTTCCATATCCAACTTTCTATATTTATCTTTCGAAAAATTATTATTAATTATTGTTTTTGGTTCTAGATAAAGACATGATTTGGTATAAAGCATCCCCTTTAAAGATAAGTAGGTCTATAGCTTCAATGTAAAACATATATTTCTTCTCACTATAATAATTGTTTCCTTCATATTATAAAATTAAATTGATTCAATGGATTATTTAACAATATACCATAGGTAATGTAATCATTTCACCAATTAGGGAATGTTTAGGGCTCATAATGTGAACGGACTGACCCATTCTTGTTCTTTCGATATATCCACTAGGGGTTTTTACTAATATCTCCCTTCACTAGGTCTTAGGGAAATATCTATTTTAATGGGAATAAAAGATGATATAAAAGAAAATTCAGGTCTAGAATAAAATAAATAATTTTCTAACTTGGATTCTATGAATAATGTACCATCCTCCGCACAATTGGGAAGTTCAACCTCCATTGTAGTAATTAAATATGCTTTCAATTCTCTGGTAATCAACCTCTATAAATTTATCCTTTAACACTTGGGTATTTTTCTTAAATATTTCCTAACAAATATGATAATGAAAAATTTGAAATAATTTATATGTTTCTTCATATTTCATCCATTGGAGAGATGAAACGTATCTTCACAGTTATAACAAACTAGCAATCCCATGAATCATTTAACTGGATGGTTATTCCCATAATTTTTAAATAATGAAAATTTCATTGCCCCCCCCATCTTTATTAAATTACCTTTATCATTATTCTCAATCTCCCCTTATTCTATTCAATACCCTTAATGATATATTACATTGAAAATTCGTTATCTATTTTTATGAGACATAATAGTATTTAATTATACGGTATAAAATATAGAGAAAACAGTTTCTTTCATAGGATATTGTTAATACATTCAATGAAATGATCATTCATTCTATTAAGAATATGTATATAATATGTAGCATACATGGATAGTGTTGTAAAGGAAGCTTTATACTTTGTAATATTTTTTTCTCCTATTTCATTAATATACTAAATATTCTATTCATTTTAGTTCATTGATCATTAGGAAAATATTTATCAAATAATGTTACATACAACTTCACACCATATGATGTATTTCATATTCCTCATTTGTATTTTGGTTCAATGAATACAAATTCTCAACATTTTCACAGCGAAAATACATATTCAAAACCAAATTTTAAATTTCATTACATCCCAATGTGATAATTATATTTTCAATAGATAAGATACATTTCTTCACTACTATTCTATTACTAGTTACACTTAATTATGGAGGATTATGTCATAGGAAATGATATAATATAGTTGTTTCAAGAAATGGAACTTAATTTTTTTATATTTACACATATATTAGACCTAACCTTTGTCAGTTACATAATTTGGGCATGATTTTATCAACACAAACACAAATTGTATTTTCTTACTCAGTGGGGCAATACCACTATAGACCATATATATTCAATCTCTTTCTTCCATTATGAGATATCACTAAATAATGGAATACATTGAGTTAGATATAAATCATTATAAATATTGACACTAAAATAAAATAACTATAATAATTAAATACCCCAAATACTATAAGGTGCTATCATAGTTCTCACGTTAGGTGTGATTATATAAAACATTGTTCCCGTTGTTTCTATTAAATTGTCTTTGATACCAACTATAACAACCCAATATCTAGTACACCAATGTTGGTGTCTACTTTATTATATTTTAACTATATACATGTAATCACATCAAAATTGGAAGATTAGTTTAGTTCTCATGGAGAACTCGATACAAAAAACAATCCTATATGAAATTAGAAATATAAAATACTTATCATAAAAATATTCTGGCAACCCCAATATGGTTCATAATATCCTTCTTCGTATCCCATGGAAAAGAAGTAATATAAAAGGGTAAGATTGGATTCCCATTAAGGGTTACATATATTGAATGCTATCATGATTAATTAATAAAAAATCAATATGGAATGTTGAATAAATAAAAACACTTGTTACATAATCAAAAGACTGGGCATCATATGAATTCTGGGATAGTATTGTTATGGTTACCTAATGTATAATAATTATTAAATTCTCATGGATGGAAATGAATACTATTGGATTTGATCAACTTAGATATCATGATTTTTATACCATCAAGAACCTGATCAAATACAAGTTAAAACTATGGGTAATACCCATTACATATATATATATGATTTTTCTCCTGTCACCTATCGATGAATATGGGAAATTAAATTTTGGTCCCCACCAGTCATAGAATGTCCAATTCTTTCCTCACATATCAAATAATCTATTTAATTCATAAATAGTATTAAACATTGACATCTAACTGTATTGAGTAAAAGATATGTATTTTTGAATGATTCCTTTTTCAATTATATAGTGTCAAATTTAAACATTCTATGTAGAAATGGTATACAATATAAAATAGTTATATAAATGGAACATTGATTATTGATATTTAATATAAACGAAACTTCCAATGATAATAATTATGTTAATATATCAAAGTATGTAGTAATCATAAAATATATTTAGTGTAGTGTAAGTAAAATAAATTTTTTTTTTCATTAAGGATTAAAATCTAGATGAAAAAAATAATTTTTTTTTGTAGAAAATATCTTTCTAACGTTGAAATTATCTTTTAAAAATAAAAAATTCAAAAATTTTAAGGAAATAATTTTGTTGAAAATAATATTTTAAAATTTTAATGGAAGGTTAAAATCATTTAAGGTCATTGATGGATGTAAATTCCTTTCATTTAATAATAATTTATAAAATAACACTTTCTCGCCTTTTTAATGAAAATTATCTCATTCATAAAAATAAAAAATTCTTTTTTAAAAAATTATAAAAATGTCAAAAAAAGATAAAATATCATTTGAAAAAAAAATTGAAGTGTAAAAGTATTTTTTTTAGAAAATAATTATATGGATGAAAAATAATTTTTGATTAATATAGAAATTAGATTATATTTTTATTTAGAAAATTCATTCAGAGAATAATATTCTAAAGAGAGTAAATATTGAAAGAAAATATGAAAACCCATTAAAATAGTACACCTAGAATTAAATTTAATCATCATTAAAATATATATATGTTTATTTTAGATAACTCAACGGGTCATCATGTACACCGTATAAAAATTAACAAGTTTGTAATACCAAATATGACTTAATGGTGTGGAAATTGAGACGAAATCCCTTAACTCCTATTCGAAATTCTTCTTATGTCATTTTATACTGTTTTATAATAATATAATATTTATTATAATTTAATACCAGAAACATAATAAAATATATAACTCCATTTAATGTCTATTTGTATCATTGGATCAATCATCTGTTAATGATCATTTTACAATTATGATTATTTTTGTGTTAACTGCTTTCTATTTCATGTTTGTAGTAATTCGGTAGCTTCAGTCATTGTAATTTTATTACTCTTCAATCATATCAAGAAATTTTTTCGTGTTATAATTATCATATATAATATAAATATATATATATTTATTGTAAAAAATATAGAGATTAAAAAACTAATTACTTCATTCATTAAGACCACCGATCATACGTATGAATGAATGTTGTGTCCACATTTTGATAGGTTGTTCAAAAAAAATTAATTATAATTAATCATATAAGAATAATTATTATATCATATATATCCATTAAATTTATCCTTATTACAATCCATTTAAATCTTAAATTAAAAATGGATCATATCATATCATAGAGGTTGTAGTCCAAATGTTAGCACGAGCAAATTTATAGTTTAACCAGAGTTTGGAAGGTAAGAACATATAAATTATATTATACTTGTAGAATAATAATTTTGTCTTATATATCATATTTAATAATTATTTCATTCTTTATAACCGTCCAATGAAAATAGTAATTAAAAAATTATACTTCTATGGGGAGGTTGTAATTTGTATGTATGCACAAGTGATGTTTACAGTTTTCAAATGACGGAAAAGAGAATAAATATGGTTGTTACATAATAATAATAACATATTAGAATATTTATAATACATGATATTTTATTTTATGGTGATTATAACACATTTTGAGGAAGTAAAAGTAGAAATAAAGGTGATGGACTCAATAAAGACAATTACCACTTCTTTGGTAGAATACCATCAGATCCTTTTAAGGGACATAGGCTAGGTATTTTGGAATTAAAATATCTTACAAAACATGGATAATGGTGTTAAAAAGTGAAATTTTAATAGTTTTTTTGTTATATGAATCAACGTGTGGTATTGAATTATGGGAAGAGGTTCCCTTTTATAATTGAGGTGACGGTGGTTTAAAAATTTTATAAAATGAAAAATTATAACAAATCCATTCTAAAAAAATGCATAAAAATTACTATTTATTATATTATAGGGTATCCAATTTTTGAAATATAATAAAAAAACATTGGAAAAGTTTTTGTGGAGTTTGAAACTTTATAATTTCATTTAACCATTTAGTTAACATATTTAAACATTAACTAGAGTAATGTATTTTTTCAACTTAAAGGGTTAACATATTACATATACGGTTATTATTTACTCATAAATGAAAATGTGATTAAATTTTATACAATATATTACACCCATCTCATCATCAATATTTTGATGATTTTTTAATAATTTAATAAAAATGTATTTCGATAAATTTTCATTAATATCAATTCTAAAAATGTAAATTTAATTTTCCATTTAATACAAAAAATTACAAGTTTTATTTATACTAAAATCCCATTATCAAAAAATAGTATTTCATATTAATCTATATAATTTGATTAAAACTATAAAACAATCTAATTATATAACTTTTAATATTTCTCAAATATTTTACTTTATTTTTGTCTTAATTGAATAATCATTATATTATAATTTTATAATCGTTTATGGAAATTAAATAATTAGTGATAATTATAATTAAATAATAATAATCTGTATAATTTCATTATACACAATATTTAAGTTTTGATTATTAAAAAAATATTTTTCCATTTATGGAGATATTGTATATTTTAAAAACTAATATAGTGGAATTTTGTAACATTCTTAAATTGAAATAATATTTTTTTTTCATTTTCAAGTAA
The DNA here is from genome assembly GCA_963277665.1 of Viscum album. Taxonomy (NCBI): domain Eukaryota; kingdom Viridiplantae; phylum Streptophyta; class Magnoliopsida; order Santalales; family Viscaceae; genus Viscum; species Viscum album. The sequence continues at coordinate 1,797,800,874 of OY728141.1, forward strand.
ATGATTCTATTAATAATATCTACATAGAGCCTATGGTTATAAGGTTAGAATTACCTTCATATAAAATTAATTATGACCTTATCACTTATTTTTATCCTTGATTAACAGGTTTAAACCTTTATCAAGGTGATAACATTTACCATAGTTACTATATATATTGACAAAAAATAAAAGGGATATGTTTTCCAAATTTGATCTTCTTGATTCCGAATATAGAATAAAATTTTAAAGATTAAATATCTAAAAATTTGAGATAGTAATTTTAAAATAAATGTTCAACACATGATGATAACCTCTTTTGAACAAAATATCATTGTTAAGAATTATATTTATTTTTTTATATCATATGCCTTTTAAAAAACCATATAAATGTTAAAACGTTTTATTGAGTTTATTATCAACAAAAATGATTAAAATAATATTACAATAGTGATAAATGTAATTTATTATAATAAAAACACAATGTGATCACATAAAAATACATTTTTTACCAACTAGATAATGTTATTATAGAAAACATTATATCCAGGATGATGATATATATGATGATAATAAATTTAAACATAGAATAAAAGAATGTAACATATATAATAGGGGAATTTAGGGATCAAATACACATAAAAATTATATTTAATAAAGAAATACTATGATCTAATGAATCATAAATTGAGTTGGGGAAACCCTTATTATATTCTTGATTCGTTTGGCGCATGAGCATTACTTCAGTAAAAATAAAATAAAATTAATTATATAAATTTTTATGATTATTTTTAATATATATTTATTTTCCTAAAGACTATTTATTATCATATATTATTTATTTATTATACTGTGTTTTATTATGTTTTATGGGAAATAGAATTTTTTCAACTAAATTTTATAATTTCAATGATTGACTATCATATTTAATGAAAAGCTAATTATTTAAGATAACATTTCTGTATTCATAAAATAAATTTACTTATAATTATATTATAATAATATTATTATTTAATTTCACATAGTCATTGATGATATATTTTTGTAGATCTATTCATGCTGGTGGTTAGACCGACCCAAACAAGAACATACCATAATTTGATGGGTGAGTATATATAATTAATAGTCTATTTTGGAAAAAATCCATTCTAAAATAACTAAATATATGTTATTGTAAAAATTTTAATGTTTTAAATTTGATTTTAGTTAGTTTTTACAAATAATGGAAATCAAAAAGATATCATAAAATGATTCTTTTTTGAGGCAGTGGTCCGCACATTGCACGGTTGATATAAATTTTTTTGTCTATGTCGATAAAGAGTAATAAATATATATTTTTTCATTAATATGATAAAATAAAAATATACTAATTATATTTTTTATTATATTAAAATTTTCATGATAGGTTTTAAATGTAATTAATATGAAGTGAAAGATAATGATTAAGTAATACTCACTTTGAGACAGTGAACATTCCCTGCAATGTCTACATAGCAATGCATGGATTTGGATAAGTTATGGTTTAAAAAGAATAATGATCTTGTTAGAGGATTATTTAAGGGTAACAATCAGAATGTTTAATGAAGAAAATATAAGGTATATGTGTTTCATGAATGGGGTGGATGTTTCCAATTTTATAATTAAATAAAAATGTAGTATTGTGAACACCTGTTATTTTCCAATAATGGAAGGAAAAAATTCAATGGTAAATGGGTAAAAAGTGATAAACGATGGATTTTTAAGTGAGATAATGTTTAAAAATTCACAATACTATATTTCTTTAGATTTTTTAAACTTGTTCTAGTTAATTTTCCAGTAGGTATTTACATTTTACAATTTTTTAAAAAAATGGTAAAAGGACATTAACCAAATGAATTATATTTTTTAAAAAATATATGGTAAAACATATTAACAAATTTGGATGAAATGAGCCTAAATATAGTATTAATTAAATAAAATTACATTAATAAATAATTGAAAATTATATTTTAAATGAAAACATTTTATATAAATAAAATGATTTTTTTAGAATAGTTATCATTTAACCATTATGTGTCCATAATCTTATTTAAAATCAGATAAATATTAAATTTGTGTAAGTATAAATATTTAAAATTTTAAAATTAATTTAAAATTATTTATATTAAATATAATTTCTTAATTTTTTTTTAAAAATTATAATATATTAATAAATTAAACCATTGATTATAACAGTTGAACTGTTATCATTGTAATTGAATTAAATCACTATAATAATATTATTATTCTAGAAAAAAATGAACAATACAATATAATATTCAACTATTAAATTCAAACATGGAATCCATTTCCCCGAATAAAATTTCTAAATATGAGAAGAATTTAATTTTCATATTACTATACAAATGTAGCTCCTAGAACAAAATTTCATTTTTTATTACACATTTTATATAGTTTATATAAATTTTTTAAATAAATTATTAACTAAAAATATAATTGCAATAATATAATGGTTACATTTAATAACATTATTAAGGTAAAGGAGATTTTGATTTAGTTAAGTGTTGTTTAAAACACTAGCTATGGAAAAGGTATTTAATTAAGGAAATGTAATTTTTAAAATCATGTACGATAACATTCTTCACCCATTATATGGAATTTAAACCATTAATTTTTATATTATGGTGGAATACTTTTGAGGTTACTCTTTTCTCATCACATTATCATATTTACATGTATCCTTTCTATAATAAATAATTTTTCATAGGAAATTTACTAAAAGAGAAATATTATTCCTTAGAACCTACTGTTTTGGTTACATGGTCATTATAGGTTGTTCTTCATATATAAGATCAAGTTCCAATTATATATAATTTGAGCTTAGGATGTGTAATGGATATGGTATGTACTTCTTCCAATGTGATACATAGATAATATTGTATGTATCATACCATCACAAAATATACATAAATATATCAATGATCTGGTTCACCACGTGGACTCAAGAATGTCTCCTCATACTCTATAGGATAGGTGCTATGATTTATGGTCTAAAAGAGGTAAAATTGTTGAAAAATTCCCTCATCTTTAATAGTAAATAAATAAAAACATTAATAATGAATATTGAAAACAAATTAAGAACAATGAAGTATAATATAATAAGAAATTTATATTTATAATAAATTAATAAATTATCATATGTGAACATGTTAAATTGTCTATGAAAAAAATGTATATAATGAGATACAATAAGAAGGCCTGGAAAATCCAGGGAAAGTAAAAAAAAATTAAAATCCAAATATATATGGTGGCCAGAGTACCCTCTTAACTACTACTACCATGCTCCCAATTCCAGTCCCAATTCTTAAAAGAAATCAGCAATGAGCACAATCTAACATATCCAAGAACATGAAGATGTCAAACTAGGCAACAAATGGCCTCCCAAATAGTGTGTGATATATACATAGGCAAGCACCAATGTTGTCTAATCCGTATAAATTAAATATATATATATATATATATATATATATATATTTAATGACAAGGTTGAAGATTTAATAAAAATGATATGTATGTTAAAAATACATAAACCATGTCGAACTCAGGTTCCTCAAGGGCACATGGTCAAACATACATACTTTTTTCAAAGCTGGGATATCTCTAAAATTAATTCACCATGTGTATATAAATAATTATATTTTTATATGTATGGTTATTTAAATATTTTTACCATATTAAATGTTACATATATAGACATATTTATATATATATTGTGTCATCTATGACCAGAGGAGGAAATCATGAATACATTCATATTTACAAGAGTTTCATGTAATAATTATGAGGTAATCCACGCATGGTTATTATAGTATGGGATGTTAATCCTAGTTATTGTATTATGTGATTCCATGACCAAGAAAATATGTAATATCCCAGGTTAATAAAGGATATCACATTTTCAGATTTATTAATATTTGCAAATTTTATACTAATTTTACTTTAAAGGGTGTGATATATTTGATGGTGTACCTAATATGCTGAAAAGGGTTTCTTTGAAATCTTACATTGCACACAACATTGAGTCATACTGAATAATAATAATATAATATTATTATTTTAAATGTTAGTTAATGCTTAGCCGTTGTATTGGCGAGAATAACAGAACTAACTAAAACATGATTAAGCATTTTTTTAAATGTTTTTACATTTAATCTATACATTTTAGAGTATTAAAATAAGAAACACTCAAATTTTAAGAAGAAATACTCTAATATTCATTAAAAGGTTGATTTAAATCCGTTTGATGGAGAACTATTTTTAAATATAGTATTTTTCAGGTTTATATGTTCTATTTGACAAAATTATATTCTTATATAGGATCAAAACATCAAAAATTACATTGGATGAAATTTTGGTAATTTTCTGATAATGTTCATTTTTTAAGGAATAGTGAAAAATATTGTAATTTAATTCAATACTTCGTTTTAATATAGTGTATTTTTATGGTTATATTCACTTTTTTATTGGTTTTAAAGTGTAATTAGATTTTCTTTACAATTTAATCTAGTTTGGGTCATTGAAAGTAGTTTGACATTTAAAATGGACATAAACCAGTGTCAATCTTTTGAGAGTTATTATTTCTTAAAAGCACACAATCTGTTTTGACAAACAGGGAATTAATTTTAAATTAATTTATGCCACTTATATGTTTTGAATTTATAAAAATGGATTACATATTTGGAATCAGTAGGTCCAAATTGTGTAAATGGGTAACTTTTAGCTTTATTGATTTTGAATATTTTATTTCAGTAAATATTTTATTTACCATGGTTAAAGGGTAAATGTGGTAAATAAGGGTAAAACAAATTATTATTAAAATATTAAATTAACATAACATGTGTCCTATTCTAAATTTTGGATACATTTTTGACAATTGGAATCATGGGGATACTTTTGGGAGCCCGTGGAGCCACTTGAGAGTGATAATGAAACTTTATATTAATATCTTTAATGTAATGAAAAAATGAAATAAACATATATCTTTTAGTAAATAAATTTTTACATGGGGTTATATAATCTATCTATTTGAGTATAAATATTCATTATAAAGTTAGAAAAATTTCATACATCATGTTATTTTATTTATAATTTCTAGACAATACATAAATAAATTTATTTATGACACAATGATGATGCAGTGATTACCATATTAATGAATGATTTAAATAAATACGATTATAAAATATTAGAAACTATTCAAACCCTATCCAATTATTATTGGATGATTTTATTTTGAAAAAGAGTCATCTTATATTATAATTTAATGTTTTTTTGATCTTGTGAAACTGAAAATCTGTTTATAATAAAATACTATTTTCAAACATTCCTAAAGAACATGTCCTCTCCCTTATAAAAATCCATCACCTCTAACCCATTAGTCACTCCTCTCAAGTCCCATGGATCATCAAAACCCGGCCTAATTATTCTCCATACATCCTTATCTTCCTCATATAAGCCTTAACTTAGGAATAAGGCACTTCAAGAAAACCTGTTGGTTCAAACCAATGGGAGTTACCCGATTTGAAGGTAATGTCTTCCCCCAAGTTCTCTTAATTTATTTTACTTCGTAACTCCTTGTGATCTTTTTGTTATTGGTTTACATAACAAAAAACGAATCCCCAACATAGTAGGTTGTTGTAATGAGAAGGATTAAAACTACACGACCACACAACTCCATCTAATGGATACAAATATATTGTTTCAGTGGACGTTGAACCAATACCTCACGAAATGGTGATTGTTAAAATATCTCTAACCACCTCCCATGGTAGACATTATGATGGAAATATATTTATATATGATATATATTATTTTTATGTTTCTCTATGATTATGTATTTTTCATTTATATAAAACCGTTATGGTTTCCTTAATTGGAAAGTACAATAATTTCATTTGAGGAATTGCGAACTAATGCCCCTTCAAACTGATACGACTCATTCAAACAATACATCGAACATAGAAACTATGGTGTCAATGAACTTACGTAATGTATATATAATATGATATTATACTAGAATGATAGTATATCTATGTAACATTTGGTTTTCATTCCTTTTAAAATAAACAATAATTAAAGGGAAGTAGCGTTCATGCACACATACAACGTACTGTCTCCATGAACGGTGCATTTCATTATCATATATCCAAATTATATGGACTATTTTAAATACATATATACTGGGTATATATGAGATATATGATACATATATATAATTAATACCATTGTATAAATAATGGAATTTCGACCCATGGTTAATTTATAATTATAATAAGTTCATTTTTAACTCAAGTTACGAACATCGAAAAAATATCCGATATGAACAAATATAATAAAATAATTTTTATATCAAGGTAATAAGTGATATAAAAGGAATTAAAAAATTGAAAAATTATCTTAATCTAGTAAAATTAACTTATGTTCATTATTCAGGAAATTAAAGAATGAACGGGTCAAGTCGGACACGAGGTAAGGGAACTTCTTAACCCAATTTCCATTGTTTCAGTTAATATTCTACATGAAGAATATTTCATGTTATGATTATGTGAGAAATGATTTTTGTTATCCTATATTGTATTTATACATTACTTATGTGTACTTATATTTAATACACATAATCAATCTATTTTATTTACAAAATGGTCTTTGTAATGGACTCTGTCTCAATCTCATTTCATTGACACATGTTTTGATTTATACACGACGTTATTTTATATGGTGTATAGGATATTTAGGATTTTAATTTCATTAAAGAGGCATATTTTTTCTACGGAGCATTATCTAAACGAAAAAAATTGTTTTTAACATGTGTGGTGAGAATGAACTCTCTGCCACCGTAATCATTACCTGGCTTCCGCTATAAGACTTAATGTTTTTAAAAGGAAAAGATATCCATTATTGTTTTTTTGGTGTTTTTGTATTGAAAATGGTTTTTTGAAATGGATTAATTATTTTAATATCCTGAAATTATATCTTGTTATTGAAAATGAATTATTATTAGTGAAATGTTTATATTTTAAATATTTTATTTTTTATGATTTTATAATGGTACTTGGACATTTGACAGGAGGTTACATGATAAAATAAATGACGGGTGGTGTCGTGATAAACTTGGCCAAGTGGTTAGGTTATAATATCCAATTCATTGGGTACGGAAGTGGGTCAAATGACTATTCCATTTAGTGGTATGTGTGGAAGTCGATTGTATGTTTATTCCATTTATGTATCTTTATTTCTCATGTTAACTTTATATGTTTTGTTTCCTTTATATGGGTTTTAAGGTAATGGTTTGGTAACAAAATTGAAAGAAATGATATTTTATTCAATAAAGAATATTTACTACTTTATAAAGGTGAAATGTATTACTTATGGTAAATTATTCATGGTTTACTTGTTGTTTTGAAAAACTAACAGTTTTCTTTCTCTGTGTATCCCTTACAGAGGTTTTTATGCTCAGCCCGTGTTTTTATTCATTTTATTCATAGGACTTAAAAATGATTAGGGTCAATGATTAGATCAAAGAAAATTCATGATTTCTAAATAAGGAACTAGACATTACTCTTTTTGAGAGTTTTTATTTTATAAAAAAATAGACACTGTGAAAAAGTGTCTACATGTAATATTAAATTTTTTATTTATATGTTATGTCCTAATTCTCTAAATATCTAAACATGAAAAGATCCTTAATGTAAATTATTAACTCAATTCAAGATTATGTAATGTTTATGGCTGGGGAATTATAGTTGGAATCAGACGTCAGTTTAGATAACTTTAGGAGTTACGATATTGTTAAATAAACATCCATAAAATAATTTAGGGTTTGATTGAAATGATATATCATTTATAGATTACAATGGTGCTTCACCTATTATATTTTTGTGCACATAATGAATTTTTATAGAGGAAACATGGAAGTTTTGCAAGGAAGGCATACAGAGGGAAATAACCTTATAAATTATTATCCTAATATGGTTGGAATCATAATTGAACAGTTTTTTGTAGTGATTGATCAATTGACTCATGTGATAAATAGTGGTTTTGTTTATAGATGATATTTAGGTTTATTCTAAAAGTAAATAGGATAATTAAATCTATATAAGGGTTTTATTGAAAAAAAGAAACTGTATGGAGTGTTTTGTATAAATGAATTTTTGTTGCAACATATTTCATTGCTTTGCCACATTGTTTCAAAAATGGCATAACTGTTGATACTGCTAAAACAAAATTTGTTGTAGAATGGCCAAGTCCCACAAATATAATCAAGATCCATAGTTTTCTTGGATTAGCAGGCTATTACTGAGGTCTATTGAAAATTTTTCACTATTATCTATTCCAGTGACTAAGTTAACTCAAAAAGGTGTGAAGTTCATTTGGAAAAAAAGAATGTGATGATTGATTTTTGGAATTGAAAAGAAGATTGGTGAATGCTCCAATTTTGGAACTTTCATCCAGAAAGGGTGAATTTGTTATCTAAAATGTTGCTTCATTGAAATGAATTCGAAGAGACATAATGTAGAATGATCAGGTAATTGATTATGTTTCACGTAGTTGAAACCTCATGAGTTAAATTACCATACACATGATTTGGAATTATCATCTTTTGTTTTTGGATTTTAATATTTGGAGGCATCATCTGTATGGTGTAAAATGTGAAATATATACTGACCATAAAAGTATGAAGTATATATTGACTCAGAAATAATTAAACATGATTTAGAGGAGATGGTTACAATTAATCAAGGATTATGATTGCACGATCCATTACTATCTAGTAATGGAAAATAAAGTGATTGACACATTGAGATGAAATAGTAATTCTACCGTAACCATGCTATGTTTGGAACAAGATCTGTTGGTTTCGGATTTGGTGAATTTTGGATTGGATGTTGTTGGTGCTGGAAATTCATCTGTTTTGTTTCAGGATTTATTACACTCATCCATAGAAGACAGAATTAAGAAAGAACAGAAAGATGACAGCAAGTTGCAAAAATAGGTATAATTGGTTCAGAAGGGTATGTTACCTGAGTTTAATATTGACAGAGACTGTGTTTTTAGGTTTGGAAAGAGAATATGTGTGCTTTGTTATTAACAGTTTAAGAATGAGTTGTTATGTGAAGCTCATAGATCAACATTTTTAGTTCATCCGGGTTGTACTAATTTCTGTAGATATCTTTGGGAGTAATACTAGTAGGATGGAATTAAAAGTGATATTGCTGACTTTACTGTGAGGTGATTAACTTGTCAACAGGATAAAGTAGAGTGGCAGTTACCAAAATGGATGAATCAATCTTTACGAGTGCCAGAGTGGAAATGGGAAAATATATCCATGGAAATTGTTTAGGGATTACCAAAGACATCTCGAGAAAACAATGCAATCTGGGTTTTTGTTGATCGATTGACTAAATCTGCTCAATTCCTTCATATTTAAGATACATTGACTCTAGATCAACTTTCTTGGTTGTATGTTAATGTGATAGTCAGGTTGCATGGAATTCCCCTCTTTATTGTATCTGATCGTGATCCCAAGTTCACTTCTATCTTTTGGAAAGGCCTTCAAAATTTTTTGGGTACAAAATTAAATTTTCGTTCAACTTTTTATCCACTATCAGATGGGAAGTCAGAATGAACAATTCAGACATTGGAAGAAATGCTACATGCTTATTAAATGGATTACTAGGGATGTTGGGACCAACATTGATCTTTGGTTTAATTTTATAATAATAAAAATTTTCATTCCAGTATACAGATGGATCTCTTTGAGGCATTATATAGAAAGAAGTGTTGAAAAATATCTTTTTTTTGATGAACTAGGTGAAAGGAATATGGTGGGACCCGAATTGGTAGACGAGATGGCCGAGAAAGTTCAGTTGATTTTGAAGCACATGAGAACTGCTCATAGTAGGCAGAAAAGTGATGCGGATAACTGGAGGAAGTATATTTCTTTTGAGGTGTGTGTTCATGTATTTCTCAGTGATTCTCCATGGAAAAGTGTGATGTGTTTTGTAAAGAAGGGAAAGTTGAGTTTGAGGTTCATTGGACCCTATCAAATCCTGGAGAAATATGGATCAGTTTCCTACAGAGTGGCATTACCTCGATGTATATCCTAGGTACACAATGTTTTTCATGTTTCAATGTTCATAAAATATAATCCAGATCCATCTCATGTTTTGAGTCCAGAGGTATTTCAGTTGGGAGGAAATATTTATTATGTAGAACAACTCGTCCAGATTCTTGACCGAAGAGAGAATGTTTTAAGTAATTAGTTATTTCATCAAGTAAAGGTTTTGTAAAAAGACTATATAGTTGAAGAGTCAACTTTGGAATCTGATATTACTATGAGGGATAAATACCCCAAATATTTTAATCATTTAATAAAATTGCGAGGAAAAAACTTCTAAAAGGGGGGAAGGATATAACATCCTATATTAATAAAGGATATTTTATTTTCATATTTATTAATATGTTTGAATTAAATATTAATTTCACTTTAAATGGGTTGTTATGTTCAATAGTGTACCCAATATGCAATAGTGGGGTTCTTTGAAATCGTACGTTACACACAACGTTGAGTCATACTAAAAAATAATAAAATAATATTATTATTTTTAATGGTAATTACTGCCTAGACGTTGTATTGGCGAGAATGAATAGAACTAACTATAATATGATTACACATGTTTGTTAAATGTTTTTACATTTATCCAAAAAAATTAGGCTTACAATAAAAAAGAATCAAATTTTAATCATAAATACTCTAATATTCTTTAAAGGGTCGATTTACCGACTTTTGGTGGTGAACTATTTTTAAATCTAGTTTATTTATCAGTTTTATATGTTTTGTTTTACAAAATAATATTCTTCTTTATAATATAGACATTAAATTTTTCTTTGGATTAAATTTTGGAATTTTTCTTACAATGTTCATTTTTAATGAATAGTGAAAATACTGTATTTTAATTCAAAACATCATTTTAATCTAATTATATTATATGGTTACGTTATCTATCTATTTGGTTTTAAAGTGAAATTAGATTATATTTTTAACATTTAATCTAGTTTTCATCATTGTAAGTAGTTTCACTTTGAAATTTGACTTAAAGAAGTGTCAATATTTTTATAGTTATTGTTTCTTAAAAAACAATTTTTGTTTTGACAATGTGAATTAAATATAAATTAATTTCTGCCACTTCTATGTTTTGAATTTATAAAAATGGATTCCATATTTAGAATCAAGAGGATCAAATCAAGTAAATAGATAAATTTTATTTTCAGAAATTATTAATATTTACTTCAGTATATATTTTATTTTCCATGGTTAAAGGGTAAATCTGGTAAATAAGGGTAAACAAATATTATTATTATAATATTAAAATACACTAACATGTGTCATATTCCTATTGGTTGATACATGTCTGACCATGGGAATCCATGGGTCGATTTTGGGGCCCCATGGAGCCACATGAGAGTGATAATGATACTTTATATTAATTAATTTAAAGTAAAGACAAAAATGACATAGACATATATATTTTAGTAAATATATTTTTCATCGTGTTATATAAGCTATACCATTGAATATAAATTCTTATTGAAAAGATAAAACTATTTCATACGTAATGGTATTTTATTTATAACTTCTTGATATAAAAAACTACTATCATTTATGACACAATTATGATGCGGTGACTAACTTATTAATGAATGATTTAAATAAATGAGATTATAAAATCTAAAAAACTATCCAAAACCATTCCAATTCTTATTGGATGATTTTATTTCTAACAAGAGTAATAATATCTAAAAGTTTTATTAGTTTTGGATATTTTGAAACCGAAAATCAGTTTACAATAAAATAATATTTTCAAACATTCATAAAGAGCCCCTCCTCTCCCTTATAAAAATCCATCACATCTAACCCATTACTCAATCCTCTCAAGCCCCTTGGATCATCCATACATTGACCAATTAATATTTCTACATCACTATCTTCCTCTTAGAATCCTTACCTTAGAAAAAAGGCACTTCAAGAAAGCCTATTGTTTCCAACCAAGGGTGTTACCCGATTTAAAGGTAATGACTTCCCTCAAGATCTCTTCGTTAATTTTACTTCTTCACTCCATATGATCTTTTTATTATTTGTTCATATAACAACACCAGTATCCTCAATAAACTAGATTATTTTTATGATATAGATTAGAAATACACTTCCACAAACCTCCATCTAATATATACTAACATACTGTTTCTGTGGAAGGCGAACTACTACCTCACAAAATAATGATTGTTCAAATATCTCTAACCACCTCTAATGATGGCCTTAATGATGGAAATATATTTATATATGATATATATTATGTTTATGTTATCTTTTTTATTCTGTATTTTTCATTTATTTTATTCATTTATGGTTTCTATAATGGGCAAATATGATAATTTCATTTGAGGAAGTGCGGACTACCACCCCCTCAAAGTGAAATGACTCATTCATACCATACATGGGATGTATAAATGATGGTGTTCATAAACAAACGTAATGAATTTAAAATATGATATTATACTGGAATAATTATATAACTATTTATCATTTTGTTTTCATTCCTTTTATAATGAAAAAAATGAAATTGATGTTGCGTTCATGTGTATGTACGGCTTACCGTCTCCATGAACGATGCATTTCATTTAATATATCCAAAGGATATAGAATATTATAAATAAATATATATTGGATATATATCAGATATATGATATATAAATCATGAATATTATTCTATAGATAATGAAATTTCGACCCCAGGGATAACTTAAAATTATAACAAGTTCATTTTTAACTCATGTTCCGAAGAACGAAAAAATATCTGATATGAACTCAAATAAATAACTAATTGTTATAGAAAGCTAATATGTGATATAAAAGGATTAATAAAATTGAAAAAATTGATTATAAAAGTATAAATTTACATAAGTTTAATATTTATAGAATTAAATAACGAACGGGTCTTTTCAAACACGAGGTAAGGGAACTTCATATCCCAATTTCCATTCTTAGGGTTAATATTATACTTCATGAATATTTCATGCTATAAGTATGTGAGAAATGATTTTTTATCCTATATTGTATTTTTAAATTACATATGTGTTCTTATGGTGAATACACATAATCGATCTATTTTATTTACAAAATAGTCTTCGTAACAGACTTCGTCTCCATCACCTTTCATTAAGGCATATTTTGATTTCTACACAACTTTATTTCATATAGTGTATAATCTCCTTTGACTTTTATTTTCATTCAAAAGGAATATTTTTTCTAAGAATCATTTTACTAAAAAAATGATTTTTTTTATTATTTGTGGTGACAATGATCTTTCTCCCTTCATAATCATTAGTTGGCTTCCTGTATAAGCCATAATGTTTTTAAAAGAAAAAAATCCCTTATTCTATTTTTGGGTGTTTCGGAATTCAAAATGGTTTTTGAAATGGATTTATTATTTAAATATCTTGAAATGTTTTCTTGTGATTTCAAATGAATTTTTATTAGTTAAATGTTTATATATTCAATAGTTTATGTGTTATGCTTTTATAATGGTACATCGTCATTTGAAGTGATTAACCAAATGACTGGTGGTGCCATGATAAACCTGGATTTGTGGTTCCTTTATAACCTCCAATGTATTGGGTACAGAATTTGGACATATTTCTATTCTATTTAGTGGAATATGTGGAAGTCGAATGTAGGGTTATTACAATTATGTATGTTTTTGTCCCAAGATACCTTTATATGTTATGTGTTCTTTCTATGGATTTTATGGTAATATTTTTGATTCAAAAGTGTAATCAATGATCTTTTATTCAGTGAAGAGTATTTACAACTTCAGAAAGGAAAATTTATTAATTTTGGTAATTTATTCATTGTTTACTTGTTGTTTTAAGAAACTAATAGTTTTCCTTCTTTTTGTACCCATTATTGAGCTTTTTATGCTCATCCCATGTTTTTCATCAAATCTTTGTCATATAAAATAAAGATGAAGAGGGTCATAGATAGGATTAAGGAGATTTCATGATGTCTAAAATGTTGAACTATACAAGACACTTATTTTCAAGAATTTTTATTTTATGAAAAAATGGATACTGAGCAGAAGTGTCTACATGTAATATTCAAATTGTTATGTGTATGTTATGACCTAATTCTGTAAATCTCTAAACTTGAAAGGATCACCAATGTGAATTACTAACTAAATTAAATATTATTTAATTTTCAAGGATGGTGCTTTATAATAGAAAATTGGGACGTAATTCCCTTGAATAATAGGGGACTTCATGCTAATGAAGAATAAGGTATTCAATGACCATGAATTATACGTGATTCTGAACCCATAAAAAATAAGGGTTTTAATTCCCAGGAAAAATAAGGGGTTATATTCCCATGAATAATATGGTATGTCACACCATTAAATAATAAGTGACACTATTCCCATTTGAATTTCAATAAAATGAATTTTATTATTTCAATAATAATGGATATGGAGGGGAATTTTGTATGGTCTTACAATTCACTATTTATTTAATCTAATTTAATGAATTCAGTTCATTAATTAATAATAGAGAATCTTATGTCCATTTAGACTGTATATTATATTTTAAATAATAAGTAATAAAAATTTAAATTTATTTAGTCATCTCATATATTGAGTCATGTACTCACATTTAATTGGCCATTTTTATTGGGCAAGACAATTCAACTAAGAGGTTCTTTTACTAAAAAAAGACATAAGACTATCATACCAAACAATTTAACTCAAATAAAAATCTCCTTATTGTTCGATAATAAAATGTAACTCATGGAGAATCAACAATGGGATGATCATTTCAATCTATGAATTAAAAAACGCCCCCAAAAAGAATGAATAATTTTTGTAGTCAAATCCTATATCCGTGGAATGGAAGAAACACACTCAATGAGGTTGTTAATGTTGAGTTGTGAAACCTTTTATAGTGAATTTAAAATCACGAGGAAAAAATAATTAAAAGAAAAAGTCTATTCCAAGGTATTTCCATGTTTAAAATGTGTTTCACATGAAAATTATTGTGTAAATAAGAACAACACCTATTATAAATTATGAAAATACAAATAAAAATCATATAAAATGCATACCACATGCTTAAGATTCTTAACTAATACATTATTAGTCATTCATTCAATCTATAATGACAGAAATTGGATGATAGAAAATGACCTTGAAAATTGGGAAAACGTTCTCACATGTATTTCGAATCTGATTAGGAAATAAAAATTGAGAACAGAAGAAATATGAACATTAACATACCAAGGTTGAGCCAAATCATTCAATGAAAATCTATTCTGAGATCAAAAAATGGAGTAGCCACCATGGGAAGGGGGAGGGATGCACATATAGGGAGACCTCGTAGGAGAATAAGGGAGGAAAAGAGATACCATTATATAAATAATTCAAGAGAAAAATAATTATGTTCCCCAATTTTATGTTCCACGTTGACTAGAAAACCATGCAGAAACCATGAAATGATACTCTATCAATTTTTACACCCTTAAATATCTAGGTTCACATTATTTTCAAACTTAGCATGACCCATATGTTCTCTCTACAACAACTATAATAACATCTGTGGATCGATGTGGCCTTAGGTTCATGGTTTGAAAACCCATATGGCACTCTATATAGAGCCCCATGTTTGACTCTAACCATGTAGAGACAATGTGATTCACCTTTAATACCCTAAATTCCGGATCATGAAAACTTATGATCATGATATTAAACTGAACACATGAGTGACATAAATTTTTTAAAACCCCATATTCAACCAAAACATTTTTTATAATAGTTTAAGATTTTTTCCACCCCCAAATGAACATTTTAAATTTCCTTTCAATTTTCTAACAATTAAAAACTAGTGACAATACAATCTCAACATCATAAAAATTATTTTCCATGACAATAAATATAGAATTATGAAAAAATAACTTGACCTACATTGTTCCTTAATCTCTAATCAAATATTTGTGCTTCATTTCCCACACCCAACATACATGTAATCGCCACATTCAAATCATGGTACAAAAGCCACTTCAACTGGATCTAGAGATCATATCCAAAGATGAATCATTGATATGATTCTCACCTAAAAACCACTATCCCATGGCATTATAATTTCTTCATCAATTATATCACATTTTCCCATCATTCTATCAACAATAGGTAAAACATCCATTCACTTTATTTCACATTTAAACATGATTTATTACATAAAATTACACTTAATAGAACCTAGATGATCGATATTTCTGGTTTCTTTGGAAGATTAGGTACATTAAATAGAAACTAAAAACATGAGAGTAAACATAATTATTGAACAAATCTTTACCATGACAAAAATGATCCTTCTTTTATAAAACTGAATGGGTTATCCTAAGAAAATATATAAAAAAGGGTTGAGATGTAAATAATTTTAAGGTATAAGCAAGTAATAACATGAATATGACAATAAATGTTATAAAATATTAATATCAATGGAGTATAAAGGGAACATGTATAATAAGTCAAGACATAGCTACATTATCATAACACATAAAATGTGGAAAGAACATAAAACATTGCATCATAAACATATGTCAATTATAAAACCCCATTTGAATCATGGTGGAAAAAGTCCAATAATTTAATTAGGTAAATCCCCTTTCCCAATGTTATGTATCATGAACCTAACCATTACCCAATGCATTGGAGTGATATTAGAGAACACCCTTCATAATCATATCAATCTCTTCCTAATGTGTGACACATAGATCATATAACACGAATCAATTCATCATCATAAATTATTACCCGATCATGGAGTGTGTAATACATTCAAATAAGTCATAAAATGGTGAATTATATGACAATAAAGGTGAATACACATGATATAAAGTCAATATTTTATTCACTACCCAATTATTTTGGCATGGAAAATTGTGGTGCAACGTCGACAACACAATGTCATCACATAGAAATTCATAAAATGGGTTTATGAGAGAGAAATGGGTCTCTTCTAATATATAAACTAAATTTATAGTAATAGGCACATTTAAATTCATACAACAACATTATTAATTAGAAATAGAAGGCGTAACATAATAAACAAAACATGAAGAAAGAGGATGCAGGATATAACCCTTACAAAATTTTGGCATTGTAATAGGTAAGCATAATGATTCCTATGAGGGATAAATGAGAGGGAAAGTAAAAATCATAATTTATACATAAAATAGATATTGATTTTTATATGTATTTACATATAACAACATTATAAAAGAGAAATTAAAACACATAACATTAAAGGAGAGATTGATAATTGAGGAGAGTGAAAGATCCTTATGAATATTTAGAATAGTAACGGCTTAGTTAAGGGACCAAATAAAGGTGGATAAATGATAATTCACTAAAATAACAACAAATGAATAGTAATAATGTGATTATAAATTATTTAAAATATAAAAAATTGGAAATAAAAGAACTACTTTCAAAGAAGGTGCTGGAATTTTAAAGGAGAAAAAGAATGTGAGGATCCCGCACCTGAATCTATGACTCCAAAGGCATGGGAGGGGATTCTATAGAGCTTCTGGGAGTTTTGGGGGGACTATAGGGATTAGGGGAAGAGGTTTTTTATCCTTAAAAGAGTAATATGGATGACAAATGGGATCTTGGGTTACTTTATAGAGGATAAGAGAAGGATTTCTTTAATATTTAGGTTTTGGACTCTACATAATAAAATATTCAAAACCATAAATCATAAAATGGATTTTACCAATGGTTTCTACAAAGTGGGAGTGATATAAATTATTGTATAAGGCCATGGGATGAAATTATTATAATATTAGCCTTGGTGATTTGAAGGCGTGTCACACTCTTTAAGAAACATTTTTAAAATATTAAAATATATAATAACTCTTGGAGGATTCATAATGGATTCAAAAAAAATTTCATATAAACTAAAAAACACATTATTTAAATGTAAAAACATATATTTGATTGTGGATCTGATTTATGTTAGTTATTACAACACTTTTGGGTCATTGTGATGTTAAACAACAGAAAATTTATTTATATAGTATTACTTTTATTCATGAAAATTCAATTGTCCTAGAATATTATGAAAATTCCGGGTTAGATAATTTCTATTCCATAATTGCAAAAAAAATATACCTTTTATATAACTATTTTTTTTACTTTTGAAATAAAAACCAATATTTTTTGAAAATGACAGGTTTTTAAAACATAAATTTTTTGAACACTAATGATATTTACATTTTACTTCCTAAATATAATATGATCCATTTTATTTAAAAATATTTATTTAATAATTTTATTTTATTAAAATATTATTTAATTATGAAATTTTTTAATTCATAAATTCATTATTTGAATATAAATATTAGCCCAAAATAAAATTTGTGCTTTAAAATCATTTACAAATAATAAGAAAAGGATGAAAATATATTCATCGTTTTATACAAAATATTGTAAATGTTACTATTTTAAGGGTCTTGATACATATCAATTTAATACACCAACAAATTCCAATTTAGTGAGGTGCACAATCGTGTGGCTTTCATGGTGTTATTCGGTGAACATGGTTTAGGTCTTGATCTCGATGAGCTTGAATTCCTCCCACAAATGGTATTTCACGTGATTATGTTTTTGGATATCATCTTGACTTTTTTCTAGGGAAAATCCTAGAAATGTAACCTCCCTAATATTCTCTAATAAATGGGTTCAATATGGTATAATCCTACTGTTTGATGACATCACTTCCCTTATTAGTGAAAATTGGTTTGTTAAAACCAAATATTTATTCTAGTTGCGTGATCAGAACAACAAAAATATATTATTAATGTTAATGATACATAATGTTAATTTAAATCTAACTAGATTAAATAAAACTAGTAATGTGCATGTGTTTATTATAACCTTAAGATGTTTAGTAAAATAAAAAAGGGTATTTTTTTCATAATTGTTTGGGATGCTATAATATTCTCCCCATTAGAAATTTCTCACTCAAAATTTTCTTTTCCCACACTAAAATAGAATAGGGTAACTTCTATTCATCACTTCATATTTTTCCCTATGTATCTTACATAAACTATTGGTTTCTTCATAGTACTTTGACTAGGGTAATTTTGTTATTTTTTATGGACTTTTCTCTATGATTTATGATATTCAATAGATGCCCCTTATAGGAATGGGAAATATCTAATGTTACCATATTTGGATTGAGTACATGTAAGTGGCTAGGTTTTTACTTTCCCCTAAGGGACAAATATAATATGATATATACATGAGATAGGTTAGGGGAGTTCTATTCGTTAGGTCACTGCTCTGATGCAACAAATAATCTTAAAACTAATGATGTAACAGTGAATAGGCTTTCCATTATTCCCAAATCACATCAATGTATTTCATGGAGATATGATGAGGAATACCATGTCTCAAACATCAAACAATAGGTCATGTTTCCAATTTTCAGTATAGCTATTTTTTCGACTCTGAGCATCTTTGATGTGCTGCTGATTGGTCTTAACCTTCTCCACCAATTCATCAACAATTTCTGGACCTATATGTTTTCCCAAACATCATCCAAATATGTTGGTGTTATACACCTCTTCACATGGAAGAATTTGTATAGATAAATTTGGTTTATTGAGAGGAATTTGTTTTTGTAAGAGAACTCAACTAGAGGAAATGTTGGTCCCATCCTCCATTTCAGTCAATTGAGAATACTCTGAACATGTCCTCAAGTGTTTCTTTTTTCTGCTCATATTGACCATCAATTTGAGGGAGACAACCCATACTAAGGTTTATCTATCTATTTACAGAGATCTTGATACATTTCCAAATCATAGATATGAATCATAGATCTCGAGCAGACGCAATCGATAGTGGTACTACATACAGCCTTACCACATCTCTGATGTAAATATGTTCATTTTTATCTAGTGAGAAATCCTCTCAAATTGAAATAAAGTTTGAAGTCTTCAAATGAATATCAAGAACAACCCAATTGGCATTATTTCAGATGGATGCCTTCATATTTCTATAGAAAAATTGCATGGTAATGTTTTCCCATTTCCGTGTGGGTGTGGGTAATTGTGGCATCATTCCCTTAGTATTCTTCCTTTTAGCCATTACTTAATGATATACCATGAATTTTCATTATAATTAGGGATCTTATTCTTTGTGTTCAATGAACAATAGTTCTCTCAGATATTTTGATATATAATTATGTTTCCTAGGTGAATGGAAAAAATCATACAATGTGTATCTTCCAATAGACCCTTATTTAACTTATGATTTGAGGGAACAAATAGTGTTGACCCAAATCTCACAATTCCTTCATCATTAACATTAACCTCCGAGGATATCATTTTCCTTATAGTTTCCACATTATTTTAAATTATCATATAATCTTTTTGAGAATCTTTTAACCTTTCCAAAAGCAATGTTTTAGAAATAATTTGTCAAAGGATTAATTATATTCCTTATATTATTATTCTTATGTCCATACTCTTTAAATCAAATAATATTTGATCCTTCTCAACTCTCATTGATGATAGTATTTTTGGATCCTTTCTACATTGTGCATCATCTACATTTTCTATTTCCTAGGATTGTCATAGAATGAGTATGCCTAATCCTTGATGAGATCAAACGACCAATATCAGAACATATTCACCTCCTTCTCTGTGAATATATATTTATGACATTTCTGATATTTATGTACTTCCATCATCTCATTAAAGAGATAATGATACCAAATTATCAATGTGAATATCACTGCTGCAAACTCTAGATCATGTGTGGGATGTTTTTCTCATGATTTATCAACTACCTTGAATCATATGCTAGGAATTTTTCATTTTACATCAACATAGAGCCCAATCCCTTCTTCGACACATCACTAAAAATTATGAAATTTTCCCCACTTCTGTGTAGTGTGAGGATAGTGGCAGTGATAAGTGTCACGAACCAGGTCGGGTCGCCATCAACTCGACGCCTGACCCGGCCCGCGGCAAGACCCGAAGGGCGTTCCCGATCCCCACGGGCTGGCACAAGTGCCCGGGTAACAAACATTACATGGGAACGATTTACCCGAAGTAAAAGACAGGAAAAAAAAAACAATTAAGCAGATAAATAACTGAAACTAGGAATAGACAACCAAACGTGCCTTTAAACTATGAACAAGTTTAAAAATCTACAAATTGAACCAATAAATAAAAAGAAAAGACGACAGCGAAAACTAAAACTCATACTCAAACCTCCCGGTAAAAGAGAGGTCACATCAGCACCACTCTGCATGAAAAGACCAACTGCAACCTGAACCACCATCACTGAGCACAAAGTCGCAACCTGGAAGACAGAAGAAACAGAAACTACATACACCCAAGGGTGTATGCAGGGTGTGAGCTAAAAGCCCAGTAGGACGCCACCGAGAAATGGTTCCATGCCACAACATCAAAAGACAATTTAAAGTGCTTATTCAAAATTTTAATTTAAAAAAAAATTCTTTTAAAGAAAACATTTACAAGCTAAACGCTAAAAGAAAAACATTAAAAAGAACTCATTTAACAAACACGATTTTTAAAGGGAAAAAGAAATGTTCAATATGGGAACACACACACATACTCACACCCACACACACACATGCTCACACACACACACACTCACACACACACACACATACTCACACACACACACACACACACATGCTCACACACACACACACATACTCAAGTGGTCTTCCATATGCCGACGGAAGGCACCACGCCAAAGATGGTAGAGCACTACGGGTAAATCCCCTAAGGTTCATCTAGCTCAAGTGGGACCCTAGAACCTCGTGTCTCGGTGAAACGTGGCTTAGAAGGCCACGACCCTCAGAAAACGTGGCTTAGAAGGCCACGACCCTCAGAACACATGGCTTAGAAGGCCACGACCCTCAGATATCATATGTTTAGTTAGTGTTGCAATCGTCAATCCAGCTAAGTGAAACAGGGACGATACCCATCCGGTTCACTAGCACACTAGTTCTAGTCTGCCCACCTAGATACCCAGGGTTTCCCTTGTGCTCAAATAAGTTTCACATTCACATATTGTATATCGCTTCCACATATCTCAAACCAAACAAAACATTACACATACACGTCACCATTTGCATACCCAAACACCATAAAAAAAACACACGCACACCAAAACCATTTTATCACATAGTCCAGATCACTTGCGTGACTTGATAAACTATTTAAACAATTAGAAGAACATTTCAAAATAGCACAATAGGAGTTTTCACATGAGACATGTCCAATTTCACAAGTAAGAATACCTTTAAAACTTAACGCACACATAATTCTGTCAAAAACAACTCTCGTGCTCCACATATAATTTAATAAGTGCAATTAACAATTTATTAAACACTTAAAATTGGAAAAAAAAAGGTTTGCACCAGAACGTCAAACTCAATTTCATATACGAACGTCACTTTAAAACCAAAGTGCAGCTTATACAAACTAAAACATGTTTTCCCATTGTTCAAACAATTTTTCAATTTAGTTCCAAAAGTACGCCACACGGAAAACACACCCAAAGTGACTCATTTTGGTTGAAAATCTACATTTAATGACACAGACACCTCAAAGAACTTGAAAACACAATTTTCACAACCTAAACAATTAACTATAACGGGTCTGAACATTTCGACGACACAACGCACATGAAAACGTTGGCATTTACTTAACAACAACTCAAATTCACCAATATGCAGATCGAAGCACGTCAAAAAAATAAAATTCGCATCATGCAATTTATCACTAGAACACATTATAATTTAATTAATGAGCAATTAAATTATCTATAGATGGTATGGCATGGAACCACCTACCTTGTCATCGCAGACTTCACAACCGTGGTGCGCAATGACCGCCGCACGTCAACCGCAACTCAAATAAAACCAAAATGATCCTAAACAAACAATTGAACCAAAAACATCAAGAATTAACCCAAAAATTTGATGCAAAACCCTCATTGCATGCTAAACACACCGCAAAAAGACCATCACAACTCAAAAATTAAATCAAAATATCGAAAATCCGAACATGAACCTACAGAAGCAACAAAACAAAAAAAACAACAAGGAAACTTAACCGAGGAAGGGTGTTCGCCGGATGGAGCAGGATCGGGTTGGGGTCGCCGGACAAGATAAAAGGGAGACGGAGCGGCGGCCGAGAGACAGAGCGGTGGCTGGGAGGTGGGTCGCCGGACATTGCGGTGCCGGGAGGGAGAGGGAGCAGGAGCGGCGGAGGCCGGCTGGCCAAGGAGGCGGCAGCGATGGGGAAACGGGATGGGGAGCCGGCGGCGGCCGGGAGAAAGTCGAGGCGGGCGTGCGGCGTGCAGCAAGGAGCTGGCCGAGGGAGGGTGTGTGCGAGTGACGGCGCGAGCAGGGGAGGGAGCAGTGCGACGCGGGAGAGGGCGGTGACGGGGAGCTGATGGCGGGGCGAGCAGGTCAGCGGCAGGGCGAGCGGGAGAGGGCCGGTAGCGCGCAGGGTTAGGGTTAGAGGGGAGGGGCGATGCCGGCTGCCATGGGAGAGGGGAGTTCCGCGCAACAAAAATCGGGAAGAAGGGGGGTGCGGCGCGAGGGACAGGGGAGAAGGTGAGTAGGGGGGGTCCGAACCCTAGCCAGAGAGAAAAGAAAAAAAACCGTAAAACAAAATAAATAAAATGAAATTAATAATAACAATAATAAAATTAACAAAACAAAATAATTATAATAACTAAAATAGAAATAATAATAATAATAATATTCTCAAATTAAAAAAAATTATCATTACTAGTAAAAAAAAATAACTTTAATTGTATCTGACTCTTATTATTTTATTTTCTTCATTATTAATTCGTGTCATTTGATTAATTAGACATCGAAAGGTCACCCAGTATACCAGGAGAGGCCACGCGGTTTCAGAAATGTGCCCCGCCCGAGGCCGCGCAGTCTCAATTTTTCATTATATTCTCATTTTAATATTCGTCGCATAATGCACATCTGCCCTGAACATCGGGCAGGGCATGCGGCGAGCTGGGTGAGGTCACGCGGCGACCCAGGCGAGGTCGCGCAGCTTCGACCGCAGCGCGTTGGATGCAAACAAGGGAAAACATCTGTTTTTAAATATATACTCAAGCAAATTTTAATTTGGACCTTAACCCAAACCACCCAATTCCCAATGAAAGTGATAAAATAAATAATATAAAAATGATGGGTGTGACAATTCTCCCCACCATAAAGCTTTCCGTCCCCGGAAAGCCACAACTAAGGCAGAAACCCAAACTAGGGAATGACACCCCACTAAGGATCAAATAGTATCCCTACAAAAATAAAGCAAAGAGAGAGAGAAAAAAACATCGTGCTCAGAGAAAGTGACTCAAAGACAACATCATGAAACATGTAAAAGACTTTCTGATATGTGTCGCCTACCCCAAAGAGCTAGAACACCTCCAGATGATTGTTTTAGAAAACGACTCTTGAACCCACAAGAGCCAACTTCACACGCCAAAACACCTCAAGCACTCTGAAACCGAAACCACACCACTTGGCTAATTTGAACAAAAGAGGTCAAACCACGTCCTCGGAACACTCCTATCACTATCAACAAACTATCTTTGAAAACAGAAGCTATAGATCCACATGGGGAAGCTCGAGGGGCTCCCCACCATTAAGAAGTCACTGATGCTCGAAATGAGAGTGGACAACCGACAGGGGGATGTTCGAGCGGACTCCCCGCCATTAAAGAAAAGTCCAGCACTGATTCAGCCTAGAGACATTCGTGCGAGACCCAATGTGGGTCTCCCCACCATTAAGAACCTGCCAACGCCAAAAGCGAGACTAGAAAACCAGCATGGGGAGGTCCATGAGGACTCCCCACCATTAGAACTAACAAAATGCATAGAACTTTGAAAAACTTCTCAATGGTGACCAAACACCCCACCACAAGGGGGGGGAGGGAGGGGCCTAACCACCCGGGCGTCAGAACCATGACCTAAGACCTGACCAACACATCCACATCCCGGGATGAGCATTATAACATTTTGGGACTGATTTTTCCCCAACAGAATCTCAAGGTCCACTAAAGATGATTGCATCCAATGGGACGCAACCCCAAAGACTTTAAGTCAACGAGACGAACAAGCCTCCACATGATCATGAAAACCTTCTGCAACCAGATGGTTCGTTTGGAGCAGAACAACCGTAGAAATCAATTTGAGCTGCATTCACTTTCAACACCGATGACAGAAATAAAGTCGGGGTCTCATACCCCCTCGGGGTTCCTGACCACGCGCCAGCTTCACTCCGAGGCCTATGGCTGGAGCCCTGATGTTTGAAGCATCTTCTGCCTCGTAGTCAGGCATGGAAAACTCCCGAACGGAGCTTCTCCTTTTTGGTGTCACACAAAATCCTATTGCACTTGAGGATACACCATCAGACACAACACACCATGACATCCAACTGATCATACACAAAACATTAACCAACATAGAAGCTGCAATGGTGCATGCGCATCACCCTTTGTCACACTGGATGAGAACACGACACTGCAAATCGTCACCGAACATGACCATTACTGTTGAGAGGAACATTATACGGAGAAGGACTTCAAACTAGGTCTTAAACAACACATGATTCCTGCAATTGACCGTAGCATCCCCATGTGACTGGGTCTGCCACACTAGTGGCCTAACGTAAACCTCTTTCTTAAACAAGACAAACCAAAGATCAGAGGTCATTTAGAACGATAGGCTACACCGACGACTTAGGGTTGCTTCCAAACCACTGTTGATTATCACGGAGGTCTCACGCTGCAAGACGTCACCGAACATGACCCTTGCGGCTAATGTAAACACTACCAACCATTCAAAACATCGATAAGCACTGACAGCTCTCAATCGCCTTCACCCTTCCCCACTGGAATTTCTTTCGCCATTTCTAGGGGAAACCTTCAAGCGTAACGACGTCAAATTTCATACTCGATGACTCAGGAAACTCAAAGAAACCAAAACTCTGTTCAACTCCCCTCGCATCTGTCATCCCAGTGCGAGAGGATCCACTTAGTTGTAAAAAGTAAAGGTGGGTTTAATTCCAGAATTCAAAAAGAGAATCCTTCGATCAACTGGAGTGTCGGCCAACGGGGAAGTCCCCGTAGTCGTACTTCAATCACATGCCAATGCTTTATGGGGGCATACACTAGTCAAGAAAGAAAACTATGGACCCAACCAAACTGGTCCAACAGTCAAGACATACCACAAGCAAACACCAAACGTGCAGGGGAAACCACTGCAAGTGCTCCCCGATGTACTCTTCAAAGGAATTTACTAACCACACGCTTACATACCAACTTACAAATAAGAACTCTAACTCGGGACATAAACCATTCAGAAATAATACTCAGTTCAAAACGCCACGCATCCAACATCTCAAAAACACAAGGACACGCCACACAAACACCGTTTACTAAAACACCAAACATTTTCTTTAACAAGACATTTTAAAAATAAGCAAAGCCAGTGGGTTGCACAAACACCAATGGTGTCTCATGGGCCTCGCACATGCATGTTCCCGTGCCGCACTGGCACCCACCTCATATCCATCAGAGCACTCATCCGCTCGTTTCATTAACCATTTTTTTTTCCATATACACTCATGCATGTGGTTTCCCACGAGAACACCAAGGGTCAAAAACAAACCATTCCATTTTTTTTTCAAAACCAAAACATCCAACCCACACTTTCCAAACCATTCGCGTCATTTTCTTTTTAAAGCCTTTCATTTGAAAACATTTTCCAAGACCAAAACATATTTACCTAAAAACCAAATTTTCATGAATCCAAAACAAAGAGACGAGAATCAATGCATCAAGAAACTAGTGTCAGCGGGTGATTGGAGCATATGGTTGGCGGCCATACGCCAATCACGCCATTGACCACAGAGAGTATTTTAGGACAGTGTCCCTGGATCCACAAGGTTTGCCAGACCATGCGAGCTCACTAAGACCACTGACCTCACTCCCTTTTCATTTCCCTTAGACACGATTAACCGCCAGGACCAAAAACTCAGACAAAACTCAACATACTTTGGTAACTTGAGTCCTGCCACGAGCTGTGCTGGCCAGGCACCTTACTCGTAGCCAGGACGTCGAATCCCAACAACCTTAAATCAAGTATACCGTGACTCTATCCCGAAGAAAAACGATCCAAGAGAGCAAACCTTGCCCTCTGATACCATTTTGTCACGAACCAGGTCGGGTCGCCATCAACTCGACGCCTGACCCGGCCCGCGGCAAGACCCGAAGGGCGTTCCCGATCCCCACGGGCTGGCACAAGTGCCCGGGTAACAAACATTACATGGGAACGATTTACCCGAAGTAAAAGACAGGAAAAAAAAAACAATTAAGCAGATAAATAACTGAAACTAGGAATAGACAACCAAACGTGCCTTTAAACTATGAACAAGTTTAAAAATCTACAAATTGAACCAATAAATAAAAAGAAAAGACGACAGCGAAAACTAAAACTCATACTCAAACCTCCCGGTAAAAGAGAGGTCACATCAGCACCACTCTGCATGAAAAGACCAACTGCAACCTGAACCACCATCACTGAGCACAAAGTCGCAACCTGGAAGACAGAAGAAACAGAAACTACATACACCCAAGGGTGTATGCAGGGTGTGAGCTAAAAGCCCAGTAGGACGCCACCGAGAAATGGTTCCATGCCACAACATCAAAAGACAATTTAAAGTGCTTATTCAAAATTTTAATTTAAAAAAAAATTCTTTTAAAGAAAACATTTACAAGCTAAACGCTAAAAGAAAAACATTAAAAAGAACTCATTTAACAAACACGATTTTTAAAGGGAAAAAGAAATGTTCAATATGGGAACACACACACATACTCACACCCACACACACACATGCTCACACACACACACACTCACACACACACACACATACTCACACACACACACACACACACATGCTCACACACACACACACATACTCAAGTGGTCTTCCATATGCCGACGGAAGGCACCACGCCAAAGATGGTAGAGCACTACGGGTAAATCCCCTAAGGTTCATCTAGCTCAAGTGGGACCCTAGAACCTCGTGTCTCGGTGAAACGTGGCTTAGAAGGCCACGACCCTCAGAAAACGTGGCTTAGAAGGCCACGACCCTCAGAACACATGGCTTAGAAGGCCACGACCCTCAGATATCATATGTTTAGTTAGTGTTGCAATCGTCAATCCAGCTAAGTGAAACAGGGACGATACCCATCCGGTTCACTAGCACACTAGTTCTAGTCTGCCCACCTAGATACCCAGGGTTTCCCTTGTGCTCAAATAAGTTTCACATTCACATATTGTATATCGCTTCCACATATCTCAAACCAAACAAAACATTACACATACACGTCACCATTTGCATACCCAAACACCATAAAAAAAACACACGCACACCAAAACCATTTTATCACATAGTCCAGATCACTTGCGTGACTTGATAAACTATTTAAACAATTAGAAGAACATTTAAAAATAGCACAATAGGAGTTTTCACATGAGACATGTCCAATTTCACAAGTAAGAATACCTTTAAAACTTAACGCACACATAATTCTGTCAAAAACAACTCTCGTGCTCCACATATAATTTAATAAGTGCAATTAACAATTTATTAAACACTTAAAATTGGAAAAAAAAAGGTTTGCACCAGAACGTCAAACTCAATTTCATATACGAACGTCACTTTAAAACCAAAGTGCAGCTTATACAAACTAAAACATGTTTTCCCATTGTTCAAACAATTTTTCAATTTAGTTCCAAAAGTACGCCACACGGAAAACACACCCAAAGTGACTCATTTTGGTTGAAAATCTACATTTAATGACACAGACACCTCAAAGAACTTGAAAACACAATTTTCACAACCTAAACAATTAACTATAACGGGTCTGAACATTTCGACGACACAACGCACATGAAAACGTTGGCATTTACTTAACAACAACTCAAATTCACCAATATGCAGATCGAAGCACGTCAAAAAAAATAAAATTCGCATCATGCAATTTATCACTAGAACACATTATAATTTAATTAATGAGCAATTAAATTATCTATAGATGGTATGGCATGGAACCACCTACCTTGTCATCGCAGACTTCACAACCGTGGTGCGCAATGACCGCCGCACGTCAACCGCAACTCAAATAAAACCAAAATGATCCTAAACAAACAATTGAACCAAAAACATCAAGAATTAACCCAAAAATTTGATGCAAAACCCTCATTGCATGCTAAACACACCGCAAAAAGACCATCACAACTCAAAAATTAAATCAAAATATCGAAAATCCGAACATGAACCTACAGAAGCAACAAAACAAAAAAAACAACAAGGAAACTTAACCGAGGAAGGGTGTTCGCCGGATGGAGCAGGATCGGGTTGGGGTCGCCGGACAAGATAAAAGGGAGACGGAGCGGCGGCCGAGAGACAGAGCGGTGGCTGGGAGGTGGGTCGCCGGACATTGCGGTGCCGGGAGGGAGAGGGAGCAGGAGCGGCGGAGGCCGGCTGGCCAAGGAGGCGGCAGCGATGGGGAAACGGGATGGGGAGCCGGCGGCGGCCGGGAGAAAGTCGAGGCGGGCGTGCGGCGTGCAGCAAGGAGCTGGCCGAGGGAGGGTGTGTGCGAGTGACGGCGCGAGCAGGGGAGGGAGCAGTGCGACGCGGGAGAGGGCGGTGACGGGGAGCTGATGGCGGGGCGAGCAGGTCAGCGGCAGGGCGAGCGGGAGAGGGCCGGTAGCGCGCAGGGTTAGGGTTAGAGGGGAGGGGCGATGCCGGCTGCCATGGGAGAGGGGAGTTCCGCGCAACAAAAATCGGGAAGAAGGGGGGTGCGGCGCGAGGGACAGGGGAGAAGGTGAGTAGGGGGGGTCCGAACCCTAGCCAGAGAGAAAAGAAAAAAAACCGTAAAACAAAATAAATAAAATGAAATTAATAATAACAATAATAAAATTAACAAAACAAAATAATTATAATAACTAAAATAGAAATAATAATAATAATAATATTCTCAAATTAAAAAAAAATTATCATTACTAGTAAAAAAAAATAACTTTAATTGTATCTGACTCTTATTATTTTATTTTCTTCATTATTAATTCGTGTCATTTGATTAATTAGACATCGAAAGGTCACCCAGTATACCAGGAGAGGCCACGCGGTTTCAGAAATGTGCCCCGCCCGAGGCCGCGCAGTCTCAATTTTTCATTATATTCTCATTTTAATATTCGTCGCATAATGCACATCTGCCCTGAACATCGGGCAGGGCATGCGGCGAGCTGGGTGAGGTCACGCGGCGACCCAGGCGAGGTCGCGCAGCTTCGACCGCAGCGCGTTGGATGCAAACAAGGGAAAACATCTGTTTTTAAATATATACTCAAGCAAATTTTAATTTGGACCTTAACCCAAACCACCCAATTCCCAATGAAAGTGATAAAATAAATAATATAAAAATGATGGGTGTGACAATAAGCCTCCTTTTCAACTCGATGAAAATTGGGTCCCATTCATCATTCGAAGAAAAATTCGACTCCCTACCATGTAAGATTGGTAATAGGGTTTTACAATAATGATAAATTCCTCGCACATTGATGATAATATCCAGCTAACCCATGTAAACTACATATATCTATCATAGATGTTGGTCCTGATCATCATTTAATTTTATTTTTCATTGAAGTATCCACATTCATGTAATGTTGTTACCCAAGAATGAGAATCCTTAAACCATAACTCACACTTTCTACACTTCACATAGTGATTATCCTCTTGCATTTTCTTTAGCACAGTTCTCAGATGATTCTCATGCTCCTCCTTGTTTTTCATGTATAATATGATATCATCTATAAATACTACAAAACATTTTTTGAGTTAATAACTAAAGACATTATTGAATAAAACCATGAATATTACTAGAGAATTAATGTGTTTGAATGGAATCACTATGAACTCATAGTACCCATATAGTACATAAAAAGTAGTTCTAGGGAAATCCTTCTCACTTACCCTAAATTGTAAATATCCCAAACACAACTCCACCTTGTAAAAGTATTATTCTTTGTGTTTCTGATCGAATAGGTCATAAATTATGGAAAAGGATAATTCTTATTTATCATTATTTTATTGAGCTCACCATAATCAACTCAATTGTGTGTTGACCCATCCTTCTTCCTGATAAAGATGACTGGTTCACCGCATGGTGTAGCACATTGGTGTATGAATCCTTTATATATATATATATATATATATATATATTATTTTATAGTTATTTATTTAGTTCTTAAAGGTCCAAAATAGACATATTATATAGAATATTGGATATTAGAACTCCCTTGGTATATGTTCTATTGATAATTCGACCTCTCATCTAGAAGGAAGATCAGAAAATTCCTCAGGTAACACATATGTGTATTCCCTCTCAATAAGCATGTATTCTTGAATGAACCGTTCATTAGAATCAGCCATTCAAGATAGATACATATACACATAGGGAAATAGTAACCATTCATGATAATATAGTACTAAAGAAAATTTTTCCTCCTCCTTGAACATGTATATAATCAGGGGTTGATTCACTATATAGAGAGGGACTTTTATCTTACGGCTATTTATGTTATGTCTATGGAGGTAATGTTATTCCATCCCATGAAATTGAATCAATTTCCTCCAATGGGAGAATTAAGAGTTTTTATAAGAATTCCATCATATAAATGTTGATAAGTGAGGAGTTATATACTTATTGTTTAATAATTTATCTATTATCATTTTTCATGGACATATATACTTCAATTATTTATATTGGAGTAGGGATATTCCTACTAAACGTTCTTAATATGATGGAATGCATATAAATAGAACCAAAAAGTGTGTTCCGTACTCATGATGAAATAACCAGTGTACCTGTCAACACTTCGTTGTAGGGATTCACATAGGTGGTAGTGAGGGAAAAGGTTTTCCCTTACCTCCATTGAGGTTATTGGTTTCCTCTGATAACCTTCATTTTAGTGCAGTAGTTTGCAATGTTCCTTATATCCTTGCAGTTGAAGTAGTGAACAATGCTTTGAGGGTTTTCTGGAAAATTATTGTCCTCTATCACATTGGTATGTTCCTCATATAATTAATCATTGGTCGGGTTCCCTTCTCTTCCAAACCTAACTAATTTCATTGTTCACCTTATAAAATTTCAAGGGTGCTTCTTTCTGCACCTTTGACAAGTGTGATGTTGAAATTTCATAGATGGTTGGATTAATGTAACGACCCGAAATTTTGAATAAATCTTGTTTCCTAATTTCATGTGTTATTTTCTTTTTATACTCAACAAAAATGTTTTATTTAATAAACATGATTATAATGAAACCATTGGGTTTTGACTGTTATATGACCATTGGTCAATATGAACGATGTGAACAAAATGTTTTGATTATTGTCTCTATATACAAGTAATCTTTGTTAATTATTATAGAAATAATATTTTATGGCCTCACCCAGTAGCCTTGGACCGATCGAAGCCCATCTAACAAAACTTGGGAAGGAGGTAGCACCACTGGGCTTTGCTCTAGACCAAACCCAAGCCGAACTTCATCGTGTGAAGCTAGAACGAAATCGCATTTGTGAGAAGTTCAAACTAATAGAAATTACTACTCGTGCGATGTTGGCTGAGCCTCCCTCAGATTCTCTCACCTTAGCACACCTTACACTTAGGTCCTATGCTGGTTTGATAAGGGGTTATGTAAGAAGACCGTATCTTCCTTGTGTAATCCTTTATTTTAAATAAAAATTGGGATTTCTTCTTATGATGATGTTTATGAATTTTTAAATGACCGGATAAATATAGTATGCATATTTTTGATGAATTTTAGAAAAAGGATATTTTAGAAATGTTTATGTAAGCCTTAAATAATTAAAAATGTGTAATTATTTTCGAAAAATAGTCTTCTACAATTATGTTCAGTACGAAATTTAGAGTCTAATAAGATCAACTTGATTTTTGATGAATAGTAAATTATGAATAGTGATTTTATGATTAGGATTAATAATGTGTCTAAATGGATTAGTAATCTCACATAAAGAAAGTATTCAAATAAGCTAGGCACTTTTATTACGTAACGTAATTCAATAAAATGGTTAAAAAACGGTTTCATAAATTATTATTCAAGTATTAGTTTTTTCGGATGAATAGTGTTTTTAATTAAAATTTAAAATAAAAATATTTTGAAAAATATTTTTATAAAATGGACTTCATTTTTGAACTCAAGGCATCGATATTATGTTAAGGTAATTTTTGGGGATTTTTCAGAAAAAAAAATTAATTTTTGATGAAATGTTTTTTTAATTAAAAATTTAATTAAAAATATTAATAAAAATATTTTTATGAAATGGATTTCATTTTTGAAATCAGAGCATTTATTTTTGGTTGAGGTGAAATTTTGGGATTATTCTGAGAAAGTTGAATTTTCGATGAATAGTGAAAATACAGTTTTTAAGTTACAGGTGTTTAATGACATCATTAAATGATGTATTAAGTATGTAATCAATATGGTCGACTTATTAATAGTAAGATAAGGTATGAGGTGTCCCAAGTGTAAAATACCATGGGAAAATACCATGGGCAAGCCCATGGTTTTGCCAAAACCACTAATGAGGTGTCCCTTGGCCATTAATGCATTATCCCCTCACTTTCCCTATAAATACCAAGCCCTCCTCTCATCTTTTCGACTCCAAAACCATCATCAACGAAGTTCTGGTCTCCTTACCTCCCAATAAGTCCTACCAAGGTGCATCCAAGCCCTTAAGGTCCAATCCTTTGAGTTTTAAGAGTTACGTTTTAAGGTAAGGGATCCAACCTCTCTCTTTCTTTTCAAGAAATCTCCTTTATGTCATTTATTTTATGCTCCATGTTCTTATATTAAAGGATGTTATTTTATACTACTCTTACTGAACTTTTCATGTTCATATAATGAGATATCCCCTCTTACTCTCATTATTTAGTTTTATGATGTTTTAATTGGTGTCGTTAGGCTGCCGAAATTTTTGTAACAGATTCTTTCTCCCTTCTCATTTTTCAAGATCAATATTCATATAAAGTATTTCAAGTTCCTTTTTATTATGTTGGGGTATGATCTCTAAATTTATCATAATGATCTTTTATGATCATATGATGAGAGACCTCATTTGATCTCTTCATTTCATTATTTTGAAGTCTTAAGTGGCGCCGTTAGGCTGCCGAATTTTTAAGTGGTTCTTCACCCTTCTCATTTTGAAGTTCTACTTTAATGTCAATTCTTTCAAGTTCCTTTTTGTTATGTTGTGGTATGATCTCTATATCTATCATACTGATATTTTATGATCATATGATGAGAGACCCCATTTGATCTCTTCAATTCAGTATTTTGAAGTTTTAAGTGGCGCCGTTAGGCTGCCGAATGTTTAAGTGGTTCTTCACCCTTCTCGTCTTGAAGTTCTACTTTCATGTCAATTCATTCAATTTTATTTTTGTTATGATGGGGTACGATCTATATATCTATCAAACTGATATTTTATGATCGTATGATGAGAGACCCCATTTGATCTCTTCAATTCAGTATTTTGATGTTTTAAGTGGCGCTGTTAGGCTGCCGAATTTTTATGTGGTTCTTTCACCTTTCTCCATTTTTGATGTTCTAATTCCATGTAAAGTCTTGAAAGTTATTTTTTATTATGTTGGGGTATGATCTCTATATCTATCATACTGATCTTTTATGTTTATATGATGAGAGACCCTATTTGATCTCATAAATTCATTTTTGGTTGAAGTTTATGTAACGTCGTTAGGCTGCAGAATTTTCATAAGAGAAATCTTATTTTGTCTTCCTTTCATGTTGTTCATTTCATATGGTATATTTTCAAAAATCATTACCATGTTCTTAAATACCTTATATTCTGTCCCTCTACTGTTTTATGGGTCATTTAAGAATGTTTTACCCATTTCCCCTCTCTTTTCAATGTTTTCTAAAACCCTATAACATCGCCGTTATGCTGCAGAATTTTCGTCTCAAATTGTCTCTCTTTTTCTCAAAATTATTTTATGTTATTAAGTGAATACTCAAAGATCTTATTTCTATAGGTGTATTAACATATATATCAAAATGTTCTATTTTAAATTCTGGGATTTACATACATGAAACCCACTTTCCCTTTTCCGTGGGTTTAAAGTGACATAAAGATCATGTCTTTAAAGCAGTTTTTAAAATGTTATGATTATGAAATGAAACCCATTTCTCTTAATATATATGGGTTGTTTATGAAAATATTGATTATGATATATGTGGCTCACATGATAATAAAGACATGTCAAGGGTCTTCCCATATAGCACTCCAATGCATTGGGTAAAGACTTAATCTCAAGAGATAACCATTTTTAATGACGCCTTGGTGAATAACCATGGTAATTTTTAACGATACCTTGGTGAATAACCTTGGTAATGTTTAACGACACCTTGGGGAAGGACCTTGGTGAAACGAAACAATTTTCAATATTAACTGTTGCATCCACATCTTCAAGTTATGAAAATGTTTTATTTTTATTATGATATTCCTCATGATTTAATTTTCATTCCTTAAAGTTCTTTTCATGAAATTATTGATGTATCTCAAGTTCATATGTAAAATGTTTCACTTGTTTCCCTTACTGGGCCTTCTTCTCACCCTTTCTTTTGATGTATGTCCCCAGGTTATGAGATGTAGTAATGAGCCTAGGGTGAACATGAGGAGAAGACTTTCAAGTGTTTAAGAACAATGTTTTATGTTTTCATGTTTTAAGTTCTTGGTTTCCAAGACACTAAACCTTAAAGATCCTCGGTTTTGTAAAATGTAACGAAATTTTATGTGATAAAAAGGTGGGATGTTATAGTTGGTATCAAAGGATGGTTTAGTTATTTGTGGAAATTAGGATATTAAATCTTTAGGAAGAAACTTATAGAAAAGTTTAAATATAGGTAGTCTTCCTGGTATTTTGGTGAGTATTGAGTAAGGGGTTTCCAAGCAAATACATCCCTGTCTAGATACGAGCAGGTAGAGGTGGCTCTGGCACAGATGTACATAGGGGTAAAACTCGAAAACATCGCTTTGATCTAGACTCGAACGGGAACTGGTACACGACAACGGGCCTTGTTGCACTATTGGTTACGACACTCCCGGGGGATATGCTTTGGTAAATTCGTAAGCTTGGTATGAACCATTGTTAAAGGAACAAAGATAAAATAAAATAAAGATTCACATAAGAATATATGATCATGGATAACCTAGATGGGAACCTAGGGGATCACAAGTTAGGGTATACTTTTCTTCTACATGTTATCCTTATATGCTTTAAGTTCCTTTTTATGATTATTGGTTAAGTATTTAAGCCTCTAATTATACTTTCTCTTCTTAGTTAATGGTGGGAAATGGAATAAAGTGTCCCAACAACTAATGTGATAGGAAATGCGATGATTTCCTTATTAATATGATAGAGATGATTAGGGGATTAAAAGATGATTATTATTTTGGAAGACATTCACTATTTTGGGGACCCTATATGATCGAGGTAAATAGATTACTAGAGTATTTTCATTAAGGAGTAAGGTTGACTTATATTTTGAAGAGTTGATGAATTTAAGGCGGACTTATAGTAATTTTGGTTACTTATGGGAATGATTAACCTATCTTGGGTAAAATATGTTTAGTTTAGCTACTTTTGTTATAATATGTTAGGAGTGGTTGACGTTGTCTGGAGATGAACAATTAAGTTGTTTTGGAAGACTATGCTATCAAATCCTTCTTGTATTTGGGTTTCAATCTTAGTTTGGTTTATTTTGATGAATTTTAAGGACCATTATTTATTGAATGGTCTATGATGAACTTTGGGTAGTACCATGAAACTTTGAAGATTTAAAAGTAGTTTCCCTTCCCATGGGATTCATTCTTTTTGAAGGGTTGTTTTACCTTAAACTTTCTGTTTTTTTGGGATAATATTTAAATATAGAAGAAATGGATAGTTAATCTTTTGTGGATTATGTGACTCTTTATAAGATGATTCTTGTGCTTTTTATGAGAACAAGTGTTTTTGAATTCTCATCATTTGGAGAAAAGATTAGTTTTTCTAGAGACTTATTAAAGGATGAAACTCTACTTGAAGGTAGGTATATTTTCTTATGTTTTTGTTCTATGTAGTAAATTAATTCCTCAAAATTATGAAAAGGAACGTAAAAAAAAATCGTTGTCGGTTTACATTTCCTACTAGGTAATCAAAGACTGTTTACACACATCATAAGTTTGGGATTTTCTTAAGGTTAACTTTCACCTAATCATGTTTTCTATCACTCTCCCACAGATCTTGACCCTTTTTTTTCTTCCATGTCCATGTTTTCCTACATGGAATCCTAGTGTGGGTTATCTCGGGTGGCCTTTGTACTTCCCTTTCTTTATTTTAAAGTAATAATTTTACTGACTCCTTTTCCGATGTGGGACTTTAAATGAAATTTCAAAACCCAATTTTAAAAATTGTGAGGACGCAATTTCTTAATGGGGGAAGATTGTAACGACCCAAAATTTTGAATAAATCTTGTTTCCTAATTTCATGTGTTATTTTCTTTTTATACTCAACAAAAATGATTTATTTGATAAACATGATTATAACGAAACCATTGGGTTTTGACTGTTATATGACCATTGGTCAATATGACCGTTGTGAACAAAATGATTTGATTATTGTCTCTAAATACAAGTAATCTTTGTTAATTATTATAGAAAGAAGATTCTATGGCCTCACCCAGTAGTCTTGGACCGATCGAAGCCCATCTAACAGAACTTGGGAAGGAGGTAGCACCACTGGGCTTTGCTCTGTACCAAACCCAAGCCGAACTTCATCGTGTGAAGCTAGAACAAAATCGCCTTTGCGAGAAGTTCAAACTAATAAATATTACTACTCGTGCAATGTTGGCCGAGCCTCCCCCGAATTCTCTCTCGTTAGCACACCTTACACTTAGGTCCTATGCTGGTGTGATAAGGGGTTATGTAAGAAGACTGTAACTTCCTTGTGTAATCCTTTATTTTAAATAAAAATTGGGATTTCTTCTTTTGATGATGTTTATGAATTTTCAAATGACCGGATAAATATAGTATGCATATTTTTGATGAATTTTAGAAAAAGGATATTTTAAAAAAGTTTATGTAATCCTTAAATAATTAAAATTGTGTAATGATTTTCATAAAATGGTCTTCTACAATTATGTTCAGTACGAAATTTAGAGTCTAATAAGATCAACATGATTTTTGATGAATAGTAAATTATGAATAGTGATTTTATGATTTGGATTAATAATGTGTCCAAATGGATTAGTATTCTCACTTAAAGAATGTATTAAAATAAGCTAGGCACTTTGATTAAGTAATGTGATTCAATAAAATGGTTAAATAACGGTTTCATAAATTATTATTCAAGTATTAGTTTTTTCAGATGAATAGTGTTTTTTAATTAAAATTTTAAATAATAATATTTAGAAAATTATTTTATTAAAATGGACTTCATTTTTGAAATCAGAGCATCGATATTATGTTAAGGTAATTTTTGGGGATTTTTAAGGAAAAAATAAATTTTCGATGAATAGTTTTTTTAATTAAAAATTTAATTAAAAATATTAAGAAATTTATTTTTATAAAATGGATTTCATTTTTGAAATAAGAGCATTGATTTTTGGTTAAGGTGAAATTTTGGGATTATTCTGAGAAAGTTGAATTTTCGATGAATAGTGAAAATACAGTTTTTAAGTTACGGGTGTTTAATAACACCATTAAATGATGTATTAAGTATGTAATCAATATTGTCGACTTATGAATAGTAAGATAAAGTATGAGGTGTACCATGTGGCCAATACCATGGGAAAATACCATGGGCAAGCCCATGGTTTTTCCAAAACCACTAATGAGGTGTCCCTTAGCCATTAATGCCTTGTCCCCTCACTTTCCCTATAAATACCAAGCCCTCCTCTCATCTATTCGACTCCAAAACCATCATCAACGAAGTTCTGGTCTCCTTACCTCCCAAGGTTCCCCCAAGCCCTCAAGGTCCAAACCTTTGATTTTTAAGAGTTACGTTTTAAGGTAAGGGATCCGACCTCTCTCTTTCTTTTCAAGAAATCTCCTTTATGTCGTTTATTTTATGCTCCATGTTCTTATGTTAAAGGATGTTATTTTATACTCCTCTTACTGACCTTTTCATTTTCATATAATGAGAGATACCCTCTTACTCTCATTATTTCGTTTTATGAAGTTTTAAGTGGTGTCGTTAGGCTGCCGAAATTTTTGTAACAGATTCTTTCTCCCTTCTAATTTTTCAAGATCAATTTTCATATAAAGTATTTCAAGTTCCTTTTTATTAAGTTGGGGTATGATATCTAAATTTATCATAATGATCTTTTTTGATCATATGATTAGAGACCCCATTTGATCTCTTGAATTCAGTATTTTGAAGTTTTATGTGGCGCTGTTAGGCTGCCGAATTTTTAAGTGGTTCTTCACCCTTCTCGTTTTGAAGTTCTACTTTCATGTCAATTGTTTCAAGTTGCTTTTTGTTATGTTGGGGTATGATCTATATATCTATCATACTGATCTTTTATGATCATATGATGAGAGACCCCATTTGATCTCTTCAATTCAGGATTTTGATGTTTTAAGAGGCGCTGTTAGGCTGCCGAATTTTTAAGTGGTTCTTCACCCTTCTCGTTTTGAAGTTCTACTTTCATGTCAATTCTTTCAAGTTCCTTTTTGTTATGTTGGGGTATGATCTCTATATCTATCATACTGATCTTTTATGATCATATGATGAGAGACCCCATTTGATCTCTTCAATTCTGTATTTTTATGTTTTAAGTGGCGACGTTAGGCTGCCGAATTTTTACGTGGTTCTTTCACCTTTCTCCTTTTTCAAAGTTCTAATTCCATGTCAAGTCTTGAAAGATCCTTTTTATTATGTTGGGGTATGATCTCTATATCTATTATACTGATCTTTTATGTTTATATGATGAGATACCCTATTTGATCTCATCAATTCATTTTTGGTTGAAGTTTATGTAACGCTGTTAGGCTGCAGAATTTTCATAAGAGAAATCTTATTTTGTCTTCCTTTCATGTTATTCATTTCATATGGTATATTTTCAAATTTCATTACCATGTTCTTAAATCCATTATATTCTGTCCCTCTACTGTTTTAAGGGTCATTTAAGAATGTCTGACCCATTTCCCCTCTCTTTTCAATGTTTTCTAAAACCCTATAACATAGCTGTTATGCTACAGAATTTTCGTCTCAAATTGTCTCTCTCTTTTTCTCAAAATTATTTTATGTTATTAAGTGAATACTCAAAGCTCTTATTTCTACAGGTGTATTCACATATATATCAGAATGTTATATTTTAAATTCTGGGATTTACATACATGAAACCCTCTTTCCCTTTTCTGTGGGTTTAAAGTGACATAAAGATCATGTCTTTAAAGTAGTTTTTAAAATGTTAGGATTATGAAATGAAACCCATTTCTCTTATGTTATATGGGTTGTTTATGAAATTATTGATGATGATATATGTGGCTCACATGATAATAAATACATGTCAAGGGTGCGCCCAGATAGCGCTTCAATGCATTGGGTAAAGACTTAATCTCTAGAGATGACCATTTTTAACGACGCCTTGGTGAATAACCTTGGTAATTTTTAATGACGCCTTGGTAAATAACCTTGGTAATTTTTAACGACACATTGGGGATGGTCCTTGGTGAAACGAAACGATTTTCAATATTAAATGTTGCAGCCACATCTTCAAGTTATGAAAACGTTTTATTTTTATTATGATATGACTCATGATTTCATTTTCATGCCTTAAATTTCATTTAATGACTTTATTGATGTATCTCAAGTTCATATGAAAAATGTTTCACTTCTTTCCCTTACTGGGCCTTCTTCTCACCTTTTCTTTTGATGTATGTCCCCAGGTTATGAGATGCAGTAATGAGCCTAGGGTGAAAATGAGGAGAAGCCTTTCAAGTGTTTAAGAACAATTTTTTATGTTTTCATGTTTTACGTTCTTGGTTTCCAAGACACTAAACCATAAAGATCCTCAGTTTTGTAAAATGTAATGAAATTTTATGTGATAAAAGGCAGGATGTTATAATTAACCAATCATACCACTGAAATTAAACTCTAGATTTATTTTTCTATACCCATAGTACCCATTAGATTTTCTAATCACCGCTTCTAATTTGAGGTCATGTCAGACTATTTCCTCATAGATATCAATGTCATGGATAACCAAGGCCTTTCACAGAACATGCATTATCCCACCAAACAATAGGTCAACCATGCATTCAAGGTGATTGAAAAATCATAGGTGTATCATTCACATATTTTTTTGATTTCCTCATAAAACCCAATATAATTGGATTTTCTTATCTTGATGGACAGGAAATCCTTTTTCAAATTTTATGGAGTGTGGAGGAAATATATTTATTGACTATTTTTTAGGGAATTACTTCGAGTCCATTATTTGGATCTCTTACTCAGAATTCATATATTTGATCAATGTCTACTGCCGATTAGCTTTACCCTCCATAGGATAAATAAATAGATGATTATTCTATTTTTTGGCACAAAGAGGGATAGATAATACCATCTCAATGGAGTATATTAACTATTATATGATTAAGGGATCATATTATCCATCGAACGTTGAAGGCCTTTTTCAGATGAAGCTCTTGATTGGTGGTCGATCTCTCTTTGGGTAGTTTGGTCTCTCCTCTTGATCCAGGTTTCTAATAAAAATGTTAGTTAGCTGAGATAGTATGATGACAACGTTTGTAATTTCTACTCCAATCATATTGGTTATATCGTTGGGGAAGTCATCAGATTTCCCATTTCATGGATTGTTAAAATGATTCCTCTTATTACCAGCCTTTGGTTAGAATAAAATTAAAATAAAGGATGAATATTGTGAAATACTAAACACATAAAGTGTAATCTAATTACATTAATGAGATAACCTATAAAATACATTTATTTATTTAA
This sequence comes from Viscum album, assembly GCA_963277665.1. Taxonomy (NCBI): domain Eukaryota; kingdom Viridiplantae; phylum Streptophyta; class Magnoliopsida; order Santalales; family Viscaceae; genus Viscum; species Viscum album. The sequence continues at coordinate 1,797,843,118 of OY728141.1, forward strand.
ATTAAAAGATTATAGGGTTCAATTTAAATTATACATGATCCATTGTCTATCATTTATTATTACAAGAATTTTTTTTCTCATTAATAATGGTTCACATTGATATTATGAATTATCAAATGCGTATACCCTATGAGTTTCAACTGGGTACTCATTAAGGTTTGTTTTGATGTACTAGATTAACACACGTAAAGCTTGGAACATCTTATTAGAGTATTTACCCCTAGGTGCATCTATTCAAGAATAACACCAACTTATAGTATCCAAATGGAGAAGTATTTTATTGATAAATGAATTACTATATACATACAAATATTTTGGGATATTTTATTATACTTAGTCTTATCCCTAAATAATTCCCTAGTGATCTCTAATTATAAGTATTTCACTAGAGTTTTCTAATACTATTCCCAAAATATAATTAAACTATATCCTATGATACCAAATATAAAAACCTTACACTTTATTTCACTTTCATACATGATTTATTGCTTAAATTTACATTTAATTCAACCCAAAAGGTCGAAAGGTCTTCTTTCTTATAATTCATTTTTACATTGCATAACAACTCAAAACATAAAAAAAATAATTATTGAAAATGCCGTTGAAATGACCAAAACTTTCCTTTATACCTAACACAACATGGGATAACCTAAGGACGTATACAAAAACTGGTGAGATATAAATCCCAGTCTAGGATTAAAAAAGTAATGACATTAAGAAGACAATACATGTTATAAAATAAGAATATCAATGGAGCATGAAATTAACATGGATAATAAGGAATGAAATAATATGATAATGATAATATAGGAAATGTGGAAAAAACAAAATACACTACATCATAAACATAGGTCATGGAAAAAATTCCCAATATGTCACGGTGGAATAGAACCGTAAAATATTCTAGTAAAACCCATGTCCCAATGTAGTGTATCATGATACAAACCAGTGTCCAATGCATTATTGTTTTATCATTTCCCACCATTCATAATAATTTCATTATCATTCTTAAGTGTTCCACATAGATCATATAACATTAATGCATTCATCATCCAAAATTATTCTATGATCAAGAAGTATGGAATATATAAATACAATTCCAAAATAAAATAACTATATATTCGAAAGTTGAATAGTGCTGATAAAATAACCAATATAGTAATCCATACACAATTATTTTTTTATGGAAAATCAAATTGAAATTTCTACATCACAAAGACATCAAAATGAAATTAATAAAATGGACAGATGATAGAAAAATTGGTATAGTTTCATTTTTACATTAAATGTATTTTAATAGGGACATGTGAATAATTTTGAAACATATGGAATTGAAAATAGAATGGGTAATATAATAATGAATCATGAAAAAAGGGGATAAAGGAAAGAACCCTTAAACAAATTAGGAATTGTAATGGGTGTGTGTAATGGATAATAGGAGGGAAATGTGAGGGAAATGGGATTTATAGATTTTAAAAAATGAAAGGGGATATGGAATAGAATATCCCATTATAATGAAAAGTAAATTAAATTCATAACATTATAGGATTAATTGATATGATAGAAGAGTAGAAGATCCCTTAATGAAATTCTGCATACTTAACAGTAATTTAAATCAAATATGATATAATAAAACCAAATGTGTGCACGTGGTTTTTATAACCATATGACATTTAATTAAATCGATAAGGGTAATTTCAATCTTAATTATTTGGGTCATTACTATAGGGTATATATTTCACATATATAATTCTTACTCATGGTTCTCCCACCATCAGAATTAAATATTTTAACACATCCATTGTGTGATGGTGACACTCAGGGTGTGTTTATCAATTTAAAAGAATTTTTTATTTATAATCGACCCAACTTAGCCTGGTTGAGATGTCTCTTCTTTGAAACTCTACATATGTCCCTTTTAGGAAGAACACATATCAACCAAATGATGTTCCAATGTTATTAATCACTAACCACATTTGAATATTTGAGATAACTCGACTTGAATGACCTCCAGTAAACTATTTTAAAAATCCTCAATGCTACGACTGAAATTTCACCAAAACAAAATTCTAAAGCCTTATACTACGGCTACTAAGATTTTTCCAAACACACTGTATAAAGTCTATAAAATTATTCGAATGACGTCTCCTAACCAAACCATATTCCAAATAAAAATATCATTATTCCATAGCACTAACAACAAAATTATTCAAATTCAACACGTATAAATTATTATAATCTACTCCAATCTTAACAAAAACTTCTATATTTCACCAAAATCTACAATAAATCATGTTACTAGAATTTAACAATGATTCTAGCTATATATTCCATCACTTATTAAATGAAATAAGATATCCAAATAAAAATAATCTAGATACAAAAATTCTTGACCCTTGAGTTTCACCCACAAGTGAAGGATTTCCCACTCGCCACATTAGGGTTATCTTTTTCACCCCCTAATGAAATGAATTCTTAATCCCTACAACCAATGCAATGATATAATGTCTAGAATATCTAAGAACACAATTATCTATAGTTCTAATGTAAACATCACTCATCACTCATTACAACCTTCCAATAACGGATTCCCTTGCGAATTCCAAAATCCGAATCACAATGAGGGTCGCCACCAAGAATGATCCATGGTTTCTGTGCAACACATAACGTTTCTTCTACATTTTGAACACAACTCCCAATGATTTATTCCATCATCCCATTAAATCTAGTTTGTTTGTTAGATCAAAATATAGCCAATTCTCTCTTTGAATACTCAAAATAATGTGTAGATATAGGTAATTATTTTCCCATAACTAGGCCTATACAAATATTTTAGTGATAGGAATGTATATCTTACAATGATCCCTACTGAAATCAAACATGGAAATATTTTCAATAATTAACATAAAATGCCACATATCTTGACCATGAGTTTAAAGGCCCACTCATGATTATCCATCTCCGGGTACATGGTAATTTTTTAATTATCCCTTCTAAAAGGTCACATCATTTTATTCACCTGAATTTTTTTGGACCATGTCCGCAAGAATCAATTTTTTTCAAACATTGGTCCTTGGATTTCATATATTCATTATCAGATGATCAGTTTTATGTAGTGACCTTGTTTAGGGGTGTGAACTAACAAATCATTCACACTAGTTATACAATCTTATACCTCATAGTCATGGACTAGTCTCATTCTCCTCTAGGTCATCCACTAACAATTTTATATTGACCGTGCAACCTAACATGCTAGTTTCTTACACATCTATTGAACCCTTAGAAATCCTTTTCAAAATATAGAACTTATATACTCCATTATTTATCAATGAACTACCGAAATCAGTTCATATTTTTGTAAAAATAACAATTATTTAGTGAAAACACTAAATAACTAGGATAGGTACCTAAATCATTCTACCCATTAAATTATGCTTTAATAACCAGGAACCCTATATGCCTCCTCAAAAAACTAAGACCCACTTTTCCTATAATGAAAATCCTAATAACCATCCATTTTTCTATATTTATATGATTATAAAAGTAATATCACTGCCTTTTAGGTAAACATAAACCATTGTCTAACCTCTCTCACATGTTTCTGTGTAAAAAATCAAATTACAACCTACAAGGTTCCATGTCATAAGAGAGGGCATCAAGGTCCTTCTACTTTAATCTAAGGTCAATAACATGAGATTGGAATCCATATAAATCATTATTTCTTTGATTTCCATTTCAAATTTCAATATTTATATTGTAAACGATCACAATTCCCATTATTATCTTTTCATTTTCCTTATAAATATATATTATTATCAATTATAGGTTATAATGTTCCCGTACAAAAATAACGACACAAAATGATGTGATTAATTCCTATATCATTCCCTTCATTATTATAATACAACAATAATAATCAATTACATTATGTAATTATAAACAATTGAAATAGGATTTATAATAAGAATCTATATGAAATTGTGCAATACGAATGCTAATATATTAAACCGTAGTATGTGTATCATTTTAAATTATTTTTCATTTGGAATTAGTAATTACCATAAGAGTAATATAAAACTGCATTAGATTTTCCATAATATAAAAAAATATATTTTCAGAATATATTTATTATCATCCACGTATTATTATAGGTTCTCATAATATCATGAAAGAAAAGTCATCATAATCCACAAGTTATTTTATTGTACCGATTAAATTTATAATTTAATTATCTTTTTTAGGGATTATTCTATTTATTTAACCATAGGGAACTCAAGCATGAGTTTCTTACACTCGCACATCAAAATAGAAAATTATTATTCCCCTTACATGGTTTCTAGTACACATTTCACAAGAAGGAATAGAGACAATGGTTAACATATAAGGATCTCCATAAGAAAATTACATTTGGTTTCATAGTGAATGTTTCATTTGATGTGGAACAAAATATATTATTAAATTTATCCAATAACTCTAAATATGTTTCTATGGTTATATGTTTCTCATAAGAGAATAAAAAAGTTCAATTAAGAGGGAGAACCTTGGTAATTTATTTAATATGAAACACACGCCCATCCAATTCTCAACATAAATTCTATCTTATTTAATATTTATTAACTATCATTTTCTGTTACATCACATGAAGAGTTCAAAACTCATAATAATTATAATCTATTAATATAATCATTTGATTTCACTAAAAATATTATATTAAAAATTAATTATTTTTTTATTTAAATATTTCATTATTTAAAACATAAAAATACTTAAATAAGTTGTTTCAATCATTAAAACCAACATATAAATATCCATTAAATTTTATATATTTATTTCCCCTTGATTTTCAAATTAAAATTCCCTTTCTACACTTAAATTTTGTTTCATTCATTACAAGGTGGAATAAGAATAAAATATGGGTAAAAATAATCCGTTATGAAAAATGGGGGTTCTAAAAAAGAGTAAACATTTTTAGTACAATAGGGTACTAAATAAATATCGTGTATGAGGGAAATTTTATGTAAAATTTTGTATCGCAGAACCATACTATTATTCAAGATATAGAAAAATAGCATGAACTGGACATTGTGGGGGCCACATAAGTGTAAGTTATCTTTTAACATTTCATAATTTATATAAAAAACAAATTTAATTATTAATTAAATTGAAAATACATTATACCATTAAATAGAAAGAAACTAACCTTATATATATTTAAATAATAATATATAAATTGACATGGCCTTCAAAAAACTACATTTACCTTTAAATCGATTCCTAAAATTGAATCTATGTATAGAAAATGTGTTCCACCATAACACATGAGTAGCTCCTACTATAAGTGGGAAACATATTTCAAAAATAAATAAATATTTATTATATAATCTTTTAAAAAATAATGTAAAATATTTATTTGATATTTCCAAATTCATAAACAAACTACAAAATATTTCAATCAATTTATAACATCATGCTCGGTAATATAAATTCAAATTTAAATTTCAAAAAATTTAGACTACATTAAAAGGTAGAAAAATAATTTAATAAAACTCCTTATATATAAATCAAATATATTTTGAATTATTGGATACCCTATAATGACAGTAGAAAGACTTAAGGAAAATATGTTTCTCTATAGTGTAAATCATGAATGTGGTTTTTCATTTGATAACAAAAATAGTTTTTATTCAAAAGATATTGTTTTCCTATATAATATAAGGTCTTATTTTAATTTCCGATATATAAATTGTTTAATTTTATTTTAATAAAATGTGATTTTTTTATCATTATGAAAAAATTAGTTGAGGTTTAATTTTTAATATTTATATATACTTTTATTTTGGGGTGAATATTTAAAAAATATTGGTTTTATGAATAGAATTACTTTTATTACATCATTGTGATGTAAATATAACATTAATTTTATGAAACTTATGGAAATAATTTTAAATGATTCTATCCTAAAAATAATATAAAAATAATATTCAATTAATTTAAATTAATGTTTTTGTGAAGATAAATATGAAAACATAAATTGATGTTTTTGTAGTAATTTCATAAAAATGATAATGTTAAATTTTCAGCCTTTTCAATAATGTTTAAGTGGGGATAACGGTCTTTTAAATTTTAAAGATACATATTGCGAGTAATAAATTATTTTCATGTATATTTCTATATAATAAAATTATATAAAAATATATGTATCTAATTTTTTACCTAGTGCATGTTTAAGGTATAAAACATCATGATTCAAAACATTAAAATGTTATCATGATATAAATGATAATAATTAATATTATTAATGGTTTAAAATGAATATATTTATTAATATGAATTAATGTTACATTGGATATTTCTTTTAAATATTAAATTATTTTAAAATTATAAAAACATTTATGCATCATCATTGTAGTGCTTGTGAATACGGGTGAAAAGACAATGTCAATGGTGGAAAAATATAATGATATAAATGGGAATAATTATGGTGTGACATTTTTTTATAGATGAATAAATATTTATAAAGTTATATCAATGCTAAAATTTTAATTTCATGGTTATATATAAATTTTTATTGTCATATTATGGGATTATCCCCAAAAATGACATAAAAGTGTATTTAGTAACAAATTTTTTTTAAAATAATAAAAAAATTATATATTATATTGAGTTAATTTTTATCAGTAATGTTAAATATAATTACCTTTTATAAAAATCTTAACCAAGTAATAATATAAAATTTTTCTCTAGACAATTAAATATTGAATATTTTATAAAATGTCCTGGAACTTTTTATATAAAAGGGGTTTATTAAAAAATTTCTCAAAAAATGTCTCATGCTTTGTTATGTAAAAAAATTATAAAAACATAAATCTAATAACATCATTTTCCACACTCATAAAACTCTAACCATTCCAAAATTACTCACTCAATAAGATTTAGACGCAAAGAAAAAGAGTCTGTTCGAAGAGCATGGTATAGTTTAATAATAAACATTCACATTTCTTATTTATAATTATTTATTTTAACAATATTTTAATATTATATTATTTTCCACTAATGAATATATTACCATTTTATAGGTATATTTTTTTATCATTCAACTATGATAGAAATCTCATTTTCTATCAATGAACAATTTTTCAGGTGCTTAGTACAATATAACATGGGATTTCAAAAAATGATGTATTTTCATTTCAATTAAACTCTTATTATTATCAATAATATAATTATTAAAATAAATTAACCCAAAAATTATCTTTGTTATAATAATTTTTTTTATGAATCTAAAATATTTATTTTTATTTCCCATTTTTAAACTATTTCAATAAAATAGCCCTCACCCTAGTGGTTTTCTAAAAAACAAATTGAAAGATGATTTTATCACAAACATTTTAATTTCATGGATATTTCATGAAATGTTATTCTATGACTCAATATCACATGATAAATAATTTTGTTTTATAATTATGATAATTTAGTGGTAAAATATTCATCATAATAAAGATAATAAATTTAAATAGATTAAGTTATTTTCAATAATCAAAAAAATGTGATAAAGGAAGAAATTTATGAATGGTAACTATTTCATGACATATTTTACTCATTTGATTATATAATTAAATCACAAATATAACATTGAACATTAGGAACATATGGAACCATTGTAAAATTATATTTAATAAATACAATTATAGTACAATGATTTAGATATTATTACCTGAATAACATCCAAATGACTAATTCGGACAATATTAATTTAGTAATGTAATGGAAATTATACAAAAGGAATAAAATTTAACAATAATAGTGAATAAATTTATTCATAATTTAAAAAATTAATAATATTTTATTATTTGATAGGTTATTGGACTTACAAGGTCATTCAATATTCAAGGTAAGGGGGTTTGTTTAATACTATAATTATAAAATGTATTGATGCCAATTTCTAAAATCTAACTCTTATAAATTTATATAATTTATTTTTTTTAATAAATTACATTCGATATAAATTTAGAATTTAATAATTTCATTTTCAATTGTCCTTGAATGTAAATATAAAATTATAAAAGAAAATGTTCATAAATTGTATCTCCACATGTTATTTTTTTAACTATTAATGGCATGTCATTTTAAATATTTTTTACAATATATCATTTTTAGTTTTCTAATTTATTTTTTACTAATATTAGTACCCACTTTTTAATGATTTTATAATTTAAGTTAAATTATAATTATTCTATAAAAATTTCATTTTATAAATAAAATCAATTTAAAAAATAAATGGTATTTTGTAGTATTTCTGTCAATTAACTGGTAATGGTTATTCTTAAATGTTTCATATCTGTTTTCATTGTTTTTAGTTTTACATGAATGATCATATTTGATTCAAAAAAAATTATCATAATTTTTATTTATAGATTATGGTAGGTGAACATAGGATATAGCTCTCTAATTCATTAGATAATGGTTTGGACTCCAGATATGATATTTTTGAAGTAAGTAAATAACATATTCTGCAAAATGAGTGATTTGAAAAGATGATTTATAAGGGTATGGAATATATTCTCCCAATATTCCTTCATGTTTATATATTCTTATTATTATTAATTGTTTTCATTGAGATAATTGTTTTAATGAATTGATTATTGGTGTATTTGAGTTTAGCAATATTATTAAAATGAGTGAACAAATTTATCGAGTTTTAAATAATTTTAATTTTCTAATGGGTTTTTATTTTTAATGAAACATTATAATTATTGTTAGCTCATTCCATGTTTAAAAAAATCTGGGCTTAAAGTCCATTTTGAATTATTGTTAAGTAAATGTTATGGTTATAAGGTTTTAACCTCAAATGATTTATATATTTTATTCAATTAGTTTGGATTAGTGGATAAAATGTTCATTTTTAGTGAAAGCATGGGTTTGTAATGTAAGGGAATTTTTAATCCTCCAAAACTCTAAACATAAATGTTTTCTATAATATAATTAATTTAATTTTTTCTTAAAATCATGTATTTATAATGGGATTATATTTCGATTGTTACAGTTTCTTTTAGATAAGATTTTAATTAAATATATATATATTTTTATGTTAATAGTTTAGGATAATTTATGAGGTTTGGATATCATAATGGGATGATATTGTTTTGGGTGTCTATAAGGAAAAATCAAAATATAGCATTATGAGGACTTCTATGATTGAATTTTTTTGTTTTTAATTATATTTTGGGATATATTTATTGGGTTATGGAAGAATAAATAATTTAGGAATATATAAACCTTAGGTTTATTATATGATGTAGTGTAAAGGAATTTTGTTAAGAATTTAACTTTTTTAAGGATGTTCATGAAATGTATTAAATACATTTTGATCCGGTATGTGATTTTATATTTAGATAATTATTATTATTTATGACAACAGTTGTTTTATTTTGGTAATATAATTTGTGTAATATTTTTTATATTAGAGATTGTAAATTTATTTGGGGGTTTGTATATTAATTTTATCATGGATTATTTTTACATTATTTGTGGGAACTTTTAATTTTTAAGGAATATATGTCAAATTATTAGGTATAATGTGATTTTATAAATCAGGTAATAATGATTGGGTAATTTTGATTATAGTTTTATTTCATGGTGGTTCAAGTTGTTTCGAGAAATGGTTAATCTATATTGGGTTTAGAATATAGAAAAAAGATTTATTATTATTATTGATGATTACTTATTTTTGGGAAATGTCTAAAATAAATTTTAAAAGAACATGTTATCACGGTTCATGTGTTTTTTAGAGTTTATTTTTCAATCTTCTATTCATTTCAAGTATTTTTATTTTTTATTTTCTCTACGATATCTCGAAAACGAGATAATAAAAAAATTACTCTGTAACATTCGTTGATGATGAATGGATGATTTAGGGTCTATCATCCTTTAATAAGTTATTTTAAGATTATTTTAATATTCAATAACATTATATTATACTACTATTATTCTTTCTTTTTCGTGGATTTTCATTTCATTCTAATAATTCGAAATTTTTCCTTTTCCCTAACTAAAATTCTATGACACATGTCTCATATTATGCACCAATTCACTTTTTCAGGGTGTACATACTAGTCCATTAATACCAATTATTATAAAATACTTATAAGTATTTTTATTTATACATTCATTTTAATGATTACATATTGTATTTTGATTCATACTTTTCTAAATTTTAAGGGGTTTTGTTGACTCAATCTATTTTCCTCCATACAAAATCATTTTTTATTTTGACATTTTCTTATGCGATTGATATAATTTATCACTCAATTTTTTAAATAGTACTTACTATTTAGCTCTGGGGAAATTAAATTTTAATTTCAGGATCTTCTTCATGGATAAAATCTTGTTTTTTTTAAAAATAGTCATTACATATTATACTTGACCTATTTGTTCACAGTTTTTATACAATATATGACAGATTTTTTCTTTTATCTTATGATGGATGACAAAACAATTAATATTCCACAATATACATACTCAAATGACAATATGATATTTATTTTTTTGATATTGGATTCCTTATAACTAGTATTTCTTTTATCTTTTGAATAATTATTTTATCTTCCACATCATGTTTCTGCACTTAGACATTATTTCCTTGCAAAGTTCCATTAATGGGGATTCATTTAAAAATTATGGGTTTCAATGATATATTTCACCCTCTTGATTGAATTAATAAAATTTATTAATGTATTCATTTAATTACTAAACCATTTCTCATTAGGAATGATCAAATAATGTAAATTTGGGTTTTTAGTAAATATTGGAATTATTCTCATAAAAATTAGATTTTATTTTTTTAGACTTTATTATATCCATATTGATAAAATATTATCATTCATTATAGGAATAAAGTGTAATAAAATAAGGTATTTGATATTTATTAAATGATTATGGAGTTATATTTTTCAACAATATGATATATTTATCTTGTTACATTTTTCTCTTTCTAGAAGATAGAATGCTGAGGATATAATATTAATAGGAAATTGAATGAGATAACCCAATTTTTTAATAATACATCTATTTTATTGTTACCTATTAATTATTGGGACCTTATTATTTTAATGTTCAAAAATCATATTTATTGTGTTTTTTATTACCTTAACATTTTATGGTTATTTATCATTTTATAATTCAAATTATCAATGTATAGAATTTGAACCACCATTAGTTTAAATGTGATAGTGCTAGAGTTATTCAACTTCCATCTCTATGATACTTCCATATATGTTCCACCATTAGCTCAACTATTTCATACTCATGATTATGCCACCATTAGGATTATTCCACCATATGTCATGTTCCACCCTTATACCTTCCACCACTAAATCCATTCTTCCTATAAACCTTCCACAACCAAATTCTTGTTATCATGAGACTCCATATACCAACAGGAATGTGCTACCTCAAGCCATGTTCTACAATTAGATCAACCCTTCTACTTGCGGGTATGCTAATAATGGATCTTTCTATCATAGAAGGTGTTTCCAATGGGATAATCAACCATCATCCATTCTACTATTTAATTACAATTTTATTTTAATTTTAATACTTCTTAGTACTATATTATGATAGTTAATAGATACATCATCACATGGATTTGTTAGTGATTATTCCTAAACCACTCTATTGATTCTTTGAAGACTATATTAGAGGATCAGTATTCTAATTATCTGTATGAGGATCTATGGTATATTTATTATTATTACTAAGCAGATGATCAAATTCTCCTAGTTATATATTTTGAAGATCTACATTATTAATCCGAATTGGTGATATTCTTGTTTCTGTATTTATGCTAAATATTTCAGAGTGTGAAATGGGGGAATTTAAAAAATATCAGGAAACATTCATAAATTTAATTAATAAAAGGATTTGATAAGTGAAAAACTATAACCTTAAGACACTTCATGGTTATTCAATTTCAGAGAATCCTTTTTGATACCTTCATAGTATTGAATTTAAAGACACTTGAGGACAAAAAGCATCATACACTAAGTGACACTTCATCATATAAATTTTTATTATTTCCCTGTATATTTTTATTATAGTTGATAATTTTGTTTTATTGATTTTCTGTTTTTATAGACAAAATCGTTGACATAAAATGGAGGGTCCAAGATAAAAACACCAAAATTTAAAAATATTTTAACTAAAGAAATTGTAGAAGAGTTCTAGGGTGGAATGTGTTGTATTTCTTCCCACATATAACTATACTAGAGGCATTGATCCTTCAATGATATGTGTTACTATTTTTAAAAACATGATCTTGGTTTTGGATCCGATTATTGCCCTAATAATAATTTTTTAATCGGTAATTTCAAAGTCTATGGGATTAATTCTCTTCTTGAGACTGAGCCATTGTTTATTCGGTTTTACATTTCAATTTTTCAATATTCATTTTAGAGCTATAATTATGTTTGGTTTTAAAATATATAAAAACCAAATCTTTTAGTAATTCTTAACCAGTGTTTATGTAAAGGATTTTATTAAGCACATTAGATTCAAAATATAATTTTATTGTATACTTCATTTTAACATAGGCTTAATCCTACTATGATAAGTCTTTTATATATTAAACATACATTATTCTACTATTTTAATTAACTATTTTTTAATTAACATTGTTAATTTTGGTTTAAAGTGTTTTTTACAAAAAAAATGGGAATTAAATTCCAACCCTCCTCACTTACTCACCCAGACCAGAATTTGGTATCAAAGGCTTACCAAATGCTTTTACATTTGGGATTTAGTAGCCTTTTAATGCTCATAAATTTATTTTAGTTATAACTATTTTTCTTTATGGATAATAGAAAATATGGATATGATATTAACATAAAAACATTTTTTAATAGAAAATAACTATTATTAGTTGAAAATAAAAATTGAAATCTGTCATTAAATAATGGGTTTCAAAACATCGAGAGCTATTGAAATGAAATATAAATTTCCTAAAACTACTAGAGCTTCTTGGGATGATCCTACCAAGACAGCTTATAGTAATAAATTTATAGGTATTAATTATCTATAATTTTATTTTCTTGATAATGTATTTAATATAATTTCTTCATGTACAACAATTTTTTTTAATTTGGGGTACACTATCTCCTTCTCAAGAGGAAAAATCTAATTTGAATGGAATGTGATGAAATACTTATACAATTAAACATTACACCATTATGTTTAAACATGATGAATCTATTTTTTATCATATATTCAATGATTTATTGAAAAAAATAAAGTAAATGGGTAAACCAATTTCTAACAAAGATCAAGTGGTACACCTGTTGAGGTGTCTAATAAACAGATGGAGAGGAATATTAGTTTCAATCATAGAATCATGTGATGTTATCATGTTTTATATTTATGATTTGATGGGAATGCTGACAATTAATGGTGATGAATTTCATGTGAAAAAATAATAAGAGGATGATCAAATGTGAAAATATTTAGCCTTCAAATATACTACTTCATAACAATAATAGAAAATAAAAGCTGAATCTCAAGTGATTAGGAGACAACTGCTATCAATGATGAATAAATGGAACACCGGTCTAGAAGATTACAAAATATACAAAGGGAAAAATTTCATTACTAAACCTACTTCTATAAGAACATATAACAATATGGGAAATTAGAGAATGTATTAGAATAATATTGATACTGTGAATGAGATAGTTTTCTATGATTGAAAAAGGAATGGTAATGTAAAAGATGAAAATCATAAATTAATATTTAAGAGTGTGTATAATTGAACGAAATGAGGTACAATAATTCCATAAAACAAACCTAGAGGTATTCTACATAAATCTTGAGTGATTCCGAATTAATGAATGATGATAAGAATGATAGGGATAACATGTTTTTCATGACAAACACATATGAGTTATCCATTGTTATTACTGATTACACTATTAATTATTATAATTATTATGGAGATGAAAAAAATTATGAGAACATTTTTAATGAGTAAATTTTTGAATTATATGACATGCTAGAAGATACATTCACTGGAATCAAGGAGAAATTCAAAATTTTAGAAAAGAAACATGTTTTGACAGCTAGGTTTTAAACTAGTATTTCATTTGATAAAGATTATATTCCTTAGTTGTTCAATGAAAAAAACTATATAAACTTTTCTAATGAGATACTAAAGATGGGTCTAGAATTATATACCAATGGGATTAATACTATTACCTAGATACAAGGTAAACAAAAAGTACCTAAATATACCACTTGGATATTATATCAACTTGGTCAGAGGAGGATCACTAAAATTAAATTAAATCCTAGTTCAAGTTATTCTTCTACAATTTAATCCTTTCAGCCACACAAAGTGTTTAATTCTAAAAAATTTCAAAAATATAATAGGATCCCTTTTCAAAAATTATGGGTTCTTAATGATTTGATGTCGAAGTTTTCTGGACCCAACAAGATTTTGATAATAAATTTATTTTTGGGTAATTTTTTTTTTGAAAAATTCATCAAAAGATCAAATATAAATAATCAATATGTAGATAATGGATACTCTAAAAAAATGGTTGAGGATGTTCTTGTTTTAAGAATCTCACATGGTTTAATGGTGGACATGTACCTTTTCGTGAAAATTCTAAAGGTAGCATTATTTGCCTTTGGAATATTTGTAATTCCAATACTATTTTATTTTCTAAAATTTACTTGTAGATAGATAAAAGTATAATCTTAATTAGAATCTCAGAGCTATATGATTATGTTTTTCATTTTATGTTTGAAAATATTGCATGAAATATTTTTTGTTCTAAAAATTTGTTATTTTTTTACTTCCTTTAGAAATAATAATATTTATTCTATTAATTTAAATTTTTAATTTTATCAAAATATATGCTATGTTCCTTTCAGAAAAAATAATGGATTTGAAATAGGTGATTATGACATTTCAACATTCATTTTTACGGAAATATCCTAAATAAAGGGTTAGTAAATGATATACCTGAACTATAATTCCCAATTGATAAGTTCTCTAAGACATGTCAATAATTAATACAACATAAAAAATCATTCTAATTAATTAAATATGTTTCAACTTCTCATCCCATAGAGATAGTACACATGGAATATTTTGGATTGTTTAGAGTTTCTAGATTAAATGGGATGAACTATGATTACGTTCACGTGTATAAATTCTATAGATATAAATTGGTATTCACTCTAGATCAAAAAAGTTAATTGTGTTCTATTTTTTACTATTAATTATAAATAAATTATAGTATTAGTGGGAGTATAATTAGGACCTTAAGAAGTGATCTAGGTCATGAGATTTAAAATTAAGGTGGTGAATATTTTTTCTCCCAAGATAGATCTAGTAAAAACCTTTCTAATCCTTGGACCCCACAGAAGAATGGTGTTATAAAAAGAATAAATTTGACCCTTCACGAAATTTCCCCTACAATTATAGAGGATTATGAAGTACCTATTTTTTCATTGAAGATTTTACAAATGCATCTTGTTATCTGAACAAAATTGTTCTAATTAGAACTCCCTTAAAAGAAAAATCCTTATGAATTAGGGAATGGAAACGAATAAGGTTAATTACATTAGATTTTTTTGTTGTAATGTATTTAATCATAAGAGTATATATAAGCTTGTATTGTTTTTCCAAAAGTGATGAATGAATCATCCATGCTTACTAAAAATCTAGTATACCATATAGTGTTTATAATAAAATAAAAAATATTGTGTAGGAATCTGTTCAGGTTAAATTTGATGGAAAAAATCCACATGAGCCTAATAACCATTTAGAAAACCTTGTGGATAATTTTTAAAATTTGAATATCAATATCAAACCTTATAATGACTATGTTAGGTAAGAATAAATATATTCTAATTCATAAGAATAACCTAAACATAAATATGAAACTGTAATTGATAGTGTGAAAAGTATAACTTCTATTCATATATAATTTATGACTCTTAGACACCATCCTTTAGATGTATTAGTTGGATAACTATATATAGGTATAAAAACTATATATTCTCATAGAAATTAGGTTTAACATTATGAATTATTACCTTATATTTATCCTATGATCATAAATGATGCAATTAATGATGAATTGGGGGGTGATGGAACAACAAGAGAAACATAATAAATTTGAATGTAAAATTGTATGTGAAAAAAGTAGTTAAACGTAAGGAAACTCTGATTGTTTTCATAATGCGGGTTTTTATAAAAAAGGTATATGTTTCATAAACTATAGTTAGAAATAAATAAATATTACATTCAAATGTATATAGTCAAGAAGACGGTATTTAATGTGAGGAATACTTTTCACTATTAGTAAAAAAATGTAACAATTAGAATACTACGTTCCCATGAATCGCAAATTTACATGAATATACCTCAAATGAATGTTAATATCACTTTCTTAAATCATTTTATAGTTTGGGATATTTTTTTTCACTACCCCCTGAATATAAAAATCGTCATATTCCAAATCATTTTTATAAATGAAAAAAAATTATATGGTTTAAAAAATATCCTAGAGCACGGAATAATATGATCATCACGTTTCTGATTTCTAATGTAATTTTAAGAGAAATGTTTGATAAAACTCCTTTTATAAAAAAATCTTCAAAATCTATTTTTTAGGTCAAATTTATGTTGGTGATATTATTTTTGGATCCTCTAAAATTTATTTATATACTGATTTTTCAAAAATGATGCAATGTGCTTTTGAAATGAATTTAATCGGAGATCATAGATGATTTCGTGGTAATTGAATTTTTCAAATTTAATATGGAATTATTTTAATAAATATTAAGAACACTAAATTCCATCTAAATTGTTTCAATTTAGATAGAACTTAATATAGTGATTCTCCAATGATTACCACTTTTATGCTGGATGTTCATAAAACTGGAAAGTGTGTAGATAAAATTACTTATAATCATATGATGGGAATTTTGATATAAATTACAACTGGATGAATATTTATTATGTTTCTTGTGTATATTTTTTCTCATTTTCAATAAAACCCAACCAAATATCATTTACCTATTGATAAAATATTCTTCGAATAAAACTTTTATACAACAAATTTAGGAATGCATTGTCCTATAGGACAATAATCTGACATGTTTTGTTTTTCATATGTTTATATATGTGGTTGTAATTTTTGTAGATGAATAAACTAATTAATATTTCACGTTTTGGTAAAGTCAATAGTATATTAATTTGTATGGAATGAAAATTTGGCATTTAATTTTCTATGGTTGAGGTATAACATATAGCTGTCAGTAATTGATGTGCATAAATTTTATGGATGAAAAACACTCCACTAGATTATGAATATCAATTTAGCCATGTCCCTATAAATTGATTCTACAAAAGATTGATAAATATTTCTATGAATCATGTGTCTCATTCCATAAAAAGATTATTGATTTAGGAAACAAAATATTGAGAGATCGTTTCAAAATGTGTGATATAAGTCCTAAATTAATTGAAATGAACATCGTCTTGATGATATTTTTACCAAGAACATGATTTATAAGGTTTTAAGGAACAACATAAAATATATGGAATGATAATTTTTTTTAATACTTATCTAATATAAGGAGAAATTTGATTAGACTCCATTGGTAGTCCACCATTGGGCGATCCACCATTGGTGATCCTCCATTGTGTGATACACTCTTTTTGATCCATCATTGGATGATCCACCATTAATAATTCCCCTATTGATGCACCACAATTGGTAATCCATCATTTCAATGATCCAACTTTGAAAAAATCCACCTTCATAATAATCCACCATTAAAAGGATCAACCATTAAAATGATCCAGCATTGGGTGATATACTAGTTTTTTTTTCTATTTTACTATCGGTCAAAATTTTCAATGTTAAATTTTATTATTAATTTATTTGATATTATTTATTTATATTTCCAATTTAAAAATTCTAATTGATAAAATTTGAAAATATATTCGATTTCGATTCTATCTCTCACTCGTTCCTACCCTTTTAACTATTTCGACTTCTCTTCTATCTTAACCTTTAACCTTCGTATTATTTTCCTTGAAAATTTTATTCACTAAATTTTTGAGAGTACAGATCTCATTAGTGGTGTCTCCCAAAGGATCATGGTCTTCTAAGAGATCTCATTAAGATAAATTCTGCTCTTCAGTTCATCTGAAAACTAATCATTGGGAATCACATAGTTTCTATAGAGAAACTAGTATATGCAGAAAGGATGTATTCATGTAAATCATTTTTAAATATGGATATTTAAGACTAGGGATGGATATATTGGTTATCCAAAAATAAAAATCCATTTTATTTGATGATGGTTCACCAATGTTTCTAATATAGAGAGTACATATTTTTAGAAGGTAATGATATCACTTGAATTGTGATAGACAGAAAAGAGGTTATCAATTATTTGAAATAATTGGATAAGTGTATCAATATACCATAAAAAAATTTTTTACGATAAATGTTCAATAGTGAGTGGTAGATAAATATTTCTATATTTTAATGCACTACCGAAAATAATAAAATATTGTACAATGAGGTAATGATATTTTATAGAACTAGATGGTTAGAGTAGAATCATGTTCATGTTTATTCAGTATATTCTATATCCTTGGAAATGAGATTTTTTTTACCATGAGTTATTTGGATATCTATCTTATATTACTTATGAAAAGAGGGTATAGAATAAATCAATGCATATATCTTATGGATAACTTTAGTAAATGTGAACGCCCTATTACATATCTAATTAATTTATTTATCCTAATATGATCCTAACTATGTAGTAAAACAAGGTCTTATTTGATGGAGATGAAGAATAATAGGAATGTTTTTGAGGTTTTCTTTTTGAAAAAATAAATTTATGAGGATGATAGTGAACTATAATACTTTGATGAACATGTTGGTTAAGAAGGATTAAATAATAAATAACGATTTTAATGTTATGTAACACCCTACTGAACCCATGAATGTAGTTGATAATTTTTAGAATCCATAAAAAATGTCAATCTATTATGATGAAGATGTAAAAGAAGAAGTGACAGTAATTTAGGAGATTTCTAGTTCTTTGGAATAAGTTAGTGGTCCTTCCTTTGATAAAAATCCATTTGTATCTTATGGATTTGAATTTCCACCGGCTTCTCTCACTGCGAGAGAAAGCTTATTGAGTGAAGGAGAAGATTAAGAAACTGAAGTCTATAGAGATGAATAGATTCAAAATTATTTTTGGACCTTTATAAGAGTTTTAAAAGTTTTTTATAATTAGACTAAAGATTATGATGATTATAGAAAATATGACGAACCTCCTGACTCATAAGTTCATGAAGATAATGAATAATATTGTGTTGTTAAGAGAGATCTATCACACCATCCATATCCTATAGTTTCTATTTTTTCTAGGTCTTTGGAGAGACAAGATTCAGCTATGTATGGTGATGTGGATTGCCTTAATTAGAGGTTATCTCAAAGTACATTTTTAGGGGGAGGAATCCCCACGTTCTTCCATATATATGTTAGTTAATAAGGATGTGTCTTATCATTCATCTATGGATGTAGGTATATACTAGGGGTCGATCACAATGTTCCATGTTTCTTGGAATTTCGTTTTTAGATACTAATAGAGGTGTAGATAGTGATGATGATCACAATAGTCCACTAGATCATATTGAATAGGTTCTCTCAGCTATTCTATTAGATCCTATTGTATCTTTAGTGAAGAAGACTAACATTTCAAGTCTGCTTCATGATTTAATTTCTATCAGTCCAACTACAAGATCATAGCATGAAGAGGATATCATGCCTTGTCTAAAGATATTTCATTCACATATCCATGATACCACCCCAGTTCCTTCAGAGTATGTTACCAGATCTAATTTTGATGCCATTAGATAGATATTACCTTCTAATATTGGTGGAATTATTTGATCTGAAGCACCTAAAATTACACAACTTCATGAAACTGATTCAAGATTTCCTATTGAACTAGTCATTTCACATATTAATCCTAATATGACATTGAATATTCAATAAGATTAAATTATAATATTATATTTTTGAATCAGATGGAATATATGAGGTATGTTATGTTGGATTTATGTTACTATTTTGATGTTATCCTAGAAACACTTTTAGAGAGGTTCTAGTGATTACAACATGTTGTGGCTTCTATATATCTCACTCTACCATCTTATTCTATAATTAATGATGATATTATTAGTATCAAATTAAGATAGGAGTTTGATTCCAAAATGGGAGATATCCATTCGTCTCATTATGAGAACCTTTTCTAAATTAGGAAGTATTAAGAGTATATATATAATATGGTTTGAAATTGTTTGAATAAACCCAAATGTGATAGGTAAACCATCACTATGGCTATAAAATAATATATTTCCAGAATATAAATAAAGAATGTGTTGTATTATTTTATTATTATTTTATCTTTGAAGGTAAGAATTCCACATGTCTTACCATAATACAATTCCATCGAATTATCCTCTTCAAACTAAATTTGAGATATTTAGTATGTCACAAAATGAATCTATTACTATAACACCCCATGATTTCATAGTACATTATCTCTTTAAAGTAATTCAATAGCTTGGGCTACACGCAACACCGAGTTCGACCACACCACCACTTACCAAATTAGAAGTTAAAATTTGATTTATGAATATTTTTAACTATATTTTCAATTTTATATACTCCATATAATTTTATAAATCATATTATGTGTCTCTTGGACATATCATAAGAAGAAATTCATTTTTTAGGAAAAAGATGTATTTTTCAAAACATGCAATTTTTCCACCTTTTAAGGGAGAACCCTTTTTAAATCCAAAATTTTACACTTTTATATATTCAATTTAACAAAATTTTATTCTTATTTAGAATTGGGAAATATAAATTTAGTTTGGATAAATTTTTGGTGTTTTTTGATAACATAAATATTTTTATATATAGTGAAAAATAATAAATTTTAATTGGAAACAACTTTTTTTATAAAAATAATTTATAGTGATAAATTGTAATTTTCAATGGTTTTTAAGTATAAGTATATTATATTTTTATAATTAAATACAATTTAGGTCATTATATGAAATTTCATAGTTAATTTGGACATAAACACAAGTAAATCTTTTGATAATTTTAATTTTTTAAAAACACAATTTTTTGTTTTGGAAATGGGAATTAATTTTAAATTAATTAATAAAACATATATTTTTTGAATTTGGTAAAATAGAATTCATTTTTGAATTTGTAATATTAAAATTATCTTAGGGAGATTTTTTAGTATTTTTCTGAAAATTTCAATTTTGGATAAATAGTGAAAAACATTGAGTCGTTGTTTAATACCACATTTTTATTTAAATAACTATTTATTTTATTTAAATTTATTTTAGATCAAAATATATAAATAATACCTATATAAGATCAATGTAATTAATTGGATTCATTTTATAATAATTTTAGATATATAAAATTGTATTGGCCTTTTTACTGTCTTTTACCCACAACCTAGGAGCATATGCAAATTTCATAACACATAATTTTACGACTTCAGTGAATTGAATTTAAAAAATATGAGGGACACGGTAAAAATATGTAAGTAAAATGTGGTGCCATAAGATGAAAATTATTATTTTTTCAATAGTAACTTATGAATTTTATTTACCACGGTTAAAATTAAATTTGGTAATTAAAGGTAAAAAAGATATTATAATTACCCTAACATGTGTCCTAATTCTATTGAATAAGTGTAATTAGATCAGAAAAACATTAGCAATAAAATATGACCCTCTTTTTTCCACTTGGAGTAGATTAGGAAATTTATTATTATTTAATTTAAATAAGTGTTAAAAGTGTAAAATTAATATTTTCATAAATATTAAAATTTTAATATAGGTTTATACATAAGAAAAATTAGACTATAAATACTCATTGGAAAGTTAAAATACTTTCATAATTAATTTTATTTTATTAATATTTATTATACATTAAATAATTAAAATTAGTTATGACCAGATGATGATGCAATAATTACATTATTAATGAAAATTTAAAATAATTGATATTATAAATATCCAAATAAATGTAATTTAGACTTTTGATGAATTCCACTAATTTTCAATGTCAATATGAAATTCTTGGGTTGATTAATTTAATTTTTTTCAACGGAACCGTGCTCTTATGACTTTAACAAAAACAAAATACCAAATAGTGTCAAAATTGACATAAAAGTGTTTTCAAAACAATGATTATATTATTAAATGATATAATAGCCCTGAAAATATAAAGTTCAGCAAAATGACTCACATAAAGATATATATATATATATAATTAATTAACATTATTGGGTTCTCTTGGAATTTAATAGTATGTTTATTAACCATGTAATATAAAAATTCAAGGAGACATGGTAAATGTTAAACTATTTAACCAAGAGTTAATTCTAGAAGATAAGGTTAATATGGTAACCTAAACTTCTCTAAAACCAATTGTTTGAGATTAATTCGACCCATAACCACCTAAGGCTTGAAATAATTCATTTGTAGCAATTAGAAACAATATATGATAGTATAATAAAATAATATTTCAAACTTTTTCTAAATTGATCCTCACCTCTCTTACAAAAGGGCACTTCCCATTCTCTGAAAATCACACCTCCAAAGAAATTTGGCTCAGAAAACCCCTACCCAAATATCCTTCCAACTTCCCTTAAATTAACGTAGATGCCTTAGTTTGATTATATAGCCATCCTATAGGACCCTTTTGATCAACTCAAAAGGAATCACCCGAAGAAGAGGTTAATATTTCATCACCTCTTTCAAGTTGTTTTCTTCTTCCACACCCTCTTTCTTTGTTGCTTCCATTCAAAAATAATAAATTAAGTATAATCTACATTCTGTAATGTTATTATAAAAATGGTACAACCATATTAATTATTCTATCGATCGTATGCATGACTAAGTAACTATATGTGCGTACAACCGCTTACCGTCTCCATGTCGTGGTGTAGTTGTTATTCAATACATTTTTATTGGTATGGGTATAATAATTATGTATAATTGATGTAAATAATTGATATAAAACATTAATGATTCTGTATATATGATATATCATTTATTTTCATTTGATTATAATATCAAAATAATGATATTGTCGCTCGTGTGTACGTACGGATTATTGTCTCCACGACCGTGATGTGATTCACTTCCCCATCGTAACCATTCAAGAATAATTTTAATTTGATGAATAAAAATAATGTTTAAGGAACATAATATCATTCTGGTTATGAATAAAATACATCCTATCCATAATAATCATGACTTACGAAACAAAACATACAATGGAAAATGAATCAGTTAACACCCGAAACGACAATAATACTAAAATATTATTAACAAAGAAATATTAATGGATCATACATGATATCATATTAATGTATATAGTTCTTTTATAATTTAATAACAATTATTTAACTATTATATAAATGTTTAACGTACCCTCGACCAAGTAAAAGTACAAGGTAATGGTAAATTCTACAATCTCTTCATTATACGAGGTTGTTTATACGTAATTATCTATTGTGACCTCTTTATCACTGCATCCATGTTTCATAAAGTGTATCTCAAAACTTTTTTTCTATTTTTTGGAATATGTGTAAAAGTAATTTATACCTTCTTTTAATTTTTATCAGATTTTTATAAATAAATCATTCCAATATTTTCCAATCAAGGAACTTTATGATCTTTTTGACAAAATGAAGGGAAGAATGTTTTTTTACTTATACAGCAGGTGCGGCTATTTTCTGTCGTTATGAAAAAATTAAAGCATAACTTAAAATCTTATTAGAATATATCCAATAATATATGATTTCTTTTAAATGGTTTCAAAATAGAAAGAGTTATTTCCTTCAATTATTTTTCATTTCATCTATGTCAACATCCTTTGATGGATTTTAATCTTGTTTAAAGATTTTTTGTTATGATATAAATATTCCATATTGTGTTGAATGTTTTGTGATATGAATGAGTGTGGATGTGTCATTTTTATACCATTCATGGTTTATGGATAAATTATTGATATTTCTTATGCTAGTTTTAATAATAATGTTTGTGTTACGTTTGAACCTTTTCATTGGAGGAATGCATTGGACTTAGTAAGTGACTGGTGGAGCCCACTATAGCTTCTCGAAGCATTGATAGGTCTAAAGAAAAAAAACTTGTGTCTTGGAATAAGCCCTTGACAGAATCCTATTTTTTGTCTTGGATCAATGCCTTGAATATGTGGTTATGAAGTCTGGATTTATGCATTCTATCATAATGAATTTGGATATTGATATTGCATGTCATTATTTGACTAGTATAATATCCACACGAATAAGTAAATGGAATTATTTTGATTTATATTTTCCATATTATTATGATAATTAATTTTAAAAAGATTTTTTAGTCCTAATCATTTCCTTAAATTTTCAGGCTTATTTATGAATGTTTTCACTATATTGTTATCCTTATTGAGCATCTGATCTCACCTCTTTCTATGTTTTATTTTTCTCATGATGCAAAGAATTATATTATGACTGACCTACAAGTATAGTCTAAGGGATATTAGTGTGGTCAATAGAGATAATTTTTTTGTTGTTTTCATTTTATTATTTAATGTAAAACATATGAATGTATCTGGTACGTCCAATGTTACTAAACTAATTGGTCTTTGGAGGCTTGATCTTTTATGACCATGCAAATGTTATGTAATAATGCACTGACTCTGGGTAACAAGTGTTAGGTAATTACAGTTGGTATCACAGGAACATTAGTACAATCCTTGGAAACTAGATTTAAAAAAACTCTGATTAGAGAATTTTACAGTAAGATAGACTATGAAGATTATTACTGAAGAACTTCATAGAATTTTGGTAATGTAGAGATTTTGTGTATTTTTGAAGCAATACATCCGTTTCTGGATACTAGCAGGTAGAGGAGGATCTGGAAAAGATGTACCTAGGAGTGGAAACACTGACAAGGAGTTTTGGGATTGACCTAGGGTATCCTATTACATGAAAACGGGACTTGCAAAGCTTTTGGTTACGACACTCCCAGGGGATAAGCCTTAGAAAATTCACATTCCCAATACAAGACATTATGAAGGATTTATGAGTATATATTTCCTCAAAGAAAACATTTTTATGATTATATATTATATCCATAATCATTTCAATTTTTGTTAAGTATGTTATAAATTTGGAATTATGTATTGTGATTCCTAACCAAATCTAGTGTATATCATTGTTTAAAAAAGGATCCTAGTAAAAGGAATGACAACTCCAAAAATACACATGATCCAAAGAGTAAGAAGTATCATATTTTTCAAGGTATTAAACTAACATTTAGAATAGAAATTGTTTCCCACGAATTACCATTGTATGAAGAAATAATATCATGTGATAAAAAGAAAAGGAATTATATGAGTCTTATGACATTGAAGGGATGTAAGAGAAGAAAAGGATAATAGAGAGAAAGATGGATGAATGTAAGAAGAGAAAGAGGGTTTTCCAATATGTGATACTGTAGAAAGAATCACCTAGGTAAATTTTTGAAGGTAATGGGAGTTTGTTATAAGTGCGGAGAAAAAGGACCCCAAGTACGTGATTGCAAGGGTATTGTAATTCTTTCAAATGTACAATTATTTATCAACAATGAGTTAAGACACTAGAAGCATAAATTTCCATATCATCAAATTATTCCCCAACTAATGATATTGCACAATAATAATGTTATGATACTACCATATATGAAATGGAATGACTAGTGTTCTAATTTTTTCATTAACGAATTATTTCATTTGAGTGTTGTATCAACGATGTACTGTTTATATGAATTGTAGAAATAAATAAGGATTGTACTATAGAACTATTTAATTGAGTATTTGAGATTATATGGTTCTAAGAAAGGTGACTCAATATCAAATTAAACTTTTTGGAAAATACATGGTTTATGGAAATATAAACCTCAATATGGTTCTGATTTCGAGGTAGTGATTTAGGAATAACGTACGATTGATTTGGATAAATTATGTTTGATATTTCTAACTACTTTAAAACTAATTAGTTGTATGTTTATTCTATTATTGTTTGAGTTTAAATCATTTTTGGATATATGCATTATATCTAGTATTCTATAAGTAATAAGGGAGAATTAATGTAAACAATAAGGTTTTACGATAACTCAGGGTGTTACCATGTTAAAAAAACATGATGAAGGTATTCACATGTTATTATGTAGAAAAAAGATCTTTATTGTGCTTACCTTCCGTAAAAATTTTCGACTGTGAGTTTGGAAAGAAGTATTTTGGATAAATATAATGGTTGGAATATAATAAATTTGACGTTGGATAATACTGTAAAGGTTAAATCATTTCTTAAGATTATTTTTGGATTATAATAAAAAGGACTACCTGGAGGTCGGGTGACATCCTGTAAAATCCGGTAAAGGTGTGAGACTTGAACCCGCAACCGAAGGGCGACAAGGGTAAATCACCTACCACTGACCTAGTGATTTATGGGTTTTTATAATGTAGTTTTGTAATATAGTCTAACAAATGAATTAAAAATTAATTATTTTTTGATCCCTCTATGATTCAGATAAATAGAATATTTTTGAATTCTATCATCTTTTAAAGTACAAGATGAGTTTGAGGTAGGAATTAGTTTAAGGATGAAACTCTACCTGTCAAGTATATTTTTTCCCTCTTATTCTACGAATAAATTAATTCTTAAACATTAGCTAATGAATCTTAAAACCAAAAATATGTTATCCTAATACATTGTGTTTTGTTAAACTGATGATATTTTAAATCATTATAGATTGATGGCTTTGAGGCCTTCAATTTTAAACATGTTTGTTATTGATGACCACAATCTCTCCCTATATATTTATGTTTTTCCTCCAATTATGCATCTCTAATTGTGACCAATGTTCTCCAAATCAATATCATAATTTTCTAGTAACTTTTTCATTTCCCTTTCCCACTTATTAAGACAATATTTTATTAACCCAATTTCAGATGTGGGTTTTCCACAAAGGTATTTTTCTATTTTTAACCATTTATTTTTGATGAAAATTTTCAAATTGCGAGGATGAAATTTATTGAAGGATGAGAGAATTTAACACCCCATGATTTCATAGTACATTATCTATTTAATGTAATTCTATATCTTGAGCTACACAGAAAAATGAGTTCGAGCGCAGCTCGACTAACCAATCTAGCCGTTAAAAATTGTTTTATGAATATTATTAAATGTATTTTGAATTTTATATACTCCATATAATTTTATAATTCATATTCTGTGTTTCTTGTACATAATATAAGAACAATATAATTTTTTTAGAAAAAATAACTATTTTACAAAAAATGAAATTTTTCAGATTTTTAATGGAGAACCCTTTTTAAATCCAAAAGTTGACACTTTTATATATTCAATTTTACAAAATATAATTATTCTTTAGAAGTGGTAAATAAAAATTTAGTATGGATAAATTTTTGGTGTTTTTATGATAACATAATATTTTGATGAATAGTGAAAAATAATAATTTTTTATTGGAAACAACTTTTTTAATGAGAATAATTTATAGTGATAAATTATACATTTTATTGGATTTTATGTATAATTTGGTTATATTTTTAATCATTACATTCAATTTAGGTCATCATAAAAAATTTCACATTTATATTGGACCTAAACACAAGTCAATCTTTGAATAATTTTTACTTTTTAAAAACCTGTTTTTTGGTTTTGACAATGGGAATTAATTTTAAATTTATTTATACAACTTATATGTTTTTTCTTTGGTAAAATATACTTTATTTTTGAATTTGGAATATCAAAATTAGCTTAGCGTGAATTTTTTTTATTTTTTAGAAAATATTCAATTTCTTATGAATAGTGAAAAACTATTAGTTATTGTTTGAAACCAAATTTTTTTAAAATAAATTATTTTCTATGAATTTATTTTAGGTCAAAATAGATAAATAATACCTATATATGTTAAATTTAATTCATTGGAGTTATTTTATAATTAGTTTAGATATCTTAAATTTTATAAAACTTTTTACCGACTTTTACCTACATCCTAGGAGAATCTGTAAATTTTCAAAAAAAATAATTTTACCGCATCTATGAATTGAATTTCAAAAATCCAAGAGACACGAATAACATATTTAAGTAAAATGTGGTTTAAAAAGATGAAAATAATTGTTTGTGAATAGTAACTTTTGTCTTTTAATTACAACAGTTAAAAATAAATATGTTAATTAATTGTAAAAAACATATTATAATTACCCTAACACGTGTCCTAATTCTATTGGATAAGTTTAATTAGATAAAAAAAACCTTGGGAATAAAATATGACCCTCTTTGGTCCACATGGATTATATTAGGCCATTTATTAGTATTTAATTTAAAGAAGAGTTAAAAGTGTAGAATTCATGTTTTCATAAATATAACATTTTTTATGTTGAGTTATACATAAGATATATTTGACTATAAATACTCATTAAAAATATAAAATGATTTCCTACATAATCGTATTTTATTTATAATTTTTAGACATTAAATAATTAAATTTATTTATAACACAATGATGATGCACTAATTACCTTATTAATGAATAATGAAAATAATTGCTATTATAAATATACAAATAAATTTTATTTGAGACTTTCGATGAATACCAATAATTTTCTAGGTCAATATTACATGTTACGTTTGATTAATTTAATTATGTTTTAAGTAACCATGATGTTATAACTTTAACAAAAACAAATTACCAAATAGTGTCAAAATTGACATAAAAGTGTTTTTAAAACAAATATTATATTATTAAATTATATAATAGCCCTAAAAATATAAGGATCCTCCAAATTAATTTCATGATGATATATGTCATTAATTAACAACATGGGGTTCTATTTGCATTTTATTGTTATTTTATTAACCATATAATATAATAATACAAGGAGACATGGTAAATGTTAATGTATTTAACCAAGAGTTAAATCTAAAAGATAAGGTTTATATGGTAACCTATACTTGTCTCAAACCAATTTTTGGAGATTAATTTGACCCATAACCACCTAAGGCTCTAATTAATCCATTTGGAGCCACTAGGAACCGAATATGATTGTATTGTAAGAAAATATTTCAAACTTTTCCTAAAGTGACACTCACCTCTCTTGTAAAAGGGAACATCCCATTCTCTCAAAATTACACCTCCAAATCCATTTAGAATGGCCAATCCCTACCCAAATATTCTCCTGACTTCTATCATGTCAACCTTCATGCCTTATTTTGATAACATAGCCAACATAAGGAACCCTTTTGATCAACTCAAAATGAATCGCCTGAAGAAGAGGATAATATTTCATCTCCTCTTTCATGTTCTTTTGTTCTTCCACATCACCTTTCTTTTTTGTATCCATTCTAAAATAATAACACTATTATCTTCTACAAACTGTAATGTTTTTATAAATATGGTAGAACCAAATTCTTTATTATATCC
This sequence comes from Viscum album, assembly GCA_963277665.1. Lineage (NCBI taxonomy): Eukaryota > Viridiplantae > Streptophyta > Magnoliopsida > Santalales > Viscaceae > Viscum > Viscum album. Next base: position 1,797,872,739 of record OY728141.1, read on the forward strand.
ATCATATGAATGAAAAAGTCACCATACATGCGTATATACGGCTAACCGTCTCCACGTCGTGGTGTAGTGGTTATTCGATACATTATTATTTGTATGGGTATAATAATGATGTATAATTGATGTAAATATTAGATATAAAATTTTAATGATTATGTATATATGATATACCATCTATTTTAGATACTAATTTAATATTAGAAGAATGATGTTGTCGCTCATGTGTACGTATGGATTACAGTCTCCACAAACATGATGAGATTCATTTCCCCATTGTAACAATTCAGAAATAATTTTCATTTGATGATTAAAAACAATTTTTAAAAAACATAATATCAATATGGATATAAATGAAATACATCCTATTCATAATAAACATGACATACATAACAAAACATATAAAGGAAAATGAATCAGTTAACACCCGAAAGGACGAAAATACTAAAATATTATTAACAATGAAATATTAAGAGATCATACATGATTTCAAATTTATGTATACGGTTCTTGTATAATTAAATAACAATTATTTAACTATTATACAAGGGGTTAATGTGCCCTTGACCAAGGAAAAGTACAAGTTAAGGTTTAATTCTAAAATATCTTCATTATCCAAGGTTTTTTATCTGTAATTATCTTGTGGGACCTCTTTATCATCTACATCCATGTTTCATAAAATGTATTTCAAAACATTTTTACTATTCCCTAGATTATGGGCTAAAGTCATTTATACCCTTTTTTGACTTTTTATCAGTTGTTTATAAAGGAATAATTCTATCATTTTCCAATCAAGGTACTTTACAACCTTTTTGAAAATTTTAAGGAAAGACGGTTTTTTAACTTATACGGCGGGTGCAGATATTTCTTGCCTTTATAACCCCTTCAAATCTTCCCATATAATCATATAATAATATTTCCAAAATAAATGTTTTCTTTTAAATGGTTTCAAAATAGAAAGATTTATTTCTTTCAAATATTCATCATTTCATCTATGTCAACATCCTTTGATGGATTTCAAACTTGTTTGAAGCTAATTTATTATGATATATATATTCCATATTGTGATGAAGGTTTTGTGATATGTTTGACTATGGATGTGTTATTTTTATACAATTCAGGGATTACGGATAATGTATTGAAAGTTTTTATGCTATTTTTAATATGAATATTTTTTTATCCTTTTCATAGAAGGAATTCATTGGACTTAGTATGTGATGGGTGGAGCCCTCTATAGCTCCTTGAAGCATCGATAGGTCTAATGAGATAAACTAGTGTCTTGGAAAATGGAGTTGACAAAATCTTATTTTTAGTCTTAGAACAAGGCCTTGACAATCTGATTTTGATGTCTCGCATTATGCATTCCATCATTATGAATTTGGCTAATGATATTACCTGCGATTATTTGACTAGTAGAATATCCACATGAATAAGTAAATGGCATTATTTCGATTTATATTTTCCATGTTTTGATTATTTTTAATTTTAAAAGGCTTCTTTTAGTCTTATACATTTTCATAAATGTTTGTTCTTATTTATGAAAGTTTCAGGTATATTGTTATCCATACTGAGCATCTTATCTCACAACTTTGTATGTTTTATTTTTTTCTCATGATGTGAAAAAGTATATTATGACTAACCTACAGGGACAGTATAAGGGATATGAATGTGGTCAATGTGGGAAAGGTTGTTGTTGTTTTCATTTTTTTATGTAATGTAAAACTTTTGAATGTATCCAGTACGTCCAAGGATACTAAACTAATTGGTCATTCGAGGCTTGATCTTTTGTGATCATGCCAATGTTATGTCATTATGCATCAACTCTCGGTAACTAGGGCCAGGGCCTTACAATTGGTATCAAAGGAATATTAGTATAAACCTTGTTAACGGGATTTAGAAAAACTTCGATTAGAGAACATTTCCTTAAGCAAGACTTTGAGAATTAGTATAGAAGAACTTTTTATAATTTTTGTAATGTAGATATTTTGAGTATTTTTGAATCAATACATACCTGTGTGGATACAAGCAGGTGTAGGCGGCTTTAGCATAGATGTATTTAGGAGTGAAAACTCTGACAAGGAGTTTCGGGATTGACCCGGGGTATCCTGCTACATGAAAATTGGTCATGTTGCACTCTTGGTTACGACACTCCTAGGGGATAAGCTTAGGATAATTAACATTTTCATTAAAATCCATTATGAAAGATTTGTGAGTATATATTTCCTCAAAGAATTTTTTCTTATGATTATGGATTATATCCAAATCCATTTCAATTTATGTTATGTATGTTATATGTTCAGAATTATGTTTTGTTATACATAAACTAATCTAGTTTATATCATTGTTTAGAAATGGAACATAGTTGAAGGACTGACAACTCCAAAAATACGCATGATCCAAAGAGTAAGAAGTATCATATCTTTCAAGGTATTAAGACAATATTTAGAAGGGAAATAGTCTCCCAGATATTCTCATCGTATGATGAAATAATATCATGTTATAAAAAGATAAGTAAATAATTACTTGATTCATACGGCTTTGAAGGGAATCTGGAGAAGAAAATGATAGTTGAGAGGAAGATAGATAAATCAAAGAGGGTAATGAAGGATTTTACCATATGTGATAAGTGTGGAAATAATCATCTTGTGAAATTCATTATAGGAATGAGAGTTGTTTTATAAGTGTGGATAAAAAGGACACCAAGTAAGTGATTGTAAGGGTAAAATAATGCTTTCAAATGTACAATGCTTCATCACCAAGGAGTTTGGACACTACGTGAATCAATGCCCAAATCATCATATTAGGCCCCAAATGAGGCTATTGGACAATAATCCCGTGACGATTCTACCACAGATTAAAATGAATGACTAGTGTTCTTATGTTGTTATTTATGAATTATTTCATTTGAGTGTAGAGTCATTGATGTACTATTCATATGAATTATGGAAATAAAAATGTATTGTACTGTATTACTATTTAAATGAAGATTTAAGATTATATGGTTTTAAGAAAGGTGACCCAATATCAAATTAAACTTTTTGGAAAATACATAATTCAAGTAATGATAAACCTCAATATGGTTCTTATACTAAGGTAGTGATTTTGGAATAAGATATGATTGATTTAGATAAATTATATTCAATATTCCTAGATACTTTAAAAATAATTAGTTGTTTGTTTATTCTATTATTTATTGAGTTGACAACATTTAGGGATATAAGTTGTATATCAAGTATTCTATATGTAATAAGGGATCATGAATGTAATAAATAAGGTTTTATGATAATTCATTGTGTTACCGTATTTAAAATGAATACATGATAAAGTTATTCAGATGTTATTACATAGAAAACAGATATTTATTGTGCTTAACTTCTTTATAAATTTTGGACCGTGAGTTTGGATAGATGTATTTTGGATAAGTCTAAACGTTGGAATGTATAATGTTTGACATTGAATACAATTTTTAAGATTAAATCATATCTTAATATTATTTTTGGATTGTTATAAAAAGAACAACCTAAAGGTTGGGTGACAAAACGTCGCTTCCGGCAAGGGCACAAGACTTGAACCCGCAACCGAAGGGCATCAAGGGTGCATCACTAACCACTAACATAAGTGATGTCCTGGTTCGTATAATGTATTTTTTTAATTAGTATGAAAAATTAATTAAAAATTCATTATTTTTGGAACCCTATATGATTAGGATAAATAGAATATTTTTGAATTCTATCATCTTTTGAAGTGAAATGTGATTTTGTGGAAGGAATTAGTTGAAGGATGAAACTCTACTAGTCAAGTATATTTTTTCCCTCTTATTCAATGAATAATTTAATTCTTAAACTTCGGTTAATGAATATTAACGACAAAATGTGTTATCTTAATACCTTTTGTTTTGTTAAACGGATGATATTTTAAATCATCACAGATTGATCGCTTTGAGGCCCTCAATTTTAAAATTTTTTGTGATTGATGACCTCAATAACTCCCTATAAATATTTTTGTTTTTACGCCAATTAGGTGTCTCTAATTTCCACAAATGTTCTCCTAATCTAGATCATAATCTGGTAGTAAATTTTTCATTTCCCTTTCCCTCTTATTAGTACTAGATTTTATTAACCCAATTTCTGATGTGGGGTTTCCACAAAAGTATTATTCTATTTTTAACCTTTTATTTTTGAAGAAAAATTTCAGATTGTGAGTATTCAATTTATTGAATCTAGGGAGAATGTAGCACCCTAATATTTCATAGTATGTTATCTCTTTAAAGTAATTCAATAGCCTGAGCTAAATGCAACACTGAGTTCGAGTGCACCGTGACTTACCAAACTAGCCATTAAAAACTGGTTTATGAATAATTTAAACTATATTTTGAATTTTATATACTCCATATAATTATAAAATTCATATTATGTATTTCTTGGACATAATATCATTAAAAATGTATTTTTTTAGATAAAAGAAGTATTTTTAAAAAAATACAATTTTTCTGCCTTTTAATGGAGAACCCTTTTTAAATCTAATAGATGACACTATTACCTATTAAATTTAATATAATTAACTTCTTTAGAATTGGGAAATAAAAATTTTGGTTGGATAATTTTTTTGTGTTTTTTTGATAACATAAATATTTTCATAAATAGTGAAAAAATTAAATTTTAATTGGAAACCACATTATTAATAAAAATTATTTATAGTGTTAAATTATACATTTTAATAGTTTTTAAGTATAATTATATTATATTTTTATCATTAAATACAATTTAGGTAATTATAAGTAATTTTCTATTTAAATTAGACATAAACAAATGTCAATCTTTTGATAATGTTTACTTTTTAAAAACCCAATTTTTGGTTTTGACAACAGAAATTATTTTTAAATTAATTAATACAAAATCAATGTTTTTAATTTGGTAAAATAGACTTTATTTTTGATTTTTTAATCTCAAAATTACTGTAGGGTGAATTTTAGGTATTTTTCTTGAAAACATTCAATTTTTGATGAATAGTGAAACACACTGAGTTATTGTTTATAACCTATTATTTTTATTCACTATTTACTTTATTTAAAATTATTTTATGTCAAAATAGATACATAATACATATATATGTTCATTGTAATTCATTGGATTCATTTTATAATAAGTATAGATATATAAATTTTTTTTACTATTTACATTCTTTTACCCACCTCCTAGGTGCATTTGCAAATTTGCGTAAAACCTAATTTTACCGCTTCTGTGAATTTAATTTCAAAAATCATAGAGATACGGTTAATATCATTAAGTAAAATGTGGTTCAATAAGATGAAAATAATTTTTTTGAATAGTATCTTTTGACTTTTATTTACCACAATTAAAACTAAATAGGGTAATTTGTGGTAAAAAGGTATTATAATTACCCTAACAGATGTCCTAATTCTATTGAATAAATTTTATTTGATAAAAAAACCATTGGAATTAAATATTACCCTCTTTGGTCCACTTGTATTAGATGAGGAAATTTATTATTATTTAATTTAAAGAAGAGTTAAAAGTGTAAAATACATGTTTTCATAAATATAATATTTATATTGTAGGGTTATACATAAGATAAATTAGACTATAAAAACCCATTGTAATTCTAATATTATTTCCAACATATTGGTATTTTATTTATAATTTGTATACATTAAATAATTAAATTTATTTTTGACAAAATAAGGATGCAGTAATTACCTTATTAATGAAAAATTAACATAATTGATATTATAAATATCCAAATAAATGTAATTTGAGACTTTTGATGAATTAAACTAATTTTATATGTCAATATGATATTATAGGGTTGATTAATTGAATTTTTTTGATGTAACCGTGCTGTTATGAATTTATCAAAAACAAAATAACAAATACGGTCAAAATGGACAAGAAAGGATTTCTTAAAAAGATATTATATAATTAAATTATATAATAGCCTTAAAAATCCAAGGATCATCCAAATATCATAAATAAAGATATATATGTAATTAATTAATAACATGTGGTTCTCTTGTAATTTTATAGTATGTTTATTAACTATAAAATATAAAAATACAAGGAGACATGGTAAACGTTAAACTATTTAACCAAGAGTTAAATTTAAAATATAAGGTTAATATGGTATCCTAAACTTGTATAAAACATATTGGTTGAGAGGATTAGACCCAATACCACCTAGGGATCGAAAGACATTCATTTTGAGCCTTTAAAAACCGAATATGATTCTATAATAAAAGAATATTTCAAACTTTTCCTAAAGTGACCCTCACCACTTTCATAAAATAGAAACATCTCCTTCTCTCCAAATCACACCTCCAAAGCCATTTGGCACGACTAAACCCTGGCCAAATATCCTCCCAACTTCCCTAACATCAACCTAGCGGTGTTATATTGATCATAAAACCAACCTATGGATCACTTTTGATCAACTCAAAATGAATCACCAGAAGAAGAGGTAAATATTTCATCGCCACTTTCAAGTTATTTTCTTCTTCGAATTCCTATTTCTTTTTTGTTTCCATTATAAAATAATAAAGCTAGTATCTTCTACATACTATGATGTTATTAAAAAAAATTTCACAACCATGTTCATTATTCTACCCATCATATGATTGACAAAGTCACCATACGTGCGTACGTACGACTTACCGTCTCCACGTCGTGGTGTAGTTGTTATTCAATACATTATTATTTGGATGGTTATAATAATGATGTATAATTGATGTAAATAATTGATATAACATGTTAATGATTTTATATATATTATATACCATCCATTTACTTAATATTTTAATATCAAAAAAATGATATTGTCGCTCGTGTGTATATACGGATTACCGTCTTCACGAACGTGATGAGATTCATTTCCCCATCCTAACCATTCAAGAATAATTTTAATTTGATTCTTAAAAATAATGTTTAAAGAACTTAATATCATTAAGGATATGAATCAAATACATCCTATCCATTATAAACATGACACGCATAACAAGACATATAATGGAAAACGAATCAGTCAACACCCGAAACAATGACAATACAGAAATTATTAACCACAATGCAATATTAGAATATTATACATGATATCATATTTACGTATATGGATATTGTATAATTTAATAAAAATTATTTATCTATTATAGATGAGGTTAACGTACCCTCGAGCAAGGAAAATTACATGGTAAGGGTTAATTATATAATCTCTTCATTATCTGAGGTTGTTTATACGTAATTATCTACTAGGACCTCTTTATCACCCACATCAATGTTTCATAAAATGTAATTAAAAACATTTTTACTATTTCATTGAATATGGGTTAAATTAATTTATACCTTTTTTTATTTTCTATAATATTTTTATAAATGAATATTTCTGTCGTTTTCCAAAAAAGGTACTTTACAACCTTTTCGAAAAAATTAAGGAAATAATGTTTTTTTATCTTTTATGGAAGGTGCGTCCATTTACGCCGAAATAAAAGCTTTAATGGTTTCCTGATAAGATTATAAGAATATTTCCAAAATAAATGTTTCCTTTTATGTGGTTTCAAAATATAAAGAGGTATTTCTTTCTAATATTTTTCATTTCATCTATGTCAACATCCTTTGATTGATTTTAAACTTGTTTGAAGTGTATTTATTATGATAAAAATCTTCCATATTGTGTTGATGGTTTTGTGATATTTTTGACTTTGGATGTGTTATTTTTATAACATTCATAGTTTATGGATAAAGTATTGACATTTTTTATTATAGTTTAAATATGAATTGTTATGTTTTGTTTAAACCCATTCATATGAGGAATCCATTGGACATAGTAAGTGACGAGTGGAGCCTTCTCTATCTCCTCGATCCATCAGTAGGTCTCATGAGACAAATTAGTGTCTTGGAAAAAGGCCTTGAAAAAATATTATTTGTAGTCTTGGCACAATGTCTTGACTATGTGGTTATGAAGTATTTCAATATGCATTCCATCATTATGAATTTGGCTATTGATATTGCATTTGATTATTCGACTAGTAGAATATCCATGTAAATATGTAAATGGAATTATTATGATTTATATTTTCCATATTAAGATGATTTTTATGATTAAAAGGCTTTTTTTTAGTATTATACATTGAGTTAAATGTTAATGCTTATTTATGATTTTTTCTAATATATTTTTATCCTTACTGAGCATCTGAGCTCACCACTTTCTATGTTTTATTTTTCCTAGGATGTGAAAAAGTATATTATGACTGACCTACAAGGATAGTCTAAGGGATATGAGTGTGGTCAATGGATACAATGTTGTTGATGTTTTCATTTTATTATGTAATGTAAAACTTATGAATGTATCTAATAATTCCAAGGATACTAAACTAATTGGACTTTCAAGACTTGATCTTTTGTGATCATGTTAATGTTATGTAATAATTCACCGACTATGGATAACTAGGGTTGGGGCGTTACAATTGGAGATCTAAAAAATATGGTAATCATTGACCTTCCTTAGACTACCTCTCCCACTTTAGATTCTACATAAGTTCCTCATACCATTGGAAACTGAAAAATCCTTGATGATCATACCTCTTATAGAGGTGAGAGTGTCTCAAAATACGATTTGTCTTTTAAATGGGTTTTGTTGTATTTTATTTTTTCATTAATCAGGTGATGCAATATTTTGACTAATTAATTTAATATAGTTCCTATTTTTTTCCTTTATTTTGTTGTATTAATATCTTTTCATTATCTTTTTCATAATCATGAATGGGGGAGAACTTATTTAAGGCATTTAATGTTTAACATTTATGTTTTAAATGTAAATGTCTCCAAATAAAGGTTTGTGTTTATAATTCTGTAATTTGATTTCAATTAATCCTCTTTTTCAATATTTAAACTAAAAATATCACATTAGTAATTTGAAATGATAAGTAGATTTCCTTACTTTTCAAATTCTTCAACTTATACGAATATTTGTTTTATTCATTGTTTATATAATTTAATGATTTGTGATCATCAAAATCGGGGTGATTATTGGAATGTCATTGTTTTAATGCTCAGAAATCATGGTTATTATGTTTCTAATGACATTACAATTCTATGATAGTATATTGTTCTATAAATAAATTGGATAAGTACAGAACTAGTGAGTCCATTAGTTCAAATGTGTTACCACTAGTGTTATTCCACCACTCACTAAAAGTTATTGCCAGATATGTGCCATGATTAGTACAAAACTGCCACTATTGGTCTTTTTTCAACATCATTCTTGCTCCAACATTACACTTGTTTATCCATCACACATTCCACCACCAAATTTATGCTACCACCAGACATGTCACTGCTAGATTCCTGCTACCATCAAATACCTTCTAATGTGAAGAATGTTGTGCTGCAAACCATATGTTACTTTAAGTTATACAATGCAATCTCAATGTGTTATATCATTAACTAATGATGCTATTGAATGTTCTGTGAGGGAACCACACCACCATCAGTCTTTCTACCATATCTATTCTACATTATACTATCTTAATACTTCTATTTGATAGTTTTTTGGTGTTAATTCAAACAAAATCAAGTGGATATTTCGATAATTATTCCTAAAACATTGTTTAGATGAATTAAATAATAATTCAAAGGAATCCTAATGTAGTAAATAGTAATAAGATCTAGGATATATTTATTATTATTTTTCAATGGATACATTAATTTTCACAGCAACATATTATGAAGATCTCCCTTATTCGCATGAGTTTATGAGCATCATTCTATAGATATATATTCTTTATATATGAATGTGTCAAATGGAGGAATTTTTAGATGATCCAAAATCTTTCATTAATTGAATAAAGAGAATTTAATCTGTCAAGATTGAAAAGGGGAAATTATGACACTATTTTTCACAAATTTAGAAAAACATGTTCAAGATCCTTGACATGTAAAATTTATGGACCCTTGAACATTTTTAGAATCACAGAATAAGAAACACTACAAATCAAATATTTTATTACTTTCCCTATAAATTTTAAAAGAAATTTGATCAGTGATGTTTATTTCATTGTATATTCTCACACATATACTCATGCACTTCAACTGGGTTATTCTAGACACACTCTCACAACCTTCACTATTTTGACCCCCCCCCCCCAAAATTTGGAAGAAGTCTTCTATGACTTGGTGTTTATTTCATCCCATGTATAACTATAAAAGATTATTTGATCTAGGAAACTATGATATTTCTATTTATAAAACATATATTCTTTCTGTATAAGATTATTCTTATTAATACATGCATGACTATTGGTGATTTCCATGTTGAGGGGATTAAGTCATAGCTTGATACTGAACTCGTTATTGATTCCACTGTGTCATCCAGTTTTTTTCTTCACATCAAATCTATGATTTCATTTGGGTTTAAATTTTTTATAAAAAATAATCATTGAATGTTAGTTTTATCAGGTGTTTATTTAAATGATTTGATTATATGTTTTGGATCCCAAAGTTATTGTGATTTAAATTTTTATAACTGATCCCTAATAGAAAATTGAAAAATATATTAGAAGATAAAAACTATTATTATACTGATATGATTAAATATTTGTTTTCAATTAACAAAGTGGATTATATTTTAATTTTTTTTAACAAAACATTTATTGGAACCCAATTTAACCCCTTCTTGAGTTACTCCCTCTAGAAAAAAAAATTCCGGTTTTTGAAATTATATATTTATTTAATTAATAAAATTTGTTTATATAATATTTCATGATATAAAATCAATTACATATTACCAAAGAAATTAAAATTATAATTTTTACTTAATGGCATAAAAAATATTTTATTTATATGTTAAATATATTTTGATAACATGGTTTTTATTTTTTATATATCTAATGATTTATTTTATGATTGTATAATTAATAAAAAGATATTTATTTTAATTATTATAATGTATATTCATATATATTTTTCTAAAATTATGATGATATTTTAAAAATATTTTATAAATTTGTACGAATAAATAGTATTTATTCTAAAAAAATATTATGCCATATACTATTTGGTTATATTTTAATGATAAATTCATAAAATGTTGAATTTTAATTTTATAAAATTGGATTCTATGTTTAATCAACAGTTGAAAATTAGATTTAGGATATTTTTTTATTTTTCCAATCATTTCATTTATTAGTGAAACAAACATAGTTTTTATGAATATTATATGTTTTATTTCTTCATCATAATATAAATTCATCATTAATATTTATAAAAATTATGAAAGATATCTTACACAACGTAAAACTTGAAATATCATATAAATATAATTCAATTAATATAAATTAATTATTATATCATGATAAATATGAAAACATTTTTTGTTGATAACATAGTGATACAAATTTGGAAAAGTGAAACATGGTATATTTTTTTAGTATTTGAGATGGTATAAATTTATGTTTTAATTTATATATAATTATAATTTATAAAAAATTATTACTATGTTTATCTATTAATTTTATAATTATTTAACAATTTAATTATCTTAATTCTTACCAAGTTATTATTTAAAGGTAAAAAATAAATGATTAATATTTTTAAAATGTTCTCATGATATAAATATGATTAATTAAAATTTTAAGAGATTTTATATTATTATATTTATTAATAATAAATTAAATTTTTGTAATAAATTTATCTAAAATTTTAATTTATTAGTTAATTATACAAAATGCTTACAAGATGGCGATGTAGCGCTTGTGGAAGTAAGGGAAAAGTCATAGTAAATGGTTGTGAAAATATTTAAAATGTTGATATTAGGTTTAATTATGGTGTCTAATGTTTTTTATGGATAAAATTATTTTAAAAAATTAATTTAAATTATAAATATTCATTAAAATGATATAATTATATTTTTAAATTAAAATTATGTAAAGAACCCTGAAAATGAATTTAAATGTATTTGTTATTGAAAATGATTTATAAACTAATATAAAATCACAAAATAATTATTCTAAGTCAATTGGAATGATTATTAGTCTATAATATTATATATTTTTAATTTATTAACCACTAATAATTTTAAAATATACATATAAAACACTAAACAATTATATGAAAAAAATACTATCACATTTTTCATATAAAATATGTCTTATTATAACCATTAGAAAGCAAATAAAATGTTCAATTTTCCCTTCATGTTTCACCCAAATACCTCTCTAAACATTCCATTCTGTATTGATTAGTAACCAACCATTCAAAAATTCATTTCTCCAAGGGTGTTAGACTAAATCATAATGATGTGGACTGATAATAATAGTTAGGGTTTTGTTGCCTCATTCTCTACTCATAATTATGATTATTCATACTAAATTTATTTAAAATATTATATTATTTTAATAAAATTATTCTATTAATATTTTTTAATATTTTTCAACCTTAAATGAATATATATAATCTACTTTCTCTCACAATACTCTTTTTAATAAGTCATTACTACATAAAAATATGAGCTTTATCAGAATATATGTATTTATGTTTAAATTATCTTAATATTCATTTAAATATGAAATTTAATCATGTAAACAAAAAAAATATTTGATATAATAAATTGTTTTACACAAAATAAATTGTTATTGGGGATTCTATTCGTTTAAACCATTTTAAAAAACATTGCTCTCCTTGTTGGTCTCTCCTAACTAACAGAATGATGATGCTCTCGTAAAATTTTATTTTCATGAAAATTTATTCATAATTAATTTTACTTTTGAATATAACATTAATAATAAATTATTTTCATAATTATGATTTTATAACAATAAAATGTCCCTCATAACAACAATATTTAATGTGAACAGTCATAACCATTTGTACCCATTGAAAAAAATATTATCATGAATGATTTCTATTATTGGAAACTATTTCATAGGATATTGAAATACATTGATTTCATAATAATATAAAACTTATAAATTATGAATTATAGAGATTATGTGATTATTACAAAATATTATTTATCACATTCCATTATACCTCATTAGTTGTGGAGATTATGAACTAAATCACTTCACAATGACCAATGTGTGTAGTACTAATTTAGTAAAAAAATGAAATATGGTAATAAATGAATAAAAAATATTACAATAATTGATAAGGTTCTTAATCTTATAAATAATTAGAATAATTAAAATACTCATTAGTTTATAATATATATATGGTGAATCAGGACATAGGGGTTTTCCTTTAAATCATTACATTATATATTTTAAAGACTTTCCCTCAAAACATTCTAATATATATTCAGATTTTTTATTTTATGGTATAAATATCCACTTATATAATTATATGATTTCATAAAGTAATTTTATGTTGATCCTGACCTTTCATATAATTTAATGAAATCAATCTCTATTTCAACAATTTCAACACGGGTTTTTCGAAAATAAATTCAAAATTATTATAGGAATTTATTTTTATATAATTTTAGTATGATTTCATTCACCCACCATCTTTATATGTTTCCTTAATAATAATACCTAGAAATTTTACATGTTTTTCAAAAAATTCTATTCTCAACGGTTTATATATATATTTCCTTTCAATTAAATGCTTTTCAAAGATTAAATGGTATATATTATTAATTTTATAGAAAAACATGAAATGATTGAAGTTATAATTTCAATATTTGTTTTTAGGAGCTGTATAATTTTATTAATGTTTGAATTTTTCTTATTCAAATAATTTAATTTGGCCATTATATATGGTGATTTATGATCATGGGATATTTCTCTATAATGCAATGGGTAATTATTTAGTCTCCTAAAAATTTATTTTAGATGTAATCAAATAGGTTATTCTAAAAAAAGAGCGACTAAAGAGGTTGAGTTGAAAGGGATATGAATATAATGTCCCATGGTTCTATCAAAGTTTTCCATTTTTTTATGATTTTAATGGTTTTATATTAAATTATTTTTCTTTAATGAGTTATTATTGATTATTATGAGCTCAAATTTTATTATAAAGTTGTGATATATCATAACAACTTTTCATGGTTTTCCAACAGCGTAATTAGTTTTCTTTTTCTCTACCCCTTAATAATATTTTTTTTCACAGACAATGTGTTTACATGAATATTAAAGGGAATAAGGATGAGTATGAATATTTATGAATTCATTTTTTTTGTTATGATGTATTATCCTTGAATGAATAATGAGTATCATTCTAATATTTTGGCACAGTGTAAAAAATATACATTTTTGTATATAAGGGATTTTCATAAACCTACGTAACTTGGTATAACAACTGCTAGGTCACTGGTATGTTTATTATTGAGTTTTATTTATCTTTTTATATTTTCTTTGAGTTCCTATGTTTCGAGAGTTGAAATCAGGATTTCATACTATGTCATCCCATGGAGTATAATTACCACATGGTATGTCTAATTGTGTATCTATCTATGAAAGGGTTATAAAGTGTGTGATATGGGGTCTTTTCATGGTTCAAGAATGGTTTGCGATATAATATGACATATAGGGGTAACCATGTAGCCCATTTTGGGTGGATAGTGGCACCCACATGTTATAAAATGGTTTTACTAATCATGAATCCTAATGATTCAACCTATCCAGGTCACATAAAAAAGTATGTCTTTAATATTTCCCCTATATATTATCATGATTTTAACCCTCCCATATTTACATAATCATATTTATCCCATCTCCCTTGTATTTTAGATTCTTCATCTCTTCATTGTAGGGTTTCTATTTGAGATCTGGGAGTTTTGGCTTAAGGTATGTCAAATCATTCAGGATTTATATTCTTCTTATATCCTCTTTATATCATAATCTTTTATTTTTGTGAATGTATGGAACGATAGGGGTTATATTGGATGAATCTTTGGTGATTAAGGGGATGTTGGTTTTTTCACATGTGTAATAGGTATTTGATTCGTTTTTCATCAATTTCTAGGTGTTAAACATCAACGGTACGGAAAAATGGACATAATTTGAGGTGGGTGTCTCTAATTAAGGGTGCTTTCCAGGGTTTACCATTAAATTTAAATTCACCTATGGTTTTTATTCATTACATTTCCTCTAAAATAATTTATTCTTGACTTGAATATATTTTTTAAGTGGTTCATGTATTAGTTTGGAAATTTGTGTGTTTAGTGGAGGGTTTTCCAAATTTTTGAGGATTATATGCATGATGTGTGTTTGTTAAAATGGATCAAATGATTTTTAGGAGTTTCAAAGGGGTTAAAAATTTTGATAATATGAGGTTTCACCTTGGGGTAGGTGTTTTGATAAAATTTTCAGGTTTTTTGGAAGATGGATTGTAGTATTACTAGTTTGATATGGGATATTTTTGTAGAATGTGTTGGCATGAAATATCACATGGGTTAATAGGGGTGTGAGAGAAGGTTTAGTTCAAGGGGTCGTGTGATCCTTTGTAGGAATGTCCATGTGAGATTCAATATTTTTTTCCTTATTTTCATTTTTAGCTATTAGAGTTTGGACCATGAGACCATCTGAAATGGTCTCCAAGGGACATTAAGATCATTTGGGTTGGAATTCTGGGAGGGAATTTGTGTTGGACCCATGGAAGACTATGAGTGATTAAATTCACTTTTATATCTACTGTAATTTTATACAAACTCTTTATAAGTTTCATGGAATGATCCCTTGGTGAAAATTACTCATTCTATATTAGTTTATCCGTTTTAGGAATTTTTTTACTTCCATTTTTTGTGATGATATATATTATGGAAAGTTTACAGTGATTCTATTTCATTTTTTTAATGTTATCATCATCCATGATTATATTTTAGATGTGATTTCGATCATGTTCTGCCTTGATTATTTATTTGAGACATGTTGTGTGTTGTTTTGGAGAACCTGTTTTGTTTGAGATAGAAAAACAAATGGGATTTAATGGTGTATTCGCAAATAGTAATTCCTTAATGTGATTTACACATGATAATGTGTTTGGAATTGTTTTTTTTCATTAGTTAAATCCTTAAATAGATTTATGTTGTTATCATAACAGGATTCATTCCTCACAGCCTACATGGGACTTTGGTTGTTTTTATACGTCTTTCTTGAAAATAGATAACTATAATAGAACTATGTTCAAGGGTGTCCCTTGAAATATCATTCAACTCTTGATCTACCTTGAAATATCTAATGTTATATCTTCCTTGTATTTGTTTGATGGAATGGGTAGAAAGTTGTGGGAGTTGATGGTGCTTTCAAGTAGGCTTGAGGATGTCAAATAGACCACATTTATCATATATTTTTATATGTAGGTCTATATGGAGACCTTGGGGGTGGAAAATGATAAAGATTTTTTAATGTTTGATAAATGATTTCATTCTATTATGACGTATAACTCTTGTTTCACTGAATTGGGGCATGTTTCATCACATATCCTCATGAATAATTACCTCTAGGATTTTTGTTTTGTGATAGGATTGGGGACATAGATCATATCAATTATCATTAATATATTCCTAAATAACTATTCAGAGGTGGATAAAAAAGAATCTATGAAAGTTGAAGATATGAGTTATAAGATAGGTCTAAGTGGTGTTACATTAGTGGATGGTATTCAAATTTATTCAATAGGAAAGAAGCATATGGGGGAGGAGTCTCAAAGGGGTAGTGTCAAGAATGTCCAATAGTCATTAAGTTCAATTTATCTGGATTACTTGTGTCTCAGTCCCATTATTTAATCACAGTGTGGGAAGCAATGACAACCCAATATGAAATTAAAAGTGTTTCCAAGGATGTTCCACCAGTGTTGGTAGTCAAGTCATATCCAATGCTTATATCAATTATCTTCATGGTAGAGCGGTGTGGGTTTCGTCATTTCAAAGGGCTATTAGGTGAAGTCATAGGAATCCAATGTATATTATAATTCCATTATGGTAAAGATAATACTCACAAAGGTAAGACGATATATGGAGAAATAGATTAGGGGATTATCTATTCTGTAGAGTTGATTCTTGAGGAGTAAGATTCTTGGTCAGATACAATGAGTGGTGTGGTGTTTATTGTATCTTCCATGACATAAGTTTTATTTGATGATGGTAAATCAAAATTTTTCATTTTATTGAAACTTTTGGTTTATTTAGTTAATAGAGTTGATTTTATTCATAGTGTGATTTATTTTATAACACTATTGTGTGGAAAATAGTGAGGATTCATGTTTCATGAGTGCCTTGTTTTCTCATGTGACGTTGAATACATTTTTAAATTTATTTTTTAGACTTGGTTGTTTTTTAACGTATTATTATCTTGGATTGGTTGACTATCATTCATCATCTAGTCAAAATATATCACCACATAGTCAAATTACATACACTAAGAAAAAAGAATCATGTTTTTCTAGGTGACAGGAAACCACATTCATGAATTTAAAGAGTAGTTTATTTAGAGTTATGAATGATTTGGTGAATTTATCCTAGTTGTTTCTTAAGGCTGTTTAGTAGGGTTTAGTGAATGAACTTCCAGCGATCAGGGATATGTACCCAGTCATATTTTAGGATTGTTCTTATAGATTAACTCCAGAGTGAGTGGTGGAGTTAACAATAGATTTATCTCCCAAGATGACCTTGATATCCTTATTATCTTAATAGATGGATCCAAATGACTAGAAAGTACTGAATGTCTAGTTTGAGGATAATGAGTGAAAGAGATATATAAATTCCAATTTTTCACCATGGGCTTATCAAGAACTATTTTCATATAATACTGATGGGATTATCTAACTTTTCATATACTATCATAATCTTAACAATGTGACCAAGAAATGGAAATAATGTTTTCCAAGAATTGATGATAATTTTAATCATCACAAGATAGATAGTTGGGTTTTAATGGTTTATTTGATATTTTGGAACAACTATCAATATTCAAGGTTGGCCATGTCATATATATAGATTCATAATGTATTGGTTTTTGGCCATGTGTTTTATAAGTTGTGATTTTCAATAGTCCTAGTGAATGTTTGGGCAATCCTGTAATTAGAGAATATCACAGATGTTTCAAAATATACTATTTTTAGGTATGTCTAATAATTATTGACTTTTCATTCATATATTATTTATTTGAGCTTATTCCTTGATGTATTTTACTAGAAAATGGGTGAATCTTGAGTTGGATGAAACGTTCTATAGTTATTTCATGTTGTTGTAGACTTTTTTGACTTTGACACCAATTCTGAATTTTCTAGATCCTCGAAGAGGATATGTAGTTTATTGTGACAAAATATGTGTGTGGGTGGGATGTTTGATGATTAAGGATGACTATATAGTGGTCCATAGATAAAATAAATTATTCTACATTAGAAAACATTTCCCACATATGACCTAGTATTGGAAAATGTCATGCTTGCACCAAATACATGCTGATAAAACAACTTCAGGTTGAGTTTTTTAGTGTGTTAGTATCTAAAGAACCCAAAGTATATATTCACCCAATGGGATCTATTCCATCGACATAGGAAATAAGGGTAATATCATTCTACATTTCATTTTGATATATATGCCTGGGAAGGGGAATATGGTTTTCTATGATTTGAGAAGAAAGCATCCATTGTTTGAAGTATGAGAATATACAAATGAATTGGACATGATGAGTTTTTTCTGAAAAATATTTTTCAGTGTATGAGGATGGAAAGTAGGTGTTATTATCTAGTGTTCCAGAAAGACTCTATCTTTTGGATTTATTTATGAGTGAGTAACTTTTTAAACCCAAGTACTTATAGATATGTGTTGCATTATATAGTAGGGTTGGGGGCTAGGTGACCAGTCTTGGTCTCCTAATGTTTCACTCAACTTTAGAGATTTACTAGTGGGTCTATTTATATATGTATTTAAGGTCACACATAACGTACACCATTATTTTTGGGACATTTTATGAACATCTCTACATTCACATACATTGATGTTACATATATTTAGATGAATATTCATTATATTTGATAAAATATTCTTGAGGATAATAATATCTTAGTAAGTTTGGAAAAATCAAACACAATACTCTAATCCTGTGAATAATCTTCAATTATTCCCTCAATTTTCATCCAATTTAGTAATTATTATTGATATACCCTATATAAAATCTTTTTCATAACATTGGGAAATGAAACAATATAAAGGTTGACATTAAATGCACAACAGGGGTAACCATAAGATTTATTAATATATGATCATTTAAAATAGTAAGATAAGATTAATTGTACATGATAATTCACAGAATATATGATATTTATACACATGCTTTCATAGATGAAAAACATGATTCATTGAAAAATATTGGAAATTAATAAGACATTCATCATAAAGGAATCATAGAACATGATTCATGAGAGCATAACATTAGAATAAGACATAATTTTTTTCATACACAAAAGTATAGAAAATATTAATTCAAGTATACGCACAAAAAAATATAACTTTTTAGGCATGGAATATCCACTTCTGTGCGTAATTCTATCTTGTGATAACCACCAGTGTAACCTATTTTTAGTTCTTGGGATAATCACTGGTGTACCCTCCTTTTTGAGAATGGGACAAGTAATAATATAATAATCCATGTAATGAAATGGGATTCATAGAAATTTCATCTTTTCAAATACAATGGAAATGATACAGGTTTCACAATTATTTCAATATTTTATTATTATATATCCCATATATAATGGATCATGTTTCATAGTAATATTATCATTGTATAACCCATGGATGTTAAATGGGTTTATTGAACACAAAAAAAATTATGAAATTAAAAGAATGGTATTTATTTTTAATATTAAAAGTGAAGAATAATTTATATCTCAGATTTTCATCTTAGATGTAATATGATTGTGAAAGATCACATAGAACATTTCTCTATCGAAAAATATATATTCTTAGATAATAACTTCTTAAAATACAAAATATTTTGTAAATATTGTTCATTGAAAATATAAATAAAAAATAATAAATGAACAGTTAATATAATTTAAAACATTTTAAAACAAATATCAATTTTTGTTTAAAAAATAACTTCATGAAAACAAGTTTTCCGAAGAGAAATCATTTTTTGACTGAGAAAATCGATATTTAAAAAATAACATTGTTGAACTATTACGTTTATAAAGAAGGGAAAATTATGGTAAAACATTTATTATCATTAAATGACAAATGGAGTATAAAATTAATTATTCAATTGAGATATATGTAACAAAATTTCATCATTTGAAACATAATCATAAACAATCCGAATAAAAAAATGTGATTTTAACATAAAACTCTTAATACATTGGTTACATTGAATTATAATCCACAATATCATAATAAAAATAAATAAACAATAAAATATAATTAAAATAAGTATATTGATGATATAAAATATCAAATAGGTACCGTATACAACCCAAATAATAGGATAGGTTCATGACATGACTTTTGTATGAATGAAGGAAAATTGAGAATATAACCCTTATGAGATTCTTAACATTTTTTTCATAAACCCCCTAAAAGGGAGGCCCTAAAATGGATATTTAAATCAACATAATATTATCATTAATAATCAATAAATACATTCATTCCCTTTATATTAACCACATAAAATAAATTGGTGGTGAATGAGGCATATGTCTCATTGAAGTAAAAAGTGAGACGAAAATCCCTTGGCATAAGTCTCAAGTTACATTGCACTCATTTGAACCTCCTTTATATTAATAATAAGTATAATATATATATATATACAATATAAAAAAATTATAATCATTCCATATATTATCTACTTACATCCACTAATTACATTTTTATTGATAAATATATGGTATGGTCACGTTTTGTGTAATAACCATTTTTTGGTATATGTTTATAATAGTTTTTTTGGTAATCATACATTTTTTTTGGTTATATCATGCCCATAATAATAATCATGAAATTATTTTTGAATTTATACTGTAATAGTTATTTCAATATCAATTGTGAAATATTTTTTTGAGAAATGATGTATGTTATGATCATAGAGATGGTAGGTTGTATGTACACATGGGTAATGTTTCCATTCATTGTTGATAATTATAAAAAACGAGGTTGGTAATATATTTTCCTTCTATATTGAAAAAAAATCATTAAAATGTTATAATTTCATTAAATATACTTACATATATCCTCCATGTGGTTTTGTGATTAAAGGATAGTCCCATTTCTTTGTGAATGCAGTATTCCACATGTATATGAATGATGTCATTATCTTCCAATTAGTGATAAAATTAAGAATGAAAATTATATAATATACTTTAATTATGTCAAATATTTCATGAATATCATGAATATTTCATTTATATTACATATATTTATCTTTATTAACTTCCATGTAAAGCGTTAGTTAAAAACGAATCACATCGCTTCATGAGGCAGATTTCTGCAGTACACATGATTGACATTATCATATTCTTAAAAAATGAAAGGCATGAAGGTATGAGTAAAATATTAACTCCATGATAATTATAATTACATAAATATCATATAAAAACAATTAATCTTTCATTGCTTTATCCTTGAGAGGTGTCAATATAAAAACGAATGACATTTGTTTATGATGTGGTAGTCCATTGTACACCCCAACAATGATTTCTAAATCCATTTTATGAAATTAAAGTTCTTTATAAGTAATTAAAATAAAATAAAATCATATTTGTATATTTAATATACTTATTTTATAATATCAGCATGTTATAAAAATAATTTAATGAGGTAGATGGTGGAATAAAAGAAAAACATTTGTTGATAAACATTACCTCTTCTTCTAGTTTTCTCCTTAGGATTGCACAAAAACACTTCCTAGGATTTCTTCACTTGCCAATATATGGAGTCTAGGATGAGATAATAGAATTTTATAAGTTATTTGGGATGGTATTTTTAGAACCAAATTGGTTTTATGGTGTGAATAATTGTCGATAATTGGTGGCCTTTTATAAGTGGGGGAGACAACAGACTTGTTATTTTCTTACTGAAATAAGTGAACAAATTTTTCATATTTAAAAATGGTCTAAAAAGGCCATTAATGAATGTAGAATAGATAAGGTGGAAATATTTCCTTTCAATAGGTGTTGGAGAAGTATGAATTTCATTTTTACCCTTATCATATTAGTTTAACCCCATGGTAAATCAATTTTTTACCTTAACAGTGGTAAATAATTTTTACATTTATAACAATTAATTTTTGAAAAAAATGTTGAACATATTATAAATTAAAAATTATTCTAATTAAAAAAATTCAATACATTTTTTTAAATAAAATTCATTCATTTTTCAAAATTAATTTTAATTTTAATCCCATAGAATTGACAATGAAATAGGTTTTTAACGAGAAAATTTTCAATAGATTACAATGTTTTTATATCCACATTCAACATGAAAATAATTATAATTAACTAAGTTGGATTAATTTTTATAAAATTGAACTAATTTTACTTCCAAACTAATTCAAAATATAATTTTTCCTCATAAATTATTTTAACAAAATGATATTTCTAATTAAAATTTTATATCTTCAGTATTCATCTAAAAATGAAATATTTTAGATGATCCTAAAAATTCACCCTATGATAATTTTAACATGGGGACTCAAAAAAAGAATTATATTTTGAAATTTTCAATTTCTAAAATTAGTAATAATTAATTTAAAATAATGTGCACAAATTATTATTTAACCATCTATTAGAAAAATTACACTTTTCAGAAAAAAAATTGTGTCTCCTTTAAATAATTCTTATTTTATTTATAATGAAAATATAACTAATAAAATTATATAAACTATATATGTTCATAATTAATTTAATCTTATTTATACGATAATTTTCCTTGTATTTGAGATATATTAAATTATAATGTTAATATTATACATTTGTTCATTAAAACTATATCATCTATGTAATGAAATCATTCAAGGAAAGTAATTTTAACATCTAATGAAAGGTAACTAATTTTTTAATGTATTGAAAGAATTATTGAAAATATAATTTATATAAAACTAATAGTTCATTAAAAATTATGTTGTTAAATTATTCCACAAATTAAATGAATTTCTCCCACAAAATATTCATTCTAATACAAAAAAATGAAGATATTTATGACTTATCATATTCTCAAGAACCCATATAGATTCATAAAATTGGTGGATATCTAAAAAAACATTTACCAGTTGGGTGTTAATATTTCATTGAACATTCTCAGTATGATCTAGAATCTCCCCTCATTGATCCTCATAAGAAATATCATGATCAAATGGTACTAATTATGTGTATAGTAGAGGTGATGGATCACATATATACTTTACAAGGACAGATGCATAGGCACATCATGGAACTAATATATGTTATGTGTAAGTATGAATAGGTATGTTATTCTATTTATATGAACAATTTATTAATGGGATTGATATACCTAGGTCTTAGTTTTCTTTTATTTATTCAATAGAGAAATTCATTCAATGACCCTCTCGCAAATATGAACTTCAAGATCTCATCAAAAATTATCAGCATACTTTTAAAGCAACATAGTATAGTTCTAACATGTTGTTTAATGTCTCTAGTCATCTCTTCCATCTCATTAAGTTTCTTAGGTCCTAATAGCTTTATTTATGAATCTTCAATCCAGTACATTAGAGTTCTGCAATTCCATCCATAAATGGATTCATAAGGAGAAATCTCAATTCATACGTGAAATCAATTATTGTAATAAAAATAAACATGATTATAGTGTTGATCCAAAACACCATTTAAATCCACATGGAAATGTCTTTGAGTATCATTTACTCATATGTCATTAAATTTTATGGGAATTGATCCACAATTAAATTCTTCACTATATAAAACCAACGTATTTCGTTACAAAGAATGTGACATAAAATAACATTAATCAGGATAAACCCTCATCACATCCATCCATAAAATGGCTTCCAATTAATATGAAATTATTATCACCCGTAAATCCATAAACTCTTAATGATATCCAAAAATATTAATTGAATCTTACCTAGACAAATATATGCTTCAAAAATATAATTCACTAGTTATTACAAAAATAAACACATACATTATATAAGAAAATCCATTGGAACCATGGATTTAACATTTTATAAAAATAATTTCAAATGTGATTTCATTATTCATGAATAAATATATATTTATCTAATAACATAAAATTTCACAAGATTATTATCTATAGTATTTTCATATGGCTCATTCATACAAAATAAAGCATGCAGTTACCAAATAATGAGGGGAGAATTTAGGTGCCCGAATTATTATGATTCACCTCAACCATCGTTATTGTGTAAGTAGTCCCTTATTCCTCTATTATCCATTATTTATGGCCTTGATAACCATTATTAACATTTATATTTTGCACCTTATTAGAATAATGAGCAATCTCATTACAATATAGACATTGAACTATGGGTGGTGTATTCTGCAAGTATTTTTCTTTATTCACCTTAGTTGCTAACATTTTTCCATCACATCATAATTTTTATGCTCTAGGACCATTATTTCCACACAGAAATCATTTTAGAGTACCATTAATACAATTTCATTCATGTTTATTCCCACATGATGAGGGTAATGGATGTTATGTCTTCTTCACTCTACAGTTTTTATATTCTCCTTTGAATTCCATTTTTCCCATCATATCAAAACCATGTGACTGATATTCAACTCTAACCTACAATTCCACCTTGATAGAACACCAATAAGTCTATTCAAGTCACCTAAAATTTTTTTTGACAAAATATTTTATATTATTTGGTTTTAAACAACTAAAAAAATCCCCCAACATTACATTCATGAGAAATGATAAGACCCAAAGATTACTTCATAAGTCTTTTTAAAATTTCTTTTATAAGCACCAATATATTAATTATTGTTTTTATTAAGCACTAGTAATTCCTAATGCATTTTTATACAAAAAAATATTATCAATTTACTTATTAAATATTATAATTTAAAATCACCCAACATCATAGTTTCAAATTATTCCCATTTCCATGTATTCATAATAATATTCCACCATTAGTCTACTAAACCTTTTTGATGTATACAACCAACATGAATTGTTCATAATCTGAAAACTAGTGAATGGGAAATATCTCTTTAGTGAAACTGATCCATTATTCACCAACTAACATATTATTAGAACCACTAAAATATTGAGGGAATTTATTCATGAAATACAAAACAAAACATTGATCCCTCCTTCTCATGTTTGGATGTTTATCATTATTCATTGCATGAGAATGTTGTTTGAGTATAGAAACAAGGTTATTCATTTGAGATCCCATATGATTTGGTTTCTCATGAGGATTATAATTTCATTTTCTATTTGATCTGCCTCCTCCCAGGTGAGTTTTTTGGGGTATCCCTTTGTATGACGCGGTAGGTTCATCTGGTCGCGGCGGGTTCTTTCGTTCCTTGGGTGTTTTCCTTGCTTTTGTGTTTTGTGTTGCATTATGTGGTAGTTTCTGGTGGTTTCGTTTTGGCTGTGATGATTTGGCATTGTGTCGCGGGGTTCTACCTCGTTGTTACTAGTGACGAGGGTTTCTCCCTCATTGAAATCGGTGAAGGGTTCCACCGGCAGTGATGTGCTCTGTTTCTCATCATCGTCGCGGGTGATTGCGTGATGACGGGCATCTGTGAATCTCACCGGCGTTCTGGTGTTGTGGAGATGTCTGAATGGTGTGTTTCGTTGTTTTTCGAAGACATTGATGGAGAAAGATGGCCGGAATCTCTCTCTGGCGACATGGCTGGAGGCGGTTTGATTTCTGTCGACTCATTTCTCGAGGTGGTGTGCGGCTCGAGGTGGCCACGTGGAACGCATCTCGAGGTGGCGGGCGGCTCGGAGAGACACATGGTTCGATTTAAGCTTGAATTTGGATTTTCTCCACTGAATGTGGTTTTCTCTCTAAAATTTGGATTCTGTGAAATGTACCATGGGAACCGGCTACCCTCAAACTGGCCATCAGAAAAAAAAAATGATTTGCAGTTGTTCACTAAAACCAAAAATCACAGTGTGAGAAACACTTATCATATAAGGGTACCAAATAATCATGAAAAAAACTTACAGTATGTTTAATTCATGACCATATAATTTAATCTATTACACATTAGGTTCTTACTAGGGTATTCATAGTCATTATCTATTTAAATCATTCATGATAGTTCATAATGAGTTTTTTTATTTCCATAGAATGACCCATATGACTGTAAGCCTTGGTGTGTAGCAAGACACATTTTCATGAACTATTTCTCGATTGATTCTAGTTAATTATGTTGTTTTAGGGTTATTAACCCTATGTAAATCTATTCCAGAGCCACAACCACATGTCGTATCTAGACATGGAAATAATTTTAGGAAAATCACATTGTCAATCATATACCAAAATTCTAGGAAAATTTTTAAACATTGACTGATCCTTACACTTACCCTTATATTCATAAATAGAAAGATACACAAAAACATCCCTAGGAATCACAATAGTGTTTTCTCATCCAATTTTTCAAAAGATCACTAAAAATTAACTTTGATACCAATAATAAAGAGCACTAATTCTCATACATTAATATTACATGTTTTAAGGTGAATAGTCATTACATTACACCAACACACACTTGAGGACCATAAAAGTTTAGTGAATTAATAAACGTGGATAAAACTATTACTATATGGTGAATTTTCATCAATATTTCTAAATAAAATATTCTAATTGAGTACTCTTCATAGAAATACCCAATATAAAACCATTATTCATAACCTTGGAAAAGTAAAAAAAAGAAAGGTTGAGATCACGTGCTCTACATTTTTAAAGACAAGAGATTTCAATCTCGGATCAAATAAAAGAAAAATGTAATCCATAGGTAACATGATAATGACCACAACTTATGAATTTTATACCCAAACTTCTTTTGATCATAAAAATGATTCATGTCACAATGCATGGAAATTCATAAGGCAAGAATCACAAGGGAATCAAAGATTTGGATTCATGTGTACATAAAAATGGGATAAGTCATAGATTTATGGCATATAACTAACCATATATACTCTTATATCACGGATATGATCCAATATATTCCTAAAATTTTAGACATGAGATTACTTCCCATATACCTGCATCGAGCATTGGCTAACCTCACATGAACTATATTTTTCGAGCATGGGATAGCAACCTATGTACCCTCCTTTTCGAGATAGGACTTACCAGCCATGAACCTTCCTTTTATGGCATGGTATAACCACATGTGAACCCTCTTTTTAAAGCCTGGGATAACCACCCATGTTCCCTTTCATCTCATAAAACATTTATCATCACCCAACACATTAAAAGAAGATATAGGTCCCACCCATCTCATAATGAATTACATATATATGTGTCGCATAATATCATTAAAGACTAATCATATCCTGGCCCATTAAATGAAATGGTATTTATAAATTTATCATCATATCATAACTTAATTAAAATTTACTAATTTCGAAATCATTCTAACATTTCATCAGTTCATGAACCATGGATAAATAAGCGGGTTTCATAATAATTTGATCACAGTATAACCCATTGATGAGAAACAGGTTTCATAAAAATATACAATTCTGAGAAAGAATATAAATTATATCATTGGTTAATCTACATAATAAGGCAATAGTAACAACAAATTATGT
Source organism: Viscum album (assembly GCA_963277665.1). NCBI lineage: Eukaryota > Viridiplantae > Streptophyta > Magnoliopsida > Santalales > Viscaceae > Viscum > Viscum album. Next base: position 1,797,900,453 of record OY728141.1, read on the forward strand.
CATCATACATGTAAAATTTTTTTATAGATCACTTGGATCATTTCTTTGATGAAAAATAACTTTTCATAGAAAATCACTTTTTAATACATATAATATTTTGAAAATATTTTTCATTTCAAATAAACAAGAAAAATTATAATGGATGTTTGAAAATAATTTAATGAAATTCATGAGGAATAAAACCTTTATTATTTGAAGAAAACGTTTTGATAATCCTCTTTATGGAACATATATTTGGATGAAAAAGAGTTTGGAACAAAAAATGACTTTTCATAAAAATCTTATTTTGAACTATTGAGAAAATGTAGTGAGTAAAATGAAGGAAAATCATTCATTATATATAAATTTGTATATGATAATGAAAATCATACGTTTATTTTGATATAAATAATAATATTTAAACATTAGAAGCATAATCATAGACAATCATGATAAAAAATGAGATTGAACATACAATTCCTTCCAATTTGGTAACATCGAATTATAAGCCCCCATTTAAGAATAAAATTATATAAAACACATAATATAATTAAAATTATTATATTCATGATATATCATTTAAAATTGGAATTATATACACCTCATTTAAGTGGATATGTTCAGAACATCACTTTTTTTCAAAAGATGGAAAATTAAGACAAAAAACCCGTATCAATTCAATAACATTTTAACCCTAAATGACCTAAAAGTGAGATCCTAAAATGTAATACTAAATAACTATAATTTTATGTAAATAATTATAAAATAAATTCATGTTAATTTAATTCAGTACAAAAATAAATTTTGTGGTGAATAAGGCATGTGTCTCACAAAAGTAACAATGTGTAACAAAAATCCTATCGTATATCTTAACATCCATCATAGTTTTATAAACCTCTTTTAAAAAATCTATTTTTATTATAAAAAATATTACAGAAAAATAATTATGAATATAATACCACATAAAATTTATTATTTTCTTTTTGGTACCCGTTTATTAACAATTCCGTGTTATAGTCACATATCAGGTAATAACTCTGTTTTATAAATATGTCTCGATTATTTATTTTTATTACAAATATATTGATCATGGTTCGATAAATTATAGAATAATAATAGTGATATAATTATCATATTAATCAAATATTTATAGTTTTTATACCAATTATGAAATAATTTTTTGATAAATGATGTATGTTATGATCATGGTGATGGTAAGACATACGTACGCAAGAGTAACATTTCAATTTTTATGGTCATTATAGAACGGTGGTAATTAATATATTTTATATCCAAAAATTATTATAACATCATAAATACTATAGTTTTTCTTTCAATATAATTATAAATATATTATATATGTGGCGTGGTACTGAAAATAGAGCCACCTGCATCGTGATGGTGGTAGTCCATGCATACATGAATGATGTTATAATCATTGAGGGAGTAGACAAGGTATGATACAATATGATATAATACAATTTAGTATGAAAAATATGTCATTAATATAAATATTATGTAATTAATATCAAATATATTTATCTTTATTATCATCTATGTAAAGCATTAGGGAAAAATGAATTGCATCACTTAGTGAGATGGTAGTCCACCGTACACATGAGTGATGTTATTATATTCCAACTAAATAAAAATAATGATGATATCATTAATATATTTATTAAATTTTAATAATATCATAAAAATTATATATAAATATGAAATACATCATTACGTATATCCTTGAGAGTGTGAAATAAAAAAATGAATGACATCAGTTAGAGAGAAGGTAGTCCAGAATACAAATGATTGCTAATTTCATAACCCTTTTGATGGATCTGGAGAGGGTTTTAGGTAATTACCTTGAAATAATAACATCTTATTATGAATACGACATTTAATTTGTTATACATAATTGTAAAATATTACATAATGGATGAGGATGAAGAAAAAATAAAAATTTATCATTGATAAATGTTGCATTTTCTTATTTTTTCCTGATTAAGATTGAACCAAAATCCTTCCTAGAAAAGATTTAGTTAAAAAAATTGGATTCTAGGATAAAATTGTGGATTTTGGATGTTATTTGTGATTTTATTGGTCAAAATTTTTTATTGTGTAAATAAGAGTAGAGTGTAGTGGCCTTTTCAATGTGGGGAATAGGACACCCTTGGTATTTAAAAAAGAAATAATCCCTCCCATGTTTTAAATATGTCACAAGGGTCCCATTTAGGCCATTATTGAAAATAGTATAGATAATCTTGCAATATTTCGTTAAAATGGGTGTTGTATAAGTTTTTCGATCAATTTTACCCAAAACATCCTAGTATAACCCATTAAAAATTATATTTTGAACCATATTTGTGACAACCCATTTTTTCTATTCACATTATTCATTTTTATCAAAATAATGTTGATGTTACTAGAAATTATAATTTGTAAATATTCCATAAATGTAATCAGTTTTTTCAAATTCAATTCATATAAGTTCAAAATTTTAATGTAAAGTTAATCACACTAACATGATGAGAATGTATGTTTTTAAATTGAAATCTATGAAAAAATTACAATTTTTTTTATAAAAAATTTAAAAATAAATACTATTATAATGTACTAAATGGGATTAAATGATATAAAATATAAATATTAATTTTTTATACTAATTCAATATATAATTTAACATTATCAAATATGAAAATGAAAAAGGACGATTTCAATTAAAATTCAGTATTTGTCATTATTCATCAAAAAATGAACTATTTTCAAACCATTCCAAGAAATAAGCCAAAGGTAATTTTTTAATTATGATTCCAAAAATGAAGATTATTTTATTAAATTGATTTTTATAAAATTAGAAAAAAATTATTTTATGTTTTTGAAGCACAACAAAACATTCTTTTAGAAAAAATAAGTTTCTTCAGAAAACAATTTTTATTATTTTCAATAATTTTTATTATATTTATAGTCAATATATAACTATTAAAAATGGGTAAGATATATTTTTTTATAATTTATTTAATCTTATTCAACCCACTATTCATACTGCTTCGTGATATATTAAATAATATTTTTAATATTATATTTTTGTTTTGTAAAATGCAGTCTTCCATATATTGTAAACCATCTAGGAAACTAATTTTCATGTGTAATGTACAATTACTCCATATTTCATATAATGAATTCTATAAAATAATATTAATTTATTCAGAAAAAAATTCATGATAACATGGGACAATTATATTTCACCATGGGCGGCCAAGATGTTTTATACACTAAGAGGCTAGTATTAGTGTCTGGTAATGAAACATGTAGTGGAAAAAAAATTAGGTGCTCAAACATTTAGAGGATTTAATCTGGGAATTAGAGACCATATGGGTTGTTTTATCCAAATCTTATTGTAGTTTTTATGTGGTATGAGTTCTCTATAGACTTTTTAATCGAACTACCTCAATCCTTGAGTGGGATGGATTCCATATGGGTGATTTCCAACCATTTGAATAAATGAACCCATTATAATATCCTCAAAGAGTCGTACAGGGTAGAGGACATTAGAGGTATTTATAATAAAGATAAATTTTCTTTTAATATATTTCCAATCGAAATAGTTTTGGACCGCAATTTCCATTTCAATTCATGATTTTAGAAGTGACATTAAGTGTAATTATGAAACCATATGGTGGTGAGAACCACATATCACACACAGTTGGTTGGTAAGTCAGAGTATAAAATCTATATTATCAATGATATGTTATAGAAATGTCTGCTTGATTGTGGGGGCTCTTGAGAAAGGAACCAACCCTTGGACAAGTTTTATTTTTATAATACATTTCCAGAATAGATAAAAATTTTCCCTATTTAAGGCATTGTATGGACAGTTATACCATCCACATTGTGTTGGATTGTTGTGGATATGGTTTACATGGTTGGAAAATATATCCTCTAGGATAAAAATGATATAGGTTATATAATTCATAAACTGAATGAAAATTCTCAGAGTCTATATATTTTTTATTCCATCTACCATTATCATCCATTAGAGTTTCAGGTTGGTGATTGGGTGTTTCTCTGTGTATTAGTTTGACAAGGAAACCATCACTTCAATATGTAGTTTATGGTAGTGTTACATCATATCAGGTTATTTTTTATTATAGAGATTCTTATTATGGTAGACTATTAGGGGTAGTTTCCATAACAACTGACCTCAATACATGGTGTATTTCATGTTTCCTAGTTGAAGAGATACCATCCAAACCCAAATCACATGTTTTGGTTGGATGATTTAGATCTTGAACATGGTACCACCATCATAGAGAATTTTATTTGTATCATGGATCATTATGACAAGGTTGTCCAGGGTAGTTCAACCCCATTGGTCCATGTACAATGATAATGGGTACGTGATATCTATAACACATGGGAGCATGAATCTTTTTGGAAGGAGTAGTGGCCTCAACTGTTTTCTTCAAAAGCATCATTAAGACTATCTCATGGAAAAAAGAGGAATCCATGGGATTTTTTTACACCTTCTCAATTAATGGTATGTCTATTTTTGGGTTTTATGTATCTTTTGATACATTCTTGCTGTTCCTATTGTTTGGGAGATGAAACTATATGTTTTTTGGAATACATAAAAGGGGAACACAGTTAGCACATTTTATTTCTAACAATGTGGTTAACCATGAAAGGATGTTTCAGTATGTGATAGAGGGGTTTTTATTGGGGTTTGCATGGTTTTTCAAACCACATGACACCAAAGGTTAACTGTGTGTCCTTTTATTGGGTATAAAATGGCTCCAAAATGGTTGAAAATAGTATTTATGACTATAAGTCCAAACAATAATGCATGTAAAGTACACTTTAGATGTTCATATTTACATTTTCTCCACCAAAAAAATTATAAGGGTTTAACCCTCTTTTCCTTCTTCCACCAAGCACATCCTTTCTCCCCTGGATTTTAGCTTCTTCATATCTTCTTAGTGGGGTTCTATTGGATATAATGTTGTTTGGGATTGAGTTAAGTGAAATCCTTCTTGATTTCTACCTACTTCTCCCTCCTTCTTTCTTGATATTCCATTCTGTGGATGTATTAAACCATAGGGTGATGTTATATGAATATATATTTTTATGAGTCTTTTCATTTATTCTCTTGTATCTTAGCTATCTGATCCATTGTTCTTCCTCATCCAGTTGATCATCCTTAAGGGAGATCAGCTTTAGACAAAATCAGAGGTAGGTGTCTATATTTATGTTCATTTTCCCTAGTGGACCATTAAATTTCAAATTACCATTGGTTTTTATTATTTAAATTTTCATTGAAATTGATTGAAAATTTAATTTACATTGAAATTATTTCCAATTAATGAATACTCTATGTTTTATGTGTTTCAATGAATGGTTTCGAAATTTTGGTGATTAAAGGGGGTCTTCCAAATATGTGTTCCTTTTATACATGAGAAGACTTTATTAAAATGGATCGATGGGTTTTTATTTGATTTGAGGGATTTGTAAAGTGGGTTTACAAAATATTTTACATTTTCATTTTTTTTATAAAATATACTGTATTTTTTTGGAAAATGGATTGAGTTATAGATCATTTGTTATGATAACTTGTTTCGGGAGTGTTGACACAGAGTATAACATGGGTTGACTAGGGTCAGAGGGAGTGGTTTGTCTAAGGGATGATGTCACATTTTGTGGGAAGACCATGTGATCATCCATATTGATTTCTATTAGGTTCTATATGAGACATATGAATGAAGATCATGGTATCCTCAAACATGGTTTTTAAGGGATCCTGAGATCCATTTTTTAGAAAGACCTTCGTAGAATCTATGATTGGCCTAGGGAATATTGTGTGATGTTCAATTTACTTATCATGCACAAAATTGATTACTTACTCATGATAGGACTAATTTTATGATCCCTTGGTGTACATTAGTCATGTTGGATTTTTTATATGTTTTTTGACTTTTATTTGTTCCATTTTGATGTGTTAAGATATATTATGTACATTTTCCATTAACATGCTTATATTTTTTAAATATTTGGAACACCCTTAAATATGATTTGGTTTTGATATTGACCATGTTGTATGTTTTTTGTTTATTTCATCCATGTGGTATATTTTTTTGGAAAACCTATTTCATTTGAGATAGAAAACAAAATCGTTTCTAAAAGAATATTCAAAAACTTGAATGTATTCATAGTAGTTTAATTATGAAAATATTGTTATCCTACTTTTTGTATTACATGGTTAAAATACATAAATAGATTAAAGTTGGTGTCCTAATAGGACTTTTTCCTTAAACCATACAATGCCCTTTGGGTATTTTTAGATTTTTTTTATTTCACAGGTAATGGAATGGAACCATGTTCCATGATGTCACTTATTAATTATAGTCATCCTTTTTTTGGAGGAGACACAGTATCACAAGGATCAGCAATTGTGGATAATTTTAACAGATTCTATATATTTTGATTTCTTAGTAGGTCATATTTGGCATTTTTTTCTTTATCCTGAACATTCATGTTGTTTGAGATACCATGTATATGTCTAGTTATGGAGTGCTTTGTATTTAAATGTCTGATGTTGTATATATTGTCTTTTATCACATGCTACTACATCTAATGATATAGGCATTTCTATCCCCTTTTATGGAATTTTCATACCAGTTTACCTATGGAGAGATCATTCCCAATAAATATATTGTTATTCCTAGTTCTCATCATCAATAGGTGGTGTTAAGGTTTGCCCTTCATGCCAAATGGAAGTTTTCATGGATGATGAGTTGGGTCGACCTGAGTTGTGTCGTTATAATCTAAACCTAACAGGTTGTGTAAATTTATTTAATTAAGTTTCTTATTATAATAATTTAATTATTGAGTAAATTTTTTAGGATTCTAGAAATATATAGGATAGAAATGAATTTTCAAACTTAATTGGGTGACATGAGTTGTAATTCTCTACATAGACGAATTATATAGGATGTATTCATATCTATTGATTATTCTAAACACGATAAATGATAACAGATGAGGTTTCCTATATGAAATTGATATTTTCTATGTCATATGGTTGTAATCTATTTCTTTGATCAAATTATTATATCAGTACTATATGATGCACATAGATACGTATAGTATAAATTTCCATTTAAATGTACTTGTGTTTGATTAAGATATCATAGGACTCTATAATAGTATGAGTAGTAATAATATTTAATAGATGAATTTATTTTCTTATTATTATGAATTGATAATTCATAGTCATTTCTAACATATAATGACCCATAAGGACGAACATAAGGCTACAAAATAAGGATTTTTTTTGTTAAAAAGTGTTTTCATAAAATTAGAGGGTTTAATAATAGTGTATTCTAATATATTTTGGATTTATTTTTATATATTATTGTAAAATATATATAAATTATATGAATCATTAATTCATTAATAAGATTGATAGATAAATACACTAAATTCCATATTTCTTTTTGTGATATGGTCAATATCACATCTTGTGATATATTAGCACATATATAATATATTATATGACATTACTACTACCTGGTTATTTCATATATTGAACTATAATTTATTCAGCCTATAAATCATTATATTATGTATTTAAAAAATTTTACCATGTAATTTGAATAATTTATGTTTCATGGAATCAATTTAGTAATAAAGTAACCATTTTATATTGTATAACATATATTTTCATGTGTTATCCAAAAAAAATAAAAAAAATGTAATCATTTAGAGTCTCATTCGTTAATGAAGTAGATTGAAAATTGGAGGTTGTTACTTCGTTAAAAATATTATTTATTAATAAAATACACATAGTTCAAAATCTGTTATCTTTTATTTTCTTTTACATTAATGGGATAATGTCTTATATTTGTATTGATGGAGCTCCTATAAAAACAAATATGGAGATTATATATTTTTCAGGTTATCTATAGGGGAAGATTCCATCATTTGTTATTATGTGACCATTACCATTTCATGAGACAAATATCTACTAAGAATATATTTATTCCCTGCATGTGTAATTCTGGTGTTCGTTATTTTTTCTATATCCTTCATCTAGATAATCATTGGTTTAGGTTTTACATTTTCATTGTTCAATACAAGTATAATTTTTTTAACCCTCTCAATATCAATCCCTACTCTAGTAGGGATGAAGAAAGTATCACCATAAATTGAAATATATCACTCTATTTTAATTTATATTTATTTCCCCATTAATATTATCAATTCCATTTTTTATTTTTGATAATTATAATATTTTTTATATTGTATGAATTTTGTTGTTTTAAAATTAATTATTTCATATAATTAAATATAAAGAATTCCCCCAAAATGATTATTATAGTTTTCCACATTTTTTTTGTTTTTTAGACAATTAATTTATTTCCAAAAAAACCAAACCCATATTATAATATAAACCTTAAGTATAAAAGGTAATCAATAAAAAAGATAAACAAATCCACAAAGAAAAAAATTCGTGTGCTCCTGAACATGAACTAGAGTAGTTCTAAAAAACAATTAATAGTAACATGAAAACAATAATTTTTTAATCCATCAATGTTTGAACAACAAAATCAAATTTTTTCAGGTTATCATAATTTCACTATCTTGTAATCCATATACAATATACCACATCTTCCAGTAATTTATGTGAAACGTTTTTTAACAATATAGTATCTTAACCATGTATAGATTTAGAAGTTAAAACCATGGTTGAGAGAAAAATAAATTTATATTATTTGTCATGTTTTTATAAAAAGGTTCCACTATATTATATCTTTTAATACTTATTTTTATAATTTTGATTTTATTATCTAAAATTTAAAAAAATAAAAAAATAAAAATTAAATAAAAATTAAATTATCTGAAAATATGATTGGATAATGTACTAATAAGAAATATTATACATTAATTAGTTAATATGGTCATTGAGTTATGAAAATTGATTTAAAAATTTTTGAAGAATGATATGTTATTTTATAATAAATAGTGGAGCAATAGGCTACTAATTGTGTACAAATTAATTTTTATGTTGAACATTTTGATGAATAATATTTCATATCAAAAAATTGAATCTAGGATTTATTGTGACTTTTTCTATGTTAAATAGTCATAATTTATAGGTTTGAATAATAATCGGATGTGTCTATTTTACATGCCATTCGGGTTAATCAAATTTTATTTTTGAATTTTTTCGGTAATGTTTATTTTAAAAGAAACAAAAAATCCAAATAATTTTTTCCTCAAATTTTTGTTTTTTATTATATGTTTGGTTTTTTAAGATTTATTTTTCAAGAATTAATTTTTAAATAATTTATTGTGATACCTATTTTCTTGTGGATGATTTGGAAAGGAAAGTGGTTTCTTTCTTGGTGGGTCGATTTGGGTACACATATATTATATTTGATGTAATTCAAAAAAAAATAGTAATAGAAAATTATGTTGTGCTTGAGAATTAAATAATGCATAGGGAGGTCAATAAATTTCATCATATTATAATGTTTATTTTTTATGATCTTGGGTATTGTGGTATTGAGAAATGGGTTTTTTCATAAATGGTATGTCTTGAGAAATTTCATTGATTTTATTCAATGTAAAAAATAGATAATTTTTTAGGTTCTTGACAATTATATTCCACCACCGAATACTATATACTAAAAAACATCAGTGGGATAGGAAAAAGTGCTATATAATGGTACTAGAGAGACTAATAAAAACCCTAATGAATCTTTAAATATACTATCTTAAAACTATATTGTTAAAACTTTTTAATCATGACATTACTATATAACCTAAGTGGGATTTTATTTTGCCATTATTAAAATAAAGACACATAATGTGTCTCAATTATAAGATATAGACTAAGGTTCCCTTAGATATTATCCATATCCAAATGACATAGCTTCATATTTCCCACAGAGCAAGATAACATCCACCCAATAAGATAAAAATGATTCCTTAATAACTATAAAAACATATTAATTTTTTTATAAGTTAAATTCAATTATTCTATACATTACTAAATTTATTTAGATGATGTTATGGTTTCATCACCTAATGAATATGCAATTGATTAATTTATTTCATCCTTGGGCCATCTAAGGGCTCAAGCTACATCTAATAATTTAAATGGGGTAAATGATATGTGTAAAAAATTTAACTCTACAAAGTCTATGTAAAGTAATAGAATAATTTATAGGGAAGGTTTCAAAAAAAACATAGGGAAGAAACAATTATTGTAGATATAATTGTATACTTCTTAAAGAATAATGGATATGTCTTTGGTAATTGTAACACAAAAATTTTTTATTGTGGAATTTTCATTAAATAAATTTCTATTCTTGATATATTTTCTTAAATGTGACACAAAAAAATGTTATTTAATTATTTATTTCATTGTTGTAGAATAATATATAGGAATATTCCTCCTGTGTTATCTAAATAAATTATAATTTAGAAAATTAAAAAATGAATAAAGTAAAATGTAAATAAAAGTACAAGATGATTGAAATATTCATTATTGTGATCCCTCGTAAAGATTATAACACCAATGAAAAATATACAATGAATTCAAAAATATATAAATATGAAAATAATTCAACAAAAAACGAGGAAATATTATAAATAATGTAAAATGTGAATGTACCGAAATTTATAGTATTGGAAATGGGAAATATTATTATTGTGCATAAATGGATACCAGATATATATATTCATTGGATATAAGAGTTTTAAATTAAATAAATTATATTATTAGTATAATTTATAATTTATCATTAATAAAGATAATCTTGATTTATAATCTTTAGCTTATATTCACTGATAATGTGGGCATCAATCGAAGTAATCACATATTGAAAATTTATAGAATAAAAGAAAATATATAATAATGTAGTAATATTTTTAAATATGAGTATAGTGTGGGATGGTGGTAGAATCATAAAGGTATACCTTGACAAAACCTAATCTCAAAATCAATTATTTTGGAATGAGAAAATATGTTTGTGGAATAATTAGAAGTCCATAAAAACCGCTGCAAGATCTTGGATTTCTAAATGACACCATGAAACTACTTCCATTTCTTTTCTCATACATAGGGTTCATGAAAAGGTATATTGTGATTTCAAGTGTTTGTTGGGATTATATCAACATTAAATTATTTATGTAATTGGTAATATTTATACTAATATTTATATGTAGAGTTTTCATTTTTTTATTTATAATACTCTATTAATGATTTTCATAAAATATATGTTTAAAATAAAAATAGTCATTTTAGTAGAAATTGATATATATAATTCAATAAATAGTTATCACATAAATAAATAATTTTAAATTAATATGAATAATAAATTTAATGTTTAAATTTTTTTTAAACAATTATTTTTTATCTGTTGTGTAGTATAATTATAATAAATTAAAATGACAACTATAAAAGATTTTTTTTAATAAAAAAAATTATATAAAAAAATATATTAACATTCATATAATTACTATTACATGGTATTATATAAGAATAAACCCCTTTAATGTAATAAATGCTATTTTTCTTTAAATCGTTATTTTAATTTATGTCTCAATTTAAAAGATATATTTCTCGCATTTAGATTTTTTTATAAAATAAAATTTAAATCTATAATATTAATATCAATACTAGGAAAGTATTTTCATATTTATTTTCTGGTAAAACAATAATTACTATGGTAAATAATTAAACAAAGTAAATTGATGTAAAAAGGAAAAACATTATAATATGAATTTATAATAATTAAAATAATATTTTGTAAATTATAACTATTCAATATCAAAAAAATCTTCATATATATTACCTAAGTCCCCCTTGATTCCACTATTACCCTTTACTAAACACATGTTTCAAAATAAATATCTTATAAATCCACTTATTAATGATCATCTCTTACACCTACTCCAAAAAACTTCTGTCATTACTTTTCCTCTTGAAACTCTGCCCTAATTTCAATTCCTAATTTATCCTCCCAAAATATTTATTTTAATGTTTAAATAAGGATTCCTCAATAATTAATTGTGATGCAACTAGTTATTTGAAATAATGATTTCATCAACGTATGTAAATAATTATTATTCATCTCTATCTTGTATCATATCATCTCCACTATATTTAATCACCATCAACTTTAAAATTGTTTGATATTATCCCCATTTTACTTTTATAAAAATGATACCACAGTAATATATATTCATACTAATACTCATTCATCAGTATTATCAGTTATGAATAGAGTTGGTTTGACCACAAACATAACTGATGTTAGCTAATATTCATTATTTCCATCATGAATGAGTATAAAAAAATATAAATTTTAATATATTATATTGATAATTCAATTATGTAAGCAATATTTTTTAAATGGTTACTTTAAAATCAATGTTTATAATAAATTATCACATTATTATTTGAAATGTCAACAAAAATATAAACGTCGTAAATTTCTATCCTTTGTACTCTATCATAATCTTCCATCAAATGGATATGAATTTTTTTAAATAATTATAATATATGCTTTCAATATCATTAATAATCTAGTAATTATTAAATTAAATACATATAACAATGATTGAAATATCCATACATAAACTAATAAAAACAATAAAATATACTAATATCCAATAATGGTCATAAAATTAGAGTAACTATTATATTTGTAATAAAAAGAAATAATTATATAGTTAAAAAGGTAAAAGATAAGAATATGTTTTCAAATAATTTATTAATATTTATATTTTTATTATCCATGAATTTATAGTGCGTCTCACAAAGAAGGAATCCCATGTAACTATTTTCATGACTCAATATCCTTTCATAAGGCCATATTATTTCTTATTTGATGCCATTCCTCTTTGTTAGAAAAAGTCAATAACTATTATATATCAAATGAAATTAATCATTATTAATGGGTAAAAGTTAATTTGATTATTAAATTACCCATTTTGATTCATTCTCTCTTTGGAAAAATATTTCAATAAAAAGGAAAACTTAGGTTTCTTATAATAGATATATCTCTACTCTATGCATGTTTTTACCATATAATGATTATTAAGATTATTTTCAAACTCAAACATATATTCTATTATATAACATTTTTATTTCTCTTTAATTAAATTCAAGAATAAAATATATCTCAATTTTATATATGTGGATTGCTTTAAATTTTATAAAAAGAATAAAATGTAATTTCCTTATATTTTTAAAAATAATATATGCACCACCCTATATTTACACATATTTACCATTATTTTATTTATAGATTCAATTTCTGGGTCACTTATTATTAGAATAATGTTTTTAAATTTTTTATAACCTTTTTAAAATGATATAAATGTGACCTTCAATAATATTTTCACCATAATGTCACTAAAATGGAAACGATACTTCTTTCATGATTTTACCTCAATTTTACATTTTATATTCGAAAGATGCATCATATTTGACTATTTAATAGCTTTCTTGTATCACCTTCAAAATGATCCAGTTATGTGATTATTTGGGTGAATGATGAATGGGTATCATTTGAGACATTTATGGATTTCCTCTTATGTGACACCTCAGGAAAATAATTTATAACCATGTTTATTTATTTTTTTATTCAATATATATTACATTATTTTTTTATGGTACATTTATGTATTTTTAATATTTATTATATTAATGGGATTAAAATTTATCGGCCTATAATGCATTGGGTAAATGTTATATCTCATGAAATGTACCGTTTTGGAACATAGGTGTTTATTCTAGTCCACTATATTATGCATGTAAATGATATAGATAGAATTATGTGTAATGTTATTATTGGCTTTTAAGTGATCCCTGAAATATGTTATGATTTAATACTCTAGGATTCTTCCAAATTCATAGGATATGTCTCAATGGATCATGAATAGTCCTATGATTTCCCATTCTTATTCCATGGTATATGGTATTCATTAATGATGATAATGCTCTAGTTATATTATCATATATCTTGATATCATTCTCTGTGAGTAGTTCAAATGGATTAATTTTCTTATTCCATTAATCAAGGAATTTTTCCCATTGGCATTTTTATTATTTCGTTATATTTTATCCTTTACACAATGATATTTTCCACACAACATGAATTTGAGATCACACTTTTTCTATGTTTTTTATTTCCCAGAGAAAACTATAAGAAGGAATATGCTTTGAAGGTATTTGTATACAAATATTTTTTTTTCTGTATGATGAATCATTACAGAGTAATAAGGTGGTTTTGTATCTGATCGTTGAAAACACTTAACCTTTTAGTTGTAGGAGATTATTTTAATTATGAGACATAATGATTAATTTTTTGAAGTGGGGTAAAATTTATAAATATTATTTCTGGGTTGTATTGATTTATATTTTATAACAGTTTCTTTAATTATAAGGATTAGGTTATGAAGAATATGAAGATAAAAAATAATGTAGCCAAGGAGGAACCAAAAGTGATATTGGTTGCACAAAAATTGTTCTAGGATTAAATGAATGTGTCATTGAATATGGAATATTAGGTTTGTTTTTTTAACATTAATGAAATTTTTTAACTTGATTTTCTTATGAAATTATTGTTTATAACGCTTTTGAACCATTTTGGTTTTATTAATTGATTATAACTAGGAGAAATCATGTAAGTAGTGTGCGTAATGTAAAATACATCGATTTGAAAAATGATAACCCAAATATGATGGGTGATAGTGTACAAATCATCATGGTTATGTGATCTCATGTTATGAGTAATAATCTGAACCATGTCTATTATTAAAATACACTAAAATATGAGTAGATTCTTATTGATTCCATAATTAAACAATTCTCTCCATTTTTTAGTTTATCATATAATACACTAATTTAAGAGAAATGAACACAAATGAATTAAAATAGTTTTTTATTAACTAATCATATAATGAAAATGAAGATTTAATAATTTTCTATTATAATTGTAATGTAGAATAATAGTGGACTATGATCACAAAATATATGAAAATAAGAGTAAATTTAACCCATTATATGGTATCATTTTTTTAAAACATTCATTAAATAATATTTTCCCCCAACTATTCAAACAAAAATAAAGTGAGAATTTAATGTAGATTAAGAAAAATGTTGTAAAATATTTTATTTCCTATAACGTAAATTTTAGGACAGTGACAAGGTATTACTTATGTTATTTCAATGATCCCAAGAGAAAAATTATTCATTTGTTAACTGACCTAAATGAAATTATTTAAAAGGAAATTAAAATAGTGGACATTGGAATCTTCTGATAAATTATTCAATATAATATTAAGTTAGAAATGAAAATTTAATACTTATGTAACCCCCTCCCACCAAATATTCTACAATTTAAGGAGAGAGAAAATATCCCTATGTACCCACCTCTAGTAGGCCCAAGATTAGGGACTAGCACATAGGGTATAAAATTCTCACAATTGGGAGGAATTACAACCTACAATGTCAAACAGGATCAGGTGGTAGTTCAAAAAAACACTAAGAAACTCTATTAGATAAAATAATTTTTTACATAAAACCATCGCATAATGTAAGAATAGAAATAAACCAATAAAAAAATCATCAATATATAGTACAAAAATAGAATACTTATTATAGAGACACAACAAAATCTCTATCCCGAGATGAAAATGTCTAGATCTGTACCCAAAGATATCCTTGAAGCTTAAAATAGTTTATATACATAGGGTAATAATACAAGTGTACACAATAGTGACATAACCATGGTCTCAAGTACACATGTGAAAACACCTAGCTAAGACACGAGTGAAAAACAGAAGAACATACAAGCACCTAAATAGATCAACTGACCATTCTAACCTCACCAAGTCTTAATCACAAAAACATGAATCCAATATTAACATATAAAATCTTGATCATAATAAAGAAGGTTTCCCAACAACCACTACAATATTAGTTCTATACTCTCACCCCCAATTTAATGTTTCATGTTCTCTCATCCCTTCCAAATTCATCACATATCTTCATGTTACATCATGTGCCACCTAAAAACACATGGTTCATCTCAGATGTGGGTTAAGATGCATCCATTCCAACCACACCCTCTCATGTTCTTGAATATTATGCTTGAATTAGGCGTCACCACACCATTTTATGCATATAGACACTTGGGTTATCACATATCGTATCTCCTGATGACACTTGGGACGTCACAACACATCTCATCACATAAAAAACGTAGTTGGCTATCATAAATGTGATGGAAATCAATTATGTATCCTTATACTACTGAGAATGAACACCACCTCATATAACATCATATCACTATCTGATCACATCAAATCTCGCCCAAAAACACAGAGACCAACACTTATATTTAATCTCCAACACTAACCCATCTAATCAATTCTTCTAAATGAAGAGTGGGGATGTGTGGTAGTCAATAATCGAGGTCACCATATTCTTGGCTGTTTTGTAAAACACTAAGATCCCAAAACACCTAAGATTTGATATGGTCATACAACTTATTTGGGACGTATAGAATTAACATAAAGATATATTATTTACATATAACACACAATATGCAACACATGGGTTCATAGAATCATCAAAACATAACACCAAAATACCCCATATGTACCACACATCAATAATTATAGTGGCCACCAATACTATATGAAGCACCCTGAAAACCCATCATAGAAGACACAAATTTCCACATTCATTTAATAATGAACTTCATTCACATTAACACTTTCCAATTATTTTTTTGTTCATTTAATTTAACCATAAATTTATTTTATCGCATCTAATTTACCTTCCAGCATATTTAATTACCTTTTATCACAACTATTCATTTGATGGATAATTGTAAAACTAAAAAAATCATGCAACACCACAACTAACACATCTCACAGAACATTCTTTCTAACTCCTCGAATCAACCATAATTGTTGTGACACATCATTAAAACCAACTCTCCCATGAAACCATATATTTTTCCTCCAACACACACATCAAAGAACAACCACAACACACAACATCCACGCATCATGATAACATGTCACCCCCACACATCATCACCACTACTCACTAAACCACATCTACACCACAATTCACCCCAATACATCATCACTATTATAAATAATAAAATAATATAATTAATGTGCACCACAACCACTGCACACAATATTGGAAAACTACCCCTACTGCATCAACACTAACAAACCACGACATTATAGCCCCCCACACATCACCCAACCCATACAGTTGCCATCAACACTACTAGAAGGCAGAAACCAAAGAATGAAAACATAAGGAAACCTCAAACAACAACAATGAATTCAAGATTCATCAATTTATTCAATGGATTTCATTACAACACTTCATAATATAGAATGGGTATGTTACATAAACATGATTCCATTTTATCCCAATTTATTAACCAAATATATGTTCTTTAGCCTTTTATTCATTGTGCGATCACAAAAAAACACAGGAAGGGTCTCAGTTCATTTTTTTACTACATAAATACGGTACCCAACATCTTCTATTTTAAGTAAGGAAACAACATGGAATAATATTATCAACCAAAAAAATGAAGTAGTAATAACATGTGATATCTCTCTATAACCATCAATTTGTCTTTTTTAAATTTATTATCATTATTATGCCTACACTTTCTATGTATAAAGAGTGAAACAAAAGCATGTAATCCTCACGAATAACATGTAAATTGGTGAGATAAACTATCCTCAACATCAACGATGATTTCTATTATCACTGTGAGTTTTAGGGTAAAAAATAATCAACCCAAACACCATAATTATACAAGGAAATAATGGATAAAACCACACGGCATCAAGGGGTCCTCAAATCAAAACCCAAAACACACCTCAATCCAAAACCAATATCACCATAATGTGACCCAAACTAATAACAATATTAAATAAGAGTATATAAGGATAAATCACCACCAATTTCCAAAACACGACCATTATGTCAAACGATTTGAGTTGTGGAAGATGGAGGGGATGGTCTTCAAAACACCTTGGGTTCTTCCATAAAATGAGTGGACGGTCAAATGAGGGAGAAAAAAAATTGACTGAAAATATTTATAAAGAACCTGAAAAATATCCCCTGTAAATTTTTAATTATATATAAATTTCATGCATTCCATGGGGATTGTGAATTAAAAGTCATGAATCCATTATTGGTCATAAATCTCCCAAAAAGTAAAAATTCAACTAAATATTATGTCTTATGATCAATAATTAACAAACAAAATAAATTCACCATTTACTATATGAATTAATTTATTGAATTTCTCCACCACTGCATAAAATATATGAATTCATCTTCTACACACACCACAATTGACAATCAGACAATTTGAACAATGTTCACATCATGTAGCACCTTCTATAGTACTCCTATAACAACCCGTATAGATCCACCTAAAACAAACTTTTTACTCCTCAAAATACTAAAACATGAAATGTAATAGGTCAGGAAGGAATCAACAATTACACCAGATACATCTCAAAAATTTCTCATCCTTGTGAATCAAAAATTTAAGGTAAATGTAATGTGTGTCAACAAAAACCCTAGCAGATTACTCTCAAGCATCTCACCACACCTTCATTTTCACCACAATCCAATCTCACAAACTAAAACACCCAAAACACCACACATGACTATATCACCACACAACCACATCACCACCTCACACTGGGCATAACATTATATCATCCACCACCATCTAAAAACATCCACATTTCCACACAACCATTTCATCCTGTAGACATCCCAAGACAACAACAATTACAACTAATAAAAATCACTACCCCAAGAACACAAGTCATGTAATTATATCTTCTATTTCATAATATTATCTTCATTGGGTGGAAGTCACTTGGTCATAAGGTTTTAAATGTGAAAAAATTATAACATATCCTGATTAGGATTAGATTCTTGCCTTTTTCAAGTGTTAAAAATATTATCAAACATCATACATAAAGAAAAAAACATATCACATAAAACAGTATTGTCTAAACAACATATCATCTAGAAAAAACCAAGCCATATACTGAAAATTAAAAATAGATTTGGGTAACAGACACACATCTGTGTTTATCACTCCCATGTACTATCTTCCAGGACACAATTCCCCTAAAAATATTAAAGGAGTATATTTTTTATCCACAGATCATTATCTCTCAATGATTATGAATCCATACTGACCTCTCTAAAAATTTCACATCATCCTTGATATCCAACTCTCCCCATTTGATTATTTGAGAGTCGTCATGATGTTATTGTTGAAACTAAGACAAATAGGGTATTTTTTAAATTCTCTTATGCCTCGGTGATAACATAAACTAATATTCCATCTCACCAATATTATCCAATGTCTAAAAGGGACCCAAAAAGGGGATAAAAGTTTACTCCCCTTTTAGACCAGTATTTCCCCCCTCTATAGGAGACTCTCAGTAAAACATGGTCTCCAATGTAAAATTATAGAGGGATCCACCCATGATCATTATATGCCTTATGATAATCTTATATTACCTTCATCATATCTCAATAAAACTAAATCCTCTTAGTAAAATTCTTCATCACATCTGTACTGATAACTACTGACTACCCATCCTCCATCATGCGTTATTTAATGCAAGACAACCACATGAATAATGGATCAAATGGAGACATTACAATGGATGAGTGATAGCTATTTTTTAATAAAAAATATTCAAAATTCAGGTTCCTTTCCATTGATATTCTAATTTCATAGTCATCATCTCGTAACATATCCTCCAGTGTCTGGATGTTCCGCTTAGTCATCCCATATGCATATTTCTGAGTGTGGAAATTTGTTCTAATTTGATATTGGGTTTCGAAAGAATGATTTATTCCCCCCACCCAAACTCATGAGGTAAAATGAGGACCCCAATAAAATATGAGGTTCATTGGTACCCTATTAATCCAAAAAATATCATCCATATTCCACCACACCCGCACATATATGTTTATCGATTCACAAATCTCAAGAAAATGAGCCAACATCATCAGTGAATCAAATATATAAAAAACTGCATCACAACCTCTATATGATCTGGGTAAACCTATAAGTAAATAAATCTAAATTTTGTTACATTTAAACTCAAGGGATTCCATGTATTAGGACAAACAACTAAGAAAACTATGATCTACCTTCATCAGAGACAAACTAGACACCTCATCACCAACTATACCACTGATAGTTTCATCATCAACCACAAAATATGCCTTCTCAAGACATAGTACATATTTATGACACAAGGATATACCACTATGGGTGATACTTTAAATAAAAAAATTACATCCACCAACACTACTAATGAAAAAAACTCTACTTTAATAACACCATTTTCTCTCCATCATCTGAGCAACACGTTGGGGAAACGCGACGACTAAAACATATCATATCACCTCTACCAATATGAATCCTCACAGATATTTCGATGACAATCAGATCATGGAAGACTCCAACATCATATTATAAATAAAAACACAACCAATAATCTCTCTTACATAAAGATGCATGACTGAAATACCCTCCATCCCATTCTAAACATTTGTATCCTTTCAATCTATGTATCCACTAGGAATAAATATCAACACATCTATAACCACATAACCCATTTCTAGTCTATAATATATTTCAAAATCATAAACCTCAAAAATCATCAACCACCATCAGTATAGTAAATTTATGTACCTGTGAGGGAAAGCATATATTAATATCTTTTAGTCACCAAAAACCATAATGTTCTCTCCAATGAAATAATGCAACCACGTCATTTGTGGAAAAAATAACTCTTACTAACATTAAATTGTGTGAGGAAAAATTATCCTCACAGGGACATAATTTTACAAAAAAACAAATCATATCACCACTATCTACTACAAAAAAACAAATCCTAGATCTATATAAGATTTCCCACAAAAAACATCAGACAATACACCATCCTCATAAAATCATAGAGCTGGAGAACTAACTAACCTCGACTTCAGGCAAGCTATAATTTCCTAGAACTACATAGTATACTAAACATCATGGTCCTTCTTGGTAAAAACTATAAGTGTAGCTATAAATTGAGATAAATTGTGTATAAACCGCTGATAATAGCCTCAGATATTGAGGAAACTATGACACCCTTTCATGTTTATATATTATTCCATAAAAAGTACCTAGACATCTGACTAGTCTATGTGACCATCTTTTTGAGACACCCCTAGGCTAGGGAAACACTTGTCTCGTACTTCAATATAAAAATTAAATACAGTCCAAAAATATGGTTATATCATAGAACCTTGAAAATAACTCAAAGATGCTCGACATTATCCGCCTCTGAACTCAAGTAAATCAATATTTCACAAATAAATATTATGGTGAACTAGTCATGAATTCATATAATTGATGTTCATGAGCACCCTGAAAACATCTAGTGGAAATGTAACACTGAAAACGTTACCATAAAATCCAAGGACCAACACAAGAACCTGAAGGAAATCATCAGGATATCCTCATCATTCACCCCATTAAGTGATACACATTCCACATATTGATTATAGATAACAAATTTGATCTTCCTAGTTCATTAGAAAGATCATTTATCATCAAAATAGGGCACTGGTTAATGAGCATCACTTATTTCAACCACTATTAGACTATACATGACATCCAAAAATAATATTTATTATAAGTATAAAACACTAGAGCACCTCATGGTGAAACACGAGGACAAATTAAACCTCTCT
The DNA here is from genome assembly GCA_963277665.1 of Viscum album. Taxonomy (NCBI): domain Eukaryota; kingdom Viridiplantae; phylum Streptophyta; class Magnoliopsida; order Santalales; family Viscaceae; genus Viscum; species Viscum album. The sequence goes on from OY728141.1 coordinate 1,797,922,270, forward strand.
CGATCAGATCATTCACCTGCAACATAAAATCTTAAAGTTCAATAGGCTCTTTTTAATAGGGATCCATCAAAATCAAAGGAAAAAAATGGTGTAACTATATTCAAAACTCATCTTCACATCGATAAGATATATTCATATCCTCATTAATAAAAACATCTATGAACTCATACAGAACTATAGGAACAGAACCAACATGAGCATCCATAAAAAATCCACCAAATTTGACAAAAAGGATACACTTTCAAACCATCCATAAAATATCATCACTATCCAATGAATTCCACTATCTATCCATCCACATCAAAAAAAAATCTCATTAAGAAATATTCTATGACTACACACATGGAATATATCCAATCCTTGACACGGATAATATTGTATGGATTTATTTGCTGCAAGAAGAAGTCCACTACTGAAAATTGTTTCCCCATCAGTAATCTATACCCCCAAAACACTTCAAACAATATACATTTTCCACAAACTGACATATATAACACCATGAAAACATGAAGTATCTCAGCAACCATCTTTAGAGGAAAACCAATATATGATAAATAAATAATTGGAGACCCCAAAATAGAAGAACACATTCACATGGGTAAATGATAAACTAGTTACACCTTGAACAAATATAGGCTCTTATGTTGTAGTTACCTATATCATGTGCATCAAACCATGCCCATCTCATCTACATATCAATTATAGGACTTTCTAACAATGATATAACATAGGTACCAATGGATGTGGACCATCAAAATGATTTCATTTTCTAGCTCCACATACTCTCATTTGTTGAACAAGAATCGATGGTCCCTGATAACAAATCTTCTATAAGGACAAATTATATTACTACTGAAATGGTTCATGAAAACCCACCTAATTTGGTCCTCCCAAGTAATTTGAACCCTTTTTATATTAATTCACATGTCCTACATGGACATATAACAATATAGATAAACCTACTTATGGTTCTTGGAAGAAACCATCCACAAATGAGTGGATAGGGATCTAACACTACTGGTCCCCCACTGGCTAGAACCCTGATTGACAGAACACTTGAGGCCCAGTGCGTGCAGCCCCACTTCTTATTATTCCTTATAAACATCTCTCTTGAGGCTCGTCTCAAAAATAAAATATCATCTCAATAACATTTTATTTTTTATACACCTTCAGATATATATGGAGCATAAATAGAGTAACCACATACCTAATCATTAGGAGTAAAGCATCCACTAGATATCATGATATGGATTCTATGATCATGGTGTGGTCATAGACATGATGACAATTTTATAAAATAATACTACTAATCTCAACTAGACATCAACATGAATTGTTTATCCATATAAGAGGCTGATGAATGTTTTGATGGTTTTATTAAATTCAAATCTATTGAAAATGGTTGGAGAGATGATGTTTATTTTGATATGTGTTTTAAAATATAAGGAGAAAATTAAAATAAAAGACATCCCTATATAAATTGTAATGTGAAATATGAATTTTTACTTCATGATTAAAAATGGATTTATTCATTTATAAAAAATAATTTCATGTGTAATTGAAAAAAATTATGTCGATAACTCTAAAAAAATAAATAATATATTTAATAATTCGTATAGATCACTAATCAGAAGATTCAAAAAAAATTAATGAATCAAAATTAAAGTGAATAAATTTTTATAAATGATTCTAATGAATAAAAATTCATTTACAAGAAACAAATGAAATTCAACAATATAAATCAATCTCTCCACAAAAATACAATGAAATAAACGACTAATAATATGTATATCAAAAATTACCCTAACCTTATTTATTCTTAAAAATAATTAGTTACTTATATACTATATAAGAATATCATATGATGAAATTGAGATAGATATTCTTTAATAATAAATAGTGAGTGATATATATATATATATATATATATATATATATATATATTTCTCTATCGAGCTGGATACTCTCTCTTATTTGCGTCAAATTACTATTCCTCCCTTTAGTGAAGTACATCTCATGCTCCAAATAGAATCCCTTTCACCAAGATATCATCTCCATATATTTGAGTATAAAAATAACGAATCGGTCACCCTCTTTCATTTTCATTGAATTTTCCACTGCTTAGTTTTAATAAGAGTAAATTACCCTGACATAGAAATTCACCAAGTTCCAAAAATTCCCTTCTTGTAAGGATTATATTTTATATTTTTATCTAAAAATATTATTATGCTTTTGATATTTTTTTAAAACTATTTTTCAAATATACCAATATATTCACATGAAATATTTTAGTAATTATTTCTTTCATTAATAATTAATCACAATATATATCACTCATTCTCATTTCCTTCAATTAAAATAGATTTAGATCCTCATGAATTACATCAAGGAATGTTAATTAATTCTTCTTCAACCATGATTAAATTGAAATCAGATATACCAAGATGCCATTTTAATGTCTTAAATTATTTTTTATGAGTCCAATGAAAGTTGAAGTATAATTTTGTTTATCAAGCTCTAAATGGCCACATTTCTTAGTGATTCCACTTTAAAGTAGCATTACCATGATTAGATTCAATTAACTAAGCCATAGACCATTATATTTCTACAATAGGGCTGGAAATAATCCAGTAATTATAGAATACACTTAAAACATTAAATAAATAATTACATCATAGAAATCAATTTCCAAGAAAACTCAGATCCTTGACATTGTTATATTTTAATTTCATTTTAACAGTAGCTTGAAGACTCACATGGTTTTAACTTCTACTTTCTGATCATAGAAATATATAAATCTCAACTCAAAATCAATGTCAGAAAACAATTTTTCAAATATAAAAAAATATATCGATGAAGACTTCATGTCAAACATGCATGGCCACGATGGAATTTTTGGTACAAAAGATTACTTGATTATATCCTCAAACATTATCCATCTTCGATTGGATCCATCATAAATATTGGATATCCTTAAAAAATAATAATATTAGATGGAAATGAATCAGTCATCTTGGTTTATCATAAAAATCCAATCATCCTTCTTCAATATTATTAATGAAAAAATGATATATGTAACTATTATATTCAATATTCATTCCTCAAAAGAAAACCTATATCACCATCTCTGTATGAAATAGTGGAGGAGAATCATGAATCAACCTCATTATTTTTTGATTCGATGCCATCATCCAATTATCAAAATTGGACGTTCTTGTATTCAATGAGATCATATTTTCAATAGTGACAGCCACAACTCAATGTAAATTAGATTTGGTCACACTTTCACCATGAAAATGTTAGTTTTTCAGTGGGAATAGTCTCCATTTCAGTCAGATGTTGTCCAAATATGATTTAGAGTTTTCCACAGATGATCTTATTTGTTTTTCTTGGTCATATAACTAGTCTTGTATTCACCTTTCCTTTTCAGTTTTAGTGTTTGACTTCATATTCTTCCAACTACGATCTCAGTTGGCTAGATTTGGTAACTAGAGCATCTCAATAGAGTATCATCAGAGGAATGACATTTTATCCTTCTCAATCTTAAGTGGATTCTTCATTCAAGATGGAAACATTGGTTGGTTTGGATTGGTAAAAACTATTTTGGAATCTTATGTTTTGTATTCTCCCTGGGAGGCTTAGTTTATCATTATTCATTTCATCTTGAGGCTTCCTTAGCAAGCCCTATCATGTAGTAAAATTTTACACATGCAAATTTTATGTTAAGAAATACTTTTAGTTCTCATACATGAGTTAAGAAGAAATATATCCTACATGTTATGTGAGATAAATATCATATGTAGTGTGTATGTAGCTAATGATACACCCAACACTATTGGCTCAAAAATAATTATATCTTTTAGGAATATTGTGATTCTCATTTAAATTAGGATACACCCTGTAAAATAGATAAATGAAATAAAAAATTAATGAATACGAAATTGAAAAAAACACAATATATTAAAAGTCTTAAATTAATATTTAAAATTTTCACGAAGAATTTAATAATTGAAAATTAAATTAAATTAATATTTATTAAAGATTGAAAATAACATAAAATAATATCTAACAAAAAATGATAAATTAACCAAACTTAAATAAAATAAAATGAATTATACTTTTATTGAAATCATTTAAAATTTATTATTAATATAAAATACAGTCATTACAAAATTAATTGTTTGAAAAAACGATAAATAGAAATAATATGATACAACAATATCAACTATTAAATTAAAAACATTAACATAATATTTTAATACAAAAATAGAAAATTTAATATGAAAAAATATCAAATAAACGTTATTTTCAAATTAAATAAAAATATTAAACAATAATAAGAAAATTACTATTCATCAATAGATAAATGAAAAAAATGAAATTTCACCACCTAAATTATTATTTTAAAATTAAATATTGATTAAAAAATATTGATGTGGATAAATTTATGAAATAAGCTCCATATAAAATTACGACACATTTAATAATTCTTTGTGCTCAAAAAATAAACTATAAATTATAGTTTTTTTTAAACTCTCAAGTTTTATAAATTATAATACAATAATGATGATGTTTTTAAATAAAAAATTTCCATGTAATCTCATGATAAAATTGTAATTCCTATCATTAAATAAAAAAAATATCATCGTAGATTTATGTTTGTGTTTTTCAAAATTGATTAGAATTGAAAATTTTAAAACAAAACTAAAAAATATCAATTTTTATCCAGATGGAATTTCAAAAAACAAATTACCGCTAGGTGAGATGACTCGCATATTTACAATAATTAATAAAAAAAGGAAATTTTATTGGATGAGGTAATTAAATAATTACATAGAAGATAATTTAATCATCTAATAGATTATTGAAAATTGGATAAAGGAAATAAATAACAGTAACTCAACCAAGATTATCATTTTCATATCATAGACCATGTAGATTTGTAACTAATGAGTTTCATTATAATTAAAAAGTTCAATGTAGATGAAAATAGAACAATTACCTCGAAATATTTTTATGATATTTTTTTCAATAGGGAAATAAAAATATTATCCTCAATTAAATCAACGGAGTAAAATAAATAATTTCCTTATTGTATCATCAAAATCATAAATAATAATAAGAAATTTGACCAACAAAAAATATAATTAAAATCTTGAGAAACTCATAAGATCAAAATAATTATTAAGGTTTCTGATAGAATTTTCATTAAAGAACAATTAAGATCATTAAATAAAACCATCCCCCATAGTAAAAACCCATCATTTTCTTAAATGTTGAATTCAATGGAAGAATAAAAAAAGGCATTTTGGTTCAAATAAAAATATTTCTATTAAGTCGTAAAAATATAGGTCGAAGGTTCTCAAGAATGTCCATGAATCATTTTTTCATCAAACGTCCAAAACATTAGAAAATAGTATTTTTAAAAAATATTTTTTGATGGTATGATAGATTAAATAATTTAAAATAAGACAAAACATGAAGCTTGTACGACAGTGGATAAACATGGACTATAGTTTTGAAACCAATATTATTTAATGTATGAAAATAAAAATTTCAATTTATTTTTAATATAATTTAAAAAAATACATGACACCCAACATTTTTAGATATAGTCACTAAAGAAATTTCACACATAAAAAATTATCCACTACCCTTAAATAAAAAGAATGTGAATAATTTAAAACAAAATTTAATATAAAAAATAAAAAATCAATGAAAAAATAAATGTTTTAAACAATTATTTATACATGAATAATTAAAGAGTTAAATTCAATAAAAATTGATAGTTTTTATCGTCTCAGATTCAGATAAAAAAACTATTATCAATCATTTAATCTAAACATATTCAATTGCATGAAAACATCTTCGAGAGGTAAAAAGATTAAAAATTAAATAAACACGTTGAAAATAAATTAATTGATACAAAGATAATAGAGAGAGTGTGTTATAGTGAGCATCAGGCCACGGGAGGAGGATAAAATTGAGATGACTCACTATACATGTTGACGAGGAATTTTATTACTAAAAATAATACAATAAAAATATAATATTCAATCAAATTTTTTGTCTCATATATATCTAGATGTAATTTTCCAAGCTATAACTTCCTAAACACTAACTTCTGAAACTATGGGGAAGTGTTTTATCATCCATAAACCCCCAAAAAAATATTGTCATTTTTTTACTTATAAACTGATTCAGGTGGGTTTAAAACATTATAATAATTAAACCATGTTCCATATAAAGTACCACCAATCCATTAGATATCATATTGAAATAATACATGTTATAATAACAATCATTTAAGTAGAAAATTTATGTAGTTCCTTCCATAATCCAAGATATAATTTACCATGTTCATTATTTTTTGTCGTGGAATCAAAATAAATGGATCTTCAATGGTTTTGTATTAACTCTGAAACTAATCCTTACACAAAACAATATTAAATGAAAAATAAAAATAGGTGCAAACGGCTGGGTTTTGGAATTATATTTGAGGAATAGATTCATTATTACCATTTAGAGTATTTTGATAGATGTTTGAAAATATTTTTAAACCTCTTCCAACATTTTCCCCCAACATCTAAATCATCTTCTGATATATCCATTTATAGATCAGTATGTTATGGAGTGTTGGCGTCATCTACTTATTGTTCCCATTTTGAGTATTATTTCATGACAGAAGATTTAGTTGCTCTGGTTTGGTCGAAACACCTTCATCAGCTATAGTTTTGGATTCTCCCTCTAGGGTTAGGTTGGTCCTAATTCAATTCAGGATTGTGGATGCCTTATCAAGACTCATCACAAAGTGTACTTTTACTTACATGAGTTTTATTTAAGATAAGGCTTTAAATTATCTTTTTTAGGTGAAGAGGAAAGTGTTAACTTCTGTTTTAATATAAATCTATTACACATTGTGAATTTATCTAATTTTTTTTAGGACAATTTAATAAAAATAATTAAATCTTGTAAGAATGATGTATTGTAGATTTAATGTTTCATACTCCCTATAAAAACTACTAATGAATTTTAAGTTGAATAAAAAAAATATCTTAATATATTTAAATTAAAATATTTAATTCTATAAAATATTAAATAATCTAAAATTGTATTAAATTAAAATTATTTCAAGACTGATAAAAACATAAAAACCAGAGATAAAAACAAAAAAATGAGGAATTAAGAACAATAAAATTACCATATTTTTTTGTTAATGTTGTAGATGTTTATAATTTTAATATTTAAATAAAATCTAGATCATTAAATTCTACCTCATTAAATAAAATAATATTATAAATAATACGATATAATAATTTCCAGATATAAATTGAGGACGAAAAATTATATTTTATAATAAAAAATTTAAATGGAACAAACAAATAAAATAAAATAATCTCAAATAGCCATTATTTACAAATACAATTAGGATTTTATTTACACATTAATAAAAAAATTACTATTTATCATCACATAAATAAAAATACTATGATTAACCACTTAAATTATGTAACACCCCAGAATGATAACGGGTTAAATGACAAAATGATATGACTCATTTCAATAAGGTGCACCGTCCTTTTCGAGTGCCTATCTGAATAGAACTCCACAGTTAACCATGCATGGTCTGGATTAGTGATCATGATGGGTGACCTTCAGGGATGTTTTCCATGGTGTGTGTGAGTGAGGACCAAGGACACTGGAAAGGACATGTGTTGGCCTGTGAGGAATTTCATTAGTCAGATGACCCATTTAGGCACTTGGGTGGGCCCCTGGGTGAGGACCACATGTCTGCGGGGCAACTGGTGGTACCTGGTGGGCCAAGACCCGACGACCATGTAATGGCGGGGAGTCTGTGCTGTCATAGAAGCCTAGATGTTACAATTTGTATCAGAGGAGTCGGTTCTACTGTAGAACATTGGAATCTGATCTTCTAATAGCAATATTGTTAAGTGTTATGATTGTGGTTATCAGTTTAGGGAATCTAGTGTCGGAGTAGCGGCTGACATATCATTACACCAGGACCCTGACTTATGATTTCTGACTATGTGCACAAAAACATTGAGTGTGTTTGTGTTTTGAATAGTATTCTTTGTGATCTCTTTGATTCAGCTCCCTAGGAATAACTTATTGACAGTGGCACACCTGTTTCTTTTCAGGATTCCTCCATATAATTAGCCAGCACAGATTCTGGGTAGAGCGTGCCATGACAGCCCACCGAGCAACAAGGCCTTGGTGTAGGGCCCTTTATTAGTAGAGGCATTAGCGGGGGCACCAGCAGTACCATTACCCATTCGACTACTGATGCCACAAGCCCCAGAAGTAGAGAGTGCATGCCTCTTTAGCGCATTGCACATGTTCTTGCACCAGAGGCCACCAAGGATCAGGGGTTAGATGGACCCACAGGTGGCTAAGGATTGGCTGGAGGCTGTGGTGAGAGTCTTCTGATGGGTAGGAACACCAGCTGATCTAATGGTGATCATTGTCGTCAGTCTTCTATAAGAAGCCACCAGCAGATGGTGGAGCTTGATGCTCTAGGTTCACGACGGGATGACACTTCTCTAGGAAGACATTGAGTGCTTGTTTTGGGAAGAGTTTGTCCCAACAACCCTTCGCGTAGTGCACATATAGGAGCTTCTTCACCTACAGCAGGGTAGCATGACTGTGGCTCAGTACTCATCGATGTTCACTGACCTCTCACGCTACTCCACTGATATGGTAAGGGACCCATTCTTTAGGGCATGGATCTTTGAGTAGGGACTCAGGTGGGAGATCAAGATCCAATAATTTCTCTCAACATCCCGATGCAGGCCGGGGTGCTAGAGTGATCCTTCTTAGTGGAGAGTATTCTTGATAAGCAGTTACTGGTAGCGAGACCCACCACTGGGGCTTCATATAGCATATTCTTCTGTAGCTGGTAGGAAAAAGATGTCATAGTAGACTAAGAGGACCAAACCTATATGTGGACAACCGCATGATTCAGTTTTGGTTGTGTGGGGTACCTGAGATAGATCCAATCATGTGAGGAGGAGGTAGTGTTACGCATGCGACGTGCAAGGTCGCATGGCTCGTGATTGCCCGACCTGTCATATGGATGATCAGCAGATGGTCGAAGGACCACCCAGGCAGAGACATAGGTTCAACCGAGGAGGACCATAGGGAATAGGTTGACATGGTAGAGGATCTTTCCATGTAGGTTGCAGTGGTTGGCAATTCGAGGTGTTACCGCCAAAACAACCAGGTGGTCCTCCTCGACCAAAAGGAGCATGTGGACAGGGGTGAGCTCAGCTCCAGGAAACTGAGGCCTTTGACCATGGCTCTCCAAAGATGAAACAAGGTACGATCTGTGTCTACTCCACCATAGTTGTAGTACATATAGATATAGGTTCCAGTCATTATTTTATTTCCATTTCCCACATTCGGAGTACAGAGATTCTGGTGGAGCCCTTGGCTCAATCCTTATGGATAGATACTCATACGGGAGAGATTTTGATGATTACATATTGGTACCATTAGTGTGAGATTAATCTAGGTGGTGATAGCTTCGACTGTGATCTTCTAGTAGCGGCGTCAAGGCCTTATGACATCATCTTGGATATGGATTGTTTATATACAGTCCATTCCCATATCGATTAAATTAGGGGGAATGTGGAGTGTATCCATGAGTATGGGACTAGTTTTACCTTCACCGGAAAGAAGGGAGTCATTCCAGTCCAGGATGGAATTTCCCGGAGGAGAGTATAGCCGAGAACTCAACAGTTGGCTGGACATACCCATAGAGTGGTTGCTATGGAGAGTCCAAGCTATCCTGTAGTGGTGGACCAGTACGCTGATGTCTTCCTTAATGATGTTTTATGTCTACCTTCTTGAAGAGAGGTGGACTTTACATAGAATTGTACCTCATGATGACACCGATATCTACACCAGAATATCAGATGGCTCTAGCGGTACGTCGTGAGCTGTGGGTACATCTGGAGGACATACACGCGAAGGGGTTCATCTGGACCAGTGTTTCTCCTTAGGCAGCCCCGATTTTATTTACCAAGAAGGAATTTAGGTGCTTGAGACTTTGTTTTGACTATAAGCACCAGAATCTGGTGACCGTGATGAACACATACCCACTCTTGAGGATCGATTAACTCTTTGATCAGCTAAAGGGAGGACGGTGGTTCTCAAAAATAGATCTCAGATCAGGCTATCACCAGGTCAGAGTACGAGATGAGGATATAGATAAGAAGGCTTTTAGATGTCAATATGGCCACTAAAAGTTCTTGGTTATTCCATTTGGCATGACGAACACTCCATCATTGTTTATGGGACTCATGAACTTGATCTTTCATCCTTAACTTGATCTCTTTATAGTAGTCTGCATCGATGTCATTTGGATCTACTCGGCTTTCAAGGAGGAGCATTCCTATCATTTGCAGATAGTTCTGGACACACTCCAAGAGCACCTGTTTTATGGTAAGCTCTCGAAGTACCAGTTATATAACAGAGAGGTTCACATTCTGGTACATGTCATCTCAGAGGCTGGAGTTGTGGTGGATCTAGTGAAGATTGAGGCGGTACATGCTTGGGATTCTCCCATGAGTGTGACGGAGGTATGGATTTTTCTAGGTTTGGCCGGATACCATAGGAGATTTGTGCTATATTTATCTAGAGTCTCAGCACATTTATCAGTATTGAAAAAGAAGGGGAAACCCTTCCTGTGGTCTGAGAGATGCCAACGGAGTTTTTAGGAGTTGAGGCAGAGGCTGACTAGTGCCCCTATCTTGAGGCTTCCAGATAAATGAGTTGCGTACGTAGTGTACTGTGATGCATCAAGGACAGGTCTTGAATGTGTCCTCATGCAAGAGAAATCAGTTATCGCGTATGGTTCTTGACAGCTGAGACAGCATGATCATAACTACACAACCAATGACCTTGAGTTAGTAGCAGTGGTCTTTTATTTGAAGAAGTGGTGACACTATTTGATGTGAGAGCATTTTATGGCCTACTCTGATCTCCAGAGTCTCAGATATATCTTCTCCTAGAAGGAAATTAACCTGATACAATAGTGTTCTCTTAAGTTCCTATAATACTATGACATTCAGGTAATCTATACTCATGGGAAGGGGAACGTTATAGTAGATGCACTCAGTAGTAGATCAGGTATAGAGCTGCTTGGTGAGGACATAGAGAAGCTAGTCACTTTAAAGATATCCTTTGTGGAATGAGATGAAGCAGGTTTTCTTTATTCTCTTATAGTAACTCCCCCACATCTTCAGCGAGTTAGGGAGGTGCAGTGTGGGGACTTTGACTGCATGGCTCGACATGTTCAGATATCCACAGGGTAGGAACCTGATAAATTTTATAAAGGCGGGAGCATTTCATCTGGTTTAGAGGGTGTACTATGGTACTGGTGGATTTACGGGAGGAAGTGTTGAGAGATTTCCATACATCCCCTCTAGAGGTACATCTAGAAGTGTAGAAGATGTACCTGGACCTGTGATGATAGTACTGGTGGTCGGGAATGAAGAAAGAAGTAGCAGAGTTTGTCTCTTGGTGCCTCACTTGTCAGCAAGTGAAGGTGGAGCATCAGGTACCAACATACTTAGTTTAACCTTTAGAGGTCCTAGAGTGGAAGTGGGACATGTTATCCATGGAATTCATTACATGAATTCCACGTACATCTAGGGGTCATGATTCTATCTGGGTGATTGTCTAATAACTCACCAAGTCACCCCACTTTCAACTGATTAGAGAGAAGGGTTTAGTAGAGAGATTGGGATGCCTCTAAGTGCAAGAGATTGTGCGGATACATGGATTTCCCTCGACGATTGTCTCCGATCGTGATGCACATTTCACTTTCCGGCTATTTAAGGGGTTGTTGGAGGCTTTCGGGATGTATCTTCTTTTGAGCACCACCTTCCATCATCAAAAGGATGGCCACACTGAGCGGACCATTCTAACCCTCGAGGACATGCTGCATGCTTGTATCCTCAACTTCTGTCAATGTTTGGAAGATCACTTTATCTTAGTGGAGTTTGCATACAACAACAACTATCACTCCACCATTGGGATGGCACTATTCGAGGCTCTGTATGGACAACCTTGCAGATCACCTTTGTGCTGGACTGAGCCAGGGTAGTCAGCACTCGTGGGATGAGAGATGGTACTGTATACCACTGAGAAGGTGAAGATCATCCAAGAGTGGATGAAGACTACACAGAGTAGGAATTAGTCTTATGCCGATAGTATACGGAGACCTCAAGAGTTCTATGTTGGTGACCACGTCATTATATGGGTGTCACCTCGACAAGGTATGTAGAGATTTTGTCGGGGCGACAATATATGTCTGAGGATCATCGGGCCCTTTAGGTCCTAAGTAGAGTTGGAAAGGTGGAACTCCACCGAGCAATTCCCCCTCAGTTGCATCGAGTGTACAACGTTTTCCCTGTATCCTACCTGAGGAGATACGTTCATGACCCATCTTACGTCATCGACCATGGCGAGCTGGACAAGGATGATGGGGCGACATTTATGGAGGATCCGATAGAGATTGGGGATCGACAAGAGCCATTCCATCTTGGGAATATAATACCTACAGTGTGTGTTTGCTGGCATCATGGGAACCTACAGGATATCGCATGGCAGCAGGAGGCTCAGATACGTTCTCAAACCCCCACATGTTTACTTAGTTTGAGTTGTGGATTACGGGGATGCAGAGCACTGAGGTGGGGAGAATTTAATGTCCCATATTATTTTCCATATATTTTTTATTAATTATATCGAAATATTATGAGAACGTGAAAATTGACGACACGTGATTCCAAGAAACCAGAGTGAACGAAATGAATTTATGAACCTTTTTTTGAAACATTCAGTAAACGCGCGAGCCTATTTTTGTAACTTTTAAACCAGTGCTCGGAATTGAAATCTGAGGGAACTATTGAACTCGAAGCACTGAAATTCGATTAAGGAGACCTTCACCTCAACCACAATCGGTCGAGGGTGAATGTTAGATTTTTTTCTTTTTGTGGGGGAAAATAAAATAAACTAGATTTTTTATTTATGAAATGTAATCCTCCGAATTATTTTGGGTTGTGGGGACCACTTGACCCTTAAACTCCACCTTTAATGGGAGGTAACTTTTGGTTTCCCATCACATTGATGTTCTAATCCAATTAGATTAATTAATAAACATAAATTTTTTAATTTGGAATTTCACCTCTTTTTTGGATGATTTGTTGGAAAATGAGAAGCTTGGGAGAGTTGTGGAGAAACATTCTCTCAAACAAAGAAAAATTTCCCCAATGAAGAACTATGTCGAAGGATCTCTAATGAGGAATGTCTTCAACGAAGACAAACAAACAACCATCCTCCCCTCTCCCCACAGATGTCAATGAATCATCAAGGTAGGGAATGTTGTTTTGTATAACCCTAACCTCGTTCTTGTTGTTCTTCTTGAATCAAGAACAACTATGTCGCTCGCTACCATTCTAACACAGATGGTGCGGGCTAAACGAACCCGACCCAACCTCTCCAGATACATTGTGGATTTTGGTGGTCTTAAATCGATGGTGACGTCTCAAGACGAGTGTGAGAGTCTTCAGAATGAATATTGGGCCATCAGGGTAGACCGGGTAACCCAAGGAATGTTGTCGGTGACCATGTTTGTGACCAACACTCTGGCCGGCCACGATGACAGTGGTGGCGCAATCGTGCCGCTGGTGATGGGAAATGGTCCATCGGTCGTGGCAGAGCAAGGGTGGCGGCCAGCTCACAACCTACTGTGTGAAGGGGGTGGCAGTGCACATCTAGGTCGTCGGGCGTGCACGGGCCGTGACACGAGGCTACGATGGTGAAGGAGGGGTGGTTGGATAGTTGTTGGTTGCTAGGGGTAGTGTGGTGCACGTCCACGCCATACAGGTGGGTAGGCCGTCCGGCCTGCCAGGGAGCTAAGTTGGACCCTAGGTCCCACGTTCCAGCTGACGGCGCCATGTGGCGTCGGCTGGTCTCCAACCCTACCTGAACAATCACGCCGTTTTGGGTACACAGGGGATGCTTCCCCCTTAGGTGGGGACTATGGTGGACCCCACCACATAGCCAGCCAACCACGGGCCAGTGCGGGCCACCCAGCGGGCCTGGTCGGACCTAGGGCCGGACCTGGGTCTAGCCAGGCAACCCAAACCGGGCGGGTTGGTCCGACCATGTTAGGTCGGACCTAGACCAGCTTCAACCCTTTTTCGATCTTTTGGCCTTAACATGAGCTACATGAATCCATTTGATGAAATTTATATGGCTCCAGAATCCTTGGATGGATATTTTCCTTTTTTTATACCCCACTTGATATTTGGATAATGTTGGGGTATGCCCGGGTGGGATCGAACACGAATTCAACCAGGTCGTCGGGACTAAAAGGCCAATACAATATATACCGGGCGACCGATTAACACACCTTCTATTGCATTGATCCCTCTATTATGTGGAGTTCCATTAGGATACATCTCCATGAGACATCGTGGTAGTTGGAGAATCGACATGTGGATAGAGAAGCGAACCCTCCCAGAATCAAGCGAGCTTAGTGCAGAAACCCTTTGGCTGGATGTAACATTAGAAAGGGATCCTATATGGGTATGTGCTTTGGGATATTACATGGGTCTGTGTTCTAGTATCCTACAAGGATACAATCTAGAAATCCACGTTGAACTACTCTAGGATCCTATTTGGGTCTGCTGTACTAGGATCCTATGTGGTTCTGATGATTTAGGATCCTATGTGGGTCTGCCTCTCAACAGAGTATGATGATTCATTAGTAACAACTCATCTCCTTTACTATTGTACCTAATTAATACCTTGTGTGAGTTGAGTCTTACATTTTTGGTATTATTCTGTGTGGAAATACATTTGTGGTGATACCATTGTAGTATACATCTGTGTGGATTTTCCTATATGGTACTTACCTTTGGGGTGTTACATTGGTGGTAATCACTCCTCCGATGAACAGTTGAGCTTTTGTATAAAAGAGTTGTGCCTTGTGTTTCCTCATGAATGAAATGGGTATACATGATAACTTAGGTATATGTATGGGAACATACCTAAGTAGGGTTGTAAGTAGTTTTCAAGCATTTTGGTTTATCCTTGGTGGGTTTTGTGAGACCTTTGAGGGTATCGGGGTACCTACTGAGTATCATTATACTCACCCCTTCATGGGTTATGCCCGAACCATGTTGAGTTTGGTGTAGAAGATGGGCAGTGCTGATGGAGGAAAAGGGTACCATGACTGGAGGTTGATCGGTGGTGGAAATTAGAAGAGGCGTACCGTAGAGAGGATCATTCGAGAGTTGTACCTATCCATCGGGTATGATCCTTAGAGGGTGTTCACAGGAGTTGCTTTCAGTTTTACTTGTACATTTCAGTTTTCCTTGTACTTTCTAGTTGGGATTGTATTCTGGCCCCTTTTACTTACTATACACACTCTTTTTTTACTATATATTTTACTTCTGTTTGTATCTTGTTGTGTTCCTTGTTTGTGTGAGCTTAAAGGTTATAAAGGAAATGCCTTCTCGTTTTTATGGAATACTTCTTTCGGTGCTAGTCGCCAGCCCCTGGCCTATGGAAGACTGGCTTGGGGTAGTCACGACAAAGGCCCCAGGGGACGGGTCTTGAAAAATTGGTATCAAAGGTGGTAACCAGCATTAAGTGTGGTGCACTACCTGGGTTGAGATATAGGGCTCACAATTAGGACGTTGTGCTCTAAGGAGGGGGGTAATTATAACAACCCAGAATGATAAAGGTTTTAATGATTAATGATATAAATCATGTCAACAAGGTTCACCATCTTTTAGAGAGCCTATTGGATTATAACTACACAATTAAGTGTGCTTGGCCTAAATTAGTGATCAAGATGGGAGATGTTCTCTGATGTTTCCCATGGCATGTGAGAGTGAGGAAAAACACTTTGGAAATGACATGTGTTGGACTATGGGGACTATCATTTGTCAGAAGACCCATTCAGGCATGTTGGTGGGCCCTTGGGTGGGGACCATGTGTCTACGGGGCAACTGGGGGTACCTGGTGGGCCAGGACCCGATGACCAAGTTATAGTGGGGTGTATGTGCTTCTAGTAGGGCCCGATTGTTACATTTTCCTACTCCTAGAAGGATAGGCTCTGTCACGGGTGCCCCATACAACCGACCCTGAATCCTGAGGTGGTCCACCTATAGATCTAGTCCTCTTAAACCTCTGTGACATCTGTCTACTACTAGCTATAGAGGACTCTGCTATGTGATTCAGAGTGGTGGGTCTCAGTGTTGGTGAATGCTCATCAATGAAACTCGCCACCAAGAGGGCTCTCTCTAACACCCCCTCTTGCGTCGGGATGCTGAGAGAAATCATCCAAGCACTGATCTCCAGCCTGAGTCCCTACAACCCTTCACAAAGTGTACATACATGAGCTTCTTTATGTGCAGTAGGGAAGCATTACTGTGGCTCGGTACTTAGCACGGTTCACCGATCTCTCACTTTACTCCACTGATATGGTGCAGGACCCATTATTCAGGGCTCGGACCATCGATAAGGGACTCAGGCGGGAGGTTAAGGCTCTGATGATTTCTCCGAGTATCCCAACGGAGGAAGAGGTGTTACAGAGAGCCCTCTTAGTGGAGATTTTTGTTGCTGAGTAGTCAAAAATAGTGAGACCCACTATCGAGCATCACATACCAGAGTCTACTGCAGCTGGTAGAAGACAGATGTCACATACCTTTGTTATCAAGGGTTGTTAGTTGTTTTCCTTTTTTGTGGATTATCCTTTGTGCATTTTGTGAGACCTTTGAGGGTCTTGGGGTCCCTACTGAGTAACATTATACTCACCCTTGCACGGGCTATGCCTGCACTTTGTTGTGTATGGTGCCGATGACAACCAATGTTGATAGAGGATTAGGGTACCATGACTGGAGGTTTCTTGGAGGTGGACATTAGGAGAGTCGTACTGCAAAGATGACCATTCGAGAGCTGTACCTACCCTGCAGGTAGGATCCTTTGTGGGTGTTCAAAGGAATTGTTTTCAGTTTTAATTACACTTTTATGTTTTCCTTGTACTTTCCAGTTGGTCATGGATTCTGGAACCTTGAACATAATGTACACACTCTTTTTACAATATAGTTTACTTGTGTTCGTATCTTGCAATGTTCTGGGTTTGTGTGAGTTTATAGGTTATAAAGGAAATGCCTTTCCATTTTAGGGAATACGCCTTTCGGTGCTAGTCGCCTGCCCTTGGCCTATCGAAGGCGGGCTTGGGCTAGTCACGGCAGGGGCCCCGGAACGACTCGTGCCCCGAGGCCTGTTCAATGACTAGCCCAAGCCCACCATCCATAGAATAGGGTCTGACAACTATCACCGAAAGGCGGATTCCCTATAATGGGAAGGAATTACCTTTATATCTTGTAAACTCACACAAACCAAACACACAGCACGATACGAACACAAGTAAACTTTATAGTTAAAAGAGTGTGTATAATAAGTAAAAGGGTCCAGAATACAAGCCCAACTGAAAAGTCCAAGGAAAACTGAAAAGTACAATTAAAACTGAAAATAGCTCATGTGAACACCCTCCAAGGATCCTACCAGAAGGCTAGGTATAACTCTCGAATGGTTGTCTCTGCGGTACGCCTTGTCAAATGTCCACCTCAGAGCTACCTCAAGAATCGATACCATCATCCTCCATCAGCGTTGTTCATCATCATCACCGAACAAAACATGGTACGTGTGTAGCCTGTGTAGGGGTGAGAATAACGATACTTAGTAGGGACCCAACGACCCTCAAAGGTCTCACAAAATCCACAAAGGATAAACCACAAATCATTAAACCAACTGAAAAAATCACTTAGGTATATTCCCATACATATACCTAAGTTATCAAAAATACCCATATCATTCATGAGGAAACACAAGGCCCACTCTTTTAGCCAAAATCTCAAATGTTCCATGAAGGAAATATTACCACGAAGGTAACACCCCAAAGGTAAGTACCACAAAGGAAATACCACATAGAATTGTAGCACAATGGTATCACCACAAATGTATATACCAGAAAGGTAACACCACACAGAAGAATACCATAAAGGTAAGACTCAAATACCACCATTTATAACATAGTTATGGTAACAAAGGCGATTAGATGTTACTACTGAATCATCTTAGTCTGTTGAGAGGCAGACCCACATAGGATCCTAAATCCTCAGACCCACGTAGGATCCTAGAACATCAGACCCACATAAGATCCTAGAGTAGTCCCATGTGTATTTTTAGAGAATATCCATGTAGGATACTAGAACATTAACCCAAGTAGGATCCCAAGGAACATACCCACATAGGATCCCTTTCTCATGTTACATCTAGACATTGGATTTCCGCACTAATCTCATTTGATTCTGGGAGGGTTCGCTCCTCAAGCCACAGGTAGATTCTCCAACATCCACGAAGTCCCATGAAGAAGCATACCAACAGACCTCCACATAATAGGGGTCTCAACACAATAGATGTTGCGTCACTCGGACGCCCGATCTATATGTTATTGTACTTTTAGTCCTGAGGGCCCGATTGTATTCGTGTTCGATCCCACCATGGCATACCCCAAAATTATCCAAATATCAGGTGGGGTATACCAAAATTAATACCGTGATCCAAGGATTCTGGTGCCACAGATGGTTCGTCAGATGGATGATTGTAGCTCATGTTATGGCCAAAAGAGCGAAAAAAGGGCAGAAGCTGGTCCGGGTCCGGTCCAACCTGGTCATACTGACCCGAACCGGTTCGGGTTTCCTGGTCTGACCTGGGTCCATCCATGGGTCCAACACCGCCCGCAGTGCGGCCCGATCTAGGTGGCCCACTGGGTAGCCTTTTCTGCGGCCCACACTGGGCGGCCCATGCTGGCCTGCGGTTGGGTGGCCCCGCAGTGGGGTCTGCCCTAGCCACCACCCTCGGGGGAAGTCCCACTAGGTACCCCAAATAGCTTGGGCGGCGCCATGGGGTGCCGAAAGCTGCCACATGGGACCTGAGGTCCCACTCAACTCCCCAACTGGCGTGACAGTCGTCCCACCTACGCGTTGCGGTCGCACGTCGTGCCACCACCAGCGGCCGACAGCGAGCCGACCGCCCGCACCTTCACCGTCGTGGCCTCATGCTGTAGCCCCTGCATGCCCGGCGACATGAAGGCCTGCCTCCACCCCTTCATGCGGCCTATCATGCACCGGCCAATAACCTTTCTCCACCACTACTGACGGGCCGTGTCCCTTCTCCGACGGCGCGCCATACCGAAGTGCTGATTGCCGCTCCCAAGCCCCACTAGTGCCAGTTGCCGGCATGGTCACTGACAACGTTCCTCTAGTCACTGGGTGTGCCCCGGTGGCCCTATCTTCATTCTGACGACTCCCGCACTCATCTCGGGACGTCTCCATTGATTCAAGATGACCAAAATCCACAATGTTTGTGAAGAGGTCGTTTTGGGTTTGTTTGGCCCACACCCTCCACATTAGAACGGTATCAAATGGCATAGTTGTTCTTGATTCAAGAAAAATGACAAGAACAAAGAAATGGGTATGTGAAACAATAGTCCATACCTTGAAGATTCATTGACGTTGGGGTGGGGAGGGAAGGACAGTCGTCAGTTTGTCATCGTTGAAGATGTTCCACATTGGAGATCCTTTGATGGAGTTCTTCATTAGAGAAATTGTTCTTTGTTGGAGAGAGTGTTTCTCCACAATTCCACCAATATTCTCCTTTTCCAACAAATCCTCCAACCAAGATGTGAAAAGAAAAATTAATAAATTTATGTTTATTTACTAAACAAATTGAGTTATCACATCAATGTGAGGGGAAATCAAAAGTTACCTCCCATTAAAGGGGGAGTTCAAGGGTCGGGTGGTCCCCACCATTGAATTCAGGTTGGTAGTTCTAAAGCTTGGGTAGTCCACACCACAAAAAACAAATTGGGGGGATTAGATTTCATAAATAAAATAATGATAGTTTATTTTATTTTCTCCCATGTAAAGAACAAAAACTATCTTTCACCCTCATCCTAATGTTGTTTAGGGGAAGATCTCCTTAAGCGAATATCAGTGTTGTGAGTTCAACGGTGCCCTCATATTTCAATTCTGAGCTCCGTTTCAAAAGATACAAAAACTTGCTCACACATTTACTAAATGTTCCAAAAAAAGAAAAAAAATTCATTACAGGCACTTCGGGCCTCAAACTCACATGCCATAAATTTTTGCGAACTCGTAGTATTCCCATATAATTAAAAACCAAATTTATATGGAAAAAAATCCGGGTATTTAAAAATTACTATTTTACCAATGAATATACATAAAGAAACAAAATTAATGTATTAAAATTGATCAAATAAGTTCATCATCCATAATCAACTAGAAAAATATACAGATTGACATGTAGGATGTCCTTGAACCAGATTCCAAAATCCTATATAATCAAGAATCCCTACTGAAGGGATAACAACTCCTACTTCATGGCTTCCCTCAACATAGAAAAAAAGAATTCTGAATGGTACTCATTCTAGAAAAGGATCCATAAAACATCTTCCTCCTTACAATAACAATGGTAAAATATCCTCAACTAATGTGTAGCTCCCCACATCGTACTAACAACCAATGGATTCCAGAACCCAGACCATGCTTGATCAAAAAAATTGATCTCAATCTCCCCCATCTATCTCTCAGACTCTAGATCTCAAATTATCTCTTTATGTATTCCCAAACTCGTAAATAGAAAGGAATTCATGGCCCACATCCATGCCTTGTCATAATATATTGGTTTGATCATGTATGATTAATTAAAACCTGTTGGGAAAAAATCCATCAAGGCATCATTGAAGAATTTTTAAGGTGATTGTGTTTGTTGACAAAGTGGACATCTGAGTGGTGATTGTTGACAAAGCAAAAGAATGACATACAAATTTATTGACAAAGAGGATTTCATGATGGAATGTCGAGTTCAAGTGTTGAGGTCACCGATCCATGTTTGATTCAATAATGTCGACAAAAGGAATGGATGATCTAGAGGCAGTACAAAATAACATATACAAGGTGGCACCATTTTCTATTGTTTGCCAAATTTTTGGGCCTGGAAATCCACAAATGAAGAAAAGTGGTTTTTAGAAAAGGGACTTGTCCGCAGTGTATTTGAAGGCTTGGAAACTTGTGTGACATATGCTTTTCAAGATTAGATCATCAAAATATGGCAAAGGGATAAGGTTCGCGCATGTTTTGGTGAGGTCACGCAGGTGACTTGTGCGCCGGGAATGATACTTGCACGCCGATGCCTTGGAAGCTTGAGAACATGCGCTCCTATGGTTTTTCAATATCAAAAGATCAAAATATGGAAAAGGCAAGAGGTTCGCACATGTTTGGAAGTGGGTCACGAAGATGACTTGGAGGGGCAGAGAGCTGCACACTGAGACTTGCGCACCGAAGGGAGACTTGCGCGCCGTCGCGCAGGGTGCTCAATTTGCCTATAAATACTGGACCACCACTTTTCATTCAGTACTGGAGTTCAACACTTTCAGAAATCAGAGCTCTTGTCGCGCAGTTGTGGTGATCGCGGAAGTGGTGTGTGTGTGGTTGCGCAGGTGGGACATGCACGCCAGGATGATAGTTGCACGCCAGTGTTTGAAGCCGCGCGCCAGTGGGCTGTTGCACGCCAATATTGGTTTGGGATTAAAAGGAAGAGAGTCGTGCAAGTTTGGAGTTGGGGAAGATTTTGTCGCGCAAGTGTCTGAAGTAGACATTCATGCCCGTTGTTACTTGCGCGCCGATACTTGCATGCCGAGGTTGACTTGCACGCCAAGTAAAGTTTTTTCTAGTAGTGATTTTCGGGCTGCGTGGAAGCTGGAAGATTCCCCGATTCCTTCGGTGCAAAGAGATATTCATCTATGTGTGAAAATTGGGCTTCAATAGAGCATCTACTTACAGAGGAAGATGCATTCCTTCATGAAAATGAAGAGACCTTCATGTCTATAAACTGTGAGTGGATTCCTTTCAAGAGCAGTGAGCAAAGGAAGAGAAAGTAGGCGATCCTATCCATCGGTAGTGAGCCAGAGAGAGAGAAATAGGGAGTGACCCTTGGGGAAGCAGTGAGCTGACCCTAAACATTGTAAAGACAGTGAGCCTGGGCATAGAAGTGATCTAGCCCGAACATTGTAATCCACAGCTAGTGAAGTTTAGTGGAATTGGTACGACTAGAAACTTTTCGGCGTATGCTCCTTGGACGTAGACCATTGCGGTGAACCAAGTAAAATTGTTGTGTCCTATGCATGATTTACATTCTGTTTACTTTGTGCAATAGGAAAGAGAGAGAAGAGTGTTTTTTAACAGCGAAACAAGATTAGAATGGGCGTTAATTTTAAATTAGTCGTACCCTGATTCACCCCCCTCTCAGGGTATTCAGCCTTGTGGACCTAACAAAACCTCTTTTTGGACCTCAACTGCCTGATACTCTTGAATATGATGAACATGATCAATTATAGAAAATAAAGGAAAAGTCATAAGCCCAGTATCATGGAATTTCATAATATAATATTTAATTATGTTAATTTAAATTTACTGTAAACACCCGATTCAAACAATAAAACAATCATTATTGATATATTTAACTCTCCTATGTCTCAAAATTTCAAACATTTCAACCACATATTATTGTACGATATGCTCATAGATTGTCAAGTGGATCACTGGGGGACGTAAAATCCCATGTCCTAACCGAAATCCCTTGTCTATGTCATACTGCAAGATCAACTGGAATTATTTCCCTACTATCCCATTAAATCATTTTTACACCTCACTACAAACTCTATGTAATATATGAAAGAAAACCATTTATACTACTCAATCCTAAACCCCTACTAAAAATGATGTTTCAATTAAGGGATATAGAAAATGACACCCCAAGTCCCTATTCCAATAAGACCTTGGGTGGATACTATCACTAAGTTTATAGAAATCTAGAAAATTGGGAGAATAACACTCAAAAATATAAAATATAATCGGGATATAGCATAAACAACAACCAAGAATGTTTATAATATATAATAAGGAAAATATTTTAACCATCCCATAATGTAAGAATAGAAATAATCCAATAAAAATATAAGTCTTTAACATTAATTTCCTAAGGACAAGACCTATATCAGTGACCTAAAAAAATCTCAAATACAAGTTATCAATGTATATCTTGGTCCCCAATGTCCCTTGGAGACATGAAAAAATAGTTCATATACATATGGTGAGCATAAAAGTATTCTCATTAGGGGAATATCCAAGATCCCATGTGTATATATAAAAATAAAATGCTATTTATCTAGTGAACAAACAGTAGAACCAAAAAGTACCTAAATAGGTCATCTAAATGTCTAATACTCAATATGGCTTGATCACAAAATCATGCTCCCAATATCATTATATAACATTGAGATCATAGGAAATAAATTCACCCCACAACAACTTCCCCATGGATTTTATACTCTCACTCCCCAACATCAAGGATCATGTACTCCCATCCATTCCATACACATCGCATATCACCATCTCACATCATGTAAAATATCACTTGAAGACACCTGATCCATATCTGATGTGGGTCAGGACTTAACCAAGCATACCACACACTCACAATGTCTAGAATCTCATGCTACCATCTATAAACCTCACATGACGTCATGATCAAAGACACATGGTCCATCATATATCATCTCACATGAAGAAAAATAGTACATTACCCCACAACTTGTTATGTAACACAAACATTAAGGAATCATTATCATGAATGTACTTACCCTATTTCCCTACTCTTACCATGCCTTACCCCTAACACATATCACATCACACCACCACATCATCACATAACATCTCACCTAAAAACCCCTCACCAACACTTATGGGTATTCTCCAATACCAACCTGTATGATCACCACTACTAAAGGAAGAGTGGATAAGATGGGTTATTCAATGATCCATGTAACCACCATCATTGACATTGGAAAAAACTCAAAACACACAACCTCTGAACATTGGTAAGGTTTTATAACACATGTTGGCATGTATTGAAATAACATAATGATACATTATATACATATATCACATAGTATACAACATGGTAGTTCACAAAAACTGAACATGTTCTCACCAAATTACAACCATTATACCAGACATCAAACTATTATAGTTTTTTCCACCCCTATAGGACACACCTCAGAAAACTACCACAAAAGGAATATATTTACACATTAAATTAATAATTTAATTCATTCACATTTACAATGGATATTACTGTTTTGTGTAGTTCATATTATCCATTTTACCACACATCCATTTTAATCCTACCACATTTAACATGGATCCTATATAACTATGTTTTATTATCAAAAATGTTTACATGGATAAGTGGGAAACTATCTTAACCAAAACCTTCCATAGTTATTCCACATCACATAACCTTTAACACAACACCTCACAACCACAATCATCACAATGCCACCCCAGCCAAACTAACTCAATATAGAAACCACACATTGCACCTCAAATCCACAACTCAATACACAACCACTACATGCCATAACCACACATCAGCACCACAAATCACCATAAAAACATCATCAACAATTCACACAACATAACGTCATCTCTATTGCACACAACACCAAATAATCACCCCTATGAACTATATAACATCATTTTCATTTCCCACCACAACCACTACACACCACATTGCACAACATCCCACATCACATCTATGGAAACTCACCACCACATCACAGGTTCCATACATTTCCCATTCGATATTGTAACCACAATATCCGTACAATAGCATTAATCACACAATCTAAACAAAATAAATAAACCAAAAACAATATAATCACATTTCAGATTCTATAATTTATTCTGTTGATTTGATCACATTACATCATAATTTTCTATGAGAATTATAACACAAACCACAATCCATGGTAAACTAATTTATTATCCAAATATATGTATTTTTCATTTTATTTATGGTGTGATCATACAATAATTTTTCAAGGGTCTCAAATCATATAATTTATTATGAAATCAAGGCTCCCAGAAACCAATATTTTTATCACGATAATAACATGCTATTATATTATCATAAACTATATCTGAATAGTAAAAAAATGTGATAACTCACCATACTAATCAATTCCAGGTTTTCTAATTAATTATATTTATTTCTTCCATTTTTATCCATCAAAATTGAAATGAAAAAATGAAATCCTAACAAATTTAATGTAATCTTCGAACAATGAGGATCCCATATCTTATTAATTGATTATGATATCACTATGCACTATAGGGAAATGAATAGTTATCCTAGAAACTGAAACCACACATGGATAAAATATATGAACCTATACTATAGATAGGGATAATAAAAAAACAGAACAATATACACCTCGAACAAAACCAAATTACTGCAATAGAACCCAGAATAAGAATAAAAGAAAACAAATGGATGGAAGAATAACTTCCCACCAGTCACCAACAGACATCCACTAAAACGGGATGTTTTAATAAAGGGAATATGGAAAGTAATTTCTGCAAAAATTCCTATTTTTATTTCATAAAATGAGAGGATTATTAGGTGAGTTTGGAGGAAATTTTCCATAAAGGCTTATAAAAACCTAGAAAATAACCTTTTCATGTCGTGAATTATAGATTCACATCATGATTTCCAAAGGGGTTGTGGATTACAGGAATGAATCCATTTTATGTAAAGGATCTCCCATAAGTCAGTATTCCATCAAAAAATCTATCTTCCCTCCCTAAATTAGTACATCTAATGATTTTTCCATTCTCTGAGTGAATTTTTTTTATAGACACTTTCATATCTACATTAAATACATGTATTCTCAAGATACATAAGATATGTATTACCAAATCACGATGTGGAAAAGGATCACATAGTGAAACATATATTTTAGTTATCCTAAATCTGCAATAACCATAAAACCTCATCATGCGTACTCTGAAAGCCTTTTTCTAAACATACTAGAAAAATAACATGTTGTGAAGGCATGCACTATTATAGATACTCTCATTAATCTCATGTATTATTGGAAAATAAAGGGAAAATTTAGTTTCATAAAATAATTATTGATAATTCCAATATAAGAAATAACATCCAACTTCTTACATGATCTATATATGGGATGAAACACCAATGAAATTACATCAATGTAATAAAAAAAATTTAATAGTTTAAGTGGATGACGTAATGTACACACTTTTTAAATAGACATGAATTTTTTAATTGACAAAATTGTGGTTTAGAATGTTCCACGTAATAAAAAACCAACACATTAATTATTTAAAATTATGTAATCTAAATACTTAGATAATAAATTTACTAATATATAATAGAATGTGGAAGATCAACATCAACAACCACTAAATCTAAGGGATAAAACAAGAGCATGTGAAATCAACACTTATGAATATGATCCTGATTACGAAGTGGTGAATAGTAAACCTATTCTTCAGTCATTAAATATAAACATCATATTTTAATTTACATTATTGTATTTCGATATATCACATAAATTTTATTATATTATTGATTAACCACCTCCATGAAGGGGTATTTAGTTATTTTTATAAAACACAAGGTGGTGTAATGATATCATTTAAAATATAAAAATTTA
Source organism: Viscum album (assembly GCA_963277665.1). Taxonomy (NCBI): domain Eukaryota; kingdom Viridiplantae; phylum Streptophyta; class Magnoliopsida; order Santalales; family Viscaceae; genus Viscum; species Viscum album. The sequence goes on from OY728141.1 coordinate 1,797,948,980, forward strand.
TCTAATTAAGGTTTTTGGGATGATTATTCCTAAAAATATAGCCACTCTTTCCATGTAATAAATTTATGGGGTATTTTGTATGGTTATTATCTATATGTTAATCCTTTGTAAAATATTGTGATAAAGATATCATATTTCACATCCTAAAAAATTTTATGACCAAATACTAATGAATGGAGAACTGTTAACTTCCCTTGGAGACTAATTGATTAATATCTGACATGATAAACAATAATCAGATATATTGATCTAAAATATATTATAAGGAACTCAATATTGATGATATAATAATTTTATGTAAATGTTTTGATGTATTTCACAATGATTTTTTTGGGTCATCCCAAAATTAAAAGGTTGTGTTATTTATTAAACACATACAGGGGTAAATATTAAATCAAAGTGTACTTATAGGATGGCCCCTATTATATTGGGGGAATTGAATAAGATAATTAACGAAAAATTGTAATAGTTTTTTACACAATCATCTTCTTAACTATGGGGTATACTAATACTCTATGTTATGAAGATGGATATGTCAATACATATATGTATTAATTATTTTTTTATAGTAACTAGATCTTTATAAAGAAAAAATATCATATACCACAAATTGATTCCTTCTTTGATCAATATAGGGGAGATGTACTCTTCTAGAATTTATAGCACTTTTCGCAACATCATTTAGTCTAGGTAAAGAAGAAAGATATAGTGAAAACAATCTTGTATACAAGATATGTACCCAATGAATTCCTAATGAAGTATTTAAACTAAAAAACTACCCTTCTATATTCATGGGATTTATTAATATAGACATTATAAATTACCTATATAAATATTTAATAGTTATTCCTATTGATATTCCAATATATTCCAAATAGTAATGCAGAGCATGAAGGGTTTTTATGTTTTGTGATAAAGACGTTAATAAAGGATATAATATATGGTAGCTTAATTAAATGTATGTTTGTGATACATGTTTTTTTGTGTGTAATTTGATCCTAAGAGAATTTTTATTCAATGATCTTTTAATGATAGAGTTGATATATTTATAGTCTAAAATAAATCATTTATATATATATATATGGTTTTCTTAGATTGACTAGATACTATAATGAAATTTTCATAAATTTCCCTCAATTGTTAAATCTACTAAAAAATATAACTTTAAACGAAATAATGTTTTTTATATGGATTAATGTTTATAAAACTCAATGGATATTAATAAGAGGTAGGAAATTTTAAATTTAATAAAATTATCTAATAGTAGAGAAGAGTTTATGATACATAATAATTCTTAAAATAAGGTTCTTGGATATCTGTAACACCGTGATATTTTAGAATTTATTTTCATTTAAATAATTATACATTTGATTAAATTTATAGCATACAATGCTGAGATTAAAACATGTTTTTACATACTATTAAAATATTATTTAAATATGATTATTATAACTTAGATATTGAATTTAACAGTATGAATATGAGTATCCAAATTTCGAAAATAAATGAATTATTTTTTTATCATTATAATTTTTTCGATTAATGGATAAGAAATAAGAAACTAAAATTTATATGATGTATTATCAAAGAAATTTTTTTTAATTAATCGTATTTATGTTTGAAATTTATTTTTTATCAATGTAAATTAATTTAATTATAAATTTATTTTATTCAATGTAATGAATATATCATATATATTAAAAATTAAATTTTATTTCTTCATGTGGTGATTAATGTAACCGCTCTTATATCGTGTATTGTTTTATAATATTTCTATAAATATTTATCAATTCTAGGCAATGATAGAACTTAAGATTTCAAAGCTCGGTGATCCTCATATTGATATTACAAAATTATTATATATATAAATATCATACTCACACAATTTTTTAAAATAATATAATAATGCCTGAATGTGAACTGTGACATGAATTCCAATATCATTGTTGAGTCAATAATGTAGGTTTTACCCTAGTTGTGGCAAAAGATTTGTTACCATTGGGTGTTTGTTAATGTGTTATCATAGATAAAGGTAATAAAATAATTATATTTATTTATTTAATTATTTTTATTTGATACGATGACCAAATTAAACATTATATATATATTATGTAAAATTCACTTGGTTAGCCTCATAACCCTATTAATTGAGAGAGACCATTAGATTAAGGCATGGTGTATGAGGATAATGAACATATATTTTGATAGAGGCCCATTTCATCAATGGGGGTTGTGGATCTCACTAGCAGCATTGATGTGTGACTGTTATTCATTAATGATTGTTCCAACCAGTGGTAGGACAATGATTTATTTAGCTTTTATCCTTTTTATTATCCCAATATGAACACTAAAAAATTCTTCTAAGAGTTTGATTCATGGGGTGACAATGTTTGCAGGTTTGGGTTATTTTCATCCTATGATTTAATGGATTTTTTTTTATTGTTACACTCTTCTGTCGTCATTCTAAAAACAATGAATATAGGTGAACCCAATAATAGAAAAGGTTCTTAATTTTATTCTCATTTATAAATTTATCTATGTATTCTACATGAAATCATCATTGGAATTCCATTTGGATGAAATTTTGGAAAATACTCAGTGGACCATCATTGCACAAATGATCTTTGTCCCAATAAATCGTTGTAGTGGGTTTGGGATGGAGACTGATGGAATAGTTACAATGTATAATTACAGATCAAGAGTTAATAAATATTTTTCATCTATATTTTTTTCTTTTTTCACATTGATATAATGGTATATTCAATTCGAGTGGATTGACTGATATATTCTAGTGAGTTGTGATAGTACGGACGGCTAACCCTAGATCTATGATACACGAGCATCATTTGTGGAAGTTGTTATAAAAATGGATTATGTGAAGAAAAAAAATGGATTTATGAAAATTTCCTCATAATATTAAATGTACCCACATAATTCAAGATAGGTATGGAACCTAGCTGTGGTGGTCGGGATTTTTTTGAAAATTAAATACTATACAACATGTTCCACATGTCGAATTCCATGTAATCCTACACTATAAGCCCAACATATGTTGGGGGGGTACACGAGAATAGAGATTTATAGGAATGTCAGAATGGGTAGAGTACAAGGGCAAGGCCTGATACTCAAACATGGATAGGTACATGGCCATGACCAAAATATATGAGAACAACTATGTGAATATCGGAACAGGAATATGAATCTAGGTACAAGAAACAAAAGGACCAATGTTAGTGGTACACATCGTGTACCCACTATACATGTTGTTTACTTACTCGTAGATGGATTAGATCCCTAGGTATATTTCGTGCTGTACTGGTTTATTAGAGTAAATATCCTTGGTCTATCCCTATATGTTAATAGTGTGGCATTACGTCCTCAACACAAGACTTTGATCACCTCTATGTGTGTTGTCTCATAATTATTTCAGTATGTACCTGTGTTCTACAATATTCGAATCCTCTATCACTTCTTATTTTCCTCTTGTCATGTTTTCGTGTAATCGCCGTGACCATATTATATTGATCATCTCTCCATTATCTAGTAGGTTCATCTAGTATGGTGCACAATATCATTATGCATATAATCTCCATCATGGAGGGCTATTTCAGTAGTGTTTTTGGTCTTTCCTAAAATTCCTAAGAGTGATATCCTATCTCGGTATTTATATCTTGGAGATTGAGTGGGTACTTCCATGGTGAGACCTGATGAGAATGTCTTCTCATTAAAACTTCATCAGTTATAGCATGGAATAAGGAGTAAGTAATCCTCGAGCAGCATTTCCTTTGGCCTCAAAAATAAACATGTCGGTGTTAGTATGCACTAGAACAACTAGACATATGGTGAATGTTATAGGAATATATTAGTTATTCTTATGATTATCCTTATTTCGTGGATCTTATCTTATTAAAACAATTATGTCGATGAATTGATTACATTCCTGAGGCCTTTTGCACAACGGTTTTGAGGAGTCCTATGGGGTATTGTTATACTCACTCATGGATGGGTTTTACCCACAAAAATAATGTATTATGATGATGATGGGACTTTTCATAGAGTCTAAGGTGTAATAGGGGCTTGAAGATCATAGATTGGTCTAGATATACCATGGTTTTCACAGGGTATTTCATTGACAGTTTTCCTCTCCATTTGGGTTGGTCGGTTATTTTTTCATATTTTATATAATTCGATTTATTTGGATACTTAGCACTTTAAAAAATTCTATTATACCCTGATTATGGGATATGTGTAATGCATGCATTAGTTTGATTCAAAATTTACTCTCATAATTATATGTGGTTAGATATGTTTACATTTGTATTTATACATACGAAAATGCCTTTTATATATGGTATATTCCTACTCGGTGCTGGAAGTAGTCCCCTGAACTATTACATATGGCCTTGTGGTTGTTACATATGGATTATCGCAGGCCAGTCAGGCCTAGGTGAGTTTGGTCATGAATGAGTAGTATCAGATCGGGTTCTATCTATGAATTATCATTTAGATATTATCTAGGAGTAATACCGATTTAGGATTTATGAAAATAGGGTTAAAGATTATTGAGATCATATATAAGGTTTAAGACTGAAGAATTAGTGAGGATGTTGAAAAATAAATTCATTGTACCATTGAGTGACTTCTTATTGACTTGGTATATAGCCAAACAGGTTGTAGGAAAAACATAAGTACATGCATCATATAATAATGGGTTGTGGTTATGATGTCTATCAAGAGTCTAATGCCTATATAGAGTTATTAACTATGGAATAACATGTTTATTTTAAGGATTCATATACCTTAAAAACTATCTAGGAATATACAATGTGATCACAAGGGTGATATGCTGAGTGATAAATCTTTGGTATATGAACATATATATGAGATTTTACCTCCTAATGGTATTTGATTTTTTCCACCACCTGTTGAGAAATTGATTTCACTTATAGTGTTATTCGAGGATGTGGGATGGTTCCCCATGTTGGATAAGTCCCAGAGGTAGTGACATCTTGGTTTTTAATGAAATCTAAACCAAACTGTTTTTATGGAATAGATAGAGGCTATCTATTAGAGTATTCTACCCTGTAAGGACACCTACGGATCAGATAGTGTTTATATAAATGACTCTTCTTTAGGGCTCTTCTGGGTGATAGGGGAGTCTGGTGAATTTGACATATGATGAGAAAACATTAACTTGTAATAATTTTAATGTCTACTGAGCGAGTAGTTTTATCAATAAATCATTTGATTAGGGTGCTTATAGATGCTTCTGTAGGTCCAGGGGGGTGGTTGGACCATTGAAATGTATTCAATGACATCCAATGAACTTTTGATATACACTATGGATATGATTAAATAACATAATTTTAGAACATTGTTATTTGAGTGGTGTATTAATCTAGATATCCTAACATCAATGATATCTCATTAAATCCCCACATATGATGGAGTGCTCGATCTGTAATTAATAATGAAGAGGTTTTTTGTAGAGGAAGTACAGAAAACATTTTCTTGTTATGGGCACACAATAGATCCAACATCATCCACATGTTTCAGATGATATACATATGGTTCTCGAAATGGAATAGGATTCATGAGATGGTCACAAGAAATATGGTTTTCAACTCAGTGTTATTAGTATTTTTCCATTCATCTTAATATGAGTAAGTATTTTTCACGTGATCTGCAAGGACATATTATATAGGGTTTCTTGACCTATCATACAACTAACAAAGAGATGGTTTAGGGACATCCTATGATGAGATAGGGGAAATCAAGATGAGGATTTATGGTTAGAATACATGGAAGGTATTTTTTAGTGCACTAAGAGGTGGATTCTCATCGACTTATTTCCTCCACTACTCCTAGGTGGTCCGTACAAAGATAATAGAGATGGTAGTGAGGGACATGATCCAGTGAAATGGGTCATGGCCCATGATAATGAGTATCCAATGATTATTATAGGTAAAATATATGCATATTATACCTTATATGATATACTAATAGACATAGGTGTGAGAAATTTCATTTTCCCACTTCTCTTGTTTAGAACATCAAGATTTTAGTTGACCCTGGGCTCAACCCATGCTAGGAAACTTCGAACGGATGTGACACAATGGTAAAACACATTCACCAATAGTTTTAAATAACTCTTGGAGGGTACTTCCCCTGATATTTTATTATATCAGTGTTGAGGAATTATGATTTCATATAGGGTAAGAACATGCTATCAATAGTTTATGCCCGATATCAACTATTATAGGAAGAAAATGTAGTTTTTCCACATATATGAGATGATATTTTCTTTTATGGTTGAGAAAGCAACACACAAAGAGTAGGATGGGCTCATATATATGATTTTACAATCAAATTATAACAATTTATATTATATCACCCTTTAATCATTAGATTCAATTATATTTTAGTTCCCTATAATGGTAGTAGTGTATGGAGACATCATTCTTGAAGGTTTGTTGGGGTTACCTCCTCACTGACAGATATAATTTTTCATTGAATTTCACCTAGGTATGACCATAATATCTATTATAGCATACCAAATGCCTCAAATATTGATTCGTGGGATGAGAGTGATTTTTTATGACTTATAGATTAAGGGATTTGAAATTCCCAGTGTTTCCCCTTGGGCAACCCCAATATTATCACCTAGATGGGGAATTGGAGTTCAATGTTTTTATGGATTATCAGGGCCTAAAAAATTAGATCATTATGAGTAAGTATCTTATGATGTATTGGTGACCTATTTGACAATATGATAGGGCTGTAATGTTTCTTGACAATTGACCTTATATCAGGTTATTTCCAGCTCTGATTATGGGATGATGATATACCAATGAAAACATTTTTAGGTTTCTATGGTCAATATAAGGAATTAAGGATACCATTAGGCATGTTTAGCTCCCTAAAATTGTTCATGGGACTCATGAATTGGATCTTTCATCCATTATTAGAATATTTTTTGGTGGCCTTCATCAATGATATATAATTTTACTCGACATCTGAGGAGTAGCACACAAGGCACTTAAGAATGATTCTAAGCATAATCTGAGAGTACCATCATTAAGGTAATATCATGAACATTCATTTCACAATTCTATAGTTCACATTCTTGGAAATTTTACCTTAGTAGTGGGATTTGGGGTTAATCTATTAAATCTTAATGCAATGTTATATTGGTGTCCACACAAGAGAGTGAAGTAGGAATGATGTTTCCTTTTGTTAAATGGCTACTATATGAGATTTTCTCAGAATATATCAAGGATATCATCATCTTTTCTCATTTAAACCTATATAAGGTAGAAATTAATATGGAATGAGAAGTTTTGATATGAATTTATGTTGTTTTTGAAGATATTTATTAGCTCTCCCATCTCAATATTTCTATAGGAGGATGTTGATTATGTAGTTCTATGTTATGAATCAAGGAGTGAACTTGGTTGTTTATGAAGATCTCTAGATTTACTGGCAGTAGTCTTCAACAAAAATACTTGTTGAAACTGCATTTAGGGTGATTATTTTATCATCTATTATGACCATATTAGTCTAATGTATAACATATATCAGAATTATCATAACATGATTTATAGGATATGTGTTGAGTTACTATAGTAATATGGATTTGAGATATTCTATGCTCTCTAGGGTGGGGAATGTGGTAGAGTATTCTCTCTGAATGAGATCATAGTAAAAATTATTGATCGAGGAGTTAGAGAAGTTAGCATCATTGTAGTTTTCCATTGTGGGTGAGTACGATGGAGTTTACCTTTGATCAATGGATTTTTATCCCCAAACATTAATCGAAAGGTAGGGAGACGCATATTGGAGATACAAACTATGATGGATTATATACTAAGATATCCATTGAATTTATTGATGAATTTTTTGAAGGTGGGGAGGACATCATCCTTTTCAGAGTGTGGATGATGGTAGATATTATTTTTTATGATGAGGCATTGAGGGAGTTTCATACACCCCCATATAATTTATTCTAGAAGTGTGTAAGATTTACATGGATCTTCGATGTGTGTTTTCTTATCCAGGAATGAATGATTGTGTATTAGAGTGTGTCTCTTGATTCCTCACTTGTCCGCAGGTGAAGGATTAACACCAGGCCCCAGTTGGTTAAACAAAACCTCTTGAGGTATCATAGTTGAAGTGGGATCGAATATCTATGGGATTCATGTTTGGGAATCTACATACATTTTGAGGAAATTATTCCTTTTGAGTAATGTAGAACGAGTCACCCTGTTGGGCCACATCCTAACCATTTGATATTATTTTTCAATAGATATATTGATATTCCATTATATATATGAATTAGTTTTTATCCCTAGAGTCTCCTAAAATATCATTTTAAACTCTGATTCTCAATTCACATAAATATTATGGATGGGATTCTAGGAGAACATTCGGGCATAGTTTCATTTGAGCATGGTGTTTCACCACCGGAATTATAACCAAACAATGTGGACCATTTAGGTTCAACTGGACTTGCATCAAGCTTTAATGTTTTACATTATCCATAGTTAGTAGGATCACCTATACATCGTTGATATTTATAACAAAACATCTACCATTCTACCATCTATATGTATCAATTCATTAATTTGTATGGGTGATGCTTCATGTCAACACTTTTTTGGATTGGTCTTTGTGAGTTAGCACTAGTGGGACTAGATTTTGTGTGTTCTACAAAATAAAAGTTTAAAATTCTCTAGAAATATATGAATACTTCATATAGCCATCAAAAGTCATGTAATGATTCATGATAATGGCCTTTGGAGTATGATTATGGAGACATTGTGGTACTGAAGCTCTCACCACGATCCAGAATGTAGATATTTGGATGAGGAGGAAATTTACCTCTAATATTCACTCTCCTTATAAATATATTGTGTTGGGTTGGTATGTTGGCTTAAAAATTGGACCTACTATCATAGTTAGACTAGGTATATTATGCATCCACATGTCATAACCGAGGAGGTTCATTCATGACCCATCACATGAAATCCAATGGGGAATGTTGGAACTCGAGGATGAAGCTGTAATTATAGAGTACCCAGTGGAGATAAGGTATTTTCAAGAGAATATCCTTTAGGGGTAAGAAATTACCTTCTGGTGGCAGTACAACAAACATTAGGGGAGAAAATAAGATCATGATACAAAAACTTGAGCTCAGTACATACAACTTTTTAAGTAGTATTTTTCAGTTTTCTAGTTGAAAATTACTTTGGTTTGGAAAATCCAAAAAATAATTCATTTCTGTTTAATTCATAGGAATATATGTTGTAATATTTTTTGAATCTAGGTACTAATATTGAGTGAGATTTTTAGTAATAGTGATCACAATATTAATATTATAAAAATATTATTTATATTCGTATCACATGTCCACATTTTTTCTAAAAGAGTTGAATAACTTCAAAATGGGGACATAGAAAAGAATTCTAGTGCCACCGTTGAGTTATAAATTTGGATTTTATCCTAAGAATGAAATAATCTTTTCGAATGTTGTGAATTTTCTTAATGTATTTTCATGGATAAAAATAAGAACACGATTTGATTTACTTATTTAGTTTATTATGTTTTGATAAAACAACCTAATTAACTCTTATATATGAAATTTTGCAGAAAATTATTAGTGTTATATGAATATATATAAGAATTGGGAGAGATCATTTGAAAAAGTCTTGGCATATGATGTCAATAGGCTAAGATAATTATCTAGGATTGTTTTACTTATGAGGGTTTATGATCTCGCTAGTGGCGTCGATGTGAAATAATGATTCATAAAAAAATAGAAACAACCTAATTTAAGACATTGATTTTTCTATATTTTATCCCTAGATGATATATCATGATGAACAATAATCAATTATTCTAATTTTTTCCAAGGGTGGATCATGATTGAGTGTTCGGGTTATTTTCTTCCTATTATATAGGGGAATTGATTGATAATTATCCTAAAACTCATCCATCATTCAATTGGAAAGGAATAAAGGAAAAACAGTTCAAATACTGGGTTTATTCATATTTTATATTTTATGGATTTCTCTAACCATTATTCCTGTGATCATTTTTGGAATATCGATTGGTTGGTGGTTCAAAAAATACATCATGGATAATCACAATGAAAACATTATTTGGTTTAATAGATCATTTCTATTGGTTAGAGATATAAATTGAATAGATGTAAGTGGTTTGTGCTGATGGATCTAGACTATATCAAGATATTTCATCCATAACATTGGATCCTCTTCATAGTGATGTGGATAAATATGTGATTAAAGTGGATTAACAAAAAGAACCTAACAATTATTTATGGGGGCTGGTCAAGAAAAGATCTGTAATACCCAAGAATTTTTTTTCATGTTGAGGATGAAAATGGAACACAAAAATTATAATCTGGGATTTTTTTGAAATTATCATGTTACACAGGGTGTACCCAAATAACATATACCATGTTGGGACCCAAGCTATGGTGAAATGGTTTCCCGTGATAATTATATACTACATTCATGGTGACACTTGTTATACAATATCTAACCCTCACTTGGTGGCTTGGAATTTATCTCAAATGATTTATGGTAATGGACAAGACCATCCACCTCGGATCAGGTTGAGTACACGGGAAATCTTTGATTCTTGAACATGACTGGGTACACATTCATGGCTACAGTATGTGGTTATGGCTTGGTGCACCTATGAATGAGGGGAATAACATAGGCACTAGCATAGGAAGTCCTGGGGTTATAGGTATAGGTTTTGTACCCTCTATAAACACCAAGTAATTCATTATATATAGTATTGATCCCTCATTATCTTTATTATATACCTGGTTCGGTTGATTATGATACCTTGGACTATCCCAACGAGACTACATTGTGGAATTACTTCCTAAGCATAGGACTATGATTCCCTATATGGGGATTGTCTTGAAGATATTTTAGTGTATCCATATAAGACACCATGCTGAGATCATCTAACATTCCTTCATTTCACTAAGGTTTTCTAAGGTTGTATCATCATTTACATATAACACTTGGAATTGAACCCTAATCTGATAGGTTGATCCATTATAGATAACTATATCATTGTGCATGTGATACCATACATAGAGGGTTATTTCAGTAGGGTTTGGGGTGTACCTATTTATATTGGGTGTGATACCCAATCTTGGTATCATGATTTAGAGATCTAGTGAGTACATCTATGGTGATACCTGATCATCATGACCACTCAAACGAATTCCATCTGTGATTTCATTGATCGTGGAGTGAGTTTTCCTAGACAAGAATTTCCTTAATACTTGAGCCTAATCAAATAGTTGAAAGTATTTTTCATACCATATTGTGATTTAGAGTCTATTAGGAGTGTATATTGGTTACTATTTAGTTATCCTTATTGATTTTCTATTATCTGACTGTAACGACTTTGAGTTAATGAGGTGATTGTACTCTTGATGTTATATTATTAGTGATTTCGGGGTGTTCTATTAGGTATTGTTATCCTAACCCCTACAAGCTCTTTTCCTACATGTGTCATGTCTTGTGTATATGAAAATCATACTGATGGAGTCTCGTGATGATTAGGATTACATAGAGCTTATATTGATCTAGAAAGACCTACGTGTTTCCTAGGTGTTACATTGAACTTAGTCCACCTGTCCTTTTAGTGATTGACCTGTTGTTTTCAAATTCAGTTTATTGCTATTTAGGATGGCCCTGGTGAGTTGGTTCATGACATGTTACAAAAGAAAAAATGATTATAACTTCATGTTATACTTCAAAAATCAATATAATAATTATTTTCATAAAACTTTCTATTGTGACATTATGATTACTTTCATCCACTTTCATAAATTTAATTTTATATAATAGAAATATTTTTTTAATAAACTTTTCAAAAATAACAATCATATAGTATTTTTTTGGAAAATATATTTTTTTGGAAGAAATAGTACAAATCACTGGTTTAGTAAAAACTTTCATTTTTTTATTTTATTCAGATTTATTTTTATTTATATTTAAAATAACATATGTATAAATTTATTAAATGTAGTCTAATTAAATCTTTTGTGATCAATATTATTCAATATTCTTATTTAAAAATACTATTATGCTTAAAATTGGTATTTTTATAATCACTATTTTTATAGAATTTTTCATTTTTATAATAAAATTAAATTATTAAACATATAATGATTCAATATTTATAAATTAATTCATATTTATTATGTGGTTAAAATTTACTTTGGGGGTCAATTTCAATTTTTTCCATAATGAATATATACCAATGTAATTTCTATCACCATGGGAAGGGGAAGAACCTTTAAATTATGGTTAAATTTATGTGATAATATCCCAAAAATATTATCTAAAAATGGGTGAATGTGACTATGATATCCAATACATTATCCATACTCAATTTTTATCCATTGTGGATCCACATTACAAGATTATGACTTCCAGTTAAATATAACTATAATAATATTTTCAGAAATTTAACATTCTGACTTTTAATATTTTAAATATGATATCATAATAAAGATATGATTAAATATAAATTATTAAATAGAATAAAGTACTATAAATATTATAGATAAATTATATTCATTTTTATTAAATATTCTCAATTTTTGAAAAAAATATCCTTGTTTAAGATGATTAGATTATGTAAATAGAGTATTTAAAAAAGGGGAAAGTAATGTTGTTGATTTAAAAGGAATTAAAATTGATAGGATTTAGATTTATTAGAAAATTCTAAAATTTATATCTATTTATAAAGGATAATTTATTGTTTATGAAATAATATTTAATAAAATTAATTCTATAAGAGCTAGTTTTTTTGGAAAAATATTTTTTTATGTCTAATTTCTTTTAGAAGTAAATTTCCCAAATTCAATGTTTTTATTTGATCATATTTATTCCAAATTTAGAATCACTATACTAGTAGTAGTAATTATGTTATATGTTATATTTTTGTTAAAAATCTATTTCTTAGGGAAAATAATTAAATCCTTTAAATGAGGCAAAAAGGGTAAAATGACATTACTGGAATTTTCAAAAATTGAACTATAAAGTTTGACATTCCATAAATAATTTTTAGTTAAAGGAGTTAATATTAAATATTTTTTTTATATTTATTCACCTAACACACCAAACTCCCATGTGATTCCTTTTTTACAATCTTCCTAACTAATGTTTCCCAAAATATTTCCCTCATTTTCACTTATAGAAGAACCTACCCTCCAACCACATTGAAAACCCAATATACACTATTTTAATCTTAAATATATTCCAAAATTTACATATTTGATATCCTCTCTCACATTGGTTTTATATTAGTAATAATAATTAGTCCAAAAAACTTTATTATAAAGGAATTTATAATGAAAAGTATCAATTACATCAAAGAAAGTAACAAATTATTCTTTATTAATTCCATTTATATTCTCATATACAATATTTTAGTCCCACATACCGCTATAATTATGTTATATTTGTAATATTATGATACTTTATGGATATAATTATATTTAAATGATAAAGTTATTCGATAGCATGTGTTAAATGCAATATCATTTTCAGAAAAACTGTGTAACATTATTAAAATATTAGGCATTTGTTATCATCTAGTCATTTGATTCGAATGTATAAATAGTAATAAATAAATTATGAAATATATATGGTCTACACCCTAATAATGATAATTCCTTAGTTATCAATAGGTTATAAATAGAAAATAATTTAAAAATAAAATTGTGGATTTTCAGAAAAATTGTATTTATGAACTAAATGTATTATATATCAATAAATTAAATTAATCATTATTTTTGAATGATATTAATGAATTATATATATATATATATAATATAATTGATCAGTAGAATTAATAATTTGAGAAATATTTTTCTAATCATATGATAAGAAATAATCTACTTTTATGCAAAAAATATAAATCCTTTAAAACATTTATTTGTTCTCGTATTTTGTGCACATATATAAAAATATTGTTATGTATATTATAGGTTATGAATTCTATCAAATTAAATAAATATTTTATATCAGGATGTTAAAATTTTTAAAATAGGCCCCTTTCATTTTTTTGTTAATTTGTTTAGTAACCATGATAAAATTTATCACCTCGATAAATAGAAAATCAAGTTAATATAGATTAAATATAAGTTATAGGGAAGTAATTTTCTATTATAATTATTATTAGTCGAATATTATTATATTAATATCACCCGAGTATATAATTTGATTAGTCTATTTGACACTTTTCAATTAAAATTAATTATATGTTATTTAAATTGCAGAATGCTACAAAATGTCAATCTAATTGTTTTTAATATCTCTTATGGGTCTGAATGAAGAAAAAATTAAGTTATTAATTAAAAGAAGAATATAATTTCATATTAAAGAAATCATTTTCAAGATATAAATTTATATTTTATTTTTAGTAATAATGCAAAGATCATAATTTCGTAGTCAACACCGATGTAATATTCCATCAATTAAAAAATGGTATTAAAAATATTAGAATAAATATAAATTGAATTTATTAAAGTTTCAAAATAATTTTATTAGTTAATATAAAACATTTTTAGCTGTTATAATAATATATTATAATTACAACTTTTTATGTGTAGTGATTAAGAAAATTTAATAGAATAACGTGTAAATTAAAAATAATGATATTTTACGACAATTATATTTTACTATATTTCATAAATATAAAAATATATTAAAATTACACATATTGAATAATATATGGACTAAAATTTCTTCCCTTTTCAATTTATAGGTCATTTTTACAATTTGGATTGATATTGACTTAAATATAGTTTAATGATTTATGAAATTTTAGAGTGCGACTCCTTACACATATAAATGGGCACATATCCAATCTATTCTTCACGTCACATTGAGCATTATGGCATGAACATAATCTACAATTTTATCTAATCCACACTGATATACCCATTATAATGGTTGTCATCGTGTCAAAATGTGATATCTATGATCCTTAAAAGAAGATTTTGAAGACTTATTTCTAAAAAAGGTAATCACTTTGGAAATTAATTTCGTTTGTACTCTCCATTACCTCATCTAGAAAAAAAATTTATTATTTAATAATAAATTATTTATCCAAAATCCATTAAAATTTTATTATGATTATTAGTACCCCTATACATACCCTATTTTCCATGAAATTCGAACTGAATTTATCGATTCTATATAGACACAACATACCATCTTCAGAGAGCGATACAATACCTTTTCCAAAAACGTATTTTATGAATGGATATAAGGATGTGTTTAATGTTTATTTATGATATTTAAGAGATATTTAATCTTTTAATGAAATAATATCAATTATACATTTATTATATCCAATCCTATGGGAAATGATAATGTTGTTCTTGCGTATGTGATGTCCACCACCTCCCTGAAGTTATGTGTTTCTTTTTTCATTTATACTTTTAATTAATGGTAAATAGGATAAATATTATAAATATAGATGATATATATGATATTATAATTATTTTTATGTATAATTATTATTTACCATTCCTTCATTCCATTATTTGAAAAATGAAAATAGTGTTCATGTGTACATATATCCTACAATATCAATGAAAAGTGTAGTTAATTTATATATATATTGATTTTAGATATGAATATAAATTTTTATATTGGTATTATATGTGATATTTTTATCAGATTAATATGTATAGGTGATTTACCCAAAATAAATGTGTACTTAAGAGAACTACTGAACTGAATTAATCATGATAAATAAAATAGTTAACAACTACAAATAATGAATTTAGTACAGAATTAATGATATAAGGGTTTTCTAAATGATATACTACGATTATTTCAGATTTTATAAGTATCAAAAACACTGTTTTATTGAATTATAATTAATTTAAATTTTTTGTTCTAGAGGTTATATTTTTTTCATGGAAAGGAAAACAAAAATTAAGTATTTTATTTTAAAATATAAGCAATATTCAGTATTTTTTTACATTTATGTCTTCATTGGTAGAATTATTTTATATTTCTATTCCATATATATGACTCCTAATAAAATTTCATGAAAAGTTTTGATATTCCCCATATATTTTTTAATGTTATTTTTACCCATGATTAAATTTTAACAAAATGTTTTAAAAGCATGATTTTTTTCATTTTCAAAACGGGGCATGTTTTGTATTTTTTAAAGGAATATTTTTTAACCAATACGACATAAATGTTTTTCCTTATTTCATGAATAATATGTTCATTAAAAATTATTTTATAATTTATAATCGTTATTTTCAAATTAAATCGCAACCTTAATAATTTAATTTTTAAAAAAATAAGTGGTATCAAAAGGGGAATATTATTTTCTGCTAGAATTAACCTGTTTGATTATTCAAAATAATTTTTCAATATCAGATAAAATCCATTGATATTATATCATATTTTTTATTATATTATCCAAGGATATAATCTTTTTTATTTCTTTGGATCGTTTATGTTTATGATGAAAAGATTACATGTTTATGTAACACATTTTGTTTCAAAGGGTTTTGGTATGATGAAATGTTAATGAAACCCAAACACCTTACATGGGTTATACTGTGATGAAATTTTTATGAAACCCATTAATTTTTTTGGATTATGTGATTAATCATGTTTTTTGATATTCTGGAAAAAAATGTATGACATCAATTATGTGATTGGTGGGACCATCATCACCCTCTAATTCATTGGGTACTGTATTATATAATATGGGATAGTTATGAAAAACAAGTTGATTTTTTTAATTCATTATGCCAAAAAATTAATGTTACTGATACGTTATGGGAATCAAGTGGATTTTCTTGGTCTAGTTTGGGAAATAAGAATTTATTCCGCATATGAGGGTCTAGGTAGTTAACCATAACATATGAAATATTTTCTATACTTATAAAATGACACACACATTTATGGAATGAACATATAGTTTCTGATTTAGTTATGATGAGTTCTCATTCTTATCACACATGTATTTTGAAATTATAATGTCTTATGCCAATAATATTGTTGATGATTTTTTTATATTGGTTATGGAATTTTTTATTTATTGTTATGAATTAGTACACATTGAATTATCATATTCCTTTTATTTTATCATTGACTGAAACCTCTAATTTTTACCCATACAGAGAATATAAGCTCATCATTTTCTTAGGTTTCCTCCCCCAATGTTATGAATAATGTTTTTAGTAGGATATTCCTATAAATATTACTATGAGGGAAGATGATTAAGGGAGTTTTTAAATTTAATTCATCCTATAAAAATAATGTATATCTAGTTTCCAATGACTCAATCCCTTTAATGTTCTAGCATAGATCATATAGTTAAGAAAAATATATCCATCTAAATAGATATAATTTTTATTTATGAAGTGATCAAGCCACTATATTTTCTATCAAAGTAGGATTTAGTCAATATTTAGATATTAGTGTTATAAAAAATTTATGAAAACAAATGGGATATTTCTATGTAGATGATAATTTCCTAAAGTATTGGTAATGATAATAAATTACCTATGTCAAAACTATTGTTTCATAGAAGAAGGCGTTCTATATTAGACATTCAATGAATGATATTTCAGTATTTTGGAGTTTTACACGATGAATATTGTTTCTATCATTATGATGTTTGGTTCTAGTTAATGGATGGAACCCATTTGAATTTTTTTAATGGTGACTATAATAAAAAATTAAATTATTTTCTACATAAGAAACACAATATTATCAGAGATATAATGTATAATATTGTTTTTATACTCATGAAGATTTCTCAGTATATGAATCATGCCATGATTATAAATGATCAAAGGGGGGAATAATGTACTATTAAATATTTCAGGATTCTACATCAACCTTATTTTTCTAGAAGGTTTGATATAAATGAGGATGAGTAATGGTTTAACACTATTGATATGATATTTTATGTTTTCTAATGCTTAGTATGTGATAAAGTTGTCATATCAATTTATCATTTAGATGGTTTAGAAGATAAATAGTGGAATATTATCAAGAATATGAATGAAGTTTAATATATTGAGTCATTGGAATGGTATGAGTTTACGAAGATATTCAATAGTATATACTTTCCTTGTATTCTATATACAAATATAGAGAATTAATTTCTTAATATAAAGATAAATATTGATTAATCCTCTTAGAAATATTATACAAGGAATTCTTGGTATGAATCCAGGTTAATTATGATCACCAAAAGTAAAATTGATCGATTCACTGGAGACTTAAAATTATTACTTATAAGTGAATTATATAAAATATACATTATTAGATATGAATAAATTTTATGATGTGACCTAATAGTAGAAATATAAATTTAATATTCCCATCATTTCCATGGATTTTAGAAGATAATTAAGATAATGTCTCCTGAAAACTAAAATAAATCACATGGTTTGATGAAATTTTTTCGATCTATATCCCAAAAATTTGTGATGAAACATCAAGGCACTACTACAAAACTGGGAAAGGTAAGCTCTCCCTTATATCAGTGATATGAAAAACTGCTGATAATGGTTACCCTGTATCAGCGGTAAAATTTTAGCACTCATAAAGGAGATATTTATCAGCACTTTTCTAGCGCTGATAGAGGGCCTCTTTATCAGTGCAAGAAAAGTGATGATAAAGAAACCCTATATCATCACTACAATTTTAGCGCTGATACAGGGATTCTTTATTATCACTTTTCTAGCGCAGATAAACAGGCCCTCTATCAGCGCTAAAATTTTAGCACTAACATAGGGTAACCATTATCAGCGCTGAAATAGCGCTGATAAAAAGACACTTTATCAGTGCTAGAAAAGCGCTGATAAAGACTCCCTGTATCAGCGCTAAAATTTTAGCACTGATAAAGCATACTATTATCAGCGCTAAAAATTCACTACTAAAAGGACACCTTTATCAGCGCTAAAATGTTAGCACTAATAAAGGTAGTCTTTATGAGTGCATTCTTAGAACTGATAAAACCTTAGTGAATTTTTTTATAAATTCGGTCGCACAGTGCCATCGTTTTATTGCGACCTAAAGCTCTCGTGGTACTGGAACCTGACAATTCCCCTCTGTCATCCACTAAGATCATGTTGTCAGACCTTTTCCGACCTCACTTCTCATTGACGAACTTCGGCCACCCACTGAGTTCGCGATGCTGGACCTCTTCCGCCCTCGAGATTTAGTTTTCCTCACCTCCGCCGCCCAAAACACTTTCAAGAATCAGTCTGTCAGACCACCTTTAAGGCAGTTTTTCCGAATCTTTTTTCAATATTTGTAACACCCCGAGCTTCCATGATACGCTTCTCATTCAATAATGCAATAGCTTGCATTGTGCGCAACTTCGAGTTCTAAAACACCGCGACTAATCAAAGTAGCCATTATGAATAGTAATAACCACCTTTTAAAATTATAGAAATTTTATATTTCAAAATGGACTTCATTTTTGGATTCGGAATATAGAAATTAGCCTATGTTGAATTTTTGGTATTTTTCTGAGAACTTCTAATTTTTTATGAATAGTGAAAATACCTAAAAACAACTTCTTTAATCAAAATAATGTATAGTGATAAGTTATACTATTTAGTGGTTTTAAAGTATAATTAGAATATATTTTTACCATTTTATCCAATGGTGGTCATTAGAATTATTTTAACATTGAAATTGGACATAAACAATTGCCAATCTTTTGATATAAATAGTTTCTTAAAAACACGCTATTTTTTGTGACGGCGGGAATTAATTATAAAATTAATTTATGCAAATTATATGTTTGTAATTTCATAAAATAGACATCATTTTTGAATTCGGAATACCAATTATAGCTTAGGGTGAAATTTTGGCATTGTTCTGAAAAACTTCAATTTTTGATGAATAGTGAAACCACTAAGTGGTAGTTAAATAACTGATTTTTCGTTTAAATGAAATATTACCACTTCTGTGATTTGATTTTCAAAAATCCGACATACATGGTTTTCATTAAGAAGTAAAATATGGTTTAATGAGATCAAAATAATTTTTTGGTGAATAGTAACTTTTAAGTTCTTAATCGCGATTAGAGGTAATTAGTGTAGTTTAAGGTAAAAATAATGTTTTAATAATATGAGATGAGCTTGACACTTGTCCTACTCCTATTGGATGAGTCATGGCCGACCAAGAGAACCTATGGGTCAACTTGGGGACCCCACGGATCCACTTTGGTTGGAAAATGACATTAATATATATATATATTTAATGTTAAAATTAAATTGACACAAACATGAGTTGTTTTACTAAAACAGTTTTTAAGTGGGGTTACACAAGTCCAAATTTTGACTATAAATATTCATTAGAAATCTAAAAAGATTTAATACATCATAGTAATTTTTTATAATTTTTATACATTAAATAAATTAAATTATTTATGACATCATGATGATGCAGTGATGACTTCATTATTTAACGATTTAAATAAAATGGAAAGATAATGTACAATCCAAAGCATACACTTGTCAAAAACCTATTGGATGAGTAGATTTGGAACCCTTATCATCTTATACTAGAAGTATTTAATTGTGGGACCTCTAAAATCCGAAACTCATTTTATAATAAAGTAACTTTTCTTTACTTTCCAAGAGTGCCCCTCCTCTCCACTTATAAAAGGCCCCCACCTCTCCCACCTCATTTACACTTTCAAGCCATTTGGATCGGCCAACATCTACCCAAATACTCTCCCAAATTCCCCCTCCTACTCCTAGAAGCCTCACTTTGGGCAGAACTCTTCTCAAGGAAGCCTTTGGCTCAAATCAAAAAGAGTTACCCGATTTTGAGGTAATTTCTTCTCTAATGTTGTTTTGTTTTATTTTTCTTCTCCAACCCCCTAAACTCTGTTCATTACATTATTTTGTAACAAAACCAGTATATAAAATATACTAGGATTTTTTTATGATAAGGATTTGGTTTATACTTACACACACCTTCGTCTAATGGTTAAAGAACATACGGTTTCTGTGGATGGCGAATTTCTGCCTCACGAAACGATGATTGTTCAACATTCATATAACACCTTCAAAGGTGGCCATTAAGATGTCACTATTTTTATATATGATTTATAATATGTTTATGTTTTACTTATGCTTCTGTATTTCTCATTTATGGCATACTTTATGATTTCAATTATGGGTAAAACACGATAATTTCATTTTAGGAAGTGCGGACTACTGCCCCCTCAAAGTGATTTGAATCGTTAATGCCATATGTGGGATGTATAAAGGATGGAGTAAATGGTATTATACACTATATTATACTGGAACTATATTATACCTTTATATAATTATGATTTCATTCCATTAAATATGAAATAGAAATGAAAGTAGCGTTCATGCGTACGTACGGCTTACCGTCTCCATGAACGGTGCATTTCGTTTCTTACCTCTAAATGTTACGTAATATTATGAATGAATGTATATACTGGATATATATGATATATATGACATCTAAATCATGAATATAATTCTGGAGATAATGGATATTCTACCACATAAACAACTTGTAATTATAAGAAGTTTATTGTTGACTCAAGTACCAAAGATCTACAAAACGACCGTTATTAACTTAAATAATTAAATAATGTTCATAAAATGGTAATAAGTGATATAAAAGGAATAATGAACATGAAAAAGGTTCTTAAGTAAATAGAAATTAACTCTAGTTTATTATTCAATAGGTTAAAGAACGGTCGAGTCAGGACAAGACGCAAGGTAAGGGAATTTCTTAACCCAATTTCTATTCTTTGGGTTAATCTCCTACTTTGAAATTATGTCATGATATTATTATGTACTATCTTGTATATGTACTTTATTTATGTGTACTTATAGTGAATACACATAATATATCTATTTTATTTTAAAAATGATCTTTTTAAGGACTTCGTCTCAATCTCCTTTCATTGAGGCATATTTGGTCTTATACACAACTTTCTTTTATACGGTGTATAAACCCCTTTGACTTTTACGTTTATTCAAAAGGAATCTTTTTATACGAAGCGTTTTACTAAACAACAAAAAGGGAATGTTTTTCTTTCCGTACATATGCGGCGACAACGACTTCTCCGCCGCCGTGACCATTATTTGAGTTTCGGCTTCCTCTACAAGCCATCATTTTTTTAATGAAAAATAAATACAAAGTTTTAAATTTCTTTTATTTTGGTATTGAAAATGGTTTTGAAAGAGTTTTTATTATATCAATGTGTTGTATTGATATCTTGTTATTGAAATGTGGAAATGTTATGTTTCATTTATGCATGTTTTATTTGATACGATTATGTTATGGTTTATGATAAGTTTAAACCTATTCATATGAGGAATATATTGGACTTAATAAGTGACGGGTGGAGCCCGTTATAGCTCCTCGATGCATCGGTAGGTCTCATGAGACAACTAGACGTGGAATTGGCCGAGGCCCATTCCCAATTTGATTTATGGTTTTGGCCGAGGCCTTAATCATTTTAGACGTCTTGGCCGAGGCCTTGACAAAATGTTTCAGAATGTCCGGCATTATACATTCCCTCATTATGAAAGTGGTTATTGATCTTTCATGTGATTATTCGTCTAGTAGAATATTCATGTGAGTATGTAAGTGGCATTATTTGATTTTACATTTTCCATATTATGCTGAAGTTCAAGTTTAATAAGGCTTTTGTTTAGTTATACATTGCCTTAAATGTTTATGTTTATTTATAAAAGCTTCCGCAATATTGTTATCCTTACTGAGCATCTGAGCTCACCCCTTTCAATGTTTTAATATTTTCCAGGATGTGAAGAAGTATTTTATGAATGACTTGCAGGGATTTTCAGAAGAGGATATGAGAGTGGAATATGGAGACTTTGTTATTGTAGTTTTTCACTTTATGATGTAATGTAACGTTTACGAATGTATCTAGTGTTTCCAAGGCTACTAAACTAATCGGTCTTTCGAGACTTGATCTTTTGTGATCATGCCAATGTTACGAAGTAATGAACCGACTCTGGGTAGCTGGGGTCGGGGTGTTACAGTTGGTATCAGGGTCAGTTTAGTACTAACCTTGGAATCTAGATTTAGATAAACTCTGATTAGAGCTCATAGCCCGGAGATAGACTTTGAGGATTAGTATAGAAGAACTTCCTAGAATTTTGGTATTGTAGAGATGTTGTGAGTTTTCCGAGCAATACATCCCTGTCTGGATACGAGCACGTAGAGGCGGCTCTGGCACAGATGTACCTAGGGGTAAAACCCGAAAACACCGCTTTGAGCTAGACTCAAACGGGAACTGGTGCACGACAATGAGCCTTGCTGCACTCTTGGTTACGACACTCCCAGGGGATTTGCTTAGGATAATTCTCATTTTCTTTACAAACCATTATGTAGGGTTTATGAGTATATACTTCTTCAAAGAAAACATTCTTATGATTATGGATTATATCCATAAACCGTTCAATTTACATTAATTATTTTAAAAGTTTGGAATTATTCATTACAATTCATAAACTAACCTAGTTTATGTCATTGTATAGAAATGGCGCCCAGTAGAAGGAATGTGAACACCAATAATACGTATGATCCAAAGAGTAAGAAGGATCGTATCTTTCACTGTATTAAGCCAACATTTCGAAGGGAAATAGTCTCCCATGTGTTCTCAACATATGAAGAAATAGTATCATGTGTTAATAAGATAAGTAAAGAATTATCTGAGTCCTATGGATTTGAAGCGAAGCAAGAGATGAAAGGGATGGAAGAGAGAATGATGGATAAAGGGATGAGGGGAAAGAAGAATTTTCCAATATGTGGTAATTGTGGGAAGAAACATCATGGAACTTTCCTAAAGGGAATGGGAGTTTGTTATAAGTGTAGAGAAAAAGGACACAAAGTGCGTGACTGCAAGGGTAAGAAAATGGTTTCAAATGTACAATGCTTCTTCTGCAAGGATTGGGGACACTACGCAAACCAATGTCCAAATCATCAGAGTATGCCCCAAATGATGTTATTAGATAATAATCAAGTTATGATACTACCACAGATGAGGAGTAATGATTAGAGTTCTGATGTTGTTATTAAAGAATTTTGTAATTTGAGTGTTGTATCAATGATCTACTGGTTATAATAATTATGGAGTATATAAGGATTGTACTGCAGTACTATTTCATCAAGGACTTGAGATTGTGTGGAACCAAGAAAAGTGACTCCACAGTAGGTTAAATTTTTGGAAAATATATGGTTGAGAGAAAGATAAACCATAATATGGTTCTGATACCGAGATAGTGATTTTGGAATAAGACGTGATTGATTTGGATAAATTATATTGGATATTCTTAACTTCCTTGAAACTGATTGATGATTTGTATAAATTTTTGGATAGAATGAGTATATCTAGTATTCTATAAGGAATAAGGGATCATGGTAATTCAGTATGTTTAAAAAGAATACATGATGAAGGTGTTCACATGTTGTTACATGGAAAAAATGATCTTCATTATGTTTACCTTCCTTATGAAATTTGGACTGTGAGTTGGACAGAAGTATTTTGGATAACTATAAAGGTTGTAATGGATTAAGTTGATCTTTGGATTGTATTGTTTAAGGTTAAAAATTTTATGAAGATTATTTTTGGAATATTATAATACTATAGTTTTAGGAAAAGGACAACCTGCAGGGTGGGGCATAACCTGACGCGTCGGACAAAGGTGCAGGAATCCAACCCACAATCAAAGTGCGAAAGGCCTTTATTTCCTACCACTAGCCTACAGGAAGTCCCTGGTTATTACAAAATAATTTTACTAATCTAAATGGTATGTGTTAACATTTGCAACCTTATACAATTAGGATAAATAGAATATTTTTGAGTTCCGTTACCATTTGGAGTAAAAGTTGGGTTTGTGGTAAAAATTTATTAACGAATGAAAGTATACATAACAAGTATCTATATTCCCTTACGTCCTTAGTAAATCTCCTAAATAAATTCCTCAACATTATAAAAGGTAACTTAAAACAAAAATGTTGTCGGTTAAATTTTCCAACTGGGGATTCAATGACCGTTTAACCAATCACAAGTTTGTGATTTTCTTGTAGTTAAACTTTCTCCTAATCCTGTTTTCTATAACTCTCCATCAGACCCTGATGGTTTGTTTCTCCTCCATATCCATATTTTCATAGAATCCTAGAATGGGCTATATCGGGTGACCTTTGTACTTATCTTGCTTTCTTTTAATATTATATATTTATTAACCTTATTTCCAATGTGGGTTTTCCACAAAGGTATTTTCTATTTTCAACCTTTTATTTTCATAGAAAATTTTCAAATTGCGAGGACGCAATTTATTGAAGGAGGGGAGAATGTGACACCCCGAGCTTCCATGATACGCTTCTCATTCAATAATGCAATAGCTTGCATTGTACGCAACTTCGAGTTCTAAAACATCGCGACTAATCAAAGTAGCTGTTATGAATAGTAATAACCACTTTTTAAAATTATAGAAATTTTATATTTCAAAATGGACTTCATTTTTGGATTCGGAATATCGAAATTAGCCTATGTTGAATTTTTGGTATTTTTCTGAGAACTTCTATTTTTTTATGAATAGTGAAAAATACTTAAAAACAACTTTTTTAATCAAAATAATTTATAGTGATAAGTTATAATATTTAGTGGTTTTAAAGTATAATTAGAATATATTTTTACCATTTTATCCAATGGTGGTCATTAGAATTATTTTAACATTGAAATTGGACATAAACAATTGCCAATCTTTTGATATAAATAGTTTCTTAAAAACACGCTATTTGTTGTGACGGCGGGAATTAATTATAAAATTAATTAATGAAAATTATATGTTTGGAATTTCACAAAATAGACATCATTTTTGAATTCGGAATACAAATTATAGCTTAGGGTGAAATTTTGGCATTGTTCTGAAAAACTTCAATTTTTGATGAATAGTGAAACCACTAAGTGGTAGTTAAATAACTAATTTTTCATTTAAATGAAATATTACCACTTCTGTGATTTTATTTTCAAAAATCCTACATAAATGGTTTTCATTAAGAAGTAAAATGTGGTTCAATGAGATCAAAATAATTTTTTGGTGAATAGTAACTTTTAAGTTCTTAATCGCGATTAGAGGTAATTAGTGTAGTTTAAGGTAAAAGTAATGTTTTAATAATATGAGATGATCTTGACACTTGTCCTACTCCTATTGGATGAGTCATGGCCGACCAAGACAACCCATGGGTCAACTTGGGGACCCCATGGAGCCACTTTGGTTGGAAAATGACATTAATATATATATATTTAATGTTAAAATTAAATTGACACAAACATGAGTTGTTTTACTAAAACAGTTTTTAAGTGGGGATAAACAAGTCCGAATTTTGACTATAAATATTCATTAGAAAGGTAAAAAGATTTCATACATCATAGTATTTTTTAATAATTTTTAGACAATAAATAAATTAAATTATTTATGACATCATGATGATGCAGTGATGACCTCATTATTTAACGATTTAAATAAAATGGAAAGATAATGTAAAATCCAAAGCGTACACTTGTCAAAAACCTATTGGATGAGTAGATTTAGAACCCTTATCATCTTATCCTTGAATTATATAAGTGTGGGACCTCTAAAATCTGAAACTCATTTTATAATAAAGTGACTTTTCTTTACTTTCCAAGAGTGCCCCTCCTCTCCACTTATAAAAGGCCCCCACCTCTCCCACCTCATTTAAACTTTCGAGCCATTTGGCTCGGCAAAACTCTGCCCAAATACTATCCCAACTTCCCCCTCCTACTCCTAGAAGCCTCACTTTTGGCAGAAGTCTTTCCAAGGAAGCCTTTGGCTCAAATCAAAAAGAGTAACCCGATTTTGAGGTAATGTCTTCTCTAATGTTGTTTTGTTTTATTTTTCTTCTCCAACCCCCTAAACTCTTTTCATTACTTTCTTTTGTAACAACACCAGTATCTACAATATACTAGGATGTTGTTATGATAAGTATTTGGTTTAAACTTACACACACCTTCGTCTAATGGGTAAAGAACATACGGTTTCTGTGGATGGCGAATTTCTGCCTCACGAAACGATGATTGTTCAACACTCATATAACACCTTCAAAGGTGGCCATTAAGATGTCACTATTTTTATATATGATTTATAATATGTTTATGTTTTACTTATGCTTCTGTATTTCTCATTTATGGCATACTTTATTATTTTAATTATGGGTAAAATGCGATAATTTCATTTTAGGAAGTGCGGACTACCGCCCCCTCAAAGTGATTTGAATCGTTAATGCCATATGTGGGATGTATAAAGGATGGAGTAAATGGTATTATACACTATATTATACTGGAACTATATTATAACTTTATATAATTATGATTTCATTCCATTAAATATGAAATAGAAATGAAAGTAGCGTTCATGCGTACGTACGGCTTACCGTCTCCATGAACGGTGCATTTCATTTCTTACCTCTAAATGTTACGTAATATTATAAATGAATGTATATACTGGATATATATGATATATATGACATCTAAATCATGAATATAATTCTGGAGATAATGGATATTCTACCACATAAACAACTTGTAATTATAAGAAGTTTATTGTTGACTCAAGTACCAAAGATCGACAAAATGACCGTTATTAACTTAAATAATTAAATAATGTTCATAACATGGTAATAAGTGATATAAAAGGAATAATGAACATGAAAAAGGTTCTTAAGTAAATAGAAATTAACTCTAGTTTATTATTCAGGAGGTTAAACAACGGTCGAGTCAGGACAAGACGCAAGGTAAGGGAATTTCTTAACCCAATTTCTATTCTTTGGGTTAATCTCCTACTTTCAAATTATGTCATGATATTATTATGTCCTATCTTGTATTTGTACTTTATTTATGTGTACTTATAGTGAATACACATAATATATATATATTATTTTAAAAATGATCTTTTTAAGGACTTCGTCTCAATCTCCTTTCATTGAGGCATATTTGGTCTTATACACAACTTTCATTTATACGGTGTATAAACCCCTTTGACTTTTACGTTTATTCAAAAGGAATCTTTTTATACGAAGCGTTTTACTAAACGACAAAAAGGGAATGTTTTTCTTTCTGTACATATGCGGCGATAATGTGACCATTATTTGAGTTTCGGCTTCCTCTACAAGACATCATTTTTTTTAATGAAAAATAAATACAAAGTTTTAACTTTCATTTATTTCGGTATTGAAAATGGTTTTGAAAGAGTTTTTATTATATCAATGTGTTGTATTGATATCTTGTGATTGAAATGTGGAAATGTTATATTTCCTTTATGCATGTTTTATTTGATACGATTATGTTATGGTATATGATAAGTTTAAACCTATTCATATGAGGAATGTATTGGACTTAATAAGTGACGGGTGGAGCCCGCTATAGCTCCTCGATGCATCGGTAGGTCTCATGAGACAACTAGACGTGGAATTGGCCGAGGCCCTTTCCCAATTTGATTTATTGTTTTGGCCGAGGCCTTAGTCATTTTAGACGTCTTGGCTGAGGCCTTGACAAATTGTTTCAGAATGTCCGTCATTATACATTCCCTCATTATGAAAGTGGTTATTGATCTTTCATGTGATTATTCGTCTAGTAGAATATTCATGTGAGTAAGTAAGTGGCATTATTTGATTTTACATTTTCAATATTATGCTGAAGTTCAAGTTTAATAAGGCTTTTGTTTAGTTATACATTGCCTTAAATGTTTATGTTTATTTATGAAAGCTTCCTCAATATTGTTATCCTTACTGAGCATCTGAGCTCACCCCTTTCAATGTTTTAATATTTTCCAGGATGTGAAGAAGTATTTTATGAATGACCTGCAGGGATTGTCAGAAGGGGATATGAGAGTGGACTATGGAGACTTTGTTATTGTATTTTTTCACTTTATGATGTAATGTATCATTTACGAATGTATCTAGTGTTTCCAAGGCTACTAAACTAATCGGTCTTTCGAGACTTGATCTTTTGTGATCATGCCAATGTTACGAAGTAATGCACCGACTCTGGGTAGCTGGGGTCGGGGCGTTACAATATTGTTCTCCTCTCCCATTTGTATATCATTTTTTAACATGCATTTTTATTATGTGGGTGATTATTATGGATTGTCCAATTGATGAAAATGAACTATACTTAATGGAAAATGATGTAAAGGGGATGATTCACATGTGTTTACTAATTTTCATTATATTTCTCAAGAATATGGTTCTTGTTTACTTTTATTGTTGGAAATCATCATTTTTTTTGGTGGGGTTGTTTGAGAAGATTATTGTTAGTTTGGTTGTGATAGATTCCATTGGGGGAAAATGTGAGATGGTTGAGGTGGTAAATCGTGCAGTGGGAAGCATCAACCTTTCCATGGTTAAAAAGATGTAATGAGTGGGTTATTGTGGGAGATGACATCGTTAGTTGATATGAGTTTTCCTTTTAGTTTCCCAGTGACATAGAATATAGTTGTTAATGATGGGATTGAAAAGGGTTTGGTGGGAATTGAATAACTTCATGGATAAAAATGAAATGGTGGCTATAAAACTATGATCACCCCCTATGCGATGAGTGTATCAGGTGGTTCTCTCTTCTAAAATTATAATATGTGAGTTCCTTTACTGAGATATAAACCTATGTCCACTCTTAATTCAGGAAACATCCGACTCTAGGTGATAATCCTAGGTTTCCTTAGGTGACGAGAATATGAAGTCCCTATGTTATGGGATTATGAGATCTTCTTTATCTCCCAAATAATGTTCCCTTGATCATACCTCATGAGATTATAAATAGATTCATTAGGGGATCTTCCTAAGAATCCCCTAAGTGATGATCATAAGATCTCTTTTTCATCTCATAGGAAATTATCCTAGGATTATACCTCACATGAGGAGCATGATATTCCTTAGGCGATGTGCCAACGAATCCCTAATGTGATGAGAATATGATCTCTAAACACTTCCCTTAGTAGTTGATCTTATGTTCTTACCTATTGTGATAAGAACACAATTCATTAGTTGATGAATATAGAAATCCTTGTGTGCTATAAATACATTTTATGAACCAAATTGGTGTAGATTCCTCACATGAAAATTATGATCCACCTTGTGTAATGAGAAAAATATTATAGAGGTTATAAGACTTGAATTCCTTCGGAAATAAGAATATGTTACCAATTATCAATCATGGTATGACTCATGCATTATAGATAATACAACTCATGTCATGAGCTAATGAAAAATTAATAAATTCAATTTTAGATGAATTTTATAGTTTATCAATACACTCGTCACCATTATTAAATTGAACTAAAAGTATATTCTCTGTAACTAGAATAATAATTGTAATTAACTTCTGTCCATTAGAGAGTAGAACCAAAAACTAGATTCAGAAACATGTATTATATATGGAACAGAGACCCAAAATAGGAATCATAATCCAAGAAAGAAACTATTGAAGTAATATCTAATATACCATATTCCCGTTCCAATCAAGGGGACAATATTATCAACCATGGTTGTGGACTCTTTCCACCTTTGGAAATAGGTAAGGTAGGTTATGAGGATTGTTTCTAGCCCAAGGAAACTGATTCGAGTCTGAGTGATTTCCCCAGTAGGGGCATCATAAAATTACCCATGAGCCCAAATATCCAACTCAAATGGGCCTTATTCTATTGGAACCATACATATTAGGCCATACTCTAAATTAAAACATTCCCACACATAGAAGACCATATTCACTAAGTGTTCCATACTCCTACTAGTTGAAAAAACCCTATACCACATAGGGTCATATTTTTTGTGAATCCAAAATACACTCATTAGGCTATATCCACTTTTAGTTAGACCAAAAATTTCTTATCACACATATTTACCATACTAACTTTCACTTGGTATCATTCGAAAAATCATCTATACAACGTGATGTTAAACTATATCAATTATTTATTATTAGAAGTACATTGCACATGGTCGTGATAAATACCATTGGTGCATTCACTAACCCATGACATGTTGGATGATGCTTTTAGGGGGTCACTACACTATAATCTACTAACCAATAGAGGGTTATAAATGGGTATAGGCCATGAAATAGTTTTATCAAAGAATTTTATTTGGAGATATGATGGGGTTTTATGTTATGAACATTTTATGATTTCAATGGTTTGGTTTAGAAAGTATTTCATTTGAATTCATTGGTATGTTTTAGGTGTACCTTTCCTGAGGTTTCAAATTATTCTCTTAGTGGTTAATCATGGTTAGTGGTTGTAGTCTCTTATTTTGAGATGTATGATGTTCTTGGTGAGGGCCACTATCTAGCTAGTTGTGTCATTGTATATGAGAAAGCATCGACGTAGTAGGGTAATTGCAACCCGATACCCCCATTTATTTATTCTGTCTTCTCCCTCAAGTTTAACTCAACCCAATAAATACTTGGGAGCCCCTTTGGATAGTTTGTCTCTTCTATCCTCATCACTTGGTAGATTGAAGTTTCATTCGAAAGGTTGATCCTCTTTTGGTATTAATTTCTTTTCTTGACTTCAATCTTTCTCCATCACTTGATTCTTTGTTCTGGGGGGCTATGGAAGACTTGGTACATACTAAACCTATAATTTTTATGGGGAATTATGGTTATAGTATCTCTTTTACCTTTTATTGAGATCCCTTTTATTTGATTCAATGTTCTTCATTTGAGTAGACTCATTCAGATTCTAAGTGGGTGTTTCTATACTATATCATCTTTTTGGGATTCATGTGTTTTATGAATTCATATTTTATCCATTTTAAATTGGTTACACATGTTTTGATCATTTTGAAGCACAAAATAACCCTATTAATGACAATAATATATGGAATCGATGATATCTTGTTGTGAATTAATCTTTTTCATTGAAATAAATTAGGTTTTTATCTAACGTTGGTGGACAAGATATTATAAATGAAAATAATGGTTTAAAATAAAGATAAGTTGAATCATTAAGTGAAATTCCAAATGGTTTGGCATGTGTTTTTTTATTTATTATTTTGGGAATGATTTCCAAAATAAATTAATATGTCTCGTTTTGAAATGGTTTATAGTATTGGAATTTTAAAAAATTGAGGGGCATTGATTGTACTTTTGAACAAAATACCATCGATCCCGACCACCATACATTGTTTTTTGGGGTGACTTTAATGTCATTTTCAACCCAAAGGAAATGAAAGGTAGAAGCGCATTCCAGAGGAAGGCCATCATGGATTTTGTTCATTTCATGGTTGGGAAGGGCCTCATTGATCTCAGCTTCTCAGGTGATAGTTTGACCTGGTGTAACTACTATAGGGGGCATCACCGCTTGTGGAGTCTATTGGATAGGTGTATAGCCATCATTAATGCCACTAACCTACTCTCATATACCATGTTTTTTCATCTTTTTTGGGGTATTTTGATTCACTCCCCCCTTTTGGATTCCATTTCTTCTTGGCATGATCATCAGGAATGGTTTAACTTCCACCAGCAGTGAGTATTTAGGCATGATGATATTAAATGTATGGCATAGTCTTAAGAGTGGTAGATGTATCATTCTTGATTATTCTTGTGTTTGGTTTAGGGTGATTTGAGGAAACTATAATGAATCTAAAGTAATTATATATAATTAAGATGAATACATAGTAATGGTTAGGCTCTATTAATCTATATTTTTATAAGGAAGTGGTTCTCTTCTACTATATTTGGAAGTCTTGTTTTGTATACATGAACCATAAATACTAATATTTGAGATTCAAATAAGATGGAGATGTATAAAGATTGGATGGATGATAATCGTTTGACAATAGAGTATGAGAATGGAGTGAAAGAGTTCATAATGTTTGCAAAGGATCACGCAAAGGATCCTTCTCAAATCCTTTTTCTGTTTTTATGTTGTTGTTATTCTAGACTACTTACTCTAGAGGAGTTGGAAGAACATTTAATATGTCACGGAATAGATCGTAGTTATAAATGTTGGAATAAACACGGAGAAAAATCCAATGTAGCTACTGGCTGGGAGAAAACTGTGTTTTATGGATCATCAGATATGAATACAAATATGGATAATGAATAAGACAGTTTGGAGGATGTGATTAAAGATGTCAATGATGATGAAGATCGAATTGAGAAAATGACAAAGACAATTGAAGATGAACTTCGTGATTGCCCAAAATTGTTTGAGAAGTTAAAGAGTTGTGCAAAGACGCCATTGTATGCTGCTTGCACTAAGTATACCACATTGTCAGATGTACTAAAGTTGTATAAATTGAAAGCAAGCAACGGAGGGAGTGATGTCAGTTTTATGGAACCAATTTCTCTCTTGAATGACATGTTCCCGGAAGATAATGAGCTCCCAAGCCAGACATATGAGTCTAGATGAATGCTACGCTCGATGGGTATGATTTCTGAAAGAATACATGCTTGCCCAAAAGACTGTATGTTGTTTTGCAAGGAGAAAAAATCACTTACAGAATGTCCAAAGTGTGGTGCTTCTCGATACAAGAAAGATAAATCCAATCCAACAAAAGTTGTAAAGTACTTTCCAATCATTCCAAGGTTTAGATGTCTATATGGAAGTGAAGAAAATGCAAGACAATTGTCGTGGCATATAGATAAAAGAAATAAAGATGGGATGTTATGTCATCTGGTCGACTCTCCTCAATGGAAGAAAATTGATCATGAGTATCCTGAATTTGGAAAAGAGCTGAGAATCCTTCGTTTTGCGTTATCTAAAGATGGAGTGAATCCTTTTGGTTTTCAAGCCAGAACTCATAGTACATGGCCTGTTATGTTCGTAAATTATAACTTTCCACCCTGGTTATGCATGAATTGTAAATTCATCATGTTATTTATGCATATATCATGACCAAAACAATCTGGTAACGATATTGATGTTTATTTGGCTCCTTTTATCGACGGGTTTGAAGCTGCCAGAAAAATATGGTCGTGTCAGAGGAGCAAGATTTGGGGTGACACTCCGAGTATATTTTAAGAAGAAGAAAAAAATGGATGATACAGATGATAAATTGGAAGAAATGAGCAATAAAATAGAAACCCTTGAAGAACTATTGCAATGGTAGGGAGAGTTGATAGTAACTATTATGGATGGGGAGCAAAGGGAAGACACAAATCAGGAACAATCGCCGTGTGAACATCCCACCCCACCCCCGAGCTTTGAGGCGGGCCATTCGCCTCAAATAACTGTCTTAGCCATGGTAATCCATATTCTAATAATTTTTCCCATGAAATGTGAATCAGACAAACACTGATAATTTTTCTGTACTGATCTTCTACAGGGTGATAATGATTGTGATTTATATATATTAACAGCAACCTATCACCGTGTAGCGAGGGCTACAATGTTCAATATCCTAGATGCCACACTGCATAATAGACCACTTATGAAAGATCATCTCAAAGTGATGATTACTGTAGCTCATGATCCAAATGCAGAGCTACCTATTCTACTTGATGAAGATGATTTTCATATGGTCGAAAAGGCTATTGGGACATCCATTGCGTGGTCGTCACAACTTGTAAGAGTATATGCGGACCAAGAGGTATTTATTTCCTTTTTTTCAATCTAAACCATTAACAATTAATGAAAAAAGGGTCTGAACCAATGATTGTTGTTATATACAGAGAAAGGGAAGGGGGTGACAAATGTCGGCGAAAAACCATCTAAAGGATGGACCAACCGATCCCGAGCTACTAAAAGCACAATAACACCACCTATTCTCTATCCACATTTACTATCATTGAAGACTCATGTGGATACGAAACTAAAAGATGTTAGTAGTCATGGAGTGGTTTTAGAAAAGAATATATAAGGAGAGGAAAGTCAAGATTTCGTTGCTGTAGAAAATGTAAATGAGATCCTTGAAAATGGTTGGCAAGGCATCACAATTGTAAATATATATATGAGGTATATTTTCATGAGATGATTTTCTAAAAGCTGATTTAATGTGCAAATTATGACTAAATGCATTTTATATTGTTGATAGATGCATTTATGAAAAACAGTTGAAGGAGTTTTCCCATGTGCCATGAATTGCACTTGTTAGTCCTCATATCACATTAACACACCTAATAGAATTAGAGTAATCAAAAAAGAATGAAATAGTGAACGACTTAGTGAAAACATTTGAAAGCAAGATTGCAGATGACAGACACTTCCTAATACCAACCATGCAAGGGTAAAACTCTACGATTAAAGCATATCAATTATATTTTCACTTCTTTTATTGGTTATTCCTTTTGGTGTTTTTAGGAAACATTGGTTGCTAATTGCGGTGAAAAGGATACTCCGAAGATTTATTTTCTGGATTCAAAGCAAGGATATCCATCAAACCAACCACACATGATGGAGTTTGTGAATATATAAGACACTAAATCCTATGTTTCAGGTCTAAAAATCAAGTAATATAATTTATATTATCTTTTACTGACGATTCTGTTAGGATAGGGTGGTGTATCATTATCATCTAAAACACATAATGAGGACAGGGGATAAGCATAAGGAGGAGAACAAGTACTATGTATGGACAGATATCAGGGTATATATAATAAAATTTCACAATTCAAACACATCTCAACACAAGTTACTTATTCTCAAAATGATCAATTTTTTTAAAGTGCCCAAAACAAACAAAAAATGATGATTGCGGTTATTATGTTTGTAAATTTATGAAAGAGATCGTTTTTCATCAACAAACTAGCATCCCAAAAGAGGAATTTTCAAAAGCAACTACTAGTTCTTTTAAGTTATTTATTAATTCTTTATTTTTATATTTTTTAGTACTACTTTGACTGCCGAAAAGCCTCATACTCACAAGACGACATAAATGTGTTCAAAAACGAGTGGGCTGCATACCTGATGGTAGATTCTACACAATTATAATGATGGAAGATTGTACACAATTACAATGAAGATCTGACTTGGGGATATGTACAATTGGTGGTCATTTTTGAGAGGGTTAAGGGGATCAAAAGATGAAACATTATTGTATGTAAATATTCATAGGAAAATTTTAATTGTTATTAAATAAAACATCTTTTATCCAATGAACCATTTTCTGATTTTAACAGATGATATGAACCAACAACAGGCAAGAATGTTGAACCACTCAAAGGGTCTCTATTTTTGTTTAAAATAGACATAATTTTAATTGAAAAGAATAACTGACCTATGAAAATCTGATCAAATGAATTCGGATTGCATTGATCCTTTAGGAGAACGATCCATTGGACCTTTTTGACTTGTATGATTCATACTCGCCTCAATCAGAGTCACGGTGTGGCCGCTATCACTAAAATGGTCTCTCTTTTGTTTAAAATCAAAACGATTTTAAGTGAAAACAAAAACTGACATACAGAAATCCATCCAAATGCATTCGGATTGCCTTCATCCTTTAGGAGGATGATCCAAGGGTCCTTGGTGATGTGCAAGAGTCCTCCCCACCTCAATCTGAGGCACGGTGTGGCCGGTACCACTGAAAAGGACTCTCTTTCGTTTAAAATGGACATGATTTTAATTGAAAACAAAAACCGACCTATGAAAATCTGAAAAATGCATTCGGATTGCCTTGATCCTATAAGAGAATGATAAAATGGTCCTTGGGGACTTGTATGAGTCATGCCCGCCTCAATCCGAGGCATGGTGTGGCCGCTATCACTCAAAGTGTCTATCTTTTGTTTAAAATCGACATGATTTTAAGTGAAAACAGCAACTGACGTATGGTAATCTGACCAAACGCATTCAGATTTCCTTGATCCTTTTGGAGGACAATACAAGGGTCCTTTGTGACGTGTACGAGTCATACCTTCCTCAATACAAGGCACAGTGTGGCTGGTACCACTCAAAGGGTCTCTCTTTTGTTTAAAATGGACACGATTTTAATTGAAAACAACAACTGACCTATGAAAATCCGACCAAACACATTTGAATTGCCTTGATCCTTTATGAGAATGATCCAAGGGTCCTTGGTGTCATTTACGAGTCAACCCTACCAACCCCCTGGACCGACCCCACTCCCTTGGACACCAATCCTCCCCTGGGACACCCCCCACCCCTCTGGACACCCCCACCCCCTATAAAGCCCCCCGACACCTTGGACACCATCTCAACCCCTGGAAAGCCCCCGGACACCAATCCAACCCCTGGACCACTGCTCCCACCCCCTAGAAACCAATCCAACCCATGGACACCCTCGCCCCTTTAGACACCCCCACCCCTCTAGACACCCCCACCCCTGTAAAGCCCCCCCCCCCCCCCCCCCGACACATTGGACACCAACCCACCCATGGAAATCCCCCCCGGACAACATTCCACCACTGGACACCCCCCACCCCCCCGGACACCAATCCACCCCCTGAACACCCCCACCCCTCTGGACACCCCCACCCCATATAAAGCCCCCCCTGACACATTGGACACCCGCCCACCCCCTGGAAAGCCGCCAGACACCAATCCACCCCCCGGACCCCCCCCCCCCCCCAACACATTGGACACCAGCCCACCCCCTGGAAAGACCCCCGAACACCAATCCACCCCTAGAACCCCCCCCCCCCCGGACACCAATCCACCCCCTGAACACCCCCACCCCTCTGGACACCTCCACCCCCTGTAAAGCCCCCCCCCCTGACACATTCGACACTAGCCCACCCCCCTGGAAAGCCGCTAGACACCAATCCACCCCCGGACCCCCCCCCCCCCCCCCCCCGTGCACCAATCCACCCCTGGACACCCCCACCCCTGTAAGGCCCCCCAGAAACCTTGGATACCGGCCCACCTCCCCTGGAAAGCCCCCCCCCCCCCCAGACCCCAATCCACCCCCTGGACCGCCCCCCACTCCCCCAGACACGAATCCACCCCATGAACACCCCCACCCCTCTGGACACCCCCCCCCCCTGTAAAGCCCCCCCGACATATTGTACACCAGCCCACCCCCTGGAAATCCTCCCGGACACCAATCCACCCCCTGGACTACCCCCACCCCCTCGGACACCAATCCACCCCCTAGACACCCCCACCCCTCTAGACACCCCACCCCTATAAAGACCCCCCGACACCTTGGACACCAGCCCTCCCCTGTAAAGCCCCCCCCCCCAGACACCAATCCAACCATTGGATCACCCCCCCCCTCGGACAACAATCCACCCCATGGACACCCCCACCCCTGTAAAGCCCCCCCCCCGACACGTTGGACACCAGCCCACCCCCTAGAAAGACCACCAGACACCAATCCACCCCCCATGACATCCCCCACCCCCCGGGACACTAATTCACCCCTAGACACCCCACCCCTCTAGACACCCCAACCTCTGTACAGCCCCCCCCCCCCCCCCCGACACCTTGGACACCAGCCCACCCCCTAGAAGCCCCCTCGGACACCAATCCACCGATGCACCACCCCACCACCCTGGACACCAATCCACCCCCTGGACACCCCCACCCCTCTGGACACCCCCACCCCCTGTAAAGTCCCCCCGACACCTTGGACACCAGCCCCCCCCCCCCCCCTAGAAAGCCCCCCCTGACACCTCCTACCCCCCGTGGACAGCCAACCCAAACCCTCGAACAGCCCCCCAACCCCTTGAATTCTGAATTGAATTCTTTATGTACTTAATTAACTTATGTATTATGTGTTAACGGTGTCTGAGTATACTTATTGTAAGGGTATACTTGGTCTAATTTTCTTATGATTTATGTGTTAATTTTGTATGGGCATACTTTCTTTAATTAGATTTTTGAGATGCTGATTTT
The DNA here is from genome assembly GCA_963277665.1 of Viscum album. Lineage (NCBI taxonomy): Eukaryota > Viridiplantae > Streptophyta > Magnoliopsida > Santalales > Viscaceae > Viscum > Viscum album. The sequence goes on from OY728141.1 coordinate 1,797,987,879, forward strand.
TTTCAGGTGTTCAGGAGTGCTGTTGTAGATTTTTTCGTGGCAACAGAAAGGGAATTTATCAGTTCTTTTTTAGCGCTGATAAATGGGAGTTTTATCAGTGCTAAAAAAGCGCTGATAAATTACACCTTTATCAGTGCTAAAGATGCGCTCATAAAGGAAAATTTTATCAGCGCTACAGGAGCGCTGATAAAACCCTCATTTATCAGTTCTCTTTTAGCGCTGATAAAGGGATGTTTTATCAGTGCTCTTTTAGCGCTGATAAAGGTATGTTTTATCAGTGCTCGTTTAGCGCTGATAATGTTTACCTTTATCTGCATGCTTTTATCCATGATAAAATCTCCATTTATCAGTGCTAAAAAAGCGATGATAAAGGGTACCCCCCATTATCAGCACCGAGAATTACAGTTCTTTTTTAGCGCTGTTAAAGCCCGTTTTAGCGTTGTTAATGCCCATTTTTGTAGTGGTGAGGTAAGTGTTTTAATAGAACAATAAAATACATTAAATGGGGAAAGAAATATCATAAATCTTATGAATTCAAAAAGGTGATGAATAGGCCTATTCATGAAATTAATGATATGAATATTCCAACAAATACATAAACAATAATCCAAATATTTATATTAATTGAATATGGGAATTACTCTAACCATTTCACATGTCTTAAAAATGTGGGAAAACAAGTTCAAAATATATTATTTACAAAAATACCCACTAACTTTTATCGTAAAAGTGTCATTGTCAAAAAAATAGTTCGTTAATTCAATCCTCGTGATTGGAAATAGATATATGGTAGAAAATATGTTGATTTTTCTTAGATATATGTTGAATTGAAATATACCATAATATTAATATTATCGTTTTCAATTTTGTACACCATTATTCTTTCCCAGGAATCCATTTAGGCCTTTTATGAGACTTTTTTCAAACCCTATGTTCATGGAAATTAATGGGACACTACTGAAACGTATTATTGCAATGTTGAGTCTATGGAGTGTTGAAAAGTAGTTTCATTCACATAATATAATTATGGAACTATCATAAAATGTTTTTTTGACAATTCTACAAATATTTTAAACTCATATATATAAACATTCATTAATATTTGGTGAAAAATGGATTGGGGATTAACCTCGTATATGGTGGGACTCTCCAATGGTTAGAATGTATGGAATTTTATATACCTTCTTTCAATAATATACTCTAGAGATACAATAAAAGTGAGTATTTTCTTTTCAGGAAACATATAAATTGAATTTTATTGAAACAATGGGTTTTATTAATTTTTAATGATTCTTCATTAATTAACCTCCATCAATCCCATGTTACGAAGAACTTATCTTATCACAGATATGGTACTTCCCATATCTTTCCATCAATATCTAATAATTGTACTTAATGATAATTTGGGGTACCCCTTAATGAAAAATACCCCATTGTTTTATATATATCATGGTATTTATTTGAATGATATTATAAAGGTGAAATGAAAAATACATAGCTAATGGGTGGGATAAAAAAATCATACCCAACTAGGTTGGATGTAACCCTCAGAAACGCTTAGAATGGATTTACAAGAAGTTTTATGCTCTATATATAATTAATTGAGGTGAAGAAATTTGATTTTTAATGCCACATAGTGATATCCTATAATGGAAAAGATCCATAGAACACCATATTCTCATATTACAGACAATAAAATGACTCTATTAAATCTCCTCCATTAGTTGGATGATTTTTTTTACACCTCTTTAAATTGATTATAGATTAAATAATCATTATAAAAAAAGTTATATTATCCAATAATCATAAAATAAAATTATTGATTTTTTATTAGGTGAAAATATATCACCAAAAGAAAACATGAGAAATGGGACCCTATATATCCATTCAAATGGTGACTATAGAAACCAATAACTTTACATCTTCTTCAATTAAGTATAGTCCTAATAGAGATTATAACACTTTTTTATAGCCTCTCAAGTCTCAAAAAGATATCAATTCTTCCACAATTAATGATACCAAAGAATAAGGACTTATAAATTGCCCCACAAGTTTTTGAGGAGGGTGTTTCAGCCAGCATCAATGAGCTTAATAATGTGAATATGGGTACGAAATAAAATCCATAGCCCACACTAATTAGTGAATCCTTTGATATCATGGAATAATTTAATACCTTTCATTAAAAATACACTAGTATGTGTTTGTAAATAATAATATATTTATAATTGGAATAGATCATAATTTACCTATTCACTATTTGAGCATACTCATTAACCACTGTAGTCATAAATAGACAACAATATGGATATACAGAGACCATTGATCAAATATAAAGGATGATATTAACAACATAATCAAGGAGAATTTCATTTGGTATGTCTAATACCCCAAATAGATAGCTAATGTTGTCTTCATTCAGAACTACAATAGATAAATCATGGTTTTAGTTGACTCCAAAGATATGAATCATTATTTTCTTAAAGGTGTTATATCTAGACCAATTATAGAATTCTTGAATGATGTGTGTTTTAATTTTTAATCCCTCTCATCCAGATATGGGAAAAATTTCAATAACAATATTTTAATAACTCAAGAATACAATGAATATATTCTCTATAAGATATCCCATGGAATGTATACACATAAATTGATTTCATTCACTATAAAAAACTCATGTTGAAATTATTATAGAGTGATGCCACAAATTATCAAACCCCTTCATGAAAAACCCATCAAATGTCTGAAGAAAAACTATTTTAAAATTTTAATAATGTTTCATGATCATTTCCCTATTTAAAACCTTCATTTTGTAAACTCTAATTGCATAGGCTAAAGATAAATCAACAAAAATTTTCCTTCTATTTCATTTCATGAAAATTTATAAGCTTTAAATAATATCATCATTTCATTGAATTTGATCATAAAAAAACAACGATAATATGTGAAACGATTTCTTCCCACAATATCTATGATTTGAGAGGACATTATGGGTCCCCTATAATGTTAGTAACTTTTTCAAAAACCTCCCTTGAAAATTTATTTCCTTCCAAAAACTTTTAATGAAAGGAGAAACATGTTGAAAAAATAAATATTTCTAGAAATATTTTAATGATCCTCTGTCATATAACATACACCGTACTATATTGAAACACCTACAGAAGGAAATTTTTTATCCTTTAAGTTGAAACCATAAAGTGATCAATAGGATACCATCCTAGAGAAAAGATGTGGGAAAATAAAAAATTCACATTCACTCTCTCAATCAATAATTGTAGAAAAACAGGTATGACTGTAACCCCTCGACTCGAAACACTAGGTCTTAGAAAGAGGATACCACATCATGCTAGTCTCCTAGTATTCAAGAGTATGATTCCTTGTATTAGGGGATTGATTCATACAATTGGGAGACTATACCCTTTGTATTATATCACATGATTAATGATAAACTATAAAAATATAATAAATTATAAGTGTAAACATGAAAAAACTTTATAAATGACATAAATTTCATATAAATAAAATATATCCTAATGTGTAATGTTAATCAGGTGTAATAAAAAATTGGAAATATATAAATAAACAGCATTATAGGGGATGAAAGGGGTTCATACAGTAACATAATCACAAAAACGGATCCAAAAATGTATAGCCAACTAGATTAAATGAATTCATATATATAAATAGATAAACACTCAGGTCCTCTCGGTTCCATCCCAATATTCTAAAATCTCTATAGTCATCAACTTAGTTATCCACCATAGGTTCATTTCACTTCTAATTATCTGCAGTCATCAACATATAAAACTACACACAATTATTGAGTATGGTATGAGTACAATAACCAATAGTCCACAAACATTGTGTGTTTAACCTGGTGTGATCAAGTATACAAGTGTATTCCCTAATAAATATAAATTCAGAATAAGTATAATAACACACAATCTAAAACTCTGCAGTCTTACTCTAACCAATAAACCACAACCCCAAGTTATACATGTTTTGGATCCATGTAGAAACGATATTCAAGGAATCATAAGTAATCAAGGACTATGCTTGAAGCTAATGAATCATGTTTCTCGGCATCATTTGATCATGAAACTAACCATACACTAGGCATCAAGAAATTCATTTCATTAACATCTACTATGAATTGGGAGCTAGATTACATTCTCTTGGAATCAAGTAAAATAACATTTAGCATCCACTAGGAATTGAGTGAATCACACGATATCCATGAGGGAATATTGTATCCTAACACAGTGCATTGATCCCTCATCACCTTCATCATAAGTAATTCACACTCCTCAGATAATGGATAAATATGTCATGATGGTCCAACTACATTGGGATCAAATAACAATACCACAAATAACACACTACTTAGTATGATACATGTGAAATCATATTATATCATCATTAGTAAAGTAGCATATACAATACGAGTGATCCAAATTGGTTATTGATAATAATCTATAAAATACCCAAGGAAAAAACTGCAACATAACGTTCTCAAGGCTACATACAAACCCACATGACATCATAATCTATCATGCCCATCAAATATACTTTCACATTAATCATTTTAGGGACACATTTTTAACAAAATCCAATGTTGGTAAGAAAATTCATCACTCAAAGTCATCGATGTCAATTGTAATGATAAGACACCAAGTGTGGTGTGATGACTAAATTCAAAATCTCAACACTCAAGAAAACCTCCTAGCTACCAACTGATCAAAATTTTAGACATGTCATCACTCAAGGTTCTTGAAAGGCTCCTATAACGAAAACTAAATATTTTATTTTTAAAATAAATAAAATATCACCTGAAATGATACATTATATCACCTAAAAACATAATAATCATCATTAAAATATCACATATGATTCTGTTTACTATCTCATGGATAATTTACATATTATTAGTAAAATATCTCATGTATGGCTTTTTTATCTCCAAGAAAATCTCTAAAAACATTTCTGGACAACATATGCTCAAGAAATATTATACTAAAAAATAATTATAAACTCTGAATGATAATATAAAATTATATATAGATTATTATAATACCATAAGTTATTTTTCCTATTATTTATTATTAGAAAAACTATATAATCATCTTCAAGGAATTGCATTATTATCTAGTCATATTCAGATATCACTACAAACGATGATTCCCTTAAAATTATCATATGATAATTTGTATAAATATCTGTAAATAAATTCCCTTATAAATAATGCTTTTATAATTTTGTATAAAAATAATTTAATAATCTTGATAATTATATTTTATAATTCAATAAAATTATCATTTGATAAAAAATAATAATTATATTTTGATAAGATCATAAAATTATCATTTGATAATTCTTATAAAATTATTCTAACTAATTTTTCACAATTAATATTTGATAAATTTTTTATTTTTCCCATGATAATTTATCTTTAATAATTTATTTTAAACCAAACACCATTTTCTTTTGATATTTTTTTTGAAATTATGCAATGTTAATTTGGAATAATTATATTTTAAAAATATACCATAATTATATTTTGATAATTTACACAAAATTTACATTAAATATTTTTTAAAATTTATTTTCATAATCAAGTGGATTATCTCTTTCTAAAATTTGGTTTTTTTAATTTATATTAAATTTATATTCATTTTTTCTAGAAGCTATTAATTATTTGTAAAGAAAGAAAATAAATAAAAATCATGTACAAAAATATGAGTTGTGCATATGGATGGTAAGAACATGCATGCATAGTCCAAAACGATCAAATAATACTCCAAAAATCATGTGAATGGGGTATATGATGTCCATATCAATGGACATAATAACTAACAAGGAATATCTATTTGGTTCTTATATTTCAAAACTCAAAAAATGTGTCCCCTTGATTAAATTTAGAACACAAAACATATTATGATATACCACTGAAAATATATTATAGGGGGTCTAATAATACCCCATTAAGTGTTTTCTAATTTAATCAGGTCAAAATAGATTATCTTTCACTGATTTTGGATCTTACACATGTGAAAATGGTTGAAGGAAGTAGGAGGGAGAAAATAAATTGGATTTTTTTTAATAAAAATACTCAAAAAAATATAATTAAAGGATTTAAAATTAGCCCACATGCGATCATAAGAAATGACCAGAACACACAACTATAGTGTCACACATTGGGTAAACCATCATTTATGACCTAATGGTGGTATCTGATTTCTAATATGATAAACCATTCTGAATATTGATTTATTTTTTAAAAAAATAGTATTATAAAAAGTATTTTATAAATTATCCTCATGTGAAACATTTCTAATTGGACAAATTACACAAGTGATGTTTCGGTCCTAGGGTATAACCCATATATAATACCTTACGGTGGTATCAAATTTTCAATATGAGACACAATTTTTGTGATATTCCAGTAATTTGGAAAAATATCATTCATGTGATATAATATATCTAATATTTTTATTCTATCATTGTTAAGGCTATGTGGTCTATAAAATACCATGGTAACATATAACCAAACTATAAATATATTTCACCAAATATTCTATGATTTTAACAAAAAATTTACCCTTATAAAATTTTTTAATATCATTTATTAAGTGAATTTTATTAAACAAATTACAATTTTCACATAAAAATGCCAATAAATTATTAACAATAAGGTGGGTTTTATAATAAAAAAATAATAACATTGAAACTATACACCTCTAAAAACTTATAATCCCAAACATGTATCCCTTGTGGCCTATCCTATACAACTCAGGCTATTGAGCTTAAACATCATACTGAAACACCCACCTCCCCCTTGGATCGGTCCATTCTACCACAGAATCTGGACAAGTGTTGAATTCTTCCCTCATAAAAATTTCTCTCTATTGTCTGTAAAATGCACCAAATACTCCTCATAATAAGAATATGGTTTTAGGTAAACATCGTCGTAGTCGATGAAATGTGTAGGATTGTGTATGTACCATGAGATCTGATACACATGAAACATTTCGTGCTATATCAATAATGTGGACAAATTTACAAATAGTATTCCACTATCCCAATCCATTTGGTGATAAATAATGGTCTACAACCCCATGGATTTATCATTCCTTAAAACTTTAATCATTGGTGGCACAATTGAGCATTCAATCACAAGAAACCTTGACCATACATTGTGATTACTAAAGGCCTCCTACAATGGTTGATGAATGATATTTTCCCAAAATGATTAGTGATCAGCCTATTCTGAATCAGATTCAGACTCTTATATTACTCATATATCATAATAAAGAAAAAAACATTGGCCTCACCCACCTCATGTTAAAAGAGAAATGAGTGACAGAGTCTCCCTAAATAATCTCTTAAGGATTCACCTAGATTGATGACTGGTAAATATTTTCTATGAGAATGAAACCAATTATTATTCATCATACCATGATCAACCAAAATCTAGGATGTATGGTTGAATCATATCATCCAATATATATATGGTTCACCCAGACTATTAATATATCAGTGGATTGTATATCATATTGAATCTTAGTTTACTCCCAATGTCTTTCTAAATGCCCTACCAAAAGCACAATGTAAAACGATAGTTAATATAAAAAATTATAATTGGAACTCCATAAAGGAATAAAGTATATTAGGTGTAGATATTCGCTATATTCCCAATTAATTTTTCCCATATGACCATTGAGGAGGGAGCAGTCTTCATTAACTGATTGATAGTCACTTAGAATGCATCACGAATAATTAGGTTCTTAGGTAACCCTATCAAAAAGCCCATCTTCATGTCCTCCAACTTCTACATGGACAATGAAAGTGGTTAGAGAAACCCACTAAAATAGTGGTTCTTGGTCATCAACCTATGACAGGTAGAGCAACTAGATACAGACCATGTGGTGTACCTCTTCATTATCTTATATTAGAAATGTCTCATAATGTCGTGGTACATCTACGTAACATAAAAATTTATCGATCATATTGTTGTGTGGAATTGTATCATAATCAACCCTTTAATGGAAGAAGGGACTACCACTCTCCCATGTACTATGATCATATCATTATCTTTGAATGTCTACTTAGTTATTAGAGAACATCATTCTATTTGTTCCCACAATATTGAACATTTTGGGATTGACTACTAACCAGTCATCACCTACTTCGCATGTGGGGATGTGATCACCAAAGTGTAACAAGTCATAAATAACAGATCCTATAATTAATCCATCCTATGATTGATTAATAAGTATTTTATGAACTGCTTAACCTCTAGTGGCCACACACCAAATTTCTGCATAGCCTATGGTTTAAGGATGAAAAAAATATATAACAATGTTAACCATATGATGTGTATATGCCATATCAAAGTTGGAAAATTGTATTTATTTATCCCAAAACCTATATATTAGGATCATTCCCCGACATTTAAAGATATATAAACATATATTTTGATTAGTGTAAAATAAATCTCTCCCTAAAGAGATAATATCACCAACACATCAGAGTGTGGACCACATCTACACGCTATAGATAATGTGTATGGTAGTTTACCTCATTATTTTCTAGATAATGATAACCCTAAGGGACTATATTCTCCCTCTAAATTTTTAATAATCCAGGACCAATGTCAGGAAGTCATAGTACACTTCATATGTGATCCCAATATCAAGGATGTTCTGTACTGGATCTATCATAAACCTCCTCTTAAAAGAAATGAATGATTCTCCACATTCTTAATAACACTAGAATTTTACTATCTTCATAATCAACAATGTCATGGGTACTTATAGTATGAAAAAATCCTTGTTAAACCATATTAAACTTATGTATGGCTAGGGAAACTCTTATTCTCAAACATGTTTTGAATATTTTTTCGATACATGACTACCTCATATTTTTCAAGGTCCAATATTATATAGATCTCAAAAAAAACTTGTCCAAGGAACATCAAATCTCACATCAAGATGTCACACCTTAACAAACATGTGTAATTATATTGTACTCAAAGCATACATTGGACTATCCCTAGTTGCCTATTGTGTTTCTATGTTATTGCTGAGTATGTGAAGATTTCTTCGAATAAACCCATTCTGAAAGAGACCATGAATATAAGGAAGATCTTGTTCATGAGGTCCATGAACATTAATGGTGCATTTTTCAACCTGAATGAAATATCCAAATACTCATATAGTCTATAAAATCTGAAAAACAACTTCATTGTAATATCATCCTCTCTATCTTGAAACCATTGATAGCCCAATTAATGATCAATCTTATAGAACCACTATGTTCCGCATAAATTATTGAAAATATAATTGAACCTAGGTAATGGATATATGTTCCTCAATTTCACTTGGTTAAACTTCTTTTATTCAGTGTAGAGTCATAGATTATCATCTTCCTTCTTAGAGAACAACATTAGTAAACCTCTAAGTGAAGTAATAGTCCAAATAAACCCCTTCCACTTTATATTATCAAACTGTAATTTGATATAATTTATTTTGGTGGGATTCAAAGGATACAAGGGAATCAAAAGGGATTTTCCTCCCATTATTAGATAATTTAATCATAGCTCTCAGATCCCTTAGTGTCTTTACTAGGTAAAATATCCATAACAATTATATAAACATAGTTTTAAAATCTTATTCCTAGGACATGTACAAAGAAAAATACTTTGGGATGAAGTGACCATGTTGCCTAAAACACATTGAAATTGTGGGGTAATTCATAACTATATTCTCTTATGCATGTAATGGTAAATTATAAAGACCATACCTTATAGACTTATTCTGATATACTTCCTATGTAGTACCACAATAATACATGAAGGTGAATTCCCCTATAGAATGAAGTAAATACTTCCAATTTTTTTTTAGGATAATCCTGAATCAGTAAATAGGATCAAAAAAATTTATCCAAGGTGTTTACCCTACAATATAGGTATAAACCTTAAACAAGGTACCATAATATCCATCCTTCCATGTTAACCCTGATCATCACGCATATAATAATACAACGACATTATTAGATCAACTAATTAATTCTAGTAAAGATATATCACAACATCATGGTAACATAGATATATCGCACCAATAAAGAATATAAAAAATATATACTGATAAAATCATGGAATTTATTTAAATTATTACTATACAACACATAAATACCTACAGGTATGGAATGTGAACCAATATTCATATCCATGATGCTTTAACTAACCCAACATCTCATAAATAACATATCAACACCATTTTCATTACATAGGGTATATTTAATAAAAAATAATAGAAAAAACAAATTCTAACTTTTATGTCAACATAGAGGTTTATAATTTAGTAATACTAATACACTGACATAGTTCCCATGCCCCAGTCCCACCCATCATACCCCATGTCTATAATACCCCAAACCCAATATAAAAGATAAAAAATTTGGTGAAATCATGATTCTATAATACCATTTTGTAACACTCCAACCATAACCTCTAGGTTTGAGTTAGAGGGTCACCTGACCTCATGTGAGTATCCCCATATACAATAGGCTCAAGACTAACAGTGATATATTAAACCCTATAGTGTGTATATAGATTACATTAGTACTATTTCATAGGATCAAGGGTAAATAGTTAAAATATAATAAATAATCTGAGTAAACAATAAGAAAAAAAATAAAGGGCTTAAATTTCATATATATATATATATATAATAGTTATCAATGTTGAAATCTTGTATTGTGTAATAAACAACATGAAATATATCAATACACATCTCAGTGCAAATTAATTGATGGAATACATGTCACACAAGCACTAAAACAGTTTATATTGTGGAAATCCAAGATGAGTAAATAAATTAAGGTCGATAAATAAATAACAAAATGAGTCCTCTAGAGTCCTTCAAAATTTAATATCATCTCAATACTCCTCTCCATTGTCATCCTCCATAGGTACCTTTCCCTTCACTGGTTATCTATTCATGAAATATTTAACTGCACCAAAATTCCTAAGTACAATGGGAGTAATATACTCAGAATGAGACCACTAATTTTTCCTTAACCAGATGTACTCAAGTATATATGATTATTTAATAATAATAATAAATATGTAACAATTATAAAATAAAACAATCCAAAACAGAGAGATTGATTTCTAAAAAAGCCGCCACAATCTCTAAACATAACCATTTTGGCTTAATGTTGGATCGATATTCCAGGTGATATAAGTAATCAAGGACTATCCATGAGGCTATTGAATCTGAATGATTTTCAACATGTGATCATATAGTGCATCATACAATAGGCATTGATGAAGTCATGTTCTCACCATACACTACAAATTGAGAGCTACTAATAGTTCTATATGCACCATGTAACAAACCCCTTGGAATCTACTAGGCATCAAGTTCATTACAAATCATCCATGAGGAATATTCATATCCCTAACTTGTATATAGGCCCCCTCTCTCCATTTTCACAATAAATTTTCACTCCTAATCTAGTGGATAAATATGACAAGAAGGTACACCTTACTTGAGGTCAAAGATCAATGCCACAAAGAACACACAACATAGTAGGATACTAATGAAAGTGTATATTATCAACATATGTAATGTAGCATATATAATACATGAGATCAACATTGATCATGAATAATAAGCTATTATGTTCTCAAGTAAACAAGTGTCACATAGTATTCCCTTGATTATATCCAGACCCACATGAAGTCACAATCTGGCATGATCATCAAATATACCTACACAGAAATCATATTAATTCAACATGTGTAACAAAACCCCAATAAGGATAGAAAATTACTACCTAAATTGTTCAAAAAAATTGTAATTGATAAACCACAATGTGTAGTTTGATAGTGGGAGTGGGGATATAAACTTTCAGTAACACCTCCCCGTATGCCTTTTTATTATATTCATGTGTACGTCATCACTCGAAGTTCATCAAAGGATATTAGAACAAAAACCAAGAATTTAATTTCAAAAATAAATACAATATCAAAGGTGATAATACATTCTATCTATTGGATAATTTACAAAATATATTTAAAATATCAAATGTGATGACATTTCTTCTTTATAAATTAAAAATTATCATTAAAATATCACATGTAATGTTATTTTCTATCTCATAAATAATTTCCAAAATTTCATTTTTACCTAATGCATGTGCTAGTAATATTATACTGAAGAATATTTATAAACCATAGACGACAATAAAAAATTATTAGTACAAGATTGTACATGGTGGTTTCATAAAATATTTCATTGCCAAACTATCTAATTATCCCAAAAAAATTTCTTAATTACCATATCCTAATATGATATCATTTTAAGATGATATTTATCTAATAATTATCCTTAGATTATTTTTATAATTATATTTTTAAAATACTATTTATAAATTATATGATTTTACTATGATATAAATATCATTTAATATTATTTTTATTTATTTTGGATAATTCAATAAATGTATCATCTAATAATCATTACACATATCTTCCAAAAATTTAGAAAAATTATCATATGATATATAATTAATTTTCCCTTGAACATTTTTCATTAATAATTATTTTTAAATCCCATTAAATTATCTTTTTATAATATATAAATATAATTTATTTATAGTTTGGAATATTTATATTTTTTTAAAACATAATATTTATCATTTCATAATGTCCCCTTAATTATTCTTTACTTTATTTAAAATTGACTTTTGATTATAATGGGGATTATCTATTTCTAGAAATAAATATTCAGGTTTTATATTATATTCTATGTCTTTTATTTCTATAATATGAGCTTATGGAAAAAATTATAAAAAAAATAAAAAAAACAAACATGTGAAAAAATATGCATTGTTCACATGGAAGGAAAGAACAGCTGCACATGGTTTCGAATTGATTAATGAAGCCAATGTCGATCCATAGAAAGGGTGATCTAGGGTCTATATGACTTGAAATAATAACTAAAATGTATGAAATTATTGGTTAATATATTTTATAATCACAAATCCATTCCCCTTATCAAAGTTAACAACATGAGATTTATTACTAGATTTAATAGAAAATTCAATGTAAGGGTTTAATTTTTCCCCATTAAGGATTTTCAAATTTAATCAGGTCTAATCGAATACCTTTACAAACCATTTTCTCATGAAAATGATGGAAGGATGTGTGAGGGATATGATTAAAAGGGGAAATTTTTAATTAATTAAAATGATAAAAGGAAATAAAATAAAAGGATTTATAGTTGCATTGTGTGTGATCTAACCAAATTCTCTATACACACATATGTTATATCTCTTGTAACATCCTAGGTAAATAACGAATATATCATTTCCATATTTATTAATATTTTTGAATTAAATAATAATTTTTAAAGTGGATTCTACGTTCAATGGCATACCAGATATACAAAAATGATTTTCTTTGAAATCTTATGTTGCATACAACGATGAGTCATACAGCAAAATAATAATATAATATTATTTTAAATAGTAGTTAACGTATAGCAGTTGTAATGGCAGGAATGAACAAGTCTAGCTAAAATATGATTTTACATGTTTGTTAATGTTTTTACATTTATAAATTAAATTCTAGAGACTTAAAATATTAATGAATCTAATTTTAAGCATAAATACTTCGATATTCATTAAAAGTTCGATTTACCACCTTTTGAAGGAGAACCCTCGTTAAATCAGGTTTGGGTCAATTTTATATGTTCTATTTGACAAAATAAAATTCTTCTTTAGAATCAATACATGAAAATTTACTTTGGCGAAATTTTTGGTATTTTTCTGATAAAATTCATTTTTTATAAATAGTAAAAAATAATGTATTTTAATTTAAATCTACCTTTTAATGTAATTTGATTATATGGTTAGATAATATTTTTAAGTGGATTAAATGTGTAATTAGATTATATTTATAAAATATAATCCAATTTTTGTCAGTGTTAGTAATTTAAGTTTGAAATTGGACATAAAGTAGTGTCAATCTTTTAATAGTATTTATTTTATAAAAACATGCTTTTTATTTTGACAATGGGAATTAATTTTAAATTAATTAATGAAACTTATATGTTTTGAAATTGGTAAAATAGTAATTATTTTTAAATTGTGAATGACAAATATATCTTAGGCCTAATTTTTGTTATTTTTCTGAATACCTTCAATTTTCAATGAATAGTGAAATCACGTAGTAGTAGTTAAAAAACCAAATTTTCCTTTTAAATGATATTTAATCACATTTGTGAGTTGAATTTAAAAAATACAATATACATGGTTTTTATCAGTAAAAAAATTGTTTTTCAATTATATGGATATAATTTTTGGTGAATAGTAACTTTTGACTTTTTTTACCATGGTTAAAGATAAATAGTGTAAATCAAGGAAAAATAATATTATAATAATATAAAATTACCATAACACTTTTCCTAACATTATTTGATGATTCATGTATGAACATAGAATTCATTTTGTCGATTGTGGGACCCCATGGAGCCACAAGGGAATGATAATGACACATTATATTAATTAATATAAAGTAAAGACATAAATGACACAAACATATATCATTTAGTAAATCAATTTTTACATGGGGATATATATGTTATATCTTCGAATATAAATATAAAATTTAAATGAAAAAATATTTCATTAATAATTGTATTTTTTTAGAATTTTTAGACATCAAATAAATAAAATTATTTATGACACAATGATGATGCAGTGTTTACCTCATTAATGAATGATTGAAATAAACACTATTATAAAAATAAAAAATATATCCCAAACCTATCCACTTATTATTGGATGATTTTATTTATAACAAGAGTTATATTATATTCTAATTTAATTTGTTTTGGACATTTTGAAACCAAAAATCCTTATATAATAAAATAATATTTTCAAACTTTCCTAAAGAGCCCCTCCTCCCCCGAAGAAAAATCCCCCACCTCTAACACATTACTCAAACCTCTCAAGCCCCTTGGGTCATCAAACCTCTTCCCAAATAATCTCTCAATATCCCTCTCTTTCACCTTGAGGCACTACCTTAGGCATAAGGCACATCAAGAAATCCATTTTTTTCAAATCAAAGGGAGTTTTCTGATTTTAAGGTAATGTATTCCCTAAAATTCTATTCATTTATTTTACTTATCCAACCCCCTAAACTCATTTATTACATTATTTTATAACAAAAACAGTGTCCTAAATATACTAGGTTGTTGTGATGAGAAGTATTCTAGGTACAATCACACACACCTCCATCTAATGGGAAAAGAACATATTATTTTTGTGGACGACGAACTAGTGCCTCCCAAAATGATGATTATTCAATTATCTCCTATCGCCTATTATGGTGGAAATTAAGATGAAACTTTATTTATTGTTGATATATATTATATTTATATTATTACAATACTTCTATATTTTTCATTTATATCATACCTTTAGAGTTTCCACAATGAATAATGTGATAATTTCATTTGAGGTGGTGCAGACTACCGCCGCTCAAAGTGATATGACTCGTAAATTCCATACATGGAACATATAAAGGATGGAGTTACTGAAATTCTATATGATATTATATTGGAATTAAAATATACCTATGTATCATTATGTATTAATTCAATTATAATATGAAATAGAAATGAAAGTAGCATTCATGCGCATGTACGGCATACCATCTCCATGAACGGTGTATTTCATTTCTTATCTCCAAATGTTACGTACTTTTATAAATACATATATATACAGGGTATATAAGAAATATATGTTATTTAATTCATGAATATAATTCTGTAGATAATGTTCTTTTGACCACTTAGAAAACATGTAATTATAAGATGTGTACTTTTGACTCAAAAACCAAATATCAAAAAAACAACCGTTATTAATGTAAATGATTATGTAAAGTTTATAACTTGCTAATAAGTGAAATAAAAGGAATAATAAAATTTAAAAGATTCTTAATCAATTTGAAATTAAATTTAGGTTTTTATTCAAGAGACTAAAGAATGAACGGGTCATGTATGACACGAGGTAATGGGTTTCTTATCTCACTTTTAATTCCGTGATATTTCAATTGTTCGCAACTTATTTATTGCATGTGGCATATTGTCTAGGGCCTTTTGATTTATATATTACCAAATCTCTCTTTAGATTCATGGTATTATGTGACTCATTAGGTGGTTATTAACTTTTTGTCATATGACTCGATTGATTACAACAAGGTAACATGTTTTCATATCACTTTTTATTCCCGTGAGATTCATGCTATATTTGCCACTATTTCTTTTTGTGTGGCTTATGCACTGCCCATGATAGTATTATTTGTGTAATATACTATAATTTATGGGTATTCACATCTACATTGTATGATCCTTCTTTCTTGGGGCATATGTTTTGTTAGTTACAAAATCAGTAAGGGAATTTATAATTTCAATTTCCACTCATTGGGTTTTATGCAAACATCATTGATTAATTTACTATAATATTATGTGTGAAATCACTATTTATTTATTTATGTTTTAATTTACACTCCAATTTTTGTGGATATGATTTTGATACACATAATCACTCCATTGATAAATTCTGAAGTCTTCGATATGAACTTGATAAGGGTAATCTTAACTCAATTTTCATTCATTAAGTTAAACATCCAAGTCATTGGGGATATTTTTACAAGAACATGTGTGAATGTACTCTGATTTATTTACACTAAATATCCAATAATATTGAGTGTATTTATATTTTTCACACATAATTATATCATTTAGTTATATTTATCATAAGGATATAGTCTTTACAAGGGATTTCGTATCAATTTACATTCCTTTGATACCTATTTTTAGTTTTGCACTAATTCACTTTTATATGGTGTATATACTATACATTGACATAGTATATCATGAATCCCTTTATTATCATGATATTATAAATTTTTCATTACCTCAATTATTTTTATTCATGTGTCACTCATTTGGTTAGGAACTATAACTAAAAAATAATATTAAATGTTTTAATGATTTGTTCTTCTAAATATTTCTCATTAATGTCCATGTTTTATAAATTGTGTTAAGGATTAATTTATATGGGTATGTATGTTTCAAAATTAAAATTCATTTTAAAATTTTCAAAGTGGTTTGGGACACATTTGATTCAATAATCTATTTTTAACAACTTTTTGATAAAATAGCGAGACTTTTAAATGTATTCAAGAAAAAAAAGGATATTTCTCTCTAAAAGTTTTACTGATATTTTTTAACAATGAAAACATCCTTTACTAGATATTATTCTTTATTGAGGTTGATTTATTATAATACAACCTTCCATATTGTATTTAATGAGCCATGATATGTTCGAAAATGGATGTGCTATTTTCTAAAACATTCATTGTTTATAATTAAATAATTTACATTTTGTATGTTAGCTTTAATATGAATATTTATGTTATATCTCAACAATTTCATATGAGAAATGAAGTTGACTTAGTAAGTGATGGGTGGAGCCTGATATAGCTCCAAGATTCATCGGTATGTCCCATGAGTCAAACGAGTGTCTTGGCACAGGACTTTGACAAAATCTTATATTAGTCTTGGAATGAGGCCTTGACTATGTGGTTATAATGTCCGAAATTATGTATTCCATCATTATGAGATTATCTATTGATATTACATGGGATTCTTCAACTAGTAAAATATCCATGTGGATTAGTAAATTGCATTATTTGATTTATCTTTTCCATATAATGATTATGTTTATGTTTTAATGGATTGTGTTTTAGTCTTATACATTGCCGTAAATGTTTATTCTTATTTATGAATGTTTCCGCTATATTGTTATCCTTACTGAGCACCTGCGCTCACCCCCTTCTATGTTTAATTTTTACCAGGATGTGAAAAATTATATTATGATTAACTTGAAGTAATATGCTAAAATATATGAGTGTGTATAAAGGAGACACAATGTTGTTGTTTTTTATTTCATGATGTAATGTAAAACTAATGTCTATATCTAATAATTCCAAGGCTACTAAACTAATCAGTATTTTAAGATAGGATATCTTGTGATAATCCCAATGTTTTGTAATGATTCACTGACTCAAGATAACTAGATATAGGACACTACTGTTGGTATCACAATAAGTTTAGTACAAACCATAGAAACTAGATTTACAAAAACTCTGATTAGAGAACATTACCCTAAGATAAAATTTGAGAGTTAGTATAGAATAACATCTAAAAATTTTGGTAGTGTAAATATTATATGGGTTTTACAAGAAAATACATCAATGTCTAGATACGAGTAGGTAGAGGCAGCTCTGGTATAGAGGTACCTAGGAGTGAAAACTCTGATAAAGAGTTTCGAGCTTAAGTCGGGGTATCATGGTACACAATAATGGGATTTACTGCACATTTGGTTATGACACTTCTGAAGGATATGCTTAGGATAATTCACATTTTATTTACAAACTGATTAGAATTATTTGGATATAAGATGAGAATAAAAAACATTGGTTAATCCTATGGTATTTTAGACTGAAAATAAGGTTTCATGGTTTTATTTAAATTATTTTATGACTATTATTACCCACACTATGCTTTCTGGTTTTAGATAATGGTTGGTTTCCAAGGAAGTCATAGTAACATTGAACATGATGTAAAATGCGGAATGGTGGTGGGAACGAGTAATGAAATGGAATATTGGATGGAGTAAAATATATCTTCTTCATGTAGTATGAGTTTTCTAAAAATATATCAACAACATATACATTAAACAACTCCCATACTCAATAATCAAGAGAATGGAAGAGAATGATAACAGCTCCAGCAGTAGAGACCATAGAGAAAAGAAATCTCAATTTCTATCATGCAGGAAATGAAAAAGGAGACACCCAGGAAAGAGTCTCAATGAAACAAGGAAATGCTTTATATATAGGAAAGAAGGACATAAATTAAGGAATTGTTGATGAAAAATGAAGAGTACTATGAATGAAAATAAAAATGATCCTAAAAATCCATTTACAGTCATTTGCTGTAAATGTAGGTGACCTAGTCATTTCCAGAGTAAATGTAATATTATATTGTATAACCTCTATGTCAAGGAAGAACCTGTATGGAAATAAATGGATGGATAAATATTTAAAAGTGTTAATGCTCTTTATTGATGGGATTACTTTGGAAGACATTTCTCTTGTTTGTGTAACCCTGTAGTTTGTTATGTGAAAATGATATTAGTGGAAGAATTATCTTTTATTTTGTGGATATAGTAATAAAGAACCATTTGGGTTTATTGGATCCTTGAATTTGAGTCAATTACATGTTATTACATTTGGGAGTAAAATTAATTATATATGATAACATTTGTGGATAAAATGTGTTATGGTTATTTTTTGAAGAATTTATCTCAATTTTTGGAATGATATAAAATTATATAGTTTTATAAAATGGATAACACACAGACCATGTGATAACCCTTCACGTTGGACAAAGATGTTAGAATCAAACCCAGAACCAAGGTGCGATTGGGATTTATCACTTACCATTGGACTACGTAAAGTCACTAGTCAGTATGACTTATTCTTTTTAGTTAAAATTTTTTAATGATCAAGAATATGTTTATTTGGGATCTTATGTTTTAATAAAATGGATATATATAGTATAGGAAAATGATTTTGTGATCGAGTGATAAAAGTTATTTAGGAAGACATTTGTTCTTTTGGGAAAACTAAATGATTAAGGAAAATATAATAATATTGGATCTAAATTTTTGAGTAATGGATGAAATTTTATATTGGAAGAATCAATGTTTTTAATGTGTACATATAGTTATTCGAGTTTTTTCTGGAAAATATTAACCTATCATAGAAGATATGTGATTAGGTTAATTAATCTTTAATATGAGACTTTAAGAGTAGTCGATGTTTTTGGAGATATATGTTATGATTTAATGTTGAAGACTGTGTGATTAAATCCTTCTGAGTTTTGGGTTTCAATATTAGATTGGATTATCATGAATAATATTAAGTACAATTGTGTATTAAATGGTATTTATTGAACTTTGGGTACATTTTGATGAATTTTGGAGTTCAGGAGTAGTATTTCATTTTATAATTTGTTATCCATTTTTGGGATTATCTATTCTTGTACTAACCATTTTGGTTTTGGTTAATGTCTAAAGACATTGAAAATATATAGTTTTTATTTTGTGGACAATTTTATTCTCTAGAAGATTGATTCTAGCGCTTTAGGTGTGACAATGCAATCATGTATACTCATTTTTTTAGAAAAAAAATTAGTTTTTGTAGAAAATTATCAAAGGATGAAACTCTAATGGAAAGTAAGTATATTTCCTTATGTCATTATTCTATATAGTAAATGAATTCCTCAAAAATAGGAAAAGGAACTTAATACCAAAACATTGTCGGTTTACGTTTCTTACTGGGTAATCAAAGACCGTTTAACATATCAAAAGGTTGTGATTTGATGGTGGTTAACTTTCTCCTAATCATGTTTTCCATTACTCTCTATCAGAACATGATCATTTGTTTTTTCTTCCATCATCATATAATCATACTATGTGTTATCTCAGGTTCCCTTTGTAATTCTCATTCTTTCCTTTATTGTGATAGTTTTACTGACTCTTTTTCTGATTTGGGACTTTCAATTATGTTTCTAAGAAGTTTTTTAAAATTGCAAGGACGCATTTTCCAAAAGGAGGGAAGGATGTAACATCCCAGGTAAATAATGAATAAGTCATTTTCATATTTATTAATATTATTTAATTAAATATTAATTTTTAAAGGGGATTTTACATTTTGTGGTGTACCTGATACACAAAAATATATTTCATTGAAATCTTACGTTGCTCACAACGTTGAGTCATACTGAAAAATAATAATATAATATTGTTTTAAAGGGTAGTTAACGCCTAGCCACTGTAATGGAAGAAATGAAAAGATCTAAATAAAATATGATTATACATGTTTGTTAGTGTTTTAAAATTTATCCAATTAATGCTGTAGTCTTAAAATAAAAATGAATCTAATTTTAAGCATAAATTCTCTAATATTTATTAAAAGGTCGAATGACCGCCTTTTCATGGTGAACCATATTTAAATCTAGTTTTTTGTCAATTTAATATGATCTATTTGACAAAATAAAATTATAATTTAGAATCAGGACATCAAAATATACTTTGGGTAAATTTTTGGTATTTTTCTGATAAAATTTGTTTTTTATGAATAGTGAAATATACTATATTTTAATTTCAAACTACATTTTAATCTAATTTATTTATAGGGTTAGATAATATCTTTTTTCAGTTTTAAAGTGTAATTAGAATATATTTTTTATCGATTTTAATATTTATAATAGACAACATTTTTAAATATAGAATATCAAATATAGGTTAGGATTAATTTTTTGTATTTTTCTTAAAACCTTCAAATTTGATGAATAGTGAAATCACAAGGTAGTAGTTAAAACCAAATTTTTCATTTAAATGAAATTTTAAAACTTATGAGAATTTAATTTTAAAACTCTGATATACATGGTCGTTTACAGTAAGTAAAATTTTGTTCAATAAGATGAATTAATTTTTTTGGCGAATACTAATTTTGACTTTTTTACCATAAGTAAAGGTAAATAGGGTAATTTAGGATAAAAATAATATTATAATAATTTTTAATTACCATAACACTTGTCTTAACCTTATTGGATTAGTCATGTCTGACCCTGGGCATCCTTGGGTCGATTTGGGGACCCATTGAGCCACATGGGAGTGATAATGACACTTTATATTAATTATTTTAAAGATAATACCAAAATGACACAAACATGAATCTTTTAGTAAATCAATTTTTACATTGGTTTATATAGATTATCTCTTATACTATAAATATTCATTTGAAATATAAGAATATTTTCTACATCATGGTAATTTTTTATAAATTTTATAAATCATATAAATAAAATTATTTATGAAACAATGATGACGCAATGTTGACCACATTAATGAACGATTTAAATAAATAATATTATATAAAAATAAAACGATTTTTAAAACATATTTAGTTTTTATTGGATTAGTTTATTTCGAACAATATTCATCTTATCTTTGACTTTTAATGTGTTTTTGACCTTTAGAAATCTAAAATCATTATATAATAAAATAATATTTTTAAACTTTCTTAAAGAGCCCCTCCACCCCCTCATAAAATCCGTCACCTCTATCCCATTACTCACACCTCTCATGCCCCATGGCATGTCAAAACTATAATCTAATATTCTCTCAGGATCCCTCTCTTCCACCTAGAATCCTTTCTTTGGGCATAAGGGACTTCAAAAATTCCTTTCGGTTCGAACCAAATTGAGTTACCTGATATTAAGGTATCATCTTCCCTAAAGTTATCTTCTATTATTTTACTTCTCTGACCCCAAAATATCTTTTTATTACATTCATATATATCATAAATAGTATCCTAAATATTATATGTTATTTTATGATAATTATTCGAGCTACACATACACACACCTCCATCTAATGGGAAAAGAACATATTGTTTCTGTAGAAGGCGAACTACTGCCTCACGAAACGATGATTGTTAAATTATCTACTACCACCTCTTATGTTGGAAATTAAAATGGAATGTTATTTATATGTTATATATATTAGATTTATATTGTTTATAAGATTCATTATTTTTTATTTATATCATACCGTTATGGTTTCCATAATGGGTAAATGCGATAATTTAATTTGAGAAAGTGCGGACTACCGCCCCCTCAAAGTGATATGACTCATTCATGCCATACATGGAATGTATAAAGGATGGAGTTACTGAAATTATATATGATATTATACTTTAATTAAAATATACCTTTTTATCGTTATGTTTTCATTCCATTAAAATATGAAATAAAAATGAAAGTAGCATTCTTGCGTACGTACAACTTACCATCTCAATAAACTGTGCAATTCATTTATTATCTCCAAGTGTTATGTATTATAATAAATACATATATATACTGGATATATAATATATATATATGATATCTAAATAATTAATAACATTCAAGAGATAATGTACTTCTTACTAAATTGACAACATGTAATTATAAGAAGTTTACTTTTGACTGAAGTACCAAATATAAAAAAAAATGATCGTTATTAACCTAAATGATTATGTAAGGTTTATGATGTCCTAATAAGTGATATAAAAGGAATAATAAATTTCAAAAGGTTTATAAAGCAAGTATAAATTAGCTTTAATTTTTTATTCAAGAGATTAAATAACCAATGGGTCACGTTGGAAACAAGGTAACGAGGATTCTTATCTCACTTTTAATTCCTTGAGATTTCCATTTTCACCACTTATTTATTGCATGTGGTGTATTGTATACTACCATTTGATATATATATTATAATTATTATATTTATATTAATTGTATTATGTGATTCATTTGGTGGTTATTAATATTTTTTCATACGACTCGATTGATTACAACGATGTAAGGGAGTTTTCATTTCACTTTTTATTCCGGTGATATTAATGCTATATTTTCCATAATTTCATTTTATGTGGTGTATGTAATTCTCATAATTGTATTATTTGTGAAAAATAATATAATTTATGGGTATTTAGATCTTCATTTTATGATCCTTCTTTTTTGGGGCATATGTTTTGTATGTTACCAAATCTGTAAAAGAATTTTTAATTTCAATTTCCACTCATTGGGTATTACTCAAACTTCATTGATTATTTTACTCCAATATTATGTGTGAAATCACTATTTAATTATTTATGTTGTAATTTACACTCCCCTTTGTGTGGATATACTATTGATACACATAATCAATCCATTGGTAAATTATCAAGTCATCGATATGAACTGGATAAGAGAAACCTTAACTAAATTTTCATTCATTGAGTTAAACATCCAAGTCATCGGTGTTGTTTTTACAAAAATATGTGTGAATTACCTTTGATTTATTTACACTAAATATCAAATCATATTGGGTGTATTTATATTTTCCAAACATAATTATGTCATTGATTTATCCTTAACCTAAGGATACCATCTTTGTAAGGGATTCCGTCTCAATTTACATTCCATTGAGACCTCTTAGTTGTTTTGAACCAATTCTCATTCATATGGTGTACATATTGTACTTTGAAATAGTATATCATGAATCCCTCTATTCTCATGATATTATAATGTTTTCATTACCTCGATTATTTTTATTCACGCATCTTGTGTTTTCTTAGAACTTTAACTAAAATATCATTTCAAATGTTTTAAAGATTTATTCTTCAAAATAATTCTCATTATTGTCCATGTTTTAAAAATGATGTCAAGGATTTATTTATATGGACATGAAAGATTTAAAATTAAAATTATCTTTAAAAATATCAATGTTTTATGGGACACTTTGATTCAAAAATCTATTTTTAAAAGATTCATGATAAATAGTGAGACTTTTAAATTTATTCAAGAAAAAAGGGATATTTCCCTCCAAAAGATTTAGTGATCATTTTCTAATATGTCAACATCATTTAATGTATATTATTCTTGATAGAGGTTGATTTATTATAATTCAATCTTTAATATTCTATTTAATGAGTTATGATATGTTTGATAGTGGATGTGCTATTTTTTATACCATTCATGGTTTATGGTTAATGAAGTGACATTTTGTATGCTATTTTTTATATGAATATTTTAGTTATGTTTAAATATTTTCATAAAAAGAATGCAATGGACTTAGTAAGTGACGGTTGGAGCCCGATATAGCTCCTTGATGCATCGGTAGGTCTCATTAGGCAACCTATTGTTTTGGAACAAGGCCTTTACAAAATCTAATTTGTAGTCTTGACACGAGGCCTTGACTATGTGGTTATGATGTCCAGAATTATGCATTCCATCATTATTAGATTAGATATTGATATTAAATGTGAATATTCGACAAGTATAATATCCATGTGAAAAATTAAATGGAATTATTTTATTTATCTTTTCCATATTAGGCAGAAGTTTATGTTTAAAAGGATTGTGTTTGAATTTTATACATTTCCCTAAATGTTTATGCTTCTTTATAAATTCTTCTGCTATATTGTTATCCTTACTGAAAATAAGAGATCACCTATTTCTATGTATTATTTTTCCTAGGATGTGAAGAAGTGTACTATGATTAACCTGCAAGAATAGACTAAACAATATGGTTGTGTTACAAGGGGACACAATGTTGTGGTTTTTTATTTCATTATGTAATGTAAAAATAATTTATGTAACTAATACTTACAAGGCTACTAATCTAATCAGTATTTTGAGACATTATCTCTTGTGATCATTCTAATGTTATGTAATAACGCTCTAGATCTGGGTAACTATAGTCAGGTCATTACATCTCTCCTCTATTGAAACATTAATTATGAACTTAATGGTGTTCTTAATATTCTCATTACATACACCATTTTGTGGATACATTAATATTTTCAAAAAAATAAAAATATTAAATTAATTATCATCAAAATTGATGTTAAAAATCACTAATTCTCACAAATGATATGTTGCACCTAGGGTGATCCAACAACTTAGAGAAAACGATTGTATATTAATTACCATATAAGACACCAATATGAGGATATTACATTATTTAGTAAAAAATACACATGTATGCTATAATATCATTTATTTTTTAATTATATAAATATTGATTCTCTACGATCCCAAGAATCTCATCGTAATTCATATCCTATATCTGAAAATATTTTATAGAATATTTTAATGTGTTAAAATTATTATTAACCTTATGAAATTAATTTAAATTATTTATTCAGTTATTTTTATTGAAAAATTATTTTTACATAGAAAATTATTCATAAATTATTAACAAATTTGTTTTTTATTAGCATTATTAATTTAGGATAGAACAATGATATACCAATAATGAGAAAAAAAATTATTTTTTTACTCTCTCAAATAGTGAGTTCAAGATACTATCTATAATATAATGATATTTAACTGATCAATCACATTAATACACTAAAATATATAATTGATCATTATATTTTTAAAATATTATTATAAAGATGATTTATCACTATCTAGTAATTAGATATCCATTTAATTTGAAAAAAGTTATTATAGAATCAACATTTGTATATTCCTTCACATAACATAATTCCCCATAAGATTTATCTATATACATGAAATTATATGATGATGATTTTCTATCAGTCTGTGAAACTTTTAAAAAATCGAAAATGTAAATCAATGGTTTCTAAAAAGTCAAACAAAATATGTGGATTGAAGACCTTTGATTCAATTGGTTCTGTTTTGGAATGTTTTCATTCCTTCAACAATAGAACTTATGTCCTACTCTTTCATCCTCATAGATTGATATTCCAATAATTATTACATGTAATCAGCCTTTTTTATATGATTACATCTAACCATACATATATTAATTACCATGATAAACATCACTAGTGATATGAAGTTAATGTCCAAATAGATTAATAGAGAATAATCCATCATGAAAAGGATTTTATTCATTTAACTCACTATGTACTAAATTTCCTGTTGTCATTTCAATTAGAACTAGTCCTATATCAAATTATTTTCCCACATAATGATCTAGTGGATACCTTAGATAATTTCTAAAGTAATCTCACAAATACATGATAAGATGAAATAATTATCCACATAAATCATTGGAGGATAGGAACACCATTTTAAAACAATTATATAAAATAAATAAATGAGGTTGAAAATAATTTATCTAATCTTAAGTCATATTCTCAGCCATCAAGCCTAGCAAGTATTTTGACATCGCCCATAGATTAATAACATATAAATTATACTCATTCTCTAGACTGAGCTACAAAGCATAAGATCATTGGATTTTAAATAAGATTCATTAATCTTAATGGTTGTAACTCTTAGAAATTATTTTATTAATGGGGAATTATGGGGTAATTCTTGTATACATCAAAGGAAGATAAACATTCATTATTTTTTAATAAGTTCGTGAAAACACCTATGAGGCATATTAAATAGGGAAAATATCATTCACTAAATAATAAGGCTCATATATATATATATATCAGTATATGATGTGTTATTGAATGGAAAACATTAATAAGTGCCATACATACCACTAATAATGTAACACCATCCATCAACCCCCAAATTTATCATACATAGCTTTATAATCATTTAGAATCACTATACGGGAATATATGTTATGTACATATGACCTCTATATATTATCAAGCAATTATGAATCATCTTTACTACGAAATAAATTATCTCAAAATGGGATAAATATTTTTTCTATAATGGTTGTTGATAATGGATTTTGATAAATTTCATAATGTCCGATATCACAACTAAATTTTTGTTTTTTCAGAAACTTTATACATAAAAACACAAAATATTCTATGTATATGAGTTGAAGAAATTTAATGGGGATTATACAATTCAGTTTAGTCATTCATAATACTATCATGTGGTTATGAATGAAATAATAAAGGAATTAAGAAAGACATTAGAAAATATCCCTCAAAATGTTATGTATAAAGGTAGAGACATTTTGATTTATATACTCCTTAATTTTATGTGAGATTATTTTAATAATACATTGACATTTGTGAAGGAGGCCCCATATTTAATAATTTATGGGATTTATTTATTTTTTCCACCATGAATTTCAATTTCATTTAATAAAGAATGCAATTTTTAACCAACAAACAGAAAATGATGAATCATAGATCCATCTTAATGAATCAGAGAAACCTTGTGGAAGAAATGGTAGGAATTACTAAATTTTCAATTTTTTCATATATATGATTCTCATGTATTAAATAATACATTTCACTTTTGATCATTCATTATATGTTAATTAGTGTTGGATGGAATGGCGAAAAAGATACCTGGAAATACACCGGTAAATCTAGAACAGAAATGTAAATAACCTTATTCCATATACAATTCCTACTCTAAAATATCATAACTTAATCAAAATATATAGATATAATATCACAACTCCAACCAATATGATATGTATAATGAAATAATTTGTAAGAATTAATTTGGGGTTTCATTATTCCTCTTCACATGTCTATAAAGAGAATAACATTAATTCCTTATCATATTCCTTTATAAATCATTCCATATAGTCCTCACAATAAGAACATAAGTTATGGGGTATAAGGTATTTATCATGTGGCCTTAAACTATATGACATGTTTTCCATCCCTTATGACCCTAATACTACTTGTATGTGTCAATTGAATCACACTTCCACTAAGGAATTGTAAAAGAAAATTATTTTTCTATTGCAGCATAGTTTCAGACTACTGTCATCTTAATTTAGGAGCTTCTTTTTTTGTTCACATAAGAAACCTAAATCATTTAATCTATTTATTTTTGTTTTCGTATTGTTTTTTTAAAAAATAATAAATATTATTGGGTTTTTAAGTTTATTTTCTAAAAAATTAAATGAAATGTAATATAATAATTTTAACATCCATGAAATGTTAAAAATAATGAATTTAGGATAAAGTAACTTTTATTTGGGTTAGGTGTTTTTTTCATCATTATTTTTCTTAATTTTTTTTATTTTCATTTGATAATCCAATCATGAAATCTCATTAAAAATTACTATTCATTATATTTAGAAATTGTGGAATCTTTAAGGGCCTTAGAAATATCTATTACACCTCCCCTGTAATCAAGGTTGACGAAACACCTTGGATAAGGGTGTGAAATCAATTAGTACTTGAATATATTTATGTCATTTCATCCATTGAATTTCTCAACTCTATCATGTGAAGAGATAGACAATGTAGTGATGATAAAGAGATTAATCAAATGAATAGAAGTATATTGAGTTGAATTTCATGAGGGAAAATCACCCCAATAGACATTACTCACACCCATGTATTCAACACATATGTACAACAAATAAAGAATAAAATAAAAAAATCAAGAACACCTAAATTTTTCTTGGGCCAGGAAACATGTTTCCTTCCATTTATTTGGAGTAATGAATCACTATGGTGGAATGGGAGAGAAGAGAATATGAAATAAAGTAAAATGAAAAATATAAAATAAGATGAATAAGGATATGAAAAATAAAATACAATAATAAAATGAAAATAATCAATAAGATTTATTGAGAGATAAGAAAATAAAATAAAATATGAAAAGGAATAATTAAAATAAATATTAATAGAATTGATAAAATATTAATAATAAGAATAATAATAATTAATAACATAGAACTAAAATAATAATTTGATGATGATGAAAATATGAAAAATAAAATGATGGATGGAAAATTTTTAAATCTTTCAGGGAATTATATGTATATGACAAATTTATATTATAATTAAAATTAAGATAAAACAAAATAACAAATTTAAAAAAAGGACAACAAATAGACAGAGGTAGCATGGTTCATTAACCATGGTGGCCTCCTCCTTTTATAGTGGTGTGTTGGAAGATGTCTCAATTGGAAGTGGGTTCTCATTATTTATAGAAAATGGAGATGATTTAATTGGTCATCTCAAATATTGGTTAAAATCACTCCATATATGAATTTAAGATCCCCTCTAGACCCATTGAATGACTTCGAAACACTTTTGGTTTATAGGTGTTCAATATTTTAATGGTTCTGGATAATATCTCGAGGTGCCTCTATGTGTGAATCGATGGTGAATGAGGCATGAATAGGCTTACATGGGGGTTTGGGACTTGGAAAATCCACTGACATGTGGTTATTGGGAGTAGCAGCGGTGGTGGAATCCTTCATGGGAAACAAAAGTGGTGGTCTATGTTCTCGTAACACCTTCTGCCTTCATATTGGCCGAAGGAGGCTCTAAATGTTCTTTTGGGGTTCCTATAAGGGTTTAAAGGTGAGATATATTGGTTTTTATTGATGTTGGAGGTCGGGTATGGGGTTCCCATGGGTGGAAATGGTGTTTTCGGGTGTAGTGGTGGTGGGAGTTGAAAAAAAATGTTGTATCAGCGGAGCACCACAGAGCACGGTGGACCGTTTCAGAGCCTCTACTTTACACTGAAACACACGATGGGAAGATAAGAATTTATAAAAAAATATCATGGCTCCATCAATAAAATGAATTCAAACTAGTGAAAGACGACTCCTACCACTATCATTTGACTTTCCCATCCACATCGAAGATCTCTTCCAAGTGGCGCATAGTGTTTCACCATGCGATTCTGTTTATCAGGATGTGATATATATTTAGAACAACTAATTCCAATAATACAAGCCCTTGTGCATGGTTCTAACATCCCTGTGCACCCTCCCCTGAGGCTGGACCTCATTAAGGACTGTGTTGCTAGGTAACCCATCTATGGGTTTCTGATGTGGCATGTGTGATGCTTGGTTGATGGCTAAACAAAGTGGCAATTTTTTTTGTTAATTACCTAAAATGGAGTGAGAAATGTAAACACTAATGAAGATTCAAATATTTAAATATCAAAGATTAAATTCAATTTGAAAAATAAAATTCTTTTAAATTTCCTAATTCATTTCATTTCCGCATTATAAATTTCACAATATTTGAAAAAACTTTGAAAATATGTATTATTTCATTAAAAAGAACATAAAAATCATTGAAAATTTAATATATATTTGAATCAAATTTATGTCTACCAAATATTGCAACACATAAAACATGCATGTTATCAAGCATAAAATTTCAATATTAAATTAAATAGGGAAACTATTTTATCCATATTAAAATTTCTTGTTAATAAAATAAAACAAATCATAAATTTAAAATAAAATTATCAAATTTCACATTAAATCTCAATTCTATTTCCCATTTTTCAAAGAAACTATAAATTCATGTATTGTAGTTTTCCCTTTTGAAAATTGATGGATCTTCTACTTTCATTCATTCCCCTCAATTCCGTATTATTAGATATGTAAAATCATTATTTAACTCAATTTTGATTCATTTCAATCATATATCATGATAACATTATATTTGAGTTATGAAAATGTCAAGAGATCATTCTCTTTATCCATAGTTGTAAGATCTCATGTTTAAAACCGGGTTAAAATTATGAATGTTTCTGAATTTTGATTTCAGTTTATCAATGGGTCGTCCTTTTTAAATTAAGCTCCGTAATTTTATTCCAACTGTTGGATCACCTAAATATGGTATTTTATCGAACTTTGATAGTGGATTCGAGGTAAAAAGGAAGTCGCATGGGCGGCTCACGGTTTGTTTAAACGTGCAGCCAAACTGTGTGTAGTTGGTTTTGGAGGTAGTAGCTTCCGCACGGGTGGCGCATTTTTTGTGTAAACATGCGAGAAGGGTGGATGAGGTAGTAGCTAACGCACGGTTTGCATACAGTTTGTCAAACCATGCGAACTAACCGTGCGGGAACTTAAACGAAAACCATAAATTGTGGATCTCGCTCATTTTTTCCATTAAATGGATAGTATTTCCTCCTAAGCAGTAATAACTCAGAATTTTGCTTCTCCTTAGGTCAGAGAAGGTTCTCCTATCATTTTGGAGGCGATCCGAAGGCTTCTCTTAGAAAAATGAAGCCGTTTTCCTGAGGTAGGTAGATGTTCTTCTTCGTTGTTGTTCGGTTTCTTCGATCTAATTAGATCTACATCACCTCTTCCAACAGTTTCATGGATTTATTCACGTTATGGGTAGATATAAGTGTTTGGGTTCTATGTTTGATGATTTTTGGTCTTGGTCTTCCTAGGAGATGTGATTTATGGTGGGTTCGTGAAGAATCAACTCGTTTCTCTTTAGGGTTCTACGTTCGTTGTGCTTTCTGTCCAAACCCGAGGTAGGTTCCCAAATCTTGAACACATTCTTTAAGAATTATATTTTCTTTAAAGAAATTATGAATGTGAGTTTCCATCATTACGATAAGTCAAATAATGAAACTTTTGATGTTATTAAATAATTACGTCCACGTGAGATAAGTGTGGACTTGAACTTTTGGTGAGTTTAAGCATGTTGGCTAATTTGGTTAATGTGATATGATTAGACAGTTAAATGTTTTAATTAGAATATTGAGTAATAGGGTAATTAATGGTAGGATTAATTATCTGGTCATGAGTTGGAATGAGTATCTGGCCTTTTCTGATTATTTGGAATATTGAATATTTGACATGTTCAGAAGATAATTTGGAAGCTAGTAATAATTAATGGATGGATTAATTTTTCAATGTTAAATGATAAATGGTAACCTAATTGATTATAGGTAAAATAGATATGATTTAATTAATTAATTATTGAATTAATTTATTTGATATCATTAAATTAAGATTGTTAATTGATTGTTTATTACGATTATTAACCAGGAGTACTTTTGATGCGTATTAGTTTTCCATTACTTATGATGTCTTGGATGGAGTTGGTTAAAAATATGATATGTTGTGTGAGATGATTGCTAAATATCTTAGCTTGTTCAGAATGTTTTGATATGATTATAGTGTGCTTGTGAATTGTTAAAGTCCTGGACAAACCATTGCTAGAATGGATGGGTTTAGACTTGTTAAAGAATTTTGATAATGAAGTGTAGAGTTAATTATTCAGTTGGTTTGATAAGAACAACTAATTGTTAATTAATTATTAATTAATGAGATGTTGAATGGTTAATTAAGTGTTGACTTATCTGAATAGTGATTTGTGTTGTTAATTTATTGTTAAATTAATTAATGGATGGGTTTTGTGGTGTTAGACATGGTATTCTAAACCAATGACATATGTATATATATGTATGATTTATTAAAGGGTTGTGAGACAGGGACTGATGCTCCAAATACTCACAGGGTGTTAGACATAGTAATCTACACTAATGATAAATATATATGTATGATTGATGAAAGGGTTGTGAGATAGGAACTGATCCACCAAATACTCACAGGGTGTTGGACATGATGTTCTACACCAATGATAGATGTATATGTATGGTTGATAAATGGGTTGTGAGACATGGAATGATTCTAAAAATACTCACAGTGTTCTAGACATGGAGTTCTACACCCAGCTTGCAAGAGAATATTCTTTTATGGGATAGGGACTGATGCTCCAAATACCCATTGGTTGTGAGATATGGACTGATGCTCCGAATACTCACGAGGGTGCTAGATATGATGTTATACACCCATTAATTAACATTGGACTGTGGGTCCCATTGTTCGTGTATGAAATGAGTTTAATGGTTAATGAAGGCTTTTTTGACATG
This sequence comes from Viscum album, assembly GCA_963277665.1. Lineage (NCBI taxonomy): Eukaryota > Viridiplantae > Streptophyta > Magnoliopsida > Santalales > Viscaceae > Viscum > Viscum album. The sequence goes on from OY728141.1 coordinate 1,798,021,175, forward strand.
ATGATTTGTGAATTGTTTATGAGAATGGGTTCAAACTCATTTATGAGTTGGGTGAACCACTTTTAGTTGATGGGATCAGACTTAGTATTTGAAATATTAAATTGAATAACATATGATGTCCTATCCATGCCAAAGAACATGCTCGGATTCAGTCTTTACTGTTATTACTTAGACGGTCTTTAGAAATCTATGGTGAGTGACTTATACGGGAAATGTGGGGTGTAGGCTGAATCTCAAGACTTTTATAATAGGATTTTAGTAATTGATAATTGGAAAATGATTATGTAATGATTATTTAGTATGCATGGTAAATGAATTGTGTAGGTTCAGACACCAGTTGAGGGCTGAAGCGGGTACTTGGGTATATAGTTACTTTGTACAACTTACATTACATTATGCATGCCTTCATGTGTTTAAAATTATTTATTAAATGTCTGCATTTGGGGTCGACACCAGCGGTCCCGGCCTACTGATATTTATATCTCACACCCTACTTGGGCCGCCATTACACTGGGTACCCAAGTAGGTTCTATTAGGTTGCAGGACTATGCTGTTTGCATTTACATGGGAGTTAAGAGCTGAGGACCGAGAAGAGGCTCGTGATGCTCCAGGAGATCGCCCTTGGGGATTTGAGTCATTATTTATTTTTTTCTGCATTGGAATGTAAATCATGTTGTTTTGTTCATTTTTTTCTACTTTTGTATATTTATCAAGTCATGCATGCATCTTTTGTATAATTTGGCCCAGGGCACTTTTATAAAATGAGTTTTATTTTTCTTCCATTGTCTGTCATTTATGAGTTACTTCTTCCTCTATTGTTTGTTAACTACACTAATATACCATTGTGAAACTCTAATAACAGGTTATAGTCTCCCCACTGTCTATCCTCAGCCCCTCACTGCTAGTTGGCAGCCACTAGCGTACGGGGTGACACGCTTGAGGTCATATGGCGACCGGTCCAGCCACCGGATTAGTTGTGACCCGGGTCAGGTCGTTACAAAATTATATCAAAGGATTAGGTTTCTTTATTTTCCTTTGTCTTACTATTTTGCGGTAGGTAGACAGGAGACCAGAAATGTGTCAGCTCTTGGGTTAATAGTTGTTCTTGAGACTGATCACCTCATGTACGGGAAATGACCAAGTGGCTAGGGATGGGAATTGATGTTTGTACTATTAGAGGTTATAGTTGATATGATTTCCCCTTGAGTGACTGGTGTATTTTCCGATGTTTATTGATTTTGAGAATTTTGAAAAGAATAATTTTCTTGGCCTGATATAGAAAGGAAGGTTCATACATTTATCATCTTAGGCACTTAGAGATTCACATGTCATTCATATAATATTCCAATGTAGTTTCATTAGTAAGATGCCTTCTAATTTGGATTGTGTACCTTGGGGTGCAATTCCATATTTGATTTGCGTTAGCATTACTCTTTAGATAGCTTGTTTTGGTGATAGATTTAGCATTCTGGAATTATTATATGCCATAGTACCTCAGTTATTAGCAAGTTTTGTTGTTGTGACTTGTTTCCGTTTTATAGCATGTTGTTGTGTTACTGCTTGCGCTGACATGTTAGAAATGTTTTGATATCTAAAAGGGGTGATAAAGATAAAATGTTAAATAAATGTTGATTGTGTTAAATGGGAGCCAAAATCCAGTGATAAGGTGTATGGGATCCTTATAGATTGGTATGTGGTCACACATATAATTTTTACCGTTAGGTGGATCATGTTAATTTATGAATTAAAATTGGTATCGATTAATGAGAGACAATTTCCCATCCATGGAGTGTTTGGACGCTTCATGAATTGGGAAATGATGACTCATATTAATGTGATGAATTGATGTCGTGTGAAATTCTTATAAATGTGAAATATGTTTAATGTTGATCTGAAATCTAATGGCTAGCTTCCAAAATGCAACTGGACCCAAGTAGGCCAGTTGGGAAGCATTTTTATGAGATAACTCATTTGGGTGTTTAAAAATTTTAATTCCTGTGTGTTTTCTATTGTGTTGCTTTATAGATCACCCAGGTTGGTTAGAATGGTATCCTCGTAGGTCATCTTTCTTCTTAAAAGATATTTATTTTCATAAGTTTCCTGAAAATGACGGGATGTCAACAAACATAAATGTTTTAAAAATGGAGTTTTAAGAAACTATCATGTTTTCCTTGGGTCGTTTTGAAAATTTTACTATGATGTTTTGATTAAATTGTCTTCTGATTAAAGATTAAATGTGATTAAATATAAGAGGCATGGAAATGGAACCTATTGTGGTGTCCACTGTTTAAAACCCTCATGTAAAGGGTAGTTCAGAATTCTCTTCAGTTTCCTTGGAACAGAAGCGTGAGTAAATTATATAGGAGTTCTTCTCCTTAGAAATGGCCTTATGTTCGGATTTTGAGCCTAGTGACTTGTTTGAAGTGACCCGAATTTGGGTTGACACTTATTCTTCATAAGGGGCTAACATTTTTTTGGTAGCACCCTCAGAACATAAATGCCTTGATTGTGCTATGGATTTTCTCAATCTTTTGGAGTTGTTGGGTGTCGTTGTCCAAGGTAGGACTTCCAGTTTTCAATGACACCTTGATAGAATGGGTGGTGATGTGTTTCATGACCTTTTTATGAGATTAAACATCGAGTTATGCTCTTTTTCTTTTGGTTAGACGTGCCTCGGGCATGGTCGGCTTCTTTGTGGGTGGTTTGACCCTTTCTTCATAGTAATGGATGACTGGTTATAGTGTCATCCAATAAAATGGTCGTATGAGGAAATATAACCCCGTAATAAGTCTTTATGTACTATTGAGTACAGTCTCATGTCAACTCTATGTAGAGTAACTTGAGCGTTAAAGAATCTATTTCATTTCAATTAATGAGAATTTTATAAATTTAAATCATGAAAAATGTTTGGGAAATTTTATTTACACGAATTAACTAATTTTCCTTATATCATAATTCCACATTTTAATATACATGCATCAATTTAATAATTTAATTCTTTATTTTTATCATTCAATCTCTTTAATCATTGAAATATGAAACATGGAATCATAGGATTCCTATGAAACTCTTATCTCCAAGATAAGGTAGATGATGGATAATTCATGAATGGGAATGAAATTTCAATTCAAAGAACAAAACATATTTTGGATAATAAATTTGGATGTCTAAAAGATAATAATTAATAGTGAACTCAATTTACCTTTATGCATTGTACATATTATTAATCAGTTTGGTATTCCTTCATCCCTCATGAATATATAAAATAAAATAAATCAATTAAGAATATTTTTCATGTAATTTAAATTAAAAATGATATGAGGGTGTGGGGGTGAATGTTTCACTGATAAAACTAAAATCCTAGAAATCATGTAATAAAAATCCTTTTTTGATCCATAACGTGGTCCTGGAATTTATACTACCTCCAGAGGGTATAAATATTGTATCCAATGTGTGATGTTGGATGAATATTATTAGATAATAACCACCACATGCGGCATTCCCAGTATGTGCTTCTTCCTTCTTGGGAAGGTTTTACCCATAGAAATAGTACACTAGATCCCCCACCTCCCAATTTAGTGTAACTTGTATAGTGGTTGTAGTATAGAGTGTGGATGATCATAATTCTTGGTTAATATTATCGAATCCTCTTCCTTATTTCCCAGTGCTAGTTTAACATGGGATACATTAATTGAATTTCCAAAGGATAATTAAAAAGGTATTTTTTTACTTGAATATAATTTACATTTACATTTTAATAAGTAATTTATCTCCTTTAATATGAGAAGACTTTTTTATAATTTCATTAGTCTGGGTAATGTTTATATTGTGATGGAGATCATTAAATTCATGTTTTTTAACATCTAGGAGCTTTGTGTTTTCCTCAACAGGTGCCTCTTCATTTTCATCATCATCCTCCATGAATTGGAAATAATTGACCAAATATGATAATTCAAAACAATAATGAGTGAAACTCAGATCACATTGAATAAAATTAGAAAAGAAATAGGTCATCAAAAGATCATATCCCTTAGTTGGATCTTGTTCAATCACTACCTCAATGTTAACTGTCTCTTGAATTTTGATCTAAATAGATTGAGGCCGGTAGTTTATCTCCACCATATTTACTTCAAATTATACTACATTGGTTTTGTAATCTTTTAATGGTTATGGATCTTCTTCTTTCCAGGGAATGGGGCGATAAACAATATCCTCACATTTTTTAAAAATTCTTCTAGGTCTTTTTGATCTCCAATATGTAACTCACAAGGAATGTATTTCTCTTTCCCCTCCTCAGGTAAATCACAAAAGAGAAGTGGCTCATCTTATTGTTCAGTTCGAGTTTTCACAAGTGATTCATGTATATATGTAGTTATCCCTTCCATTTTTCCTTTTAGATAACCCACCATCTCTTTAATCTCTTGATTATCATATTAGAGGTTGGGTTTTTCCACATGATCTTGGAATTGTCCAAGATGACTTTGAAAACAGTATTTGGGAGAAATAAAGGATTTGTCTTATTATGTCTTGGCCACTTATTTATAAAAATATTGGGAGTAATCCAAGAATTCAATTCACTCCCTTGGAAATCCTCAAACCAATTGTTTCTTGAGGGTATATTTTGGATGTCAGACAATGTCATTGAATTCCTTATATGTTCTAATTAGGCTATGGGATCCCCTGATCTTACAAGCCCATACTAAAAATCTATTATTTGTAGACCATGGTGCTTATGCTATGAGTTTCTACATCAATGAGTAGTTTTCAGTCTATTTAGAATAATAATCATTCAAGTTCATCATAGAAATTTATTAACGTTTTTTTAATCTATTAAAAATTATCCAAGACATGAAAATGTAATAACTAAGACAATAACCTATTAGATCAACAGAAAGGACAACGGTTTTGATGAAATATAGTTGTATGAGATGGAAAAAAGAAAAGTATTTCTTTATTGTAACAAATTGGATTACTAGGGTCATCCCACCTAAGGAGAGTCTCTTTTTTTCACCTATATAATATATATCAGATAATCTAACTCATTTTTGGTTATTTTTTTAAAACAATGATAAATCATTTTTTCTTTTGATGTTTATTTTCTATTAAAATGAAATGATATGTATCATAATAATTTAATCTACCATGACATTTCAAATAGAATGAGTAAGGAAATAATGAATATGGTTTTCCGTACAATTTTTTGTTTAATAATTAGTCACCGTCATTTATTTACTTTTTATTTGATAATAAGAACAAGTCATCTCATAGTGAATCACTATTCTTTTTATTTATAAATATTGGAATCATTGAATGCCTATGAAATATCAATTCCACATACTCTTGTAAAAAATGTTGATGACACACCTTTGTTGATAGTGTTCCATATTCTAGGTCCCGGTTGTATTAATTTTGGTTCAACCATTGATTCAATAAACTCCATAGATTGAAGAGATGACCAATGGGGATTTGGAAAATGAGATTAAAAAATAATAGAAATATATTTAGTTTCATGTCTTAAGGGAAACTCACCACACCATGTAAATTCATTACACTTACGCATTTTTCTCATATCTTCCAAAAATGTAGAATAATCATTATAAGAAATTAAAGAGCATGATGAACTCCCCCATTCCAAGCCTTAGGACAACCTTCTATTATAAGAACATGTATATCCCAATGATAGAATAACATTAAAGAGTATAAAAAAGAAAATAAAATGAAAAAATTTAAATAATGAATATGAGAAAAATAAAATAAAAATAGGGAAATAATAATTATATAGTTGATATTGAGATAGAATGAAGAAAATTAAATTTGACAAGAAAATGAGTAAAGAAAATAAAAAATGAAAAAAAATTGTTAAAAAAATAATATTAATAAGAAGGTTAATTAAAAGAATAAGATTAAAAAGAAGAGGGGAATAATAAGAAAAATATGGATGGAAAACACAATTTTAATGAACGCATAAAATTCTATTTATAAATAATTATTTTATAATTTAAATAAATGTAAAACAATAAAATATGATAAAAAATTATGAATACTGGACAGAGGAAGCATGGAACATCAGCCTTTTCAACCTCATCCCTTACTGGTGGTGTGTAGATAGATGGAACAATCGGTATTAAGAGCCTATTATTTATTAGAAAAGAATAATTCATAGTTTTTATTATGTAATCTAATTTGAAATCACTCTATATATACGTTTTACATCCTCTTTATAACCATTTAAATATCTGAAAACACTAGTGGTTTATGTGTATTCAATCATTTTATGGTTCAAGCTAATCCCGTAGGGTGCCTAGCCATGCACATGAGTGGTGAATGAGGATTTCATAATATTTCATGTGCAATTGGGATGTGGTAACTTGATATGTAAGTGGTTCATAAGAGTGGAATTTCTATTTTCGACCTTTATGGGTAGTGGAAGTGGTGGTTTGTGCACCCTGAACACCATCGGTCATCACATTAACTAGATTCTTGAAATGTTTTTATAGGATTTGTCTGAGGGTAAACATTAAAGCTATGTAAGTTATGAGTTAAAGAGGAGATTTGGTTTTAGTTACCTAGATTCATAAATTATGTTCTCAGTTTCATACAGCAATGGTGGGAGATGAAAATGATGGTGGATGTGGAGGAGTGTGGTAAAGCCTTGATCCCACATCTAAACACATAGGGGTAGGTGAGCCTTTATAATTAATCTTGTGTCTCTATCCCCAAAATGACGTCTAATCAGAGTTGTAGGACTCCTACTATTGTCAATGGACAACCACATCCCCGATGATGGTCTCCTCATGGTGTCATATCGAGTTCTCCCAGGTCAAATTGTTGTTCTAGATAAAACATTCATATATTACAAAATATTTCACCACTGCAAGAACATTTCCACTATAATAATGTTCCTATGCACGCTCCTTGAGGCTGGCCCTCATGAGGGAATTCATGGATGGGTGAGCCCTCTATGGGTTGCCTAAGGGGTGTGTCATATCCTTGGATAAATGTTGGAATAACTGGTTATTTTTTGGTAATGTACCTAAAAATGAGTATCAAATAGAAACACATTGAAAGATTTAAATATTTCAATTTCAAAGGTAATATTCAATTTCATACATAAAAATAATCTACACAATTAGATAAACTTCAATTCCACATTATAAATTCAAAAAATTTAATAAAAATTTTAAAAAAAGGATATATTCTTTAATCAACCATTAAAAATCATATAATGTTGAACAAAAATTGGCACCAAATATTTTCCACTCATCTATTATGTAGGAAATTTTTTCATACATGGTAACTAGATCTGTATAAGTCTTCATGGTCATTTTCATCCAATATCACTATACTTCAATAAAAATTACCTTTTCCCGTGTACTATTCGTGCATAAATTCCTCTTCTAATATGATATATGGTCATGCATAAATCTTTTATTCTGGTCCAAATAATAAATTTCACATTCACCCATCACTCATTATTCCCTAGTGTTGAGTCACATTCTATCTCACATCAGGAAGTACCCTTATTCAAATCACAAGAACACAATTTCATCATTTTTAATTTTCTCCTAACCTATTAGTTATATCTATTCAATGACGCTGAATGAACATTGCCATTAAAAATTGATCATCTTTTAAAAAACTAATTCATGGACTGATTCATATTTCTATAAGATAAGTGTTGTTATTTGAATCACTTACTATAATAGTTTTCAGACTTTTGTTTCTTTAAACCCTCCAAGTGTGTGTAATAATCATTAATATTAGTTTTTATAAATATTCATTACATTGGTACAATATATAATGAGAACCAAATCACCTAACCTAGGAAAAATGTTAAATTTCATCCTAGTCAATGGGATTCTCATTATTTTTGGGTAATATCCATTAACATAGCACTTAGATAACCAATTTTCCATTTCTAAGAGGTATGGTGGATCTATATCAATTCCAAAAATTATAAATACTGATGTATGAAACATCTATATGAGACCATTCAAAAAAATTGAATTTTATTTTTCCCACCATATTAATTTATGGGATTAAAAATTCATGTATATTTCCTTCCATAGACCTATTCATGGATAAATGAATTATTATTATAATAAATATATTTAAATTAATAATTTTCTCATAGAATATATACTAACATCTAGGCCATGTATGTTGGACCCAACCACAAACCATCATTAAATTTTATCCCTTATTGGGTTCTGATCATTGATCTATTATGATCAACTAAAAATCATAATTATATGACATTTTTAGCATCCCATTTATAGATAATATAATTTTTTTATTCAATATTTTAATTCTTATAAAAATCCCATGTACATGGGAAATGAATACATTTTGACCTAGGTGGAGACATTCTTATACTAATGGAACATGTAACTCATATACAACCCATCTATAACCATATGAGGAGACATATATTTATTAAGTATATGAATCTCAATCCCCGTATTCCAATGATTACATTACGGTGGAACATTCCATTTTAACACATTAACCAATTCAATTCAATATTTTTTTCCAATGGTACAACAATGGACCCTCCATTTGAATTTGGATAATGGTAATCCAATGACATCCATTAAAATTATATAATTTTTTAATTTTAAAACAACAATATATGATTTAAATTTTATATAATCCCCTATTCTAGGTTATTGAAAAATTTCTTTTTCTCTATCCTTGTATTGGTTTATTTAATTTTTCTCCTCATAATACGATATTCGAATCAGTTTCCCTCTTATTTCTATTAGGTTAATTATTCATTTATCTATGAATTTAAAGCCTCATTTTTGTCTAGGCACTATATACATAAAATTTATGTGTCTCCCCTCATGGTGGTTTATAGAAACATTGTGATTACAATTCAAATTGGTTCAATCCTTCCCTTATTGATTCACATACCACCTTATCTTAGTCACTACTATAATACATATAATTTACACTATGTATTGGATTTATTTTGTACATCTTTAAACATAAAGTTCTTTTGCAGTCAATGTTTTATGAAATTAAAATCCATTAATACTTTGGTTAAAGTTACATGTCCAAAATCATCAAACCGGTTTCTTTGAATTTATATTCACCTAAATAATAGGCACTCAGAAAGGGTGTATATCAAATGGAATTAATTTAAAAAAAAAATTTATATTTCACTCATCTAATTGAAAATCCACAAAGGGGCATCAGAGTAAAATTTAATAATACACTCTCTAAAATTTCCATTTTATAGATTAGGTATAATCAATTCCTTAAAATACAATAAATCATCAAAAATAATAACAAATTGAAAACCTAGAAAACAATCATGACGAATAGGTAAGTATATGTTCTTTAATACTATTACTTCCATATATTTGGAATGTGTAAGAGAATAAACAAACAGAAATTTTACAGTGACATCCACATTGACATAGTAAAATTATGAATATTCTCACTATGACTTTAGATATTGGAAAATATTTGATCATTTTTTCCATTCCTTAAAAATTCATGTTTTAATAATTTTTTTTCAAATAACACATGGATATAAAATTGGTGTAGTTTCTCTATTATTAAAAACTAAACCAAAAAATCACATATCACCTAACTAATTTTATCTATCTTGGGTTATTCATTCTTTCATGTACAAATGGTCCAACCCTATCCTATACTAATCATGTAAGCATGTGTGAAAAGATAATAAAAATCCAAGAGACGAAGTGTAATAGTATATGGAGACCTCATTTATCATCTTCCAATACATTGACCATCATTAAAAATTACATTATAAGTATTCATGAACAACAAATACTCATCATATAGATTATACCATAAAATAGAATGGGTTGATTCATTCCATTCTTATTCTGCCCAAAATTTATACTCACGATTAATAAGAAACCATTGTCATTAAATGTCCAAATATATTTTATATCAATATAATTTCTCCAAATGAATTTTTATAAGTTATCTTGAGTTAATTTTCAATGTAAAAAAAGGAATTTTTCATTTATTTTTTTAATGTTGTAGATCAGTTTTTAACTCTTAGAATGCAATGATATAAAGAGAAATAATAATTACCCTTAAACAAAAAAAATTATTATTTATTAGGAAAAGATGGATGAGTATCATTTAATCGGAGTCTCTTAATTAATGTCAATAAAAAATAATGGTAATGTAGTTTATTATAATACCATTATAAGAATGATCAAACAAATCCAAAATTTGTACAATTAATCACTTTTAGTAACTAATAACCTCACATGATTTATGCAATTTTGTGTTCTAATGTGTTCATTAGAAAAATGTTTTCCTCCCTTATAGTGGAATTTTTTTCTATTTATTAAACATGTTTATTTTTTTTTCTACACCATCAATTTATCCTCAACTAAAACCAACTATTGGAGACGGTCTCTCACTAAGTACACCACCTCATTAACATGGATTTATTGTTCCGAAATTATTACTAACTAGTGGGTTATTTTTTATATTTTCATAACCATTATATATGAAGATAGGGAAACATATTCAGCCTTATATTAGTTTAATTATAAACACAATATATTCTCCCATCCATTGATTATCTTTTCACACTATTATGGAATAATCAGTTCGTAAATCTACCATATCAAAGAGTAATAAACATATGACGAATCATGTAGAGATTCATGCTCAGATATTTCAAGTGAGTTTCAGAAATCAACATTAAAATATATTCTCACACTAACTATCTCATATATTACTATTTTACAAGAGAATTAGTATCCAAATAAGGATTTACTAGATAGATATTGGATTATTGTGGTACCAAATCACCCAAAATATCGAAAAGTCATATTAATTTGATATATCATATGAATTAGGGGTCCTTTCCTCTATATGTTATACTAATTTTTATATTATATTGATCTGGTCAATTACTTTTCACTACACTATTTATGGTAGTAACAATATAATTAATCCAAAACGCAGATTTTTTAGAAGTTAAGAAATTCAATGAAGAAAAATATTAATATTTACCTCATCCATTAGAGGAATTAACTACATCCAAATCTATTTTTCATTAGTAGATATATTAGGGGCTTATCTTAGCATTTTACTATCTTATTTGATATTTTTTTACAACTATATTATCCACTATAGATTCTTTTTTTCAATACAACAACAAGCATATTTTTTTAGAGTAGGGTTATCATTTCTGATCTCTTATCCTAGATACAAGGTAGGACTGTTTGTGACCTTAATATTGGGATATAAAAAAAGAAAACATGTAAAGGTGTGATTAACAAGACTTATTTCTCATGGATATAACTATGAATATTTTTTGTTGAAAATGTTTCATAATATTAGACTTAATTCTATCATAAAATGTAAAAATGTAAAAATGTTATAAATACCAATGAAGTATAATTTCCTTTAACATAATTATTAATATCATTGAACATCATAATTTATATAGAGTAGTTTTTATTTTTTATCACTAAAATTTTTTCAATATCATTCACCTTCGATGTGAGTTTTTCAATATTTATATATTCTATCATAATTTTTTTTGATCTTCATGAAGATTTTTTAATATTTGAAATCACACATATAATATTGATTTGGTGATTTATAGAAACATTATTCAGGGAAACTAGTGAAATTCATTCCACCATAGTGAGGACTGTCATCATGGTATAAAGTGATTTTGAGTTTTCTCTAATGTATCATGTATCTCCTCTTAGGTAGTCTACTTTAACCATTATGGAATCTTTATAAATTAATAATGTATCATTCTAGGATTTTATAACTCATCCTTAGCTATGAAATGTTTGACATGAAGTGTTATATTTTCCTTTATAATAGTTGATCCTACCAAATATACATAAAGAAGGGTATCAACATCCTAAAACTCATCATCCTTTTTATACTCTTTGTTTTATGAATATGAAGCCATGATTAAAGAATTATATATTATCAATTATTGTGGAATTATCTTTTTAAGGAAATTTTTATGGTTTCATTATATAATTTATCATAGGGGATTTAATTACCTAATCGAGTCTTATCTATCTCATTTGTTCCTCTCAACTTGTTTTAATGGGATCCTTCCTTGATAACTGGATACTATAATTATAAAAATACATGATTTCAAATTTCAAACAATATTTTATGAATTAGAATAAATTTCTGAACCTATTCACTAATATAAATGTGTGTGCATAGTTTTTCATCCCATAACCAAATTCTTGATCTATGTGGTAATGTATAAGCCTTAGATTTTTACATAAATAGACTATGATTTTGATAAGTATCCAATGAAACTCCCAACTTGGATTACGAAACTATTTATGTCATGATGATGGATTATATTTCTGATAATATTTAGACACTGGAACACTCCCATGTGTGGTATCATTTCCTATATAAAGTGATATAATAATCTATTCCCTTAGTAAATATTTTATCTATGAAAAGATAAATTCAAACTTGTTATATGAAAATAGAGGTTTCAAAGTCAAATTTTCAAAATTTGAAATCATAAAAAATTAATAGTATTGATAATTCCATTCCATTCTTCGTTACCCAACTAGAAATTAAATATTGATGATTTTCATGGTCAAACATTTCTCACACTTGTTTTGTGACATGGAACTTATGATTGAATTTATATACTGGAATCTATAATTACCAATTTTACAATACATGATCGATTGAATTATTTTCAACGTTATTTTGTGTGTGTTCTTTTTGATTACCAATCTTAGGAATATACATCCTACCTTTTGAAGAAGTAAAAATATCATCACTCCCCTAAATAAATGAAAATTGTAACAATTGTTGTAAACTTTCACATATATATAATCTATTTAAGAATCCAAATGATTATTCTGAGGACATTATTAAGTGGTAGGTTTATTCATCATCAACTTTGTTCCTAGTATTTCACCTATAATTATATAATCGCCTCCCTAACATCATCTAGATGATCTTTTCTAGGAATCATAAATCATAGGAACCTAAAATATGTGCTACTAAAATGACTATAGAAAATGATTTCCCAGATGATTTTATGCATTAGTTGGAGAAATACATCCTTAGGGCTTCCTTGTTACCTAATTCCCATTTTTAGCTAATGATTCACTAAAATTGGGAAACATATATTCTAATATTTTATAAGGTTATGTTTATATCTATGCATGAGAAAACATAGACATAAAGAATATGAAAACATAAATGGAGGTCATTATGATTTAATCAAGAGTGTCCTTTTATATTATCATCAACTATTGATACCGAGATACCAAGGGATACTAATCAATCCATGCCGCTATAAATGGGGTAAGTAATTTTAATTTTACATACTAAATTATGTAGAAAATACTAATATATATTAATAATTAAGGAGAAATTTCTAGGGAATTCAGAAAAGTAGAATATAATCTCATACTAAAATCATGAATGGTCATTATGCACTCCCTCTCTAGAAATCATCTATAATCATCCATGATTTTAACTATACAGTTAAAAATAAGTTAAAATCTATGTGTACCCCAAGAGTCATTATGATGATTGAATCATTCATTAATAGTGGAAAGATTTCAGAAATACCTTGAAGGTATATTTTGAATATGTGTATCAAATTCGATTTTTAATGAAACTTATATTTTTAAAGTGGGGTTCTACCCTTCCATATAACTGTTTCAATTTTAAAAAAATAAATAATTAAGACTTATAATAATATGTGTTTTGGGGGACCATTATTTATTTTCTAACATTTTTACTTCTAGGTAATATGGTATATCATTCCACTTAGCTTTCCATCATAAATATTATCTTGGTCTAACACTTGTGTGTGAATCAAATAGTTGAATCATGTATTTTTTTAAATCACAGTGATAAGAGACAATCGAGGGGTCTTGAGGGTCGAATTGTGGTTGAATCTCCCACTATATCTCTTATACTGACAGTACCCCAATTCAAGCTAATGGGTGTTTAAGATCCCCTCTTCAACATAGTGAGACACCTCATTAGATTTTGAGATTCTATTACATAACCATGATTGAATGAAAATATATGTATCCATGTATCAAAGATGATATCATTTAATAGATTAGGTTAATTACTCATGGAATCCATATAATCCCATTGAAGCATCGAGGCCAATGGTATATTTTACTCAATATCTCCCAAATACCATATAAACATCCTATAGAATAAACAAAATGTCACTATATGGTAAATGAAGATATTTTTCTAGGGACTCCAATGATTTAGAATATTGGGAATAAAATATTCATTATTTTTTACATACTTCTACTACATATAGATGTATTTTTATATCACCACATGATTTCGATGGTGTTGGAATTCAACATATGTCTTCCTAACCCAACATCCTTACATATATTCAAGAATAAATAAACCTCCATTGAATCAGTCTCAGCTATTATTCAATCCCTAAACTAGTTGTTAGATGCCTAAAGATAGATAGAATAGTAATAATGATTCTGAGGATTTAGCACATGATTATGCTAATCCATGGTGGATTTAATATAAATTTAATTGAAACTAGATCTGTATAATACTCTTTAATATTTCATCCCCTCATCAAGATATTTTCTAATTTTAATCAGGAATTGTGGAAAATTATTAACATAGAATGATATGATCTGATCATGCTATTTTTGGAAATTGTTAGATTTACATAACCATAAAAAATAATGAATCATATCAATAGGCTATTATAATAATTCTGGATAAAGATTTTATAAGAGAAATCATTATTTTTCTTTATTGTCTATCTGATACCAAGATGATAGTGATAATCAATTCTCCAATATGAATAGATGAAACCTCATGAGGTTCTGGGCTTAAAGATCTATCCATTTATTAAAAATAATCGAAAAAATAAATAGTTGAATTATAAAAAATATATGAAAGAGAAGTATAATTTGACTTTGAAATGAGAAAATATGGTATAATATATATTGGGAGAAAATTCAGAAAGTATGAATTTTTACTTTCCTGGTGGACACAAGTGAATTATGTTTCCATGGTTTTTATCACGGCCTGAAACATTAAGGTTCTACTAGCTGGTGGGAGGTCTGTTGTGTCAACCCCAATCCTACTTATAATATGAAAGAAGCTTATGACATGTATCGATATTGTATAATTAAAATGGGAGTCCTTTATGTACTATATTGATACGCAGTCTCCCAACCAACTCCATAAAAAATTGTATAGGGGTAATAAAAATTTCCAAAACATCTAGAGTAAAACCATGCATGCAATAACCATTACAGAATATTTCAATGTATGAAAAAATAAAACCAAATATTAATGGGGAAAACATTACTAACCATAAATTAAGTCCAAACCTTACAACAACTAGAATAAAGTAAATAATGGAGATCCTATCTTCTGATCTCCATGTTTTACTGCCATATATGGCATATTCACCTATGTATCTCTATAATCCGAAAATATAAACGCAAAATTTCATATTATCTACTTAATATGTGAAACATGTGGGAAATTACAATGTTGGATTGAGTATATAAAAAAATATTTAGGAAACCCAAAAACACAGTCTTGTTGAAATGGATTAATACAATATATTTCATATCAACCCATAGAAAGAGGTAAAAGATATCCCAAGTTATCAAATCCTAAAGAATCCATATTATGGAGAAAGGGGATCTCCATCTTCATATGACAACCTAGGATCAAGAGTCTACTTGTATCACCAATGGTTTGTATTTTATTCCAATCATCTCATGTGTTCATTCTCATATGTTGGGTATATGACCCACACCTCTCCACTATGTTCCACAATGGAGGGGGAATAATATATAATTGAGGACTCATTCATTAGTATCATTGTAGGTTTTATTCATAAGATAGAGGAATTATCCAATAGTGTGACAGATAATACCACTTTGTAGATATCTGAATTGAGGATCTGTTCCATAGTGTGTTAGGGGGTGCCATTGAATGGTTAGAGGTCCCGCTCCCTAGTGAGTTTTGGTGGGTGGGGGACTCAATAGAAAGATGAACTGCAATACATTGAATTAGGGGGTACCAATATATAGTTAGATAGAGAGTGAAGAATATCTAGGATACATTTCCATTTATGATAGGAGGTTTTTAATCTCAACGTCTCTCTTTTGATACTGCTCGATCACCGCTATCAAGAAAGCATTATTTAACTAAATTTCCTTTAAGCAACACCACATGTTCTATCTAAAAATAAATTCTTTAGGAAACAATCACATTATATTTATAACACTACTCTATATAGGATACTTATTATCCATAATATAAGTCTATATAGATGAGATGTGCACGATGGAAGTCCACGAGAACCATACATGGTGTGCAGTAGGGGTCACAATGCTTGTGGCCTCATATAGACATCTGTTCATATCCCCACCTACATATGGATTGGCTATACAAGTATTAATAAATGGGTTTATAGGCAGTAAATGGTTCATCAAGGCCACATAGTCTCTACCCATGTAATATTCATCAGGCATGTGTACATCTGGTAATTCCTATGTACATCAGGTGGTGCTCGTGTACTTTGGTCCATGGTCATGTACCTTGCTATGTCATAGAACTAGAATATTCCCATGTTCTCATGGTTGTTCCCATATTTATAGCCATTCCCATTCCTATTCACTTCCGTAGTACAGGATAGTGAACTATCATGGTATTATATAATGTGTATTGGGTCAATTAGATAATGTGATTTTACCTCCTCTAAAACCCTAGCCATCTCCACAAGGGCACAACACTGCACATTTACTTAGAATAATCAAGGTGTAGTTATTTTTTTCATAGATGATCAGGAATGTACTCATTCATATCAATACAATATCCCTACCACTTCTTCCACCACTAATAGAACATGAGGCCTCAGATCTAGGGTTTTCCATGCTCCATCCTTATCTGGTGGCCAGATTCTAGCCACCTGAACCTTGCATGACTCCACTCATCACTCTACACCACTCTCATCATTGACCTAGATCCAAATCTACATAGGCACCTCCCAAAATCCAAACACTATTTTGATCCATCAAAAAATCAATAGGCAATAAATCATTCATGAAACAACTATGAATCTAGGGTTTGATCACACTCAAACCCACCCCATCAATGTGAAACTACAATGTTTTGGGCCAATGGTGAAGAAAATTTAATAATGGTGGGTATAAATTTAAATCCAAAAAGTGAATCTTCCATTATAAAATACTATTTGAGCCAATTATTATATAATTTGGGATCCAATGATAATATCATTTCGCAATAAAAATATATTTATTTAAAATATTTACTTTTCTCAGATAGGATTATGAAAAAATCATGTAAATGAATATCAAATAAGAATATAATTAAAAATGAATTCTTATCAAATAGAAAATTATTTTGATCCAAAAATAACAAGCAATACATCAAATTACGATCAATCATTAGTAATGAATGTTTATCTAGTGATGAATATGATATGATTCATCCATTACTTCTTGATCCCCCTTGATCCGATAATTGTTCAATATTTGATCCTGGTCTTCTAATTAATAAGGGTTCTCATCCTCTCAAATCCACTTAAGGTTATGCAGCTAACCCTAGATTTTTACCTTAAAATGTTATAAAAATAAGGAATTAGGTTGTAGGTACCAATATAAATAATTAATTTTTCAAATTAATTAATCCTCTTAATGTATCGACTAAAAGATGCCTCATATGAACATCCAGTACTGAGGATCATTAAATCACACCTTTTTTAAACCCAATATTGTAGAATCAAGTGTGGAATCTGATTTCCCATCTGTGATAATGAAAATAGGAAAACTATTTAACCCAAAATTTTGTACTTATATAATATAAAATATATTAATATTCATAATATATTAATTCTATGGTCTTCATATAATAAAAACCAAAGATGACTATGAGTATAAATCCATATATATGCATAGAAATATTGGAAGGAAATAGTCAATCGAAACTAGTGTTGTTAAATTCTACCCACAATCAAATATTTTCTCTCTTAAAAGAATAAGCTACACATAAAGGTTGTGTTACAAAGCGTATATGTGTCACTCACACTCTCAACAGATATTTTGTATACTATACTGATTCCATATAACATGAACCAGAGAGACGGTCCATCATTGAAGGATCTTATTGTACTGATCCTCGATCACAACTAGGAAATCCATGAAGGTGGATTTCTCATCGATGTTATGATTTCACTAATATATAACGTCATTAGATACATGTATAAATCTCATCAACTAAGAAATATAGAATATTTCAAGAACTTGATCAAACATTTGGATCATTACTAGGTGACAGGTGACCTTTCCAAACCATTGTAGGATCATAAAAGGACTGATGAAATTTGGGTGTAGTTTCCTTCCCTAGATAATCCTCAAAAATATTTATTATATGGAGACTCTTAAGAAACCATGGTCTCCCTATTCAAAATCTATATTCCTATGAATTTGATGATTATATTTTTTGTTTCAAAATGGGTTATCCTCATATTATATTGGATCAACTAAACCTTCCCTAAAATCTCTCCCCCATAATAATAGGATCTCTCCTATATACTCCCATGGCACTAGAGATCATGAAACAGAGTGATGCAATATTCATATAAGATCATATCCTGATGTTCCTCGTTCACTAATGGTTACTCAGTGAAGGTGGATCAATCCTAAATCTGTAGCATTCTATATTGAATAACATGGATATAGTCATTCATGTATTTTCTAATCTACGACAACTAGATGATTACATGTACTTGATCCATCTAATGGGGATATTATTGGCAATAAGAACCAATAAGAACCCTCTTTTGGATATCAAGTGTCCTGATGAACATTGGGGATAGTTTTCCTCCTTGTTTGAACCTATGTAATCCTTTTTAAAGGGATACTCACAAAAAACATGTTCACCCTATTCAAACTCCTATGTCCTATGAAATTTATCTACAAAAGATTTATGTCTAATTTGGGCTATCCTCATATGTTATGGGATCACAAGAACCTTTTGGATCATTACCTAGACCACCATATTCCCAATAAGGGATTCCCCTCTAACAACATTCTAGAGTAAGGTTATCCTTTAGGGTCTCCCATATAGGCCTCGAAAGGTGACATGCAAGTACTAATGTGATAGTTATCATTTAATGGAAAATTTACCAATGAAAAATGATCTTTCCAGCTTTGATTGAGATCTAACACGTAG
This sequence comes from Viscum album, assembly GCA_963277665.1. Lineage (NCBI taxonomy): Eukaryota > Viridiplantae > Streptophyta > Magnoliopsida > Santalales > Viscaceae > Viscum > Viscum album. Next base: position 1,798,040,411 of record OY728141.1, read on the forward strand.
GCACTCAATATATCATCTAGAAATTTTTTTATATACATATTTAGACTATGTCATTCTAGGTGAAATGCTATACTCATCTGTAACTGTGTCCAAACATCATTCTAAAAAACTCTTCGTAACTATTATGTTATCAAATCATCATGGTTGCAGAAAATCATAAAGCGGTCACCATGAAGCTAAATAATCTCCTGCATGTAAAACTACCCCAAAACATCAATCAAAATATTCTCTCAAATGGTGATAATATGTGTTGATTTTATGAGTCAGTCAAAAATCGCCTAGATTTTAACATAAACTCTCATATTCTGCAGAAGCCTCATAAAATATTCCATGGATATACAATCAATTTTCCACTCTCAGATCTTTATAGTCTAAGTAAAACTTGCTAGAACAGGGTGCTCAACCATTATTAGCTAACGTGTGAGGCACTGAGTGAAGAACATAATATCATCAGCCTCATGAAATACCATGAAACAACATATTTTTCATAATTTGATGTAAAACCATGGGGTAAGTGTGAATCTATATCATCACCTCCTCAAACAACATGATTGAAAATATCATCTATCACAGGTGATGGATGATGTGCTCCCCTCCTTTATAAAATACAACAACTATTGTAGAGACCCGAAGATTGACATACATGGACAATACATTACTTTTTCAGAATACGTAATAAAAAACAAAAATAGACACACATGGATCGTAATAGTATAGTGTCTTTGGAAACTCGGAATATAAACATCTAATCATGTTAAATGATCTTCATCATCTCTCATAACGATCTTCCCCTTTTTTTCCTTACCTAAAACCTTTCTTTATTTCATGTGGAAAATAATACATAAAAAGGGTGAGCTCAAATGCTCAGTAAGGGAAAACATAGAGAACATAAAACAATCTATAAACATTTGAAATCAAAATCGTAAACATGAAATATAAACATTAAAACCTTGAGAAAAGACATAAATCGTGGAATATATCATAATGGAACATCAATCATGATAAAATATAATGGGAATAAAACATGTAGTTGTGGAAACCATTCACCACTTGTTATGATTTCCATAGTAGCCAAGGCATTTCTTCCAAGACCATCTTAGTGGACAATGTCCCTTTCTGAATCGAGTTCACTCCTCAATCCAGTCCTGTATCACTGAACTAGATTAACATACCGTTTCATCCATGTCTATCTCATGAGATATATAATCTTTACCCAATTCATTGGAGAGAGATATAGGTCCCACCCATCTCATAATGAAATCATTCTTACTTGTGCCCCAAAATAAACATAAAACATTCTTCATAACCCAATGAATAAAATGGGTTTCATAAGCATCATCCCGTCATACCATAATCCATATAAAATAAATGGATATAATTTCATAATAAGAAAATAGAAAACATTTAAATCATAGATACATTATTCTTGAAACATACACATATGGAATAATGTCATCTTAGATGGAAAATGGTTTTGATAAAACACTTGAAATGAATTCATGAGGAAAATATCCTTTCTCTTTCAAAATCAATTTCTTTTCACAAAACGTCATGCAATTTTAATAGAAATAAATTTTTTTGAAAATAGTCATGAAATATTTTGGAGGAAGCTTCATGAAAATAAGGATTTATAAAACCGTAAAAATCCTTTCATGCCGTATAAGTTAAAAAACATTCTTCTCGTACTTTTGCCGGAAAAGTCAAAAAGTACCTTGTAGGGTAAATAAAAGAAAGATTCCTTCCATACCATGGGGTGAAAGTCAAAATGGGTAAAAAGTAATTTAAAAATACATGAATACACTTTTATAAAACATGGACATGGATGATAGAAATAACCCCAGTAATTACTTACGAATAAGCAATCTCGGATAAAAATGAGATTTGCAAAATTATCCCTTACCTTAGGTCTGATATGCTTCATACGTATCCAAAACTCTGGTATAATGATTTAAATAATATCATGGACTTATTAAATAATCATATTCATTGTTATTATATCATATATGGTTCACTTATGACTTTATATTACCCGTTCTTTTGTAAATTCATGTTAAAGTAGCATTTTGGGTAAAATCGTTTCATTTGTCATTCGTGTTTTAACTTGTAATTATTAATATGATTACATAGATCATGATTACTTATATCCATAATGTAAAACATGATTTGTATATAATATATATTCAGAATATACATATATATAATAGATCAATGAATGGAAAGAAATACACCGTTCATGGAGACGGTAGTCTGTACGTACGCATGAACGCTGTTTTCGTTTCCTTATTGAATTGAATGGAATTAAGTAGATGATATATATATATATATACATAAATATAGTAGCTTAATTATGTCATATATTTCATTATTATTCATTATATATACTTTATAATCATTCTTGAATGGTTAATCATGGAAAATGAATCTCATCACATTCGTGGAGACGGTAGTCCGTACGTACGCACGAGCGTTGATATGATTTCCATGATCGTGGAATTATGTTTAAGTTTATTTATAATATTAAAGAATCAATATCAATTTACAATAACCATATATAGTTATTTATTTACACCATTATACCCATCCATGTTAGGTGGTGGTGGAATATAGATTACACCACGGCGTGGAGACGGTATCCCATACGTACTCACGTGCGGTGATTTTATTTTCCGTAGGATGGATAGATGGTAAAATAGGGTTGTTTCATACATATAATAACATATCAGTATATGAGTGACACTTATGTTATTACTTCATAATGAAACAACTAAATAAGAATAAGTGGAAGAAGAAATAAAGTTGAATGAATCAGTAACAGACATTACCTCTTCTTTGAAGCACTTCTTTGAGAACTCCTTTTAGGGCACTAAAATTAGTCTTTGAAAAGACCAGGACCTCTATAATATTTCTGGGAAGTGGAGAAGATAATTTGGTAGGGGTTTGTCTAATATTGAATTCTCAAAGTTGTGTGAGGAAGAGAGGGAGGAGGTGCCCCTTTATAAGGGAGGAGAGAGGCGCCTTTAGAAAAACTAAAAATATTATTTTATTATAAAGACATATTCAGGTTCTAATAGCTCCAGATTTTTTTATTTCGAAGCTATTGTGGGTATGGGTCGAAATACTATCATCCAATAGAATTTAGAAAAGTTTAGGTATCTATTTTAACCTTATCATTTAGATTTAACTTTAAGTTAAATAATTTTACTTTTACCATGTCTTCTTTTTTTCTTACACTATAAGGTTAATAAACATACTATAACAAGCCAAAAGAACCCCAAGTTGTTTATTATTAATATATATAATCTTATCTTAGTCATTTGGCCGAACATTAAATTTTTAGGAATAAAATAACAATTAATAATTTCAAATTTTTCTAAAAAACTATTTTATTTCAATTTTGACACAATTTGGAAATTGATTTTTTTGAAAATCATAAAAGAATGATTAGTTCAAAAAAAAGTTAATTAAAGCAATACTAACAAGTCATAGTAACATAGAAAATTATTTTAATTCCTAAAAAGTCTCAAATTACATTTATTTGGGTATTTATAACATCAATTATGTCAATATTTCATTAATAATATAATTACTGCATAATCATTGTGTCATAAATAAATTCAATTATATAAAGTCTAAAAATTAAAAATAAAATACCATTATGTATAAAATATTTGTATCTTTATAATGAATATTTATAGTTGAATTTATATTACATATACCCCTATATTAAAAATGATTTAGTTATTAAACATTGATTTTTAATATTTTAACCCTTCTTTAAATAAATTAATAATAAATGTCCTTATCTAATCTAAGTGGGCCTAAATGGTCATATATTATTTCTAAGGTTATTTTTGGTCGAATAAAACTTATCCAATAGAATTAGGACATGTGTTAGGGTTATAATAATATCATTCTTACCCTTAATTACCCTATTTACTTTTAACCGTGGTAAAAAAAGTAAAGAGTTACTATTCACCAAAATTTTCTTTCATCTCATTGAACTACATTTTAGTCGTTGATATTAACGGTGTTTCTCATATTTTCAAAATTCCACTCATATAAGCGGTAAAATTATGTTTTATTTCAATTTGGAAATTCTCCTAGGAGGTGGGTAAAAGACTGTGAAATATTCAATAAAATTTTTATATATCTAAAATTATTATAAAATGTCTCCAATGAATTAAATTTAACTTATATATGTATTATGTATCAATTTTTACCTAAATTAAATTTAAATAAAATAAATACTTATTTAAATAAAAAGTCGGTTTTTGAATAGTAAACTAGTGTTTTCAATATTCATCAAAAATTGAAAGTTTTCAGAAAAATACCAAAAATTCACCCTTGGATAATTTCAATATTCTAAATCCAAAAATGAATTTCATTTTGAATGATAAAATTTTAAAAAAGTGGGTATTACAATTCATAATGGCTTGTTTATATAAAATATCGTTGTTTAGCAAAACTCGGTATTACGTACAACACATTCTGTCGTGGAAGGTCGTGATTGCGTGGAATGCAAGACAAGTCAGGGATGCATGTTGTGAAAGATCCTTTTGGTGTAGTGCACAACACAAGACATTAATGATATTAAAAAGAATACTTTTCATAAAATCATGGGCTGTTACATTCTACCCCCCTTAAAATGTATTTCTCCCTCGAAATTCATCAGGGTTATAAATCGTTTACTATTTATAGAAACCCACATCGTAAAAAGGATTACTAAAACTTAATATTAAAGACTAAATTATGAAATGTAATGATTACCAAAAGTAACTCATCACTGGGTTTCCATATAAGAGAACATAGGTGAAAATATGGATATTGAAGAAAAATATAACAATCAAGTTATGATGGAGAGTGGTAGAGAACATGGCTATGAAAAATCCATCAATCACAAAGCCATAGATTTGTGATGATCTAAGGTACCATCTGATTTATCGGATATAAGGGCACTAGGACAACATTTTTGGTTTTCAAGATCATTTCCCTAAAGTTGATGAAATTGGAATTAGAAGAAATACTTTCGTGATTTTGGTACAGTCTCACCGTTGGTCATTCTTTGGACAATTTCCACTTCATCTATTAAAGAAATGAAGTTGAATTTGTCATTCGTGAAGTTTTAGCAGATCATGTGATAGAATGATGGGTCATTCCATCTGTCTCAAACAAAAGGTTAGAAAAGTCATCAAAAATAAATAAGTCCATCTATAGTGAGATTAATCATATATGGTTCCTAAAATTAACTTATAATTCATATATCATACCGCTTAATAAAATAAAACTAGTTTCTACTAACCAGGGACTTCTTGTAGGCCAGTGGTAGGAAATAAAGGCTAGTCGCACTTCGATTGTGGGTTTGATTCCCACAGCCTTGTCTGACGCGATGGGTTGTCGCACGTCCTGCAGGTTGTCCTTTTTTTCTAAAAATACAATACTAACTTATGTCCAACATAATTCATTCCAATCATTAGGCATATCCATAATATTGCAGACTATTCTCATATTATAATGAAAACGATTAAGAGAGATTTCATATAACAAGCATGTTAATACCATCGTTGATCCCCATATATCATAAGATATGTCTTGTTGGTCACATTCCTAACATTCGAAGGCCTTAATCATGTATTCTCCTGAAAAATGAATACCCATTTAATCTTAGTGAAAACATGAGTGCGGTCAAAAGTTAACTCTTTCCACATACCAAAACCCAATAGTTCTATATACTCAAACCATGATATAACTATTTCCTTATATCATTCATGATATCATGAATACTATCAAACATCTCATTATCTTCTTATCCCTTCATTATGCGCATATCATCTACTTTCCAAAAATATATGAATAACCTTCCATGGTTACTAGTACCATTCATCATACACATTCAAAACATAAGGAAATAATATAGTTTAACAATCCTTAGAAGTCTCTTTATTCCATAGTACCATGGGATTACTTATTCAACATTACACTTGATAAACATGTAATCATTACACTACCTTCCTAATCCATTGACCGAGCTTCAACAATTCATTAATCTCACATATCATTTGTATTCTCTTCATCATCATCAACATAAATACTACCCATACGACCATACTGATTCTCTTCATGGGACTTTCCCTTAGGGAATTGGTTTGCATAATGCCCATACATTCCACATTTAAAACATTTAACCATTGTTGATGTTGTAGCAATAACATTATCCTCATCCATGGTGTTAACTGAACCTTTTCCTTTGCACTTACTAGATTTGTGTCTTTCTTTTCAACACCCAAAGCATCTTCCAGTTCCTTTGAAACATTCTCCTTGATGCCTCCTCCCACATGATTTACATAGGGGAAATTTAACTTTCTTTCCTCTATGATCATCATGAAACTCCATCATTCTCTTATTAGCCGAGTCTGGAAACTTACCAAATTTGAGTTTATTGATCATATTATGAGATTGCTGATTCAGCATAATAATGATGTTTGGACTTCCAAATACCATTTCATTTGGTTTGTCATGAAGAATAGCATTCCATTGTCCATCATATCCTCCATTATCGTGAATCATCTTGTTTCCAGCCATTTTCTAAAACCAAAAAGAATAGTGTTAGAGGAAAAAATCATAATAAAGGGGGAGTAAATTCAATATCTAACATCTTAGGTTTAATCTAATACTGTTACTATAATTCTAGGACTATAACCTATACTTATACTTAACCTTATGGACATCCCTTGACATACCTTAGAAATATCTCTAGGGATCTCACTAAAGTTTTCGCATCCTAGTTTCTAAAGGTTGACTAATCCTTTCCTATGATACCAAATGTAGAGACCCGACGATTGACGTACATGGACAATACCTTACTTTTTCATAAAACTTAATACATAACAAAAACAGACACATAAGGAAAGTAATAGTTTAGTATCTTTGGAAACTCGGAATATAAACATCTTATCATGTAGAAATATATTCAACATCTCCCATAACGATCTCCCCCTTTTTGATTACTTATCTAAAACCTTTCATTATTTCCTAGGGAAAATAAAACATAAAAAGGGTGAGCTCAAATGCTCAGTAAGGGCAAACATAGAGAACATAAAACAATCCATAAACATTTGAAAGAAAAAACGTAAACATAAAATCTAAACATTAAAACCTTGAGCAAATACATAAATCGTGGCATATAACATAATGGAACATCAATCATGATAAAATATAATGGGGATAAAATATGTAATTGGGGCAACTATTCTGCACTTGTTATGATTTCCATAGTAGCCAAGGCATTACTGCGAAGACCATTTTAGTGGATACAGTCCCTTTCTGAATCGAGTTCACTCCTCGATCCAGTCCTGTATCACTGAACCGGATTAACTTACCGTTTCAGCCACGTCTATCTCATGAGATATATAATATTTACCCAATGCATTGGAGGGAGATATAGGTCCCAACCATATCATAATTAAATCAATCTTAATTTTGCTACAAAATAAACTTAAAACATTCATCATAACCCAACGAATAAAATGGGTTTTATAAACATCATCCCATCATAACATAATCTATATAAATTAAATGGATATCATTTCATAATAAGAAAATAGAAAACATGTAAATCGTAGATACATTATACTTGAAACATACACATATGGAATAATTCCATCTTATATGGAAGATGGCTTTGATAAAACACTTGAAATTAATTCTTGGGGGAAATATCCTTTCTCCTTCAAAATCAATTTCTTTTCACAAAACATCATGAAATTTTAAAAGAAATAGATTTTTTTGAAAATATTCATGAAATATTTTGGAGAGGCTTCATGAAAAAAATTCTTTATAAAACCGTAAAAATCCTTTCATGCCGTATAATTTAGAAAAACATTCTTCTCATACTTTTGCCGGAAAAGTCAAAAGTACCTTGTAGGGTAAATAAAAGAAAGATTCCTTCCATACCATGGGGTAAAAGTCAAAATGGTTAAAAATGAAATTAAAAATACATGAATACACTATTATAAAACATGGATAGGGATGATAGCAATAACCCCAATAATTACTTACGAATAAGCAATCTCGGATAAAAATGAGAGTTGCAAAATTATCCCTTACCTTAGGTCCGATATGATTTGTACGTATCCAAACTTCCTGTATAATGATTTAAATAATGTCATTAACTTATTACAGAATCATATTCATTCTTATTATATCATATATGGTTCACTTATGACTTTATATTACCCGTTCTTTTCTAAATTAATGTTAAAGTAGCGTTTTGGGTAAAATCGTTTCATTTGTCGTTCGTGTTTTAACTTGTAATTATTCATATGATTACATAGTTCATGATTACTTATATCCAGAATGTAAAACATGATTTATATATAATATATATTCAGAATATACATATATATATATCATATATCGATAAACAGAAAGAAATACACCGTTCATGCAGACGGTAGTCCGTACGTACGCATGAACGCTGTTTTCGTTTACTTATTGAATTGAATGGAATTAAGTAAATGATATATATATATATAATTAAATACAGTAGCTTCATTATGTCATATATTTCATTTTTATTCATTATATATACTTTATAAACATTCTTGAATGGTTAATCATGGAAAATGAATCTCATCGCATTCGTGGTGACGGTAGTCCGTACGTACGAATGGGCGATGATATCATTCCCATGATCATGGAATTGTATTTAAGTGTATGTATAATATTACATAATCAATATCACTTTTCAATAACTATATATTGTTATTTATTTACACCATTATACCCATCCATGTAAGGTGGTGGCGGAAAATAGATTACACCACAGCGTGGAGATGGTATTCCATACGTACGCACGCGTTGTGATTTCATTTTCCATAGGATGGATAGATGGTGAAATAGGGTTGTTTCATACATATAATAACATATCAGTATATTAGTGACACTGATGTTATTACTTCATAATGAAACAACTAAAGAAGATGATGTGGAAGAAGAAATAATGTTGAAATAATCGGTTACGGACATTACCTCTTCTTTGAAGCGCCTCTTTGAGAACTCCTTTTAGGGCACTAAAATTGGTCTTTGAAGAAGACCAGGACCCCTAGGATGTTTCTAGGGAAGTGGAGAAGATAATTTGGCAGGTTTTGACCGAGCTTTAATGCTCAATGTGGTGTGAGGAAGAGAGGGAGGAGGTGCCCTTTTATAAGGGAGGAGAGGGGCACCTTTGGAAAAACAAAAAATATTATTTTATTATAAAGTCATATTCAGGTTTTAATAGCTCCAAATTGATTTATTCCAAAGATAAGGTGGGTATGGGTCGACATCCTCTCATCCAATAGAATTTATACAAGTTTAGAAATCTGTTTTAACCTTATTATTTAGATTTATCTTTAAGTAAAATAATTTTACTTTTACCGTGTCTTCTTAATTTCTTACACTATAAGGTTAATAATCATACTATAAAAATCCAAAAGAACCCCAAGTAGTTTATTATTAATATATATAACCTTATCTAAGTCATTTGTCTGACCCTTAAATTTTTAGAAATAAAATAACAATTAATAATATAATATATTTTTTAAAAACCATTTTATGTCAATTTTGATAGTATTTGGTAGTTGATTTTTTTGAAAATCATAAAAGAAATATTAGTTCGAAAAAAGTTAATTAAATCAATACTAACATGTCATATTAACATAGAAAATTATTTTATTTCATAAAAAGTTTCAAATTACATTTATTTGGGTATTTATAACATCAATTATGTAAATATTTCATTAATAATATAATTACTGCATCATCATTATGTCATAAATAAATTAAATTATTTAAAGTCTAAAAATTAAAAATAATGTACTATTATGTAGGAAATATTTTTATCTTTCTGATTAATTTTTAGAGTCAAATTTATCTTTTGTATAACCCTATATTAAAAATGATTTAGTTATTAAACACTGATATTGACTATTTTAACCCTTCATTAAATAAATTAATAATAAATGTCCTAATCTAATTCAAGTGGGCCTAAATGGTAATATTTTATTCCTAAGGTTGTGTTTGGTCGATTAACACTTATACAATAGAATTAGGACATGTGTTAGTGTAATAATAATATCATTCTTACCCTTAATTACCCGATTTACTTTTAACCGTGGTAAAAAAAGTAAAATGTTTCTATTACCAAAAATTATTTTCATCTCATTGAACCACATTTTAGTCCTCGATATTAACCGTATCTCTTCGACTTTCTAAATTACACTCACAGAAGCGGTAAAATTATGTTTTATGTGAATTTGGAAATTCTCCTTGGAGGTGGGTAAAAGACGGTGAAAAGTTCAATAAACTTTTTTTATATCTAAAATTAATATAAAATTACTCCAATTAATTGAATTGAACTTATATAGTTATTATGTATCAATTTTGACATAAAATATATTTAAATAAATTAAATACTTATTTAAATAAAAAGTCGATATTTTAATAGTAACCCAGTGTTTTCACTATTCATAAAAAATTGAATGTTTTCAGAAAAATACCAAAAATTCACCCGAGGGTAATTTCGATATTCTAAATCCAAAAATGAGGTCCATTTTGAAAGATAAAATTTCAAAAAGAGGGTATTACTATTCATAACGACTAGTTTTTATAACATATCGTTGTTTAGCGAAACTCGGTATTGCGTAAAACACACGCTATCGTGGAAGGTCACGATTGTGTGTAATGCAAGCCAAGTCAGGGATGCGTGTTGTGCAAGTTCCATTTGGTGCAGCATACAACACAAGACGTTAATGATATTAAAAAGAATATTTTTCACAAAATCTCGGGGTGTTACAACTTTGTATCCTAAAGATATCAAATAACTTAAAACCTTATAGTTTATGTCTCCTAAAAGAGCCTCTGTCACACAGTAATGATGATATGGAGTCACCACAATCTATTAAAGAAACATTTCACCCCTCTCCTACATCATTATCAACTGTTATAGATTCCACTGGTCAAACAAATCCACCACTAAGATGTAATGGAACATCCTTCTAATAGAATCATCCACCATGTTTACCTTAAAAAGATTATATACTCTATCAAATTCATATTCTTGTATTAACTCCAGCCAATACCATATTCTCATGTTTATATATATTTGAGTAAAGCTATAGGTGAGACTCTAGTGGTCTATGTCAAAAATCACATACCCCAATAATTTAACATCCACATATTCAGAGTGAAACCAACCATTGCATAATATTGGTCATGATTCACATAATTTTTCTCATGGGGTATCTACTACATCAACCCATATGTGAACACTAGCTTCCTATACATCAACACAGAATCGATACCTTATTTAGATGCATCAAAACACACTTCATACACCATTACATCCTATATTAGTGTCAACTCATGAAAATAAGTCAATATTAACCTCAGCACCTCAAAGGATAGCTTAAACTACTATGTCCTTTTAAACAGTTTCCCATTACAAATCTGGGTGATCAAATGGGTTTTATTCAATGATAAATCTCCCAAAAACTTATTTTAGTAGCATTCCAAGACATGAAAACTAGGAACCTCTGTCATGCTCTTGGGTAGAAACCCAAAAAGAAACACTTCAGTATTTTCAGGGTTTAAAAATAATACATGATCATAAATTACATGCCCCATAATGTGAACCTACCATATCAAAAACTAGAAATCAAACAGCTTGCCAATCTGGTTCTCACACGTAATGTCTAATAGAATCCTCAAAAGCACGTCAGGATATTCATATAACATAGAGTAAATGTGTATGTCATCAATGAATAAAACCATTAATCGGAACATGTATTCCTTAGATATATAGTTGAGAAGAGCTATAATCCAAGTGGGATGATTTTATATGTAAAAATGAATTAACATATGACCATAGTATCAGTAGTGAAATTGGAATTCAATCATTAGAATATCATCCCCAAAACCCTCAACTGGTGGTATCAAAGCATGAGATCAATTCTTCATAACCAAATCAAACATCTCAACATTTTGTAGATTTTATCAATCCTAATAAATGTGTAATTTTTTTTATCATTATCTAATTCCTATGATTATAACCAACATAAATTTTAAATATCCCATTTTTATTTTTCATGAATAAAACTAATGGTGCCCAAGTAGACAAAGTGGGTCAAATGAATCCATTCATTTGAAGGTCATCCAGCTGCTCATTCAACTCCTACATCTCAGTACATTCCATCTAATATGAAATAAAATATATCTATGTAGTCTTATGGTGAATGATATTGAAAAAAAAAACAACTTTCTCTATAAATGTAATCCTATAACTTCTTCCAGAAATAATTCCATTTAGTCATGCACTACTGAATCAATCCAAATTCTTGAAGATCCCACTATGAAAAGGGATAATGCGCCATCTTATGGGTGATCACTTGCAATATAATTCTTGAAATTCCCACTCACTATGCTTTGAGATCCCTCTCACCTACAAGGAATAAATTATTCCCATCAGTATGAAGGTATTTTAATCCACTACAATGACATAAATATATGTATGAACCATGGAAAACTAGTTCATTATGAATATTATTTATTAAGGTTTTATCATGATAACAAATAGGTACCATGAGAAATTGTCTCCACCAAGTTACAAATCACACTACCAAATGAATTGTGATCCCAAATAATTAATCCTTATAGAAACAAATATCCATAGATTATGGGTTAAAGTGTCAATAAAAATCAAAAAAAAAAACCCCAAAATGGATAAGTATATGAAGGAATGATACATGCCTATGTTTACTAGAACTGGAGAAAAATTATAAGTGATAGGGTTCATACCATTATTCATCTCATGTGCATCCTTATCGAATCCCTCTATAGAATTCAGTAGAACATTTCCCCAACTATCAGATCCCTTACCATGGAATTGTCCACATGGTGTTGGTTTCCCTAGTAGCAGGAAATATCAAATATCAACTTGCACCATTAGATCCTCTCTATGGAGCAACACATTCTTCTCTACCAGCACCTCATCCATGTGGCCCAACCTCTCTATACATGGGAGATCTCTGATCATGGAACCCCCTCTATTGTGGGGGTCCATCTGGTTCTCATATTCCCTATTTGATATATTATGTTTGGAAATCATTTTCCATGTGACATCACCTATCACAAGCATATAATATCCACTCTCCTGGATGACTATATCCACTCTTTGAACCATGTTCCACAAATCCACATGCATGAGTCCTATCATTGTGCGGTCTCTTATGTAGATACCATGATGAATAATGTTTGTTATCATCTGCATTGGACTCCATCCAATGACGACACCATCAACTCTATCATCTCAGTGTCACTCAACTAGGAAACTCCCTTTAACTAGATATCACTCCATTACTCTTGTATATTTTGGGATTCATAGAGATATAACATTGGAAAATATGTCACTACAGAGATGCTACTTGAACATCCACACTAGGAAGAAATAATTTTCCCCATTTCACGGGAGTAATACATGAGGTTAATGAACCTCATCGCGTACTTTGAAATCATCATATCACCCTTATCAAGATTATGATGCTCCTTGATCTACATGGACTGCATGCATGAAGTCTTGTACTCATCATGAAATAGTTTCTCAAATTCTGACCGTAATAAGATAATCTCATCAAGGTTATGCATTATAAGACTCGACCAACACCCGATTTCTCCAAGGAAAAGCCTAGCTTCCAATGCAATAATATGTTATGTCATGGTCCAAACTTGCATAATGATTTGTATAAGGGACTCAATCTAATTCCCCATTTTATAATGATCTAGCTCGATATGTATCCTTAGTGGTCTAAAATTATGGAACATGTGGAGACTTCTATTCCTTTTTTCATCATCAACCCAACCTAATAGTACCAACTAATACTCTAGAGGTGGTCGGACTACTCCATAGCTAGCTAGAGGAAACACCCCATGAAAAAACCCCTGAACTGAGGAGTCCTCTATTAATGGATATTCGTAATGATAGTGTATTAGTAACCATCATTTTAGTTCTTATAGAAGAATCCAAATATTATTCATGATGTAAAATAGTAAGGTTAGCATATATATGCAGAGTTGACTCAAGAAGGCGACTCAAAGGACGCAAGCATAAATAATGCATGTACAATTTGTTCCCTGAAACTGATTTCTTGGTATTCTGAGTTGATAACCATGTAATCGGAGTCATGATAAATTGATATGATATCCAACGCACTAACATTGGGTTCCCTAGCCTAAAACCATCACTCAAGAATCATTAACAATGTTGACCTATTCTCCCAACCAATACACTCCATAGGTTTTATTTATCACTGAACTAAGGAAAAATGGATAAGATACCACTATTCCTTGACCCAACCCACTGAGGCCCTAGTTGATATTGAAAGACCGATTGTAATAATATCATTTCTTCAAAAAATAAGATAATGGGTGGAAAAAACAATGAGAAGGATTAACTAAACTGGGAGGCATTTTCCTAATGTACATATATGCATGCACCCAATCATCTCAATGTAAATGATCATAGGAATAATAAAAAGTCATGTAATGTATAGAGTAAAATTATGTAAGAAATATCCTCAGATTAATACATTAAATTATGAATGAAAATTAACATAGTGTAATGTAAAAAATAAAGGCCCGTCCAGAACTGAAATCCCAACCTTTGAACAATAGGAATACAAGATAACATAGAGAACTCATCACTTGATTTACCTAACCAACTACTATATGCAACATATTCACCCATGTATCACTCTAGTCCACTAATTTCATAGTTTAACCCCCTATCATAATTATAATACATGACATGGGTGGAAAAATAACTCGTAGGGGTGAGTATATACATGCCTAGTAGGGTGTCCCAAAAACCATAAAGGGTGAAATAAATAGATATTTTATAATTCATATCAACCCAGCATAATAGGGAATGAAAACCCATGATATATGCTCCTAAAAAACCTAAATGAGAGAGAAATGTGATTTTTATCTCTATATAAAACCCAATAAAGATGATTATACATATAACTCCAACATACTATCTATAATTCCCAACATATCGTGTGTCATTACAAGTAATTCAAGTGGAAGACCTCTAATTCAGCATTGTGATCCACAATTGAGGGGGTATAATATATAATAGAGGGATCATTATTTAGTACTACATGAGGATTATAATCAGTAGATATATTATCAACTCCCTCGTATAATAGGGGTACCACTAGGTACAAATTCCAATAGATGAATCATGACCAATTCTGTTTGGGAGTGTCACTAAATGGGTGGATGTTTTAAACCTATGGGTATCATGGGGTTCTAATCATTGGATAAAGGACCCATTCCCTACTGCATAAGTGGATACAACATAGTTGTTAGGGAAGAAAATGGGGGACCCATTCACTCTTTCAATAAGTGTTTTCCATACCCTATATATCACTAATGACCCCCCCCCCCCCCCGATCACCAACATCGGTCAAGCTTCTACTGAAGAAGAATCTTGCTTGAAACACCTCCTGTCATATATCAAAATCTAATATAAAGTATACATTCATGTTCTACGCAAAAAAAAACTAATCATGATTGACTATTCATAGACCAAAATAATATCCCAGAAGAAAGAGATATGCAAGGTTGTGGTCTCTAAGAAATGTACATAACATGTACCTGGGATTACAAAGTGTGTTACCATTCCTAGAAACATAGACTTGTCCTCACTTGCGCATAACATGGATGAACATTTTGTACTTCGCATCATGAATGGGAACTAAAATATGTTTCTCAACCACTCGAGGATTTTCCATGTTCTTCTATACTTGACCGTGTATATATAGTAATTCTTGTGTACATCTAGCCATGCCCATGTGGTTTGGATTGTTCCCATGTACCTGGATGTTTTTTAGTTTCTAGTTAAGCCCATGTACTCTTGGATGTTCCTGTATGCATGGTCACGACCATGCTCATGTAATCCTAGATTATTTGTTGAGCCACCATAAAAGTTTAACACATCGTTTGTGGGGTTATATGTGGTATGTGATCATTATCTTCCCCAAAACCCTAGCCACCACATCTAGGGGACTGCACGTTGTCTGTTCCTACAATACGTGAAATGTTGTTGGGTTTTTATCGTAAACACTATAAAGTCCTTTCATGTCTTATTGGGCTACCACTACAACTAATTTCACCTCAGAAAACATAGAGGGTCTTATATCTGTTGTCTTCTATGCCAGATTCATATCATATGGCTAGATTCCAACCACCTAAACCCCGAAAATCTCCACGCATTACTCCACACAACTCTCATATATGCTTTGAATCCAAATCCATAGATACATCAAATACAACTAGAAATAAATCCTGATAAATTTTTAAATCACCACCCTTTAATTTTTCACAAATCCACCATGAATCATGGGGTTCAATCAGGCATGAACGGGCCTCAAAAATGAAAAATCATGTCCCCATGGTTCAATTGAGAAGAACACAAATAAAATTGGTGAGAAATTCTCATATATAATGTGAATGTATTATTTATTAATGACATTTTAGAAAAAGATCACAGAATATGGGATCATAGAATGATTTCATGTAACAATAAAAATAAATTGATACAAATGAATCAATTTATTCAGATGGGATCACGTGAATAACAGATAAAAACTGATCAAATAAGAATATAATTAAAATTCCATGCTTATGAAGTTGAATAGAGGGTAAATACACAAACAACAATCCAAACCTCGATTTAGGATTGATCATTGGAGAAGAATGTTTTCACCAAATATGGTGATAAATAGTGACATTCACCACCTCTCGATCCACCTCCACATGATCATCATCGGTCAGCTGATCCTGATTCTCCAACGATGAGTAGTTCTCCTACTCTCAAATCCCCCTAGGGTTATATGGATTAATCAAGAGATTCTAAATAAAATAGTATTTATAGTGGAAATGCGGTTACGGGTGCATGGTTAAATAAATAAATATATATATATATATATTCACCTCCTGATAATTCCAAAGGCTTCCTCAACCAAACATCTAATATCAACCAACAATATTTCATTCCTTGAATAAACCATGCATTCTTGAATCAACAATGGCATCAAATATAACATCCAATATATCAATCAAATGGAAACCATTTAAACCAAAATTATATGCATGTGTGCATTAAAATATATTAATATTTCTAATATATTACTTCTGGGGTCTCGAAATAACAAAAAACCACACCGACTCTGAGGAGAAAACAAGATGTATTCATAGAAAAATTCAAAGGATACTTCTAAAAATAACACATGTCATGAAATATTTTCCATCCCTCTCTAGGTCATGAACCATGATTGGCCCACCTGAACTATAAGCCAAATAAATTCAAAAATACTAGTAATTTAGAAGTACACTCTACCTTACCAAAGTTCACTCTAAGGTCCATAATGGATAACATATAAACATCAAATATATATCATTCACATGAGTGGAAAATATTTCATTACCTCAGTGATCCCATTCTACTTCTAGATAATAACTAATTTCCTCACCATATCACATAATAAATTTATACATTAGTAGAGTGTACCTACATGTTAGTAAAAGGGTGCATTCCAACATCATCACCAATACAAACTCCCACACCCTTAAAATGTTATGTGTTCCATCCTTCAAGAAAATGTAACACAAGAGTTTTATTTTCCTTATAAATTTATTGTTATTTCCCAATAGATCTTATTATGATAGGGTTATTTTTTGGTACTCAATTTTATTAAAGATGAATCAATAGTTATTTAATAGATGTTTGAAAATTTGAAATAGTAATGGAGTGACCTAATGTATACCAAGTGATAAGACCCACACCCCACAACT
The DNA here is from genome assembly GCA_963277665.1 of Viscum album. Lineage (NCBI taxonomy): Eukaryota > Viridiplantae > Streptophyta > Magnoliopsida > Santalales > Viscaceae > Viscum > Viscum album. Next base: position 1,798,058,300 of record OY728141.1, read on the forward strand.
CATTCTACCTTCTGTTTGCACACAAATCCTTCTTCACGCTCTACCTTATTCTAGTGATCATTATCTACCTCATTATAATTATCATATCATTAACAAACCTCAGGTATATTCCATGTACCTTTCATGTGCCTCAATTAATCCTCACATACTTAACGCTACGCCTTGGTTCCCCAAGTGGTAATGGGAAGTTACCTCATTGAACCAATCACATAAGACTCCTTTTTTCTACAAAAAGTCCAAATGTCCACTCATTTAAATAAAAATAGATCCCATCCACCACTATCATATAGAGATATAGACTAAGAGTGATAAGAGTTCACAAATGTATAGCCACTCATTTGAAACTCTCAATTAGGTGACGTTTTAAATCAATTTTTTTGATACGTAATAGAAAAACGGAATTTTCTCATCCATGTTTTGAAATATAAACAGATCATGGTATAAAAATTATCCTAAGCCCCAACCTAATATTGTGAGATGTACCCCTTTATGTAATTTCAATTATGAAATAAGGTAGAAATCATATTTCACCATGGCTTATAGTTAATGTTGTTTCACCAATCCCTATAGGGAGTCACATAGGATACCATTCACAAAGGATTTTCATTTAGAGTTTCACACATCATATTGAGGTAGAATTACATCATGCCTAGATAACACATTTAGGGTTGGTGTACACAAAATTATAGCAAGGCACCCCAATTACCCTTGTTACCCATGGAGATTTAATTTCTCACATTTTTCCTAAAGGATTTAATTACCTTCCAAAAACGCTTTTAACTAGTCAAAAAACAAAAAATCAAATATTTATCAAGCTTATAACATAGCTAGATGATATACAGTACATGTCATTCAACACCTCATATGGACCCTGAGATCAAAAATTACATTAATAATGAGGATATTTGATCTTTTATGATATCTTCATAGAGGTCCTCCCTAATTGATCATATCTTTAGAGTAATATTTATTAGGAATCACTTTATCAAATAGGATATATCATTTGGGAGTATAGGTGAATCTTTTTCCAGAGTACCCTACCCATCCCATCGTACTTGTTGTGTAACATCCCACCAGATCATAACAATATTTGGTGCTAGAAAATGATAACTACTATACATTAGTTATGACACCCCAAATTCTAGATAATTCCAACTAAAATCATGGGTCTATGATGGTATATTGGTGATACAATTCATATATATCTGAGTGAAAACAATAGTAGTATAAGTAATGAAATCAGACATATCTATTTAAATAAGACCATGAAACAACATAAAAGAATATGCCAAAATCCCAAATTAAACCATAATATATAAAAATGGTTTGGATTCTATATTTCATGTATTCATGTTCCAAAAACTTTTCATAAGTACATTAGGGCCCAATGACCAAAAAGAAAAACCAAGAAAACCCCTAAAAATGGCCCTCAGTCCCATCTCTATCCCAAACTCCCATGCTTTGTCTTAGTAATCCAAAAAAATAAGAAACAACAATCTTGAAGCCTACACCTTTAATCTTCTTTCATCTACTAAGTTATCAAAGTGTAATTGTGGATTCTATAGGGTGTGAGTATAACTGAGTAGGCCACCACAAACAATATCATAATACATAACCATTTTGAAAGAAATTTCCTATTAAAGTTATATATATAAATATAATAAAACATTTTAATAGATTAACATTTTAATTTAAAATTACTAAAATAACCACCCATGACCGGGATCCATGGTGATTCTTGAGATCAATTTAAAACTCCATCATCCCTCAGTATTGTGACCCTGATTGAACATGCTTTCTTTTGAAAGTGTCAGGTGGTCTCAAAGCATGTTGGGTAGACCATGCTAATCATAAAAATATTAGATCTCTTCAATATATGTAATAATTATCATGAAACTATCCTATGGGTGTTTCATAAGTTAGTTAATAAGACCACAAGTAAAATAGACCTCCGATATAGATGTTTTCTCACACAGTTCATCAGAAAATAGGCAACATAGATCTCCCCTTTGGTCATTTTCTCATCCAATATCAGAAAAATTACAAGGGAGTTTTCTTAGGGTGTCATGAACAACCACATAGGGAATTTTATTAATGATATCAAAAACTCCCAGAAATCATTTTTCATAAATGTATCAAGATCATCAACTAAGTGTTTATTCACTCATGTATAAAATAATTTAAATCCCACATTTTGTTCCCATAAATACCACATTCAAACATTCTTTTTATAAAATATTGTTTATAATAGATATAACCACTTCCATTGATTGATAACTTATATTAGTTAACTATTAGAATAACAGTTTAAAAACTACACCATCATAATTTATAACTGGTTATCTCATCCTTTATAAGTCCCACACATCACTATTTTTATTGGGTAATGACATCAAACCCAAATATGAGGGCTATTTCAGAGAAAAACGTCCATAAACATCTTTGAGAACTATATCCATCAACTTCCATTTAACTATCTTTTGAACATACTATGAAAATACCATTTATAATTTTTCATACATTGTTTATGGAAATCACAATAATTTTAACCTCTATTTTCATTATTATTAATGATTGAGAAATTCAATTTCACAATCATCTTTCAATGAAAAAATATTCTTTATAATTTTTAGAACACAATTTATTTATTTACAAACCCAAATAGGATTCCAACATCATTTTCCTTAAAATAGTAAATACAAATTTATAATTCTCATATTCAAGATCAATTCCCCAAATTAATAATTCTCATGGAATCACCATCCCAATTATTTTAATTAATTAGTTGTAAATAAAATAACATAAATTATAATATAGATACATAGCCTTTTGATAGAGGTAAATTTATCTATAATAAGATAAATGTTTCCACACAATGCATATTCTTGAAAATAGATTGAGAGATTTGGAAAATGTTGAGGGAAGACCTACAATAGTATTTAAAATGTCCATGTGTCAGGTATTTTTGTTTGATTTACCCTAAATCAAATGAAAATGAATAATCAATGAATATTTCTTCAAAATAGGGGGAATTCAACCAATGTGGTGTTAGATCACATGATATTAGAAAAAAATTAATGACTTAAATTAAGACATACCCTTACCACTCTCTCTGAATCACATGAAATGAACACTAAAATTACTATGGATACATGGATATCCTTCAATACCTTAGGATATGGGGAGGAGTTCATAGGGAACTGATCATGGTCTATTTAAGGACCAAAATATTGATTGAACATGATAAGGTGTGGGCCAAGGTAAAATTATTGGAACCCATAAGTTAAAAACTACATAAGAGGCCACCAAAAAGCCAATAGACTCCACCAAATAGCCATTGTCCAGCTCATCTTCTAGTTGGTGAGTCTAGGCGCCATGTAGTCCCTCTTCCTCTACCACTGACATCCTAGTGTCTCTACATCATCTATCTCCTAGAACTATAGTTGGCTTTCAATTTTTATCTCATTACCCTTCAATAATATGAATCCCAAAGAACCTAGTATGCCTTTGATGTTTCTCAAACCCCAGAAAATACCATGACCAAGGAGTTTTACAATAAAATCAATAAACATTAAACCATTCAACATCCCAATGAAGGGGTGGGATATTACAACCTCCCATCATACAACATTTATTCCACAATTTTCACCTTTGAGTGTCACTGATCCCCATCACCACTTCTCCTCATATCTTTGATTTAGCCCACCTATGTGAAAATTCGTCGATAACTTCTAAATGAATTGATTTCCCAACCTTGGAGACACCCGCATAAACATGCATTCCATAACATTGAACTCAATAGGATGGTGAAACTAATTCCCATGTGACATTTTTCCTACTCAATGTAGAAATCACAAATTCACGAGACCAATAGAATCCAATATGAAGACTTAGACATGAGACCTAGTCCAATAATACCAATCCACCAACATTGAATTAGTCTGGTTCATACCATAACTACACTAAAAATAGCTCCACTAATCAAATACTTACCATCCCAAACACCATGGAACCATCAAATTAACCAAACTCCACCCTAATTCATCTCCTAGAGAAACATTTCTTGGCTCCATAATATTCCAAAAATAACACATCATGGTCATTAATTATCGATCATACCAACACATCAATCTCTCATCTAAAAAATTAAAAACCTACATGTTTTCCATAAGACAATTCCAATAATAATATAGGACAATAAATTAACCGCAATAGATCATAATCTACAACACAACTTGATCCAATTGGCCTATGGTTCCCCTACCATAGGACATATTTCATAGTGGCTAATTCCTGGTCATGTTTCTTACCACCTCTAAAATTTCCCTACAAAACATTCATATCATGTTTTTATGAATCCCATAGTGTATACACCAACTCACAACACCCGATAATTCATGAAAACACTGGTCTAACTCAATCTCAACATCTTAATCTCAATTCCAAACTAAATAGATGAGTATTGATCATTTATGTTGTGGTTATAAACATGTCATCTTATCCTTTATAATCCAAAAAACTGAATAAAACATTCAATATATATTTAATAAAAAAAACAAGATGTGGTTGTTAGTTCACTATGTCAAATTTGATATGGTAATTCAAGTTGAACATCCTATGGCTAACCTAGATAAAAAAATTCTAGTTCCACCACCCTCTCTGATACATTACCAGTATATCTGGTTTTGATGATTAAATCATAGAGAAATTCTATGATCATCCCAATGTACCCTCTATAGTATCATCCTCTGTATATGTGTTACTCCTTGTCCAATACCAAATCCCACCATAATTTCCATCATCTTATACCATAATACCATATGCGTTATCAACACAAATCTCACTCAGATCTCTAAATTTTACCATTATTATTATTACAATTTTTAGAAACCCACAAATTACTCATGTAAACTAGAAATTTAGTTCTCCAAAAAAATCTAGATAACCCAGATTAATCCTCACACTAGCATCCCAAAGTCATTTCTTCTATCCACCAACTATTATCTCTATATCAATGGTCCTCCCACATAGATTCTCACCACTTCAGTACCCACATCATCACTCCCACTAAAAATAACTTCTTGGTGCATGATATATTTTTCTTCCATCACCACATGATGTGATTTTATGTGACTACCCTGCTCATAGCCACGAAATGTCATGAAACACTTACCACTTCCCACTCTCAACATACTAGGAATTCTATCCATAGTATGAAATAAATTTCATTGAAACATGGGCCACACCATCCACCAATAAATGGTGAAATCATACCAATATATACATACTTATACGTATCCTAGAGCATGACCTTGATTGATTACCAATGTATGAATGTTCATTTCACTCCTCTAAATCAATACACATTTTTTAGATTATCTAATAATATGGGTCATTCTCGGATTGACCATTCCCACAATCCTCTCATCAAAACCAACTGGATTCGCATACCACGTGAATTTATTCGATATAAATTAGTCATCACATTTTTATTCTTCTATACCACCCAAAATTGAATCCAAATGGAACAATATATCCCCGAAACATATTTTCATCCAATATTCCACTAAATGTCAATGGCTTCACACTCCCATGCAACCCACACACAATGGAGTGACTCAAATCATGTGATTCACATCTCACAAAAACATAAATCATGAATTTTAGACAATAACAATTCCTATTTCTCATTTTAGACCAATAAAGTGAGGACAAACCTTTGAACAATTCAGAACTGTAGTCGTCTCACTATGCCAAAACCATTCACCTATCCACTCCTAACATAAGAATCATTCTGAACCCTGAAGAATATAATAGTTATATACTCTACCCACATACCATATCTTTAAAAACCATAATAGTAATTGATAATACTTGGAATATAAATAACACTTCTCTCTAAAACGGATCACAATGTCAAAAAATTCAAGGCCTCTAAGTAACATGGTCAACCCCTATTGTTGTTACCCTTATAAAAACAATAATGAACATAAAAACGTTGGTTCAAATAAAAAACAAAAGTATTTCCCATGAAACTCAAATGTTATAACCTATAAAAATCATAAATCATTTGTAGTACACCCACACATGTCTCATAATCACATTACTTTAACAAGTCAACAAAAAGGTAATGTCTAATATATGAATTCCAAAATAACCTACCATATACACTCATAAGTAAGTATTAACTACTAAGAAAACAAGCGGTTGTGACACACAATATCTTAACGTATCCCATAAAGTCCAATTTCAAAAATAAAACCTCAACATGACTGATATACATAAATCCCATACACCCCATATCATAAAATCAATGAGTCTTGGGCTCTCTCTATAGACCCCGTTTATGTAAATTCAAAATTTCTAGTTGTAAAAACCATGATCTACATAAAAAATCGTTTCACTATTATTAGGGTATCAACATTAGAACGATAATAAATAAGTCTTATTGTCTCATAGACTTCACTACCCATACATAGTTTCAGCATTAGGTACCAACTATGTCTGCACAATATATATGTATATGATTCACAACTTTAATCTTATATTTTACATTAACTATAATCGCCTATAAAATTTTCCAATTAAATAAAATATCTTGTACATGTTATAGAGGGAAATTATTTATATGTTTTAATCTGAATTTTATTTATTTGACATCATATAATAATAATTATATGTGATCATGTAATTCAATTCTATCAATTTACATAAATAAGATATTTTCACAATTGACTCTTAGTAAAATGATATTTTAGTTTCATGTTATAAGGGAAAACACACTATAAGTTATAATTTGAATTTTTTTTAGATTATTTATCATAATAATCAAGATTAAAGTAAAATTAAATTCAATTATCCACTTAAAAAAATTAATTAAAATTCCACCATTCACTTATATAGGAAAAAAATATAAAAATGGTGATGAGAAACTATGTGACTGACCCATGTCATACTCAATGTAAACAATAAAAGACAATCACAAAAAAGAAAAATGAATCCTACATTCCGAATATGATGCAAGAACACATTCCCTTTTCCATACAACTAGAAAGATAAAATCCCATAAATCAATAACCTCATAATAATTTTTGTAAGCCCGGATGAAATTAGATCAATAGTAAAATTGAAAAACATGTTAAAAAATCCCATACACAGAAATATGAACTTCCCTTGTAAGTGGGGTGTCCAATCCAAATCATAATATCCATACCATATTCTAATATTTTTTATCCCCTATCAAACATTCCCAAATAGTACAAGAATATAAAAGCTCTGATACCACTTTGTATTATCATGCCTCCTAGGGCCACTATTAAATATCCATACTGGAGGTCACTATTATACTAATGGAATTCAACCATGCATGCTAGAGGATATCAACTAGTTTTGAGGGTACAGAGTGTTCCAGGGGGGAGACTATACCCATATATCAATGTAAAAACCAAAGTAACTAATAAAGCTATCAGATACAACCTGGTAAATTAGATAATGAAACAACATCCCTGAAAGTAATGAAAAATATCCAAAATAAATAATTCTATATAAAAAATAACTGGATGACACATTTACAAAATCTATACTTAAATAATAAATCATATGTAAATCAGGACCCACTGGAAAAAATAAAAATCAAGTAAAACCCCAATAATAGTACTCGGTCCTGCGATGTCCCAAACTCACATTACATACCCCAATAATAAAAATATCAATAAATATTCTTTCTGAATCCTAGACTTATAATAAAGAATAATTAGCTAAGACACCCAAGTTCCATGATGTTTTATCAAGGCTGTGAGTATAACACTATAGGCCACCTCTAATGGAATCCCTAAAAATAATATATACAATAAAATGTGGTTGCTGGCGATCTATAGATAAATAAACTAAATTCTTTAAATAAAAGATATATTTTAAATATTATACATAAAATCATCATATATTATAGTCGTCCACACAGATTCTTGAGATTGGTCTAAACCTCAATCGATCCTTAGGTTTGTGACCTAGATTGACCATACCTTCTTCGACTAGCGTTGGGTTGTCTCTCAGCACATCACATTGACCATAACAATCATAAATAACATAGGTCTCTATAGTATATAGAATAATTTTCATTGACCTCCCCTATGGTAAATTTCTCATCTAGGGCATGATATCACATGTAATACATATCTCCCCTATTGGATTTTTATTATATAAGGAAAAATAAAATAAGTAACTGAGACCTCCCCTATGGGAGTTTTATGAGCCAATATCATAGGCCACCTAAGGAATTTTATTAAGGTATTAAGGAATACCCCATATATATTCTTTTATAATATCAATACTGCCAACAAGGGAACTTTTCATATGAGAATCAAGAATATTGCTCAAGTGAATTTAAATTTTCATATAAAACAATTTCAAATCCACATTCCATTCCCATAAAAACCACATTCATCATTTCGTTTTTAAAAAAGTATTTCACTATACATTTCACAGTTTCCACAAATAAACAACAATAATAACTCAATTTTTTCAATTCACTTTTAAAAAAATTAGTCCTTATTTTACAAGGGAACATTTAAAACTTCACAGGTATCGTTCATCCCCTATTTATTAGTTAATGAATTCCCTAAAGATATATGATGGTTCATTTAGAGCGTAACCTCCATGGTCCTCTTCACGAACCATATTTATCAACTACTATTTAACAATCATTTGAATTTATCATGCACAAACCAATTTAAAATTTCCATATATTTTTCATTGAATTCATTTATGTGTGAACTCCATTCTCAAGATTGTAAATTATTTTGAAATTTCATTTCACAA